>JAQPZY010001089.1:527500-1219247 GCA_029931535.1 Margaritifera margaritifera | reverse complement strand
CAAAAGGATATTCATCATCGGTATTCTATGGTATCAAACACCTATGAAAAGGATATTCATCATTGGTATTCTATGCTATCAAAATCCTAGCAAAAGGATATTCATCATCAGTTTTCTATGCTATCAAACACCTATGAAAAGGATATTCATCATCGGTATTCTATGGTATCAAACAACTATCAAAAGGATATTCATCATCGGTATTCTATGGTATCAAACACCTATGAAAAGGATATTCATCATCGGTATTCTATGGTATCAAACATCTATCAAATGGATATTCATCACCAGTATTCTATGGAATCAAACACCTATCAAAAGGATATTCATCATCGGTATTCTATGGTATCAAACATCAATCAAAACGATATTTATGATAGGTATTCTATGGTATCAAACACCTAGCAAAACGATATTCATCATCGGTATTCTATGGTATCAAACACCTAGCAAAACGATATTCATCATCGGTATTCAATGGTATCAAACATCAATCAAAAGGATATTCATCATCGGTATTCTATGGTATCAAACACCAATCAAAAGGATATTCATCATCGGTATTCTATGGTATCAAACACCGAGCAAAGGGATATTCGTCATCGGTATTCTATGGTATCAAACACCTAGCAAAAGAATATTCATCATCGGTATTCTATGGTATCAAACACCTAGCAAAAGGATATTCATCATCGGTATTCTATGGTATCAAACACCTATCAAAAGGATATTCATCATCGGTATTCTATGGTATCAAACACCTATCAAAAGGATATTCATCATCCTTGTTCTATGGTTTCAAACATCAATCAAAGGGATATTTATCATCGGTGTTTAATGGCATCAAACAACAATCAAAAGGATATTCATCATCGGTATTCTATGGTATCAAACACCTATCAAAAAGATATTCATCATCGGTATTCTATGGTATCAAACACCTGTCAAAAGGATATAAATCATCGGTATCCTATATTATCAAAAATCTATCAAAAGTATGTTCATCATCGTTATTCTATGGTATCAAACACCTATCAAAAGGATATTCATCATCGGTATCCGATGGTATCAAAAAAATCTATTAAAAGGATATTCATCATCGGTATTCAATGGTATCAAACATCTATCAAATGGATATTCATCATCGGTGTTCAATGCTATCAAACATCAATGAAAAGGATATTAATCATCGGTATTCTATGGTATTGAACACCTAGCAAGAGGATATACATCATCGGTATTCTATGGTATCAAACACCTAGCAAAAGGATATTCATCATTGGTATTCTATGGTATCAAACCCCTAGCAAAAGGATATTCGTCATTGGTATTCTATGGTATCAAACACGGATCAAAAGGATATTCATCATCGGTATTCTATGGTATCAAACACCTATGAAAAGGATATTCATCATCGGTATTCTATGCTATCAAACACCTATCAAAAGGATATTCATCATCGGCATTTTATGGTATCATACAACTATCAAAAGGATATTCATCATTGGTATTCTATGGTATCAAACACCTAGCAAAAGGATATTCATCATCGGTATTCTATGCTATCAAACACCTATCAAAAGGATATTCATCATCGGCATTCTATGGTATCATACAACTATCAAAAGGATATTCATCATTGGTATTCTATGGTATCAAGCACCTATGAAAAGGATATTCATCATCGGTATTCTATGGTATTAAATATATATCAAAAGGATATTCATCATCGGTATTCTATGCTATCAAACACCTATCAAAAGGATATTCATCATCGGTATTCTATGGTATCATACAACTATCAAAAGGATATTCATCATCGGTATTCTATGGTATCAAGCACCTATCAAAAGGATATTCATCATCGGTATTCTATGGTATTAAATATATATCAAAAGGATATTCATCATCGGTATTCTATGGTATCAAACACCTAGCAAAAGGATATTCATCATCGGTATTCTATGGTATCAAACACCTACCAAAAGGATATTCATCATCGGTATTCTGGTATCAAACACCTAGCAAAAGAATATTCATCATCGGTATTCTATGGTATCAAACACCTAGCAAAAGGATATTCATCATCGGTATACTATGGTATCAAACATCTATCAAAAGAATATTTATCATCGGTATTCTATGGTATCAAACACCAATCAAAAGGATATTCATCATCCTTGTTCTATGGTTTCAAACATCAATCAAAAGGATATTTATCATCGGTATTCAATGGCATCAAACAACAATCAAAAGGATATTCATCATCGGTATTCTATGGTATCAAACATCTATCAAAAAGATATTCATCATCGGTATACTATGGTATCAAACACCTATCAAAAGGATATTTATCATCGGTATCCTATATTATCAAAAATCTATCAAAAGTATGTTCATCATCGGTATTCTATGGTATCAAACACCTATCAAAAGGATATTCATCATCGGTATCCTATGGTATCAAAAAATCTATCAAAAGGATATTCATCATCGGTATTCAATGGTATCAAACATCTATCAAAAGGATATTCATCATCGGTATCCTATGGTATCAAACATCTATCAAAAGGATATTCATCATCGGTATTCTATGGTATCGAACACCTAGCAAGAGGATATACATCATCGGTATTGTATGGTATCAAACATCTATCAAAAGGATATTCATCATCAGTATTCTATGGTATCAAACCCCTAGCAAAAGGATATTCATCATTGGTATTCTATGGTATCAAACACGGATCAAAAGGATATTCATCATCGGTATTCTATGGTATCAAACACCTATGAAAAGGATATTCATCATCGGTATTCTATGCTATCAAAATCCTAGCAAAGGGATATTCATCATCAGTATTCTATGCTATCAAACACCTATCAAAAGGATATTCATCATCGGTATTCTATGGTATCAAACAACTATCAAAAGGATATTCATCATCGGTATTCTATGGTATCAAACACCTATGAAAAGGATATTCATCATCGGTATTCTATGGTATCAAACATCTATCAAATGGATATTCATCACCAGTATTCTATGGAATCAAACACCTATCAAAAGGATATTCATCATCGGTATTCTATGGTATCAAACATCAATCAAAACGATATTTATGATAGGTATTCTATGGTATCAAACACCTAGCAAAACGATATTCATCATCGGTATTCTATGGTATCAAACACCTAGCAAAAAGATATTCATCATCGGTATTCAATGGTATCAAACATCAATCAAAAGGATATTCATCATCGGTATTCTATGGTATCAAACACCAATCAAAAGGATATTCATCATCAGTATTCTATGGTATCAAACACCGAGCAAAGGGATATTCGTCATCGGTATTCTATGGTATCAAACACCTATCAAAAGGATATTCATCATCGGTATTCTATGGTATCAAACACCTATCAAAAGGATATTCATCATCGGTATTCTATGGTATCTAACATCAATCAAAAGGATATTCATCATCGGTATTCTATGCTATCAAACATCTATCAAAAGTATATTCATCATCGGTATTCTATGGTATCAAACACCTATCAAAAGGATATTCATCATCGGTTTTCTATGGTATCAAACACCTATCAAAAGGATATTCATCATTGGTATCTTATGGTATCAAACATCTATCAAATGGATATTCATCATCGGTATTCTATGGTATCAAACATCTATCAAAAGGATATTTATCATCGGTATTCTATGGTATCAAACATCTATCAAAAGGATATTCATCATCGGTATTCTATGGTATAAAAACCTAGCAAAAGGATATTCATCATCGGTATTCTATAGTATCAAACATCAATCAAAAGGATATTCATCATCGGTATTCTATGGTATCAAACACCTAGCAAAACGATATTCATCATCGGTATTCTATGGTATCAAACACCTAGCAAAACGATATTCATCATCAGTATTCTATGGTATCAAACATCAATCAAAAGGATATTCATCATCGGTATTCTATGGTATCAAACATCTATCAAAAGGATATTCATCATCGGTATTCTATGGTATCAAACACGTATCAAAAGGATATTCATCATCAGTAACCTATGGTATCAAACATCTATCAAAAGGATATTCATCATCGGTATTCTATGGTATCAAACACCTATCAAAAGGATATTCATCATCGGTATTCTATGGTATCAAACATCAATCAAAACGATATTTATGATAGGTATTCTATGGTATCAAACACCTAGCAAAACGATATTCATCATCGGTATTCTATGGTATCAAACACCTAGCAAAACGATATTCATCATCGGTATTCAATGGTATCAAACATCAATCAAAAGGATATTCATCATCGGTATTCTATGGTATCAAACACCAATCAAAAGGATATTCATCATCGGTATTCTATGGTATCAAACACCGAGCAAAGGGATATTCGTCATCGGTATTCTATGGTATCAAACACCTATCAAAAGGATATTCATCATCGGTATTCTATGGTATCAAACATCAATCAAAAGGATATTTATCATCGGTATTCTATGGTATCAAACACCTAGCAAAACGATATTCATCATCGGTATTCTATGATATCAAACACCTAGCAAAACGATATTCATCATCGGTATTCTATGCTATCAAACATCAATCAAAAGGATATTCATCATCGGTAATCTATGGTATCAAACACCTATGAAAATGATCTTCGTCATCGGTATTCTATGCTATCAAACACCGATCAAAAGGATATTCATCATCGGTATTCTATGGTATCAAACACCTATCAAAAGGATATTCATCATCGGTATTCTATGGTATCAAACATCTATCAAAAGGATATACATCATTGGTATTCTACGGTAGCAAAACACCTATCAAAAGGATATTCATCATCGGTATCCTATGGTATCAAAAAATCTATCAAAAGGATATTCATCATCGGTATTCTATGGTATCAAACACCTAGCAAAAGGATATTCATCATCGGTATTCTATGCTATCAAACACCTATCAAAAGGATATTCATCATCGGTATTCTATGGTATCATACAACTATCAAAAGGATATTCATCATCGGTATTCTATGGTATCAAGCACCTATGAAAAGGATATTCATCATCGGTATTCTATGGTATTAAATATATATCAAAAGGATATTCATCATCGGTATTCTATGGTATCAAATATATATCAAAAGGATATTTATCATCGGTATTCTATGGTATCAAACACCTACCAAAAGGATATTCATCATCGGTATTCTGGTATCAAACACCTAGCAAAAGAATATTCATCATCGGTATTCTATGGTATCAAACACCTAGCAAAAGGATATTCATCATCGGTATACTATGGTATCAAACATCTATCAAAAGAATATTTATCATCGGTATTCTATGGTATCAAACACCAATCAAAAGGATATTCATCATCCTTGTTCTATGGTTTCAAACATCAATCAAAAGGATATTTATCATCGGTATTCAATGGCATCAAACAACAATCAAAAGGATATTCATCATCGGTATTCTATGGTATCAAACATCTATCAAAAAGATATTCATCATCGGTATACTATGGTATCAAACACCTATCAAAAGGATATTTATCATCGGTATCCTATATTATCAAAAATCTATCAAAAGTATGTTCATCATCGGTATTCTATGGTATCAAACACCTATCAAAAGGATATTCATCATCGGTATTCTATCGTATCAAACACCTATTAAAAGGATATTCATCATCGGTATCCTATGGTATCAAACATCTATCAAAAGGATATTCATCATCGGTATTCTATGGTATCGAACACCTAGCAAGAGGATATACATCATCGGTATTGTATGGTATCAAACATCTATCAAAAGGATATTCATCATCAGTATTCTATGGTATCAAACCCCTAGCAAAAGGATATTCATCATTGGTATTCTATGGTATCAAACACGGATCAAAAGGATATTCATCATCGGTATTCTATGGTATCAAACACCTATGAAAAGGATATTCATCATCGGTATTCTATGCTATCAAAATCCTAGCAAAAGGATATTCATCATCAGTATTCTATGCTATCAAACACCTATCAAAAGGATATTCATCATCGGTATTCTATGGTATCAAACAACTATCAAAAGGATATTCATCATCGGTATTCTATGGTATCAAACACCTATGAAAAGGATATTCATCATCGGTATTCTATGGTATCAAACATCTATCAAATGGATATTCATCACCAGTATTCTATGGAATCAAACACCTATCAAAAGGATATTCATCATCGGTATTCTATGGTATCAAACATCAATCAAAACGATATTTATGATAGGTATTCTATGGTATCAAACACCTAGCAAAACGATATTCATCATCGGTATTCTATGGTATCAAACACCTAGCAAAACGATATTCATCATCGGTATTCAATGGTATCAAACATCAATCAAAAGGATATTCATCATCGGTATTCTATGGTATCAAACACCAATCAAAAGGATATTCATCATCGGTATTCTATGGTATCAAACACCGAGCAAAGGGATATTCGTCATCGGTATTCTATGGTATCAAACACCTATCAAAAGGATATTCATCATCGGTATTCTATGGTATCAAACACCTATCAAAAGGATATTCATCATCGGTATTCTATGGTATCTAACATCAATCAAAAGGATATTCATCATCGGTATTCTATGCTATCAAACATCTATCAAAAGTATATTCATCATCGGTATTCTATGGTATCAAACACCTATCAAAAGGATATTCATCATCGGTTTTCTATGGTATCAAACATCTATCAAAAGGATATTCATCATTGGTATCTTATGGTATCAAACATCTATCAAATGGATATTCATCATCGGTATTCTATGGTATCAAACATCTATCAAAAGGATATTTATCATCGGTATTCTATGGTATCAAACATCTATCAAAAGGATATTCATCATCGGTATTCTATGGTATAAAAACCTAGCAAAAGGATATTCATCATCGGTATTCTATAGTATCAAACATCAATCAAAAGGATATTCATCATCGGTATTCTATGGTATCAAACACCTAGCAAAATGATATTCATCATCGGTATTCTATGGTATCAAACACCTAGCAAAACGATATTCATCATCAGTATTCTATGGTATCAAACATCAATCAAAAGGATATTCATCATCGGTATTCTATGGTATCAAACATCTATCAAAAGGATATTCATCATCGGTATTCTATGGTATCAAACACGTATCAAAAGGATATTCATCATCAGTAACCTATGGTATCAAACATCTATCAAAAGGATATTCATCATCGGTATTCTATGGTATCAAACACCTATCAAAAGGATATTCATCATCGGTATCCTATGGTATCGAAAAATCTATCAAAAGGATATTCATCATCGGTATTCTATGGTATCAAACATCTATCAAAAGGATATTCATCATCGGTATTCTATGGTATCAAACACCTATCAAAAGGATATTCATCATCGGTATTCTATGGTATCAACACCTATCAAAAGGATATTCATCATCGGTATCCTATGGTATCAAACATCTATCAAAAGGATATTCATCATCTGTATTCTATGGTATCAAACACCTAGCAAGAGGATATTCATTATCGGTATTCTATGGTATCAAACATCTATCAAAATTATATTCATCATCGGTATTCTATGGTATCAAACATCTATCAAAAGGATATTCATCATCGGTATTCTATGGTATCAAACACCTATCAAAAGGATATTCATCATCGGTATCCTATGGTATCGAAAAATCTATCAAAAGGATATTCATCATCGGTATTCTATGGTATCAAACATCTATCAAAAGGATATTCATCATCGGTATTCTATGGTATCAAACACCTATCAAAAGGATATTCATCATCGGTATTCTATGGTATCAACACCTATCAAAAGGATATTCATCATCGGTATCCTATGGTATCAAACATCTATCAAAAGGATATTCATCATCTGTATTCTATGGTATCAAACACCTAGCAAGAGGATATTCATTATCGGTATTCTATGGTATCAAACATCTATCAAAATTATATTCATCATCGGTATTCTATGGTATCAAACATCTATCAAAAGGATATTCATCATCGGTATTCTCTGGTATCAAACACCTAGCAAGAGGATATTCATCATCGGTATTCTATGGTATCAAACACGGATCAAAAGGATATTCATCATCGGTATTCTATGGTATCAAACACGGATCAAAAGGATATTCATCATCGGTATTCTATGGTATCAAACACCTATCAAAAGGATATTCATCATCAGTATTCTATGGTATCAAACACCTAGCAAAAGGATATTCATCATAGTGATTAGAATCTACACCTTCACCCTTTTTCATATCTTTTGCTTGACTAAAACATCAAAAGCGTAAATATTCCTCAATGCTCTTAAAATAAATTATTTTGATCTTTATGAAAAAGTTAACATTTGATGTTTATGAAAAAGGTTAGCATTTGATGTTTATGAAAAAGGTTAGCATTTGATCTTTATAAAAAAGTTAACATTTGATCTTTATGAAAAAGTTAACATTTGATCTTTATGAAAATGGTTAGCATTTGATGTTTAGGAAAAAGGTTAGCATTTGATGTTTATAAAAAAAGTTAACATCTGATCTTTATGAAAAAGACTAACATTTAGTATGCAGAAGTGGAAGTATTACTATAAAAGAGGATAATTTGAATATTCAACTTCACACAAATCTGGACTGTCAGTCGTTTGATAAGTTTTTCATTGAATATGGCATCTTCTGGATTTTATGAAGAGTTTGTAAAGAAGGATACTTGGCTAAAACCAGATTAAGATTTGGAAAATGTAAGGAGGTAACTCTAAATAACCACAATGGGGTTACATATTTACATTTGGCGGATAATTCTAAATGTTTCTGCAAGACACTATGTCAACAAAATTCATCAGCTCCACCATCACCACCACAACCACCATAACAAATTCCAGCCAGATATTTCCAGTACAGCTAACACCACCACAATATCCAGTTTCAAACATAGCTCAAACATTGCCTACTCCTAGCTTGAAGTGCTCCATAACACCTAGATGAAACTACATATGAGCAGATTACACCACCTACAAGGATGCTAAATTGCCAACCTCTTGCAGACGACTATTTTTTTTTTCTATTAAAATAACAATACTTTTTTAAAAATCTTTTAAAGAAGTGTAATCATTAATTATTATCAAAAACGTGTCACTATTCTTTCTATTAAAATAACAGTACTTTTTTTATCTTTAAAACTTCAATTCTCAGCAAAACCTTATCATTAATACTATTTCTAATACTCACTTTAATATAATGTGTTAATTAGCAATTAAAAGATATAATGTGTTAACACATTTATAGAAAGAAATTATCTATGCAATCACTAGTTGTCTTGAGTTTATAATTTTTTTTGAATATATTCATATTTTGAATTGTGATACAATTTTGTTTTCTGCTTTCTTTATACTTTTTCCATCATACGTACACACATACACATGTCTTTTGTAAATAAAAATAAAGGGAGAGAATTAATATTCTGTGAGCAACTGCTATTCATAAACTTAAAGCAATTACTAAAGAATGGTAGAAAATGTAATGCAATTCAGTTTTTCTTTGCTAAATTTTCAATCATTGCAAAATTAATAGCAATTACCCATGAATTGATAGTTGTTTCAAAAGTTTGAATCATGAGAGCAAGAAAAAATACAAGTAAAGTGAGATTAAAGAAAAAAGATCAAGTTGAAATATAAATTTTATTTTCATACACTAAATAAAGAAGATACATACACTCATTATTTTGTATACACTTATAACAATATATTGTCTCTCACTTTTGATTTAATTTTGTAATGTCCATAGGCTAAACTTTGAATACCATCATCTAGCAAGTATCATTTTTCATCGAAACAGGAAGACCAGTTTTAACTATTTGTTCACAAAACAGTTGATGAGAATGATTTCGAATTAAGCTCATGTTGCAGCATACTTTAGATTCTTGAAACAATGTCTGTGTATATGTTTTGAATCGTAGATCCTTTTTTACTGTCATACTTTAGCTTCTTGAAACAATGTCTGTGTATATGTTTTGAATCGTAGATCCTTTTTTACTGTCATTTTAGCAATCAATTTCTCTTTCTTTTCTTCTTTTCCATCAGAGACAAAAGCATACATGTTTGGTCTCAGAGCACACATATAATGTTTAGGCTTCCCATTCATTTCATCTTTCATTTTACCAAGCACTTTTTGTTTTCATTGCTATAAAGAAAGTGGTCTTTTTAATAATCGGAAATGTCAAATATATTCCTTCATGTCATTATAAATATTCTTTTTTTCACAGTAAAACAAACAACTATCTGTGTCAGTCATTTTGGAACAGTAACTCTTTTTTTAATTTTTGTAATTTTTAAAAAAAAATTTTCATCAGGTAATTATCATAAAAAAAATTATACATGGCAAGCTTGGAGATATCCAATATACACATTTCTGAATAACTAGGCTTAAAAAGTTTCACTTTTGTGCGATTTAATTCCACTGCCACGAGATCTTCACTGAATATTTTACAAGTTTTCAAAGTAGACTTTCTTGTGAGTTTCTGGAGCTTCTTAATAGTCTGAACCAAGGTCACATCGACATGTTTGCGAACGTTCTCCATTGTCTTTGCTGTAATAAATCAATAATCATAATAAAGTTTGTAATACAAATGATTGAAAAGAACTTTTTATAACTAGGTAAAAATGAAAAGTTGCAATAAAATTTAAATGATAATCTACACCTTATTATATATAGCATCCATTGTTAATATAAATAATAACATCATATACTGCACCAAAGACAACAAATACTTTAGAAAAACATATTCAGTTGCAATGACTTCAAAATCTTAGAAAATGTCTTGAGAAATGCTTCTGGATGGAATGTGAGAAAAGTAATACAGTTGGAAATTCATAGTGTCATTTATTCTTCCATAGCTGCTTCAAGTTACATTGAATTACCCTTGACATTAAGAAAATCTTAATGCATTTTAAATATCAGAAACACAGATCAAAAATATTTTACTTGGTGAATCGATACATACAGTTTCACAGTGTGGAACAGTGTTTCACGACATATAAAATAGTGCTTTCGTGCTTGATACATTATGTACGATATTTTATGGATAAATAGTGACTAACGTTATTCAACGTTAAGTGTGCTTAAAAAAGGCATATTCTCTGATGGACATTTTATTTTCTTGAACTTTAACGCTGTTACGTTTCTCAGATATTTCCGTTTCAATGAAGTACATAAAGTTTTAGTGAGTATATATTATTTATAATATGTGCCCTGAGAAGTAAAGAAGATGGACACAGACTGTGAGTAACTTTTCATTTATTACTAAAGTATCAGATTGAGTCATAACAGTATGTATGTATGTATGTATGTATGTATGTATGTATGTATGTATGTATGTATGTATGTATTTATGTATGTATGTATGAATGACTTTGTTTATTTCTTCTTTAAACCTATTACATTCAGTTGTTTTCATTATTATATAATAGCAATAGAAACATTAAAGTGACATTAATGAATACACAGGACACTAAACATGTAAATTTATTTATAAGGGACATTGTCATTAGATTATATTTCCTGTCTCAATTTGATTAATAGCATATCCAGTTTGAAAAGCACAGGAAATGCAAGAATATATGTGTCATCTTCAAAACACGCATTTTTTTAAGAACATCCAACAATTTTGATATAAGTATGCTGCACATCATGTAATTAATATATGCGGAATAATATCTATTTGATTTGAAATAGAATCATTATAAACTGGTAAAGTATGTTAAACATGAAACTATGTGCTATGCTGCATTTTATAACAGTTACAAGACCTTCTTACAGTTTTCTTCATACCAACATTTTCAGCAGCATTCTGAAGAGCTTCAGCTAATGTTTCCATAGCTCAAAATCTGATGTTGCGACCAGATGATAAAAAGTCTCAAATGAAAACTTACGAAATTGTTCACGCAAACATTCCTGATACGCATTTTATTTTTTCTTGAGTCCATATTAATTTTGTTCTGGGCTCAGATTTATCATTATAATTATCTATATTGTGGGTATTATGATCACTAGTAGAAATACTGCCAATCTCAGACAAGCCTAGTGAAAGTGGCATGTGAATTGATTTGACTATGTTTAAGATATCAAAATTAGATATAAATTTCATGATAGGATAATCTGACAGAAAATAGTCAATAGTGCTTGCTGTATTTTGGGTGATACATGTAAAGTTGCCAACTCCTTCATCATTACCAAAATGGTTCTTATGCAGTCCTACCATTTTATAGAACTTCCCCACATCCAATTCTGCACCTTTTTCTTACTCATGGAACCGTTCCTGTTCGTACTGTTCTTTTGCCTTATTTAATTGGTTTCTGAACTTTCTCTCCGCACGCTTGCAATCTGCATGTGACTTATATTGTATACCACTGGAACGCTCATCTTTTATCCATAACGTTCACTTTCTTCTCAACTCTTTATGCAGCTAAGGTGCATTAAGAAATTTCCAGCAGGGTTTTAGATACAGTTAGAAGGTTTTCTTAGGGAGATTTATGTCAGTAGAATCGCATACAACAGTTGCAACAGCATCTAAGGCGTACCATATATCTGCAATATCGTGTATATGTAGTTATAATGATTCTAATTGCTCATTAATTTTACTTTTGTACATTTCCAACTGGTTAGAAGCTATTCTCCAGTTGATTGTAACTGGATAGTGCGAATAAGTCTATTCCTGGAATTTGTCTGGAACTATCAACTGTGCTCAAACAGGTAAGTGATCAGAGATAATTAGATGATGATCATTTTCAATGTTGGCACTCTGACTAAATCTCCTTTTGAAGAAGGTACAAGAATTTAATTGATCAATAACGAGTGATGGCACTCTAGACGTACTTTTACTACTTATGAAGACCAGATGCCTAGTTTCAAGAAAGGAATGCAACAAATAACCTTTATCTTTTTATTCCCCGTTTTTGGAACCACTTCTTTCCACAGCTCTCCATTACTTCCTTATTATCCTCTAAAGTGGCATTCATTGAAGAAAACCACACACAGAACATGAATAATTTGCGAGCGCGCATACCAATTTCCACTGCAATAATTCTGTCGTTTACGTCGTTTTGCGTACGGCAGACCAGCAGCGACTTTCGACCAAGAATCGCAAATTTATCCTGAATTTTGTTATCCTGTTGCGCAAAAGAAGTAAATTATCTTTGTGTGCCCTGTAACAAATGCAGTTGTTTTGTAGGTGGAGAATGCTCTTGTATGCACACAATATCCAAATCTTGGAGTAAAGAACAACTTCCTGACATAGTGCCCTTCGCGTTCTTCATCAATATGCTTAGAAAATCATGCAAATTATAACCAAACACTCCATCATGTTTAGGTTGCGTACACGGGATCATTATCTATCATAATATTCCCTGGTTAATACAAACTTCGGCCTAACCCCTGTTGCAAGATTCTGCCGAATAGCGTTTCTGGAACATTAACTAAAACTGTATCTGTTTTTCCGCTGTCATTTTACCACTTTTGGATTGTGGTAGAGAAGTTCATTACTAGTATTGGATGGTTATATGTATAAAATCTATTTAGTAATAACAAATGTGCTCTTGTGTTCCGTTTGCTCAGTGGAATGGTGAATACTACATGCGATCAACAGAATCAAAAATGCAATGAAAGCATTGTGATTATTCTTGAAACGACCAATGTTTAAATCGGACACGGTAATTGTTTTCACAGTAATATATTATTCAGTATTGAACAGTGTTTCACAGCAGATGAAACAGTGCTTTCGTGATCGATACATACGGTGTTTCATGGTATGGAACAGTGTTTCACAACAGATAAAATAGTGCTTTCGTGATCGATATTTTATATTTATGGATAAATAGTGACTAACTCTATTCAAGGATAAGTGTGCTTAAAATAGGCACAAAAACTCAGATGGACATTTTATTTTCTTGAACTTTAATGTTGTCACTTTTCTCAGATATTTCCTAATTTTCATGGATTGCATAAAGTTTTAGTGAGTATTCATTAGTATAAATGGATATAATATGTGATTTGCGAAGTAAAGAAGAACACCGACTGTGAGTAATTTTGTATTCATTTACTAAAGTACTAAATATAATTATTACAGTAGTGAAAGCTTTCGTGACATTTTACATGCAAATTAAATCATAATCAATCAATTTTCATTCTTTATCTTTCATAAAATTAGCATGATATACTTTTTCAGCACTATAAATACCGTTGCAATTAAAAGAAAGAAACAAACAATTTATGTTTTTGCCGTCGCAAGAGGCTAATATTTCCAGATTTCAGTTGATTGCAAACAGTTTTAGTGAGTATTAAGTATTTTATGAACGGATATAATACGTTCTTTATTAAGTAATTTTGCATTTACTATTAAAGCATTAGATATAGTCATTGCATTAGTACAAATCTTTCAAGATCATGAAATTTTGAATGCGAATTAAATCGTAATCAACGAATTTCCATTGTTCCTTATCTTTTAGAAACGTATTGTAATATATATTTCTTCACACTTGCATGTTTATTCAAAGTTTATTCAAATGTAAATTTTGTCTGACAACAGTTGATAATATAAACAGCACAGGTAAAATAAAAAAACGTTTATGGTGTTAGCTATATGATGATGATAACAAAGACGATTATGATGATAGTTGCAATTATGTGATAATGTGCAAATAAGAAAAAGAAGCGCCGTGATATAATTCAAACTATCATCATCATTGTCATCGTGTTGTTATTATTATTACTATTATTATTATTTAATATAATAAATTTTGAAAAATTTAAGTAAAACTGGAAATTCTTCTGTGGAACATAGCAGAAACTTAACAATGGATATGATTAAAATGTTTGAATGAGGGAGAGTAAGAATTACCACACTGAAAGTGGCGTAATATATACACATAATTACCATATTATTTTTACTTCATACATATAGTACCTTACACGTCAGTATTGGTGATCTCAAATAAAATAAGCACTGTTATCTAGATTGCTAGACGATCAGATCATTTTGATAAATTCCGTAGTTCACATGTTTTCCACAAAAACTTAACGTGGAGAATGTTATCCACAGTTCCTTCTTTGTCGTCAATATGTCACGTGACAGGGCGGCTCATTACCTTTGGAGCATGTAATTGATAACGTGAAGTTGAGCTACTATTTTTCACATTTACAGCGGTCTCTTTTGCAAGCAGGCAAGGGAGGGGTTTGTAAATGCATCATCAAGGAAGAATTATGAATAATGCTGTGTTTTTTGTGATTCTTATTTGTAAAATTTTTCATTGACCACGAAAAGCGCGTCATACTGAGAGACAGAAAGAGAATTAACAAGTATTTGATCGATATCCCTATAACTGAATTACTCCGTGTGCATTATCATATATGCCATTAATAACAAATAGGTAAAAAGACAATGATCTGCATATATATATATATATATATATATATATATATATATATATATATATATATATATATATAATTTAATACGAAATCAGTGATATAATGATACTCTATTTCTTCAAACACTTTCGCATCATCGTAAGTGAAGCTCTGCGGGTAGGTACATTATACTTTCAATGTACTTTTGTAAATAAATAGTTTGACGTCATTGTTATGTCATGACGTCATTGTTGTTAGGGTGATATAGAAACAATTTTTTGTACATCTATACAACACTTGTATACAAAAACATATTAGCAAAACAGATGAAACTATTAAACACCCTTCACAGTGCGACGCTAAACAAGACAAAATAAAGTGGACACCATGCACTCAACATAGATCCTGTATATAAAAGATGTATATGTTTTTTTTAATACTAGATATAAGGAAATATTTTTACGAGTGAAGTGGAAACATTGTACTGTCAAGAGTGGCAATACAAAATGTTTCTACTTTGCGAGTGAAATATTTCCTTTAATCTACTTTAACTTAAAAAGCTGTCGATTTGCGTGTTGTTGTTTTTTTGTTTTTTTGGGGGGGGGGGGGATTGTGTGTACTAATTTTACTATAATTTTTGGACAGCGACTTTTTACAAATTTACTTTGTACATATAATGCTTTAAATTGTGCGTTTTTTCAAAGTAATGACTATTTTCATACCAAAATAACGAGATTTTTATTTTTGTTTTCACATTTTTGCCTAAAGTGATACAGTGAACATAGTTGGGGTGGGAGTGCTGTAGAACCATCACAGCGTCGTATCCAACAGACTTAAGAGCGTAACGCATTTAAACAAAATATTTTCATGATTGTGAGTTTACCTATTAGGATTTGGGCTCTTTATTTTATTTATTCCTACATTCAAACATGAATTGTGTGGCCTTGGTAGGCTTGCAGGTTTGTTCGTTAACAAACGTGCACCTAAATTTCAATTGTTACTTAATTTCGGTTTGCAATCAACGCTTATCTATCCCCAATTTTTCCATCGTTTTCAGACACGAGTATGATTGTGATGAGAGTTAAAATCGCTAATTAAACAAGTTTAGTACTATATTTAATGAATAGTTTTTCCTGAACACTTGTACCATTTGTCATACAATTAACAGGTATACGATACTGTATGAATATTACTGGACATCAAATAGAAACAGGTCATGGAAATCCAGTCACTGACAATTTGCACGATTCACGTTAAGAACTATTTTTAAAAACGTTTATACCTGAAATCTACTTGTTGCTGTTTGGAGTTAGTTTTTTTGGCATTTTATTGTTGATGGCACATCCTCATTGATTACATAAATGTATCCTAGAGGGTCTACAGTTTTGACATATTTTAAGATCTGTTCATCCCAAAGGAGACAGAGAGGAAGTTAGGAGAGAGTAGGAGCAGAAGAAAGGGGAAAAAAAGAAATATGCCTAATATGGAAATACAAGTTTTAATAACATACATAAGGGCAAACATATTTCCTAAATGGGGAAAAAAGTAGTTCCAAAAGTGATATCAACACTGTTGCGGTAGAAGTGGTATCGCCATTATGGCGATATCATTTTTCTCCCACTGGTACATTTCAATATCTCATTATGAAATATACGTATGGCTAATATATCACCTGCCGCAAGTCCGCAAGACCCATAGTTTGAGAATCTATGAAATGTATAAGGTACTCCATACAAATTTAAAGCAATATATATATTTTTTGAATATATGTTTTTGTTTTCATGATTTGAAAATGTATCAGTGTATTTAATACAATGTATAAAGTATCCCGTTTTAATTTTTTGATGAATTTCGAAATATTAGTTAGAATTATTAAAGCCTGGTTGTATGAAATCAAGTTCCTATTCTTCTTTCAAATATTCATTATCAGTAAATAATTTATACAAGGGAAGAACTTTTGAAGTTTCTTCCTGAACAGTTATCTAGATGTTTATTGACTTTTTATAATCTGAGAGCTTCTGTTCTTGTTTGTCGTCTGTGTACTGCCATTGTTTTCTTAGTTCATTTTTCATCTGATCTGTGTAAAAGGTTTCACATTTCACACATATCAATGCATAAATCACATTGTTGTACGTAAAGATGCAAAATGTATTTTTGTATACAAGTGTTATATATATATAGATGTAAAGAAGTTATATCTCGCCTGCACAACAATGACGTAATTGACATAACACTAACGCTTGAAGGAATAAAGTATGCATATATTACTGATTTCCTTTTGCAGATCATTTTATCTTTTTGCCTATTTTTTAATGAAGGCGTAATTCAACTGGAAGCCAGTAATATTTCAGTCAATATTCAGTACAAGCATTGCCATTCATGTTATTCACAAAGCAATTGCAAAGTGAAAATAGTATGTCAGAAACCTTTCTCACTGAGAAACTTGCATCTTGTGAGTAATAAATTATTGATGAATGAAATAGCGAATTGACCACCAAATCATCTACACTGTCACATCAAATGGCTGGTTTAAAATTGAACTTCGAATCGACATAAAGCAAGAGTAACGTAACTCTAGTGCAATTCAATTTCTTTTTAATGCAAAACCTGCATCATATGGTTAAATGTCCTCGATTAATCATGCTGTATACATCAGAAAAAGAATGAATAATTTTTCTAACTTGCACTTAAAAGGACCATGTAGTGGGTTCAAAGATCTAAATGAAACTTCGTTACAAGTGCCTTTTCAAATAAATGCAGACGACATTCACGACACTCGAATAGAAGCGACTACTCACGTGTTCAACGTAGAGCAGTTTTTCCCAACCTTTTTGAGTATGAGGACCCCTTTTTAACCTCAAGAAATTGCACGGACACCCACATGCTAATAGTTGTACTTTTAGGCTGTGGCGGGTACTCCTCACAAAGTATTCCACCGACCCAATTAGACCACAATGGAGACTCAGCTACAAGTGTACATGAAATTGCGCACATCTTCAACCACTACTTTACAATGTAGCAAATAATTATGTCAGAGAGAACATAGAGACCACTGATAATGAAAAGCTTCTCAATTATGTAAATGCCAAAGTTCCAACTGATCCTCCACTTGAATTTTCTATAGTTAATGTAAGTGACTATGATGTATACTGTACCCTTGTGCAGCTAAATGTTAACAAATCTACTGGCCTTGATGAAATAGGCCCAATGCCCATAAAATTTGCTGCACCTGTTACATCTCAATCTATAGCTAACCTCATTAACAAGATTATCCAGTCTGGTGTTTTCCCAGATAAATTTAAAGAAGCAAAAGTAACCCCCAATCAAGTAAAATAACTTTACTAGGTAAAATTAAGAAGTACCTACCCATACAAACTAGAATAATGTACTATAATGCCTACATTCTGCCAATTATTGATTACTGTTTGACAATATGAGGAAACTGCCCCAAAAGCCAATTAGAAAGAATTAACAAGATACAAAAGAGAGTAGCCCGCCTAATACTGGATGCTCCTTTTGACACACCATCTAAAACCCTTTTCCATGAACTAAAATGGCTTCAAATAAATGACAGAATTAACTTTCAAAAGGCAATACTTGTCTACAAATGTATAAATTGGAAAATGCCTGAATACATGAGAGAAATTTTTGATGAAATCCAAGGACCATATGCCTTACGGTCGACCATGCATGGCCATGTGCAACTCCCCAAACCTAAGACTGAACAATTTCGATATAGTCTTAAATATTCTTGAGCACAGATATGGAACTCCTTGCCCACATCTGTTAGATCAGCCACTTCTGTTGAAAGTTTTAAAGAAAAATATCTCAAATATTTGAAATTTGATTTTGAATTGACCTTGACATGTCAGTATACCTTGTAACATCTCCTGTCTCTACTCCAACTGTCTTGTCTCTGTGCATGGTAATCTGTGTTTTTAGTTTTAGGATAGCTGAGGGCCTCAAGGGAGACTAGATACATCTTTTATCTAATTGAGCTACCCTCGTTAAATAAAGAATTATTATTATTATTATTATTATTACTATTATTATTATTCCATGGTGCAAGGCCTTTGCATACAAAGACACTGCTTTTCTGGGCAAGTTGATATTCCTTCTGGGCAGTTTATGTTTACTTGTCAAAACAAAATGACATTTCTCCAGCCCTGAATATAGATTCATTTCAAACTGTGTTGTAATGAAGAAATAATTTCTCCTAAAGCATCACCAAATCTAAGTCAAATCTATATTCATTTTACAGGAAAGTATCGAAACTCAACCATAAAATTAGGTCTCTTACTGAAAAAATCTGTTCCTGTCCCTCCTTTATCAGCCATTCTGGTTTCTAAAAGAAAACAAAAATAAAACAATAATAAAGTTGTAGTTAGAATATAGCTAATTCCTTCCTCCCCTTCACAATTACAGTATGTTTCTGAGAAGATCTGACCTGTATTGAATGTTCCATTTCAAAATTTTAAATAATTATTAAATATCCTTATAAAGGAAGCTACACTCACATACATTTTGTTACACTGGAAGTGAAGTTACATTTTGTTGTAACTCTAACGATAAAAATAAAGCATGATGTGATGTAATTTGTGTAGCTATTCATAGAAAAGTCAAGTGAAACAATGATCACTTCCTGAAAGTGTTGTCTTCTCTTGTTTACACTGAAAAGATGGTGACAAAAGCACAATGGGAAGAAAGGGGTTAGAGCTCACAAGATTTGTTGAAAATATTGTCCTAGAGTTGTATCAGAATGGAAGAAGTGTAACTTAAATCTGCAGAATATTGGAAAGGCCACCGAGTACCATTTCCAATGTGATTCACACATTTTTGGAGTGTGGTTCTGTGGAAAATAGGTAAAGAAGTGGCAATCTTCGGTAACTGATTGAAAGGGATTACAGTCAGCTGGAAAGGCTTGTGAAACAAACAGAAAGAATAACTGTCAAATTCAATGAAAACAGACAAGTTCCTGTTGCTAGACAAGCAGTTCAATGTGATTTATGTAGCCATGGATTTAAACACCATGTTGCTAAGAAGAAAGTTATGATAACGGAGATAAATCATAAAAAGCTTATGGCATGGTGACATGAAAAAAGATGGGTAGTATCAGAACAGTGGGACTGATATTTTCAGATGAAAGTCAGTTGTAGGAAATGATGAATGTATTTATATTTGGAGAAAGAGCAGCAAAGGTTGGAATCCCGGCTTGGTTCCCTCCAAGCACAATTGGAAATGTCAAGTTATGATCTGGGGGTGCATTTGTATGCATGACATTGGTACATTAACAAGTGTTAATCAAAATATGAATGC
Organism: Margaritifera margaritifera; assembly: GCA_029931535.1. Taxonomy (NCBI): domain Eukaryota; kingdom Metazoa; phylum Mollusca; class Bivalvia; order Unionida; family Margaritiferidae; genus Margaritifera; species Margaritifera margaritifera. The sequence goes on along the minus strand of JAQPZY010001089.1, from coordinate 1,198,424 downwards.
TCAGAAATACGAGATTCTGGATCCCAACTTATGGCCTTTCCTGCTAGACATTTCCCAGACAATCAGTTTTTATTTCAGGATGACAATGCACCTGTTCATTGTGCTTGCATCATACAGGAATATAAGACCATAAATCATTTTAAAAAATCCATCTGATATTAACATAATAGAAAATGTCTGGTTGATTATTAAAGGGAAACTTCAGAGTCAACTTCATTTGATAAATTCCACTGACAATTTGTTTGGTGAGATTTAGCGCATATGGATGGACATTTCACCATGAGCTCTATTTTAAAGTCTATATAAATCTCCAGACGAGTAACGCACGTAATAAGACTAAAAGAACACCTAACAAAGTAGGTAAATTTATTAATTTTCTGATATCTCACTTACTCGTTTGAAGCTTAATTACCATTACAAAACTCAACTCAACTTTTCAACAAAAACAAATGGCAGACATTTTGCTGAACACTTCTTGTATGTGACTCTATATATTGTCAATTATTTCATTTTATATTTCATGCAAGGTTTTGCTAAAGATATTATTACATATGCAGTAAGAGTACCATAAACAGTGCATTATATACTCAACCTGTGTTTTGTATGTCAGCAGTAGCAGTGCATACCTGACTCTGGTCAGCACAGACCATTCTGTTACAGTGACTTTACTGTCATCTTATGTTACCTTAAAAGCAATATTTTCTTTCATCGCCCCAAATGTGAATCGTTTATGAGGTTTGGTGAAAACAAACAGTGTAGAACAAAAGCTACAATGTAGAAACACAGTGACATCATTTATTTGAGTCACTCTGGCATTGAGCTTGAACTGTATAACACAACATGTATATGGCTTATTTTTTTCCCATTACAACAAGCAATCATCAAAGTTTGGTAGCATGAAGTGTTTTGAACTCAAGTTGATTTACAGAAAATTATTCTTGCATTTTACCTTCTGAATCAAATCAATACATTTCTTTCTTTCTTCAAGATCTGGTCAAAGTATGTGTGTAACTAAATTTATTGTACAGAAACCATTTGTTTTCTTTATGTGAGTCACTGTGACCTTGACCCTTTAAAATCTGCATTTCTTTCCCTTAAGTGCAAACTATCCACAAAGTTTGGTCAAGGTATGTGGTTTAAAGCTAAAGTTATTGTGCAGAAACCATTTGTGTTCTTTGAGTCACTGTAACCTTGATTTTTAAACCATCTGACCCCAAAATCAATAGGATTCTTCCTTACCCCAATGCAAATCTTTATTTGTACAAACTTAAAAGACCTTCATGCCAGAGTGCTTTTTTGTCTTATTTAGTTAAATTCTGTTGAAAAGTTGTTGAAAAGTCTTGTTAAGGTTTTTCCTTTATTGTAGTAACAGCAGACCAGCATTATTTAAACAAACAAAAAAATCCTTCGAGCAAGGGTGCTTTATATAGAATTAACAAAATTCTGTTGAGCAGTTTTTTAGAAGAATTTGTTCAAATGTTTTCCTATTTTTTGAAATGGTGGCCATATCTGATGGCAGGTCAACATCATTTCTTGCATAAATTTGAAAGGCCTTCATGCCAGAGTGTTTTCTGTCAAATTTGGTCAATTTCTGTTAAACATGTTTCGAACAGTTTTTTTTATGGTTTTACTATTTTCAATAATAACCACAGCCATATTTGATGCTGGATTGGCATCATTCATTTTGTACAAAACAGAAAGCACTTTCAAGGTTTGTACATCCCCAGAGAGCTGCTTTGCAAGGACTCTTCAAGGGGTTCCCAAGTTTTCAAGAAGTATTTTTTCTTATGGAAATTCAACTTTCTCCATATTTTTTTGTTCGTCACTAAATAAATACATACAAAAGTAGATGAAAATAAGAGTCCCTCAAAGGAAATAGTGCTCTACTGGCTGCAAAGAATTGCCAGGAATTGATGACAAAACCATTTCTTCCATTTCACTGCGGAATCCTGAGGAGGAGTAGTGATAAGATTTGTACGATGGCTGATGTGGCAGCCATACTGGATGTGCAAGTGGCACCGTTTTGATTTAAGACCAATTAGACATCATACAATGTCTTCTGGTGAAAACCCATGTCAATGAGACTTTCTGTTCAGAAGAAGTAGCAATAACAAGAATTTCACAATGGATGCTGTGACAGCTTTGTTGAATGTCAGATCGGCACCATTTTCATTTAGGACCAGTTAGACATCATAAGAAGTCTTTAGTGAAAACCCCATGTTGAAAAGACCATTCATTCAGGAGTAGTAGCAGTAAGATTTTCAAACTGGACACTTTTGTGGCCATATTGGATGTCCAAGTAGTACCATTTTCATTTAGGCCCAAGTAGACCATAGGATGTATGTACACTGAACGTTTCATGACAATCCTCCAAGTCGTTTAGAAGTAGCAATAAAAAGCTTGTGCAAATGGACAATGGATGATGGACTGCAGGCCATCCCATAAGCTCTCCTGGTCTATGACCAGTTAAAAACTAAAAAGACATAACTAGTTAGCAAGCAAACAGACACTACTCCATGTCAATGGATCCACCAAATTGTATCCCATGTTTTTTTCATCATTTTTGGAAAACAAATAACGAAAAATTCTGAATTAAAAAAGTGTTACATTTTATTCAGTTTGAACTTTATACATACACTAAGACAAATTCATGGTCTTTTGAGAATAAAACCAACTGGTTCAAATTTCAAGATGTTTTCAAGGCAACCCCACAAATTCAAGGATTTTCAAAGGTTGCACAAACCATGCCTTTGTGCCAAGTCTTTTTCTGTCAAATTTGCTCAAATATTGTTTAGCAGGTTTTTAGATGTTTAAATTTGTTTTCTCGTTTTAGTAACAGTGTCCATATTTGATGGCATATCTGCATCATTTGTACAAAATTAAAACTGGTCCTAATGCCAGGTTGCTTTCTGTTAAATTTGGTCAAATTCTGTTTTGCAGCTGTTGAGAAGAAGTTGTTTAAAGGTGCTTCAATTTTACTAATGGCAGACCAACGTAATTTATACAAAACTATAAAGGCCTTTATGCTTGGATGCTCTCTGCCAAATTTGATTCATCTAGTGGTTTTGGAGAAGCTTTATTTCAAATATTGACAGACATAACACACAACATTCACCAGATGCAGGACCATCAATAAGCCCACCTGACCCTAAGGCAAGAACACTCCTTCAAAAGTTTGGTATGTGTATCTTGAAATAAAAAAAAAACAACATGTATTTACTTTGAAGAGACTCTAGGCCAATCAGTAACTTCAAGTTTAAAATCAAATATGGATATTAATCTTCTAAAATTTTCAAGAAGGATCTGAATAAATCTTGAATTTTAACTTCAGCATAAAGTGTATAGAAAACAATGTGCATCCTGTGAACTTTTGCCATCACCAGCAAGTGATACCCATGTCATCCCATCACCAGCAAGTGATACTTGTGTCATCCCATTACCAGCAAGTGATACTAGTGTCATCCCATTTCTAGCAAGTGATACCTATGTCATCATTCTATCTGCTAATAGATGTATAGCAATAATGACCCAAGCCATCTGAAAGAGAAACAACTGTATTTGGAAAGCTCAAGTGTAGTTAGTTGGACTATGAAATTCTTCCTGCAGATAAAGGTTACATAAATGATCAATATCCAACATTGAAGACTTGCATTTAGACTGATCATCCAACCATAACAATGAAGATTATTATGTACACAGAGATACCAACTCTTAATCATGAAAATCTGTAAATCACCAGACCAAAAATCTGTAACTTGGGACAAAAATTTGTAATTTTCAAGATCAAAATCTGTCATAAAATCTGTAATTATCCATTTCAGAAAGTTTTAAACATACCTTGATGTGATCACAATACCCTTAGAAGAGCACGAAAAAAGAAAATTCACTTTGAAATGATGGTCAATTAATTTTTCATAGATCTGATATTCAAGACAAAAGTTATTAAGAATATCTTCCCAGTTCTGTCCATTCATCTTATACTGAATAGTTTTGTACTTATTTCCATACAGTACTATAATAAGTTCATGGCCATTCATGGGTGTATCCGGTTTTGAAAATTTTAAGGGCTTTTATTGCCCAAGTTTGACCACTCGGACACTTCATGCCTGTGTCTGCCATCTTTGCTCCAGCACACACTGGAGATGGAGGCAGATACACAAAAGCTGATTGGTTAACACACCCTGAAGGAACCAATCAGATGTAGCATTATGAATATGACGAGGTGTGTGCATAGATTAATGATTTCAAAGCTCCATTTCTATCATGCAGGTACAAGAGATCATCCTACATACTAGGTGACCTGAAAAAGAACAAGAGTACAAACAAGTTAGCACAAGATACCTGACAACATAAAGTTAGCACATGATACCTGACAACATAAGGTTTAGTTGTTTGAATGTTATTTTCTGCTGTATATACACTCCAAGTACAAATGAAAAGACATGTACAGACATTTCTACCAGTACATACTCTTAGGTCAATCTTCACCATTTGGGATTTATTCCTGGCCTAAAATTTCCAAGAATTAAGATTTTATCCAATATATTACCAACTTATTTGGGAAGATAGCTAAATAAGATGAACTTCAGTGCACATCATGGATTTAAAAAAACAGACAAGGTTTACATATACCAGGTTATTTAAGCAGCGATTCACATTTAATTTAATGGATAAAGATTAAAAAGGTAGTGGAAATTATATGCAATTAATAATTTTGGCAAATTGTGATCACATGGCTTTATTTTCAATACATACAGATATTTTCACTCTAAAAATGAACAATATTAAAAGAACTTTGTCAACAATATTGCATAAAATTTTGCATTAACTGAAAACTATGATTACATTCCCTCCCCAAAAAGACACATGGCCATTATGACCTAGAATGGTTTGCAATTTTCAAAAATACACAAAATACCCTAAAATTTGAATGTTGCAAACATTGCATTCTAAAATGTATTACATAAAGACATGCATGATTTTCAGAATACCATTTGGGGTTATAACTTCACACCTCTAACAAAGGGCCATGTACATGGCTGCTGACCCCAAAATCAATAGGGTTTTCTTGGGCCATGGGGAAAATATGTACAGTCCTTATCCAAACATAAAATGAAATGCAAGGACCAACTGTTATTTTAGTAACAGTGATCTTAACCTCTACACTACCAACTCTGAAAACCACATGGTTCTTTTCATGACAAAAAAGAAACAAGTATACAAAGTTTCCTTGAAACTGGTTATAGAGAAGTTCAGTTATTGTACTGAAATGAAATGCAAAGCCAAGATCTATTTTTAGTAACAGTGACCTTCAACTTCATGCTACTGTCTCCAGAATCAATACGGTGCTTTCTTATCTAAAAGGATTATAAAACATGTACAAAGTTTTGTTGAAATTTGTTTAAAAGAACTTGAAGTCTGGTCTGTAATGAAATGCAAATGCTAAATCTATTGTTAGTAACAGAAACCATGACCTTGAAGAGTCATACCCAAATCAATCTAGGTTTTTCTTTGGAAGAAGGAAACACATATAAAAAGTTTTGTACAAACATGTTTGTAATGCTGAAGTAATCGCCTGGAAATGAAATGCAATAGTCAAATCTATTTTTAGTGACCTTGACCACAGACCTACTGACCCACAAGTTAAAGAGGATTCTTTCTCCAGCTAAAGGAAACAAATGTGCTAAATTGTGTTGAATTTTGTTATGTAGAACTCAAGTTATCATCTGGAACTGAACTGAACAGGTAAAATTTATGTTTTGCAAGTGACCTTGACCTCGGAGCTACTGACCCTCTATACTAATGTTAGAGGACTTTTTGACTGTGGACACCAGACTTTGACTCTGATCATACCATGGCCTTGCTATCACATATATTTAATACTCTGCATATTCCCACAGCTCCTCATACAACATTGGGTCCCACCCCATGCCTGAAATTCCTGGGGATCATCTTAGATTCTACGGACAAAATTTTTGGTGGTTACTATAATAATAGATGGTTTCAAGGTACTTTCCCCACTAATTTTTTTAAAGAAGGCAAGAAGACTTCTATGGCTTTTTTGAAACTTTACCCTATAGTAATGGCATGTGACCTCTGGTTCAAAGAGTGGTCATGCCAAAGGATACACTTCCACTGTGATAATATGGCTACAGTTGATATTATCAACAAAGGACGTTCAAAAGTTAATAATAATGACACTTGTGCGCAAGCTGACATGGTGTTCTGCAGTTCATAATTTTACAATACATGCCCAACATGTGCCAGGTGTGCAAAATTCTATCGCCGATTCCATTTCTCTGTTTCAGATGACCAGGTTTCACAGTTTAGCATCCAGTGTGGATCACAAGCCAAGTCCTTGTCTGACACCTGCAGACTCAATGATGATTGCATTGACAATATTGATTGATTATAGAATGCGTCCATCAGTCACAGCACAGCAAGCACCTATAATTCAGCACTGCAAAGTTTTCTCCAGTTCATAACTTGTGTGGCATAAATTTTCCACGTGGTTCTTTACCAATGTTGTATGAGGATATGCTTATTCAGTTTGCCTCCTATTGTCACTCGTTTTGGCCTTTAATTCAATTCCTTGAAATCTGGCCCCAATCCAGACAATAATCAGTCTGATTATAATAAGCATTCTTGGAGTCAGCTATGTTTCTGTACATGCGGTAATTAATCAAGTTTGAAATACTGTTTTTTCTACCTGACAGGATACCCCCATGTACATTACAGTATGATCTAAACCTGATGGGCTCCCCCCAGGTACATTAGTATGATATAAACCTGCTGGGCTCACCCCAGGTACAGTTGGGTATGATAGAAACCCGTCGGACTCCATCCTAGGTTCACCTAAAAATTATATGTTTCTGTACAGTTCTGCCTCTATGCTGGCTATCACCTGCCAGGTTACCCCCAGATGGAAGCCAGGATTGGTAATATGATATTAAGGTTAAACCATACCTGCTAGGCTACCCCCAAGTACATATACTTATTGAGTAGCCCCAGGACAGACAAAGTATATTTAGTACATTAATGTTTTTGCATGAAACAGTACAAAGATTTTATTTGATGTAAGTTAAGTTAAATAAACATACAGCTGAAATTTCTTTGTTCAATTGATGTGTGCATGAACAGTGACTTTGACATTGGAGCTACTGATAACAGATTTAATAGTATTCTTCTTTGGGCTAAGGGAGACACATGTACTTAGGTGTGAAACGATTAATCGACATATTGATGTATCAATACTTTTTCCATATCAATACCCATATCGATACAAGAGGTGAAGAACTAATACAAAACGATATTTACTCTATACAAGTTACTTTAATCTTCAGCAATCATGAATAATTATTAGTGGTTTGCCTTTTTATTCTTAAAATTGAGAATTCATCTGAGACAACCGTAGCAAGCACATGCACTCATTTCTGTCAGGACAAAATTAAAACTATTGACAACACCAACTCGCCTTCTACAAATTAACACAAGATGACTAACTCAAGTGGTTCGAAATCTGCCCCCTCCCCCCGCCCCAATTCCATACTAATTATTTTATACCGACTGCATGTTAGTTAAGCCACTGATAACATATATCAACGGAAAGAAGACATTCCAGATTTGTTCCCCATGTATGATTTAAGTACTTTACTAATCAGTTAATAAGTACTTTACTAATCAGTTAATCTGTTGCAGTGCATCTTGTCTACTTGGAACGAATTTGAAAGCTACACTTCCAGTGTGTCACGCAGTGAAATATGTTGCATGTAATTCTGATTAGTGGTTATTGTTTGTTCAAGTCCAGGGTACAAGAATAACCACCAATCAGAACTAACTGTAGCGTGTTCACTGCGTGACATACCGGAAATATTGGCATCCAAACTCTATCCAAACAGATACAAAGCAACAGAGAAACTTCACACAAAAGTGCTTATTGAATGATCTGTAAAGTACTTAAATCGTACATGGGGAACAAGTTTAGAATGTCTCCTTTTATGCTGATATATGTAGTCATGGGATAAAAAAAAAAAAATTTGCACAGAATCGGCAAGGGGGCAGATTCCAAACTGAGTGAGTGATAGCCACCTTGTCAATTTGTAGAAGGGGAGTGGGTGTTGTCAATAATTTCCCTTTTCACTGACAGAAACAAGTGCCTGTGGTCACGGCAGTTGTTTTGCATCTGTGAGAAGTACAATGTGAAGGATTTGGTTGTTAGTCATCTCCGCTCCCACACTCGAACATGTTCTAGATAAGATTTTCCTTGCACAAGTTAATTGCACTGTTTCTTTTGTTTTGACCATAACACCGTTATGCCTTCCAAATTTAAGAAAAGACATGAAATTGGTAATAAGATGTTTTAAAAATATTCATTCAATGCAAAACAAATGGCGTGGTGACCAGAACGAGTCCTGCATCTAATCAGAAATGGCTTAAAAAGTTGAATACAAATCACTGACAACTAACAGGTAGTCTATTTGGAAGTACTTTTTAATATCTTGTCAAATATGAGAATGGCATATGAACAGATGATAAGTCTACGTCTGTCTATAATCTGCATACTGGAAATACACCCAATATGTCAACACGTAAAAAATGGCACCACCCTACCACTGACAGACCTTCCATAGATGAAAAGACCATCAAGTTGATATGTGTATTGATAATGTACCATATCGTAGGTTGTGTATCAAGAATCATATCGATACGTGGCAAAGGTGTATCGTTTCACACCTACGTGTACTACTGGGTAAGTTGCACTGAAATCTATTCACTAGGACTTAGTTGTCACCTTAAAACCAAAACAGATGCCCAATGAATGGCCCAGACAGACAACAGTGAGCTATAATACCCTGCAATTATCATTGGCAGGGTATAATAAAAAGCAGTTTTATTTATAAAGTTTTTGCACTTTTTCATTTCTGGACAAATAATGTAATGTCAAATGCTGCAAATATTTTGTTAAACAAAATAGACATCAGCTAAAATCTAAACAAAGGACAGTTACTGCAGAATTTGCATGGTACAACTATATATTTCTACACTAAAATGGCTGATGTATGAAATGCATTTTCTAGTCACATGCCAATTGATCTTACTGCCACCCCACCCACCTATCTGCCACACTTACGAACTGATCAATCACATATCAGCATGTAATTGCTGATAAGACCTAATTAACTGCACACACAATTTTCTCTTAAAATATTACATTTTTAAAAAGACTTGTATTTATATCAACCCCATAAAGAATTAAATATTGCATATACCTTGTTTAATTCATTTATTTTATCATGTATTTGCAAGTTTCTGTGCATTTGATATTTCGTGAAATGATAAATCAACACAGCATAAATACAGGAATATATCAATACTTTAAAGTACAAATTATTAGTAAAATCTATCAAAATAGTTTAAAACATCATAAAATGAAGCAAAGACTAACAGGTTCGTAAATTTCATACCCAACATACTAAACAATTAATACATTGTAAATAAATATTTCTGTTTTCAGATTACATAAGAATTTCCATTGGGGGCACTCTTGTTCAAGAAAGGCAACAAAACAAGAAAATTGTGGGTCATGGAAAATGCCAATATGAAATATTCTCATCTGATGTGGTGCAGATACTCCCTGAACCAACCAGTCGATTGCTGGCTCCAGACTCTTCTATGAATTTGAAAAAGTCAAATAAAAAATTTTGTGTCCGTCCTTGTTACACGAGTTACATTTTCTACCTTCATAAAGTTTGAATACTATTCAATGGAACATGAAACAATGATGTGTCTTTTGTATTTGTTTGCTGATTGCAAATAGTCACTACTTTTTTTTAAATATCAAGAAAATGTTTCACATGAGAATATTTGTAAAATCCTAATGTAATGTTGGAAGTTGTCACTCGCTGGATTATGAATACATGATATAAGACAAGATTGAAATTATGTGAGCTTTTAGTTAAGAAAATGTCGGTCAGTGGAAAATAAAGGAGGCACAAGCCTAATTTTCTTGTAAAGATTTGTCGCTTTTAATTTTTGGCCTAGGGAAAAGAGTTAATATAAACACATTAATTGTGTGAGACTGCATAGTTATGGTCATGTTACACATGTGGAGAAGTTTCCCTTGTCTCATTTTGAATAGTCTTGTGAGACATGTGATTTGGTGTTACCGAAAATGTCAAGCCGACAAACGCTGCCCCATGTTTGGGGTGGCAAAATTTTTACTTTTCAATAGGCAATTGGTGATGATGTCATTCCTTTTGTGGACTGACGTCAGAAATTCAGACTAAGCCCTGGTTTGCCTTTGCTCTTACTATTCAACCGACCACTGACAGTGACATTTGCATCTCAAAAGAGAGCAGGTGATATCTAGTAGCTCTTTGGAGTTTCCAATCCTTGTATTACATATTATGCCTATTAATAATAATAAAAATAATGATAATTTTATCTAGGTAGGATCAACATATAACAAATAGTAACACATATAACAAATCTAAATAAAAGACATGTGACAAAGCATGCACATAAGACAACTATAATACAAACAGACATAAAAAACATGCAGAATAAAGCATATACTATATATTTACTACAACACCTACACCAGCAATACCACGTGCATACACTTATTAAGATGTGAGTAAACACTGTTTCTCCTTTTCAGTTTAAAAAAAAAGAATAAGATAAATATGTTGATCCACCAATAATGACCCATAAAAGTTATTACATTTTTTTATTTTCCGATGAGGTCTTGAGGAATAAATATTTTGAGGCAGGGTACATACTGCAAATTAAAAATTATATGTTAAACTAAACTAAGAAATTACTTTTGAGTATTGAAGTGTAAAATCTGATTTCAGAATGAAACATATCACTAAAAACAATTCAAACTAATAAACTGTTGTTATATATCTATAGTTCTATGATAAAGATATGTATGACGTACAAGCAGACATAAATGCTCATTTGGTTGTTAAAATATATTATGCTTAACAAATAACGAATTAATGGAGCTAGAAACTAGCGGGTGACCGTGTTTTGTGACGCAGGCCCTGTTTCCATACGGATACTTGAATTCATTCGCTGAACTGATTTTTAGTTTTAAAGTGTTACGTATTTCCGGTTGTCAGACTACGTCACTACAACAGTTCTTTAAAGTAAGATGAAATTCAGTGTTCTTGGATAAATGTCTGTAAAGAAGAAAATGTTTTCGAAATTTTCAAGCATCCTGCAACATGCTGTCGATGCGGTAAGGCTTTACTTGCAGAAATAGTCTCTCCACAACCATTTAATTGTATGAGATAGTATGTGTCAGCATCCGCAGCCAGGCGGTGTGATCTGAGTCAGTCGGTGCACGACATCATTTCGTCCCAGATATTCATAGATGCGATATCTCCCTGATCATCAAGGAGACTCCCTGATTTAGACTCTAAAATTTGTTAAAAGCATTGAGGAAAGCTAGAAATCTCCCAATTAATCAATGATTTCAAAATATTTTGTATATAATTTCCCTGTAGTAAAGTTTTCCCTGAAGGCGGTTTCAGAAATATCAAATGTTTGCATTGTCGAACTGCCAGTTGTTGAACAATTGAACATGTGGGTAGTAATGCAAAAACCTCTAATTCATTTTACACTTTTTCTCCGTGATAACCTTTCTTTTTCTTTGAAGTTGTCTGATGTTGCAGGGTTCAGGCTTGTAAAACTGATGTAGTGGAAGCTGCTTTTTTTTTCCTGATATGAAATGTAGAAATATAAAATAAAGAAATGACATATGAAGATTAAGCAGCAACAGGACTTCTGTTTGAATATTTCTGCAGAAAGTCAGTATGATCCCCAGTATATATTTTTAAAAAAGGGTTGGAAAAGAAAAATAGAGGGTCAAAGATGACCAGTAGCAGGTCGGATACAGTGGATAGAAAGTTAGTAAAAAAAAGCTGCTTTAATATAAAATATTTCCCTGTACATAAAAAAAAATTCATATTTAAATTTAGGAAGTGTAAATTCGCATGGCCGCTCCGTACCAACATTTGGAAAGACTATTCGCACGGTTGCCATGTGCCCACAGTGGAAAAGACTATCCACATGGTGACGGGTCAATGCATTAGGGACAAGTCCAAAATGTTATGAATGATGTCAACTCAGCTAAGCATAACATATACCCATCAAGACCATTACAGGTTAGGCGGCCAATTTAACGGACTACAAAACACCAGAAAAAAAGGAAATTGTTCCATAGTGCATATTTAGTATGGTGGCAGTGTACTAAATTTTACAAAGACTATTCTCACAGCTGCTGTGTACCCACTGTCACTAGCAATATGCACACTGTGCCCAGTGTCTTTTTCACAGTTTGGATTGTAATAATTATGATATGGTGTGCAAACAATTAGAGGCTAGTCCATGAATTAGTGGTTTTCTCAAGAGAAAAAAATTGTGATAATTCTGTTTTACTTTAACAGTCCAGAATTTTGTTTTCAATAGACAGCCATAACATAAGCAAAGAAATAATATCTTCCAACGTATCAATCACTGTAGACGAGTGAAAATATGTAAACCAGTCATGCAAATGATTCAGGATAGAATCCCACCCTTTTTGTGTATGCTTTGTTATCATAAAGACCGAATTATGTTATTCGGATATACTGTGTGAATGTACATTTTAAGTGTATGCTTTGTTATCTTGAATTAAAAAAGAATTATGTTACTCAGCAGGGGTCAAGTTAGACTTTAATTTTAGGGAGAAGTGACTTTTCCTTTTGTGGACAGAATAGGGAGAAGTGAGAGCTGAACAGGGAGAAGTGGGAAGAAGGCAAGAAATGCAATATATATATATATGTATGTATATACATTGGTACAAAAATTGATAACGGTGCAAATACAAAACAGTTTCCCAATGTTTCGAGCAAAGCAAGCTCTTTGTCAGGGGGAGAAACAATTTACATCCACAAAACAAACACTAAACACAAATGTCAAGAGAATTTCTTGATTCCTATATGTTTCAATGATGGGGCAATATATATGTATGTGTGTCCTGTATTTCTCATTATGCATATTTGCATTTAACATTAGTTTTAAGCAATATTTTATCTTCAAGTAGAAAATTCTCTATGTTGTATGTATATTATAAACACATTTTGTAAGTGTATGAATGTATCATACTCGTATGTACTTGTATTCATACTTAAAAGTGTGTATGTTTAGATGGAGAGCAATATGCAATGTATTTTGGCCATATGACTGCAGAAGAGCATAGCAGAAACTATACATTGTAATTAATTTTACCTGACAGGAGTACCTAGATTACAGTATTGTAATTATAAATAGGTAAAAATACTTAAGCAACTGCCACTTAGAACACAAATTTAATTTTTTTTAGTTACTTCACTAGAAAATGGCTGTCAAAAACATTAACAAATTGGTTTGAAACAACTCCTATATTAGCCTATAACACGCACGTGAGAGCACATGTACATGTGTCTTTAACATCATAGTGTTCATCCATTGAAACCACAGCGGTCACTGATGATTAATCTCAGCTTTACAACTGCATTTTGAGGGAGTTGAGTCTAAATTAAATGTGAATCTTTTGACTGTCATTTTGTTATTGTTTTTAAAAGTAGATGCATCTATTTTTAGAAACAGGGATTTTCTTCATATGACCACTCACTTTCTAGTTTCGTTGCAACAATCCCTAAATAAGATTGAAAATGTATGCTTTTAATATTCGTCTCCATGTGCGTAATAATGTTGTGTACTGGTTGGATATTTTTTTCCTTTGCTACTTTTTCTCGTATTTGCACAAAAATGTGTGATGTAAGCTAACAACCTTGACCTTAAGTTACAGCACTTCTCAATTCTACAACATAGAATTTTCACATACGTTTCTGACCAACAAATTTTTATTTCTAGGCTAACTCTTTTATCACATAATAGTTACACTTTGCTTTCTATGAATTCTATATGTTCCTTAATGTTTGTGCCCAATGAATTATGAAAACAGACAGTCTAATGAAGACGTACTTCCAAGACACAGTGATGTCCGCCATTATTACCCCTTAGCAGGTTCACTTACGGTTTCAAACTGGTTTTATGAAGAAAATAATGGAAGCATGGTTTTATGAAGAAAATAATGGAAGCATGTCAGTTAAAATCTTCAAACAATATATTTAGAATGTGCTTTTCACCGATTCTATTCTTAAAACACATTGTTATTTACATACAGATGATTTTGTTTCGAAACACAAATTATTAAGTTTTCAGCATCAAATGATAACTTCCAGAAATTGGGCAGCAATATGTTGCAGGGCGAAAGAGTTAATTGGTCAGTCAGCTATTAAAACACATGCCTGTGAATGTGCAAGAGTTTGTTTTGTTGACGCAATTGATATCAACACAAGCTGAGGCAACATGCAATCCATTTCGCCTGGGGCTTAACACTACTTGGCTGGGTTGAGGGAGCATCTCAAAACCTGTAAACTACAGGCACTCTGTGCAGATCTATAAAAAAAATGACAGGGCGAAGTCCTAATACAATAAGGCGAAGTTTAAAATTTTTCCTTTACTTAGTCGCCCACTTCGCCTGGTAGCGTGACCCCTGATTGTGTGAGTAGTAATATTAAGAAAATTCCTGTTTCTAAAAATAGATGCACCCAGATGGCATGCATGGTGCCATATTTGTTCTTTGCTGTGTGCCAATTCAGTTGAAAAGAAGGATCTAGTTCATTCATATCTTCTTGTTAATGCTTCATTTCATTGTCAAGGAATAGCTATGGTCATGTTTTATCAGAAACAATGAAATTAAGTGTCAAAATTTTGATGTTGTTAAAGGGTCAGTCCCTTACTTAAGGTTTATGTGCCCTTGGTCGCTAAACCATGTATTTTTGGCCACATGACTTAGAGTGAGCACAATAGAAACAATTTATTGCAAAACTTCACCAACAATTGACAGTCCAAAAGATTCACATTTAAGTTTTGAATTAACTCCCAAAATGTGCAGTTGTAAAGTTTAGGTTACTCATCCGTAACTTCAGTGACCACTGTGGTCTGAATGGAGGAACATTATGGTATAAAGACGCCTGTGCATGTGCTGTCATGTACATGTGATATGGTTTGTTTCAAACTGGTTTAGAAATGTTTTCAAGTATCATTTTCTAGTGAAGTTTTAGAAACTGAAAATTTTTAAAAAAATAAATATATTGTTTAAGTGGCAGTTGATAAAGTATTTTTACCTATATATTTCTAATTACAATACAGTTATCTAGGTACTCTTGTCAATTAAAATTGATTACAATGTATAGTTTCTGCTATGCTTTTTTGAAGTCATATGGCCAAAATACATTGCATATTTCCATCCAAACATAACACACTTTCAAGTATGAATACTCTGCAGAGAGAGAGAGAGACAGATAACATACGTGTGTGTGCTTTGGTTCTCCTATTTGAACTATGTCTTCTACTTCTCAATATACAGATTTGCATTTAACATTAGCTTTTAAGCAATACTTTATCTTCAAGTAGAAAATTCACTGTGTTGTATGTATATTATAAACACATTTGGTTATGCAGTGTATTCATACTTGAAAGTTTATATTTGGATGGAGAGATATTTTGGTGATATGACTTCTGAAGAGCACTTTTAAATTTTAACTGATAGGAGTACCTAGATTAAAATATTGTAATTGCAAGTTGGTACAGATATTTAATCAACTACCACTTAAACAAGAAATTAAAAATTTTTTTACTTTCTAAAACTTCACTAGAAAATGGCATTCGAAAACATTTCTAAGCTAGTTTGAAAAAAAACCTATAACATGTACATGAGAGCATGTGCACAAGTGGCTTCACACCATAGTGTTCTCCATTCAAACCACAGTGGTCACTAATATTAAGGATGAGTAACCTGAACTTTACAACAACATGTTTAGGTCGTTAATTAAAAATAAAATGTGAATCTTTTGGACTCTCAGTTTCTGGGGAAGTTTAAAAAAGTAGAAAATTAAATTGCTTATTCTAGTGGCAGTTGAATCAGTCTTTATACCTGTTTGTAATTACAGTGATGTAATCTAGGTACTTGTATGAGTTAGAATTAATTACATTATATAGTTTCTAATGATGTGCTCATGTGAAGTCACATGGCCAAAATACATGGTGGCGAGACCAAGAAGGGGACATAATAACATCAAGTCTTTAATGTTTAATTTCATTGTTGCCATTAAAACAGTACCATAACTATTCATCTACAACAAAATGAAGTATTAAACTCAATATATGAATGAACTAGAACCTTTTTTCCAACCGAATCAGCACACAGCCAAGAACAAATATGGCACCATGCATGCCATGTGGGTAAATATATTTTTAGGAAGAGAGATTTTCTTAATATCACCACTCACTTTCTAGCTTCGTTACAACAATCTATCGATAGGATTGCAAATTTCTGGTTTTAATATTTGTCTACGTACTCATAATAACATCGTGTATTGGTTAGATATTATTTGCTTCACTGCTCTTTTAATATTTTCACAAAAATGAACGATGTAATAAAACAACCGTGATCTTACAGCGCTTCTTAAATTCCATAACATAGAATTGTCCCATAAGTTTCTGACCTACATATTTTTATTATTAGGCTAAATCTTCTATCACATAATATTTAGACTGTGCTTTCTAAGAATTGTATATTTTCCGTAATTTATTTGCACAGTGATTTTTGAAACACACAATCTAATGAAGAAGTACTTCCTAGACATAGTGATGTCTGCCATTATTACCCCTTGACAGGTTCACTTATCATGTCAAACTGATTTCATGACGAAAATAACACAAAAACGGGAGTTAAACTCTTCAAAAAAATATTTAAACAGACCTTTTCACCAATTTTATTCTTAAAACACAAATTGCTATTTACATATTGATGTTTAAGTTTCAAAACACACATTGGTATGTTTTGGTCATCAAATGATAACTTGCGGAAATCGGGCAGCTATAACTTGCTCTGGAAAGGGTTAATAGTCAATCAGCTATTAAAACACATGCCTGTGAATGTGCAAGAGTTTATTTGTCGGTGCAATTGATATCAACAGCAGCTATTTGCTGCATGCAATACTTTTCGCCTTGGAACCCAGCTAGTTTGAGGGAGCATCTCAAGGGTCATAAACTACTGCCACTCAGTGTACATGTAAAAAATCACAGGGTGAAGTCGTTTTCACTCTCTTAACAGAAGAAGGTGGAGATTACATTTTTTAGGTGACTTAGTTGCCCACTTTGCCGCGTAGCGTAACCCCTGACTAAGATTTACTGTACACAAAACACTGTAGAACATAAACCGTAAACAACTTAGATTACCTAAGAAATCTGCTACTTTCAAACTCTTAATACACTTTAGCTAGCCAACTCTTTTGAACACAAAAAGAAAATTTGTTTGTTCTGAGTGAATAACTGAAAAAGTTCATCAATTGGGTGACAATATTGGAGTTTTTCACCCATGAGATTCACTCAGTATTTATTCAAAAATGTCTATTTCTACTGGAGATGAAGGTTTGTACAAGTTTTAACAACATTGACCTGCAAATATGGAATTAAAGGTAATCAGTTGCGAAAATGAGTATATTTCACAGCTGTACAAATAGCTTTATGTAAATCACATAGACAGCGGCTATGTGAATAGTTTTTCCACATGATGCACACGGTGCCCATGCGAAAAGTATTTCCCAGTTAAGGTGCATGTCAGCCATGCAAATAGCCTCTGCCATAATTTTTTCAGATATACTTAATTACTCGTTGTACCATCAACATAAATTTTCTGTTCCAGATCTTGTGAACAAAACCGGTCTCTTACATGCTTAATTTAATTTCTATAATCATAAGTGGCATATATATTTGAATCATTTCTACTACCAGTTAAAAACTTCCACATATTATATTTTAAGTTAAGCAAATTCTTGTGAAAAATGGACACACCACCTTCAAAAATACATAAAATTACCCAGCGCTTGGCTAGCCCCATGTTGGCCTGGCTTCACAGATCAGAGATTTGGTGTCACCAATTGTGATTCCGATTCAGATAGCATGATTCCCCCCAAAGAAAGAGCTTAAGAAATGAAAGACAGGGTTTAACACTGAATGGAAGACTTCATATCCTTGGGTGGAATTTGGTGGATCATATGGTAAGTTTTCCATTTTGCTAAATTTTAGTGACAGATGGGGGGCTGCGTGCAATTCATTTGGCACTATTAGAATATCATATTTTTGTTTTTTTTATAGTTTTAGCAGTAGTTGTAGTGTTGTGATTGTTATCTTTTTTACTATTTTATGGAGAATATGGCAAGGAATGAAAGTTGCATTTTATCCACGAGTTGCTCTCATATTTACATGGTAAAATACAGTAGGACCCCGCTATAGCACGATGGTCGGGGTCCACAAACCGAGATCGTGCTATGTCCCGAACCATGCTATAACCAACCTAGAC
The DNA here is from genome assembly GCA_029931535.1 of Margaritifera margaritifera. Taxonomy (NCBI): domain Eukaryota; kingdom Metazoa; phylum Mollusca; class Bivalvia; order Unionida; family Margaritiferidae; genus Margaritifera; species Margaritifera margaritifera. The sequence goes on along the minus strand of JAQPZY010001089.1, from coordinate 1,179,961 downwards.
CAAACCAAGTCATTTAGCTGAATAAAATGATGTATGCACCAAAAAATTGGGGGGGGGGGGGTAAATTGTGGGCTCAAAACAACGTGCTTCATTGGCACAGTTACCATCTTAAATCAATGCATATTAAAAGAGAAATACACATGCAGTGAAAACAAAGATTGCACATATAATATTTTACTTTATTCAGAGAACCATGCATTGGTACATTTATATGTACATGTCTAATGTATAGCATGAATAGTTAAAGGATCAACATGTGTACTCACCAACCGATCTCATGGTATGCGTAGGAGTGAGTCCATAATTCCATCGAAAATATGCACACAGAAGTATAATATCATTGTCTGATAAAGTTCTGAAATCCTACATCGTCGTCTAATCATTGTAAATTGTCGTCGTCTAGTCATCGTAAATCTCGTCCGACTTCGATTCATTGGCTTTACTGTAATATACGGGTGCTTATGCAGAGACTGAGCTTGGGCTCTGCAAGTAACACTTTGATCATAAAGTCAGAAATCTATTAAAGGATGCAACTAAAAACGTGTCAATTGTGCGGCAAGATCACAGGGAGTTCAAATAACCACCATCTGTTACTTGGCACTGAACAAGTATCAAACTCGCGGCTTGATCAAAGAGTTGTCACATGGGAAAACAAAGAGTGTGGTGCATTTACAAGCGAAGGGATTAAGTATATGCACAGGAAGTTGTAGAACTCTACTTCGCACTGAACAGGTATCAGATTTGCGGCTTGATCAAAAGGATTGTCAACTTGAAAACAAAGTGAGTGCCTTTACAAGCCAAAGGCTTATCGGCCCACATGCACTGGCAGATAACTTGGGAAATATCACTTGGGAATTAAATCTGACTTGTGGAAACACCGGACTTAATCCTGTCCATGGCTTCAAGCTTCTCTTTAACAGTAAAAGCTTTACGTTTCCGTGTACTGTTATCCTTTGTAAATAACTACTAATTAAAACTCTGACACCTATTTGTTTGAACAACTACAGCAAGAATAATTGCTAATCAACAATGGGGTTATTTTTATAGGGAATGGACAACATTGTTCACTGGTCAACTGATTGATTGGCGATTGTCTAACAACACAGCCAAGCCACGTGTGCGTATTGGTGGCTTTCGTTTTTTTGATGTTTTATAAATCATTGCCGCATGGTTTGAACAACCTTTAGCTTTGAGATTGACTTTGATGATTATCAATGACTTGAATTAATTGATTTATAATTTCAGGTGAGAATCTTTTATCAACCACCGCATTGTTTGGTGCTTGGCTGGGTATGCAACTGAATGAGCAAACATGTGTCGGCTATTGTTTGAGCAACGATGGTACACATTATGTATTGAAGACAAACACAAAGAAGACTTAATGACTTTATTGTTCACGTATCAATAATAATAAGATTAACACTTTTCAGCTTTAAAATGAGCTGACATCTTTCAATAATAAACTAAGTTCAGAGTGCAGTGATTGACTACTGACACATTTGAAATGAACATTCACAAATAGAAATGTTCAGCATCTTTAATCATATAAAGAAAGATGCAATCATAAGACACTTTTTCTTCAAGAATGCAATACAGCTTGCCAAATTATTAAATAAAACTTTTGTTTATTTTGGCACAAAACTTTGCAGTAGTTCAAGAAATTGGCAAAATTATTGTAAAATTTTGGGAGCCACGCCACGATTATATTATATCCGAAATCATACACGATCTCTTCCCCAAAATGATAATTAATTTTTTACACATTATTTTTCGTACATTGATTAATTTTTTTTCATGTACGAAAAAATAGATGAAATTTCGGGAGCCATGTCACGATCGTGTTATATCCGAATTCGTGCTACAACGAAGCGTGCTATAGCGGGGTCCTACTGTAGTTTGATCAGTAGACTGTAACTTAATTTCTCATTTCTTTTTTCTCTTTATCCAAGTAAGAAAAAGCAAACTTTTTATCTTCCAATTTTACCTGTTCTGACAATGTTTAAATAAAAATTGTTGGTTTATTCCTACATTTATATTTTAAATATTTCTCCAACAATAAACAACTAGTTTTCCAATTGGAATGTATTACATGATAAATTAAGTGGTGATATTTTTTACCAGGGTTCATGTCTTGACTGACCACTTTCAGGAGAGTTCAAAATTTGATGATGTTCATTCAGTGGCACAATTTAAGGCAGCTCTTGCCTTTTTTGAACAGTATTTTAGCTCTCTGACATTGATTCAGTGAAATCAGAAAACAATTACAAACATTTTGATATATTGTTATTGATGGAAATAAATATGTATTATCTTAGTTGTACTGTCATGATTATTTGAAAACACATCATTGTTCTGATTCTTGAAGAATTTGTCTGGTAATTTACTTCGGATTCAGGTAGTTTTGTATCTTTTTGTACATCCATTAGTAAATTTTATGTTCCATTTTTTCCAGACTCTGAAAGTGTCATTCTCTACGATGAACAGATCAAGAGTGTGTTAAGGAACAGGTTGACACTGAGGGTGCTGAATTACCTTATGGCAAAAAGACTTTGCGTTAAAGACTTTAATTTTAATGTGGCAATCAAAATATATGCGGAAGTGAAGAAACGAAGGATGTCATGTATTTAAATTCAAAGACAAATGAATTTGACATTAAATCATGTTATAACTTAGGGAAATAAAGAATACTGTCTAAATATATATACTTCTCTTATATATCATTGAAATTAATTTTTTCACTTTTATGATGACAATGCGCATATTTTAAAACATTCTATGATGCTAATGTGTTTTTACCCTGATGCTATCAAAAATTTCTGGGGCGATCACTGTACACATTGCTTAAATGAAAGCCATGCAATATGCAAAATTGCTTATTATTTAAAGCTCACTCTCCTCAATGATAATTATCAAACTTTACATTCCTCAATGATAATTATCAAACTTTACATTCCTCAATGATAATTATCAAACTTTACATTCCTCAATGATAATTATCAAACTTTACATTCCTCAATGATAATTATCAAACTTTACATTCCTCAGTGATAATTATCAAACTTTACATTCCTCAATGATAATTATCAAACTTTACATTCCTCAGTGATAATTATCAAAATTTACATTTGTAATCTGTTTCATTTTCATTGACATAATTTAAGTAAGAAATATGAATGTACATTGAAAAAAGGTACTGTGAGGAAATAGAACTGTAAGCAGTGCAAAACAATACAGGTATTAGTATAATGTATAAATCTACAATAGGGGCAGATCCACAACTTTTTCATGAAGGGTTTGATTTAGAGTAGTGGGCAGTTTGTTTAGCTTAAAATATGACTTTATTTTTGTGTTTTATAAAACTGAAAAGCGTACTATTTTAACTGGATAAGTGAGAGGGTTCAACTAGCATTCCTCCTCCCCAAACTAACTCTAAATAAGCCACTGCTGCAAGTAATTGTAGAATAAATGTGATGGTTCATTTGAACAGTGAAAGTAGGAATGTGTTGGTGGATTGGAATGGGGAGGTAATGCAAGGTTTATCAGCAGGACAGATGAATATTAAGAGGTTAGTTGTTTGCACACGGAATCAATTATCGAATATTTGTTGTTTATTCTTGATTCTGTGCAGTATATTTGTTGGAAGCTTGGGAAAAAAAACATTGGAATGGAAGACTATTGCACAGAATCAAGAATAAGAGTCTATCATGTATGGTACATGTAACACCCGATTCTATTCAACAATTGTTGCAGCCTCTCTGTTTTGTTGAGTTGACTGGAAAGAACTTTTTGGACCATAGCAAATATCTCATTTGCCTCCAGTGTAGCAAGTGATCACCCCCTGGTAACTCTGATACACAAAGAGTAATGCTTCTTTAGATTAATGCCTGGTAACATTATAATTTGGACAGTCAGAAAGACAAATATGTCTGTATTTAGATACGTCAGATGAGATGCAAGTCGACCAATCAAAACAAAAAACATAGATCAAAATAGTAGCCTTTGATTAACCTGACATATTTATCTGTTTTGATCGAATTAGTGGTGGCTTCCCAAAAAATCAACTAAATCTAAATCGGATTCCTTTTCTTATTCTCGTGCATTTTAAAGGAGAAATGGGCGTATTATGATCACCTGTGTCTATCCATCCATATGTCTGTCCAATTGTCTGTCCATAATCCCATCTCCTTGTAAACCATTGGGTTGAAATTCAGCCAAACCTAGGTACACAAGTTGCCAATATAATAATCATCTGTGAGAGGGGTATAATTTATTTCCCCTCCTTTTTGGGTCCCTTGGAGAGGGTCAAAGGTCAAATAAAAATATTTTTGCCATTACAGTGCAAGTTGTGAATATTTTTAAAACCAAATTTTATACATGCATTTGTAGTAAGAAGACACATAAGATATATAATGCATTTTAGGTTATGAACCCAATGTCATGGTCTGGAAGGAGGGGGTCATGGGGTGGGTGAGGGATATGGAATAAAAATGTAGAATTTGCCACTACTTTTAGATACTTTTTCTATTTTAAAAAAATACTTTTACTGACATTTTCAACCATACCATGCACTCACTTTGTTGTTTACCTCGTCTCCTCTTTCAACAGCAACATATTTATCAACTGACTACCTTGACTCTCACCTAAAAAATGTTTTAATACAGTAAAACCTAGATAAATGCATATGTGAAAGATAAACGCACATTGGCCCTTCCATATTTCTTTTGCAAAAGTGCATATGTGTGTTTAAAAGAAAAACACATTCAGATTTATAAAACTTTAACTTCTGATTATTGTTCTATTCCTGATTGATTAAGTGATTAAGTACATTTTGTCTATTTTGGTCTGCCTTCTCATTCTTGCTACCTTTTTCCTTTTCAATTGACCATCTTTATGTCAAATGTCGCTTGATCTTCAGGATGCATACCTTCACATCCCCATCTTCCCGCACACAGAAAAAATCTCCAGTTTTGTCTCACCTCTACCTCCAGAGCTTTTACCAAGGTGATGGGGGTAGTTGCATCCCATTGGAGGTCGTTAGAGATCCCCATCCACAAGAATTTCGATGCCTGGTTGATGCACAACATCCTCAGAGATTCTCTTCTAAAGGACCTGTCCTTTGTTGGTCGATGGTGACCAGTCTTGGTATTATCCTGAACCTAGAAAAATCGATCTCATGACTTTATATATATAGGGATGAATTTCCTCACCTGTCTGGGGAGAGTTCATGTTCCTGCAGACAGGATCTACCAAATCCTATCCCGCATAATGGCTCTTCTGCCAAGACCTCATCAGCTCGCCTTTATCTTTCTCTCCTGGGGACTCTGAACTTGGCTCTGGACTTGCTTCCCCTAAGAAGACTTTACTTGTGCCCTCTCGAGTTCTTGCTTCTTGCAAACTGAAGACTGCACAAGGACCCTCTATCAGCTCAGATTCCCATGGGATCCAATTTTCAGCACCGTTATTGGCTAAATTGGGATCAGTTTCTGACTGGAGTCCAAATTCACACCCCTGAACCCCATTTATTTCCGTACACCAATGCCAGGGAGTGTAGTTCTTCAAGGATTTTGGTCTTGAGAAGAAGCAATCCTACATATAAACAACTTGGAAATGCAGGCAGTGTTTCTAGCCTTGCAGGGGTGTGTCAAACCTCACAAGGAGTCATTGTGTTATGGTTGCCTCAGATAACACCAGTAATAGCGTACCTCAGATGTCATGGAGGTACTCATGCTCCTTCTCTTTTCTCTTTGCATGGAAGTCTGGAACCTCCTCTGATGGGCAGCCTTGCAGGAAATCACCCTCCAAGTCCACCATGTTCCGGGCAAGATGAATATCCTGGCAGACACTCTGTCCAGATGGGGGTCATGTGGTCCTCATGGAATGGTCTCTGCACCAGTCAGTGGCAGAGTCACTTTTCCAACTGTGGGGGAGTCCCTTTTACTTGTTTGCTACGAAAATGAACAACAAGCCCCCCTTTTATGTCCGTCCAGATCAGAGGGCCTGGGCAGTGGATGCTTTCAGTCTAAAGTGGGATCATCCGTATGTGTACACCTTCCCACCTTTCAAAATAATTTGTCGGGTGTTCCACAAAGTCAGGATCTTCACTGCTCAGCTCATCCTGGTAGCCCCCTGTGGCCCCAACTGTCATGGTTCAGTCACCTATTTGATCTATTGGTAGATGAGTCCAGGAGATTAAAACAGAGGTGGGATCTGCTGTCACAGCACAAAGGGCCTCTCCTCCACATCATTCCATAGATTCTTGACCTTCACACTTGGCTCATCTCAAGTGATCAATCTGCCAGGACCAGTTTTCAAGCAAGGTTGCCAACTGCATCATCCAGGCTAGGAGGCAATCTACTTCCAGGGTTGCAATGCAAAGTGGAGAATCTTCTGTGATTGGTGCAATTGGAAACGTGTTGACCCTAGCTGTCCCCCTTTGAGCACATTTGCAGATTTTCTTCTCTTCCTATTTGAGGAAAGAGAATGTTCGGTGTCCACCATTAAGGGCTATAGGGCAGCCCTTCTAAACACTCTCAAGTTCTCTGGGAGTTCCATCATTTGGTTGGTCCCTGGTTTTGCTGATCTCATCAGGTATTTTGAGCTTCAGAGGCCAGTATCTCGCTTACTAAAACCTAGACTGAATCTTTCGTGTATTCTTTGGGTGCTGTCCTTTTGAACCCTTGAGTGAAGCTTCCTTCAAGAACTTTACCCATAAGACTGTTTTCCTGGTGTCCTTAGTGTCTGCGAGGAGAAGGGGCGAGCTTCATGCCTTGTCAGTGGAAAAGGGTTGTTTACGGTTTAACAGTAATTATGAATCGGTTTCTCTTATTTGCCAACCAGGGTTTCTAGCTAAGAATCAGCTACCTTCAGTAGCTCCACTTCATACTGAGTTTCCTAGTCTCAGTCGTTCATTAGCTCCACTTCCTACTGAGTTCCCCAGTCTCAGTTGTATCTGTGCTGGGGATGAGCAAGATAGGCTTCTTTGCCCAATTAGGGCCTTAAGGTTTTCTTTGACTTCTAAAGGAAGAAGGAAGGGTTGTAAGTGTCTCTTCCAGCCTATTAAGGGTTCCTCTGAAATTTTGGCAGCCAGTATTTCCAAGTGGATTGTCAGCACTATCAAAAGAGCTTATCAGTTCCTCACTGGGGACCTTTCTTTAATGAGAATGAAAGCCCATGAAGTTAGCTCTGATGTCCTGTAATCTAGGTCCAAGTCAAAAGAGGATGGTATGCCGTATGTTGACTGTGACTAAGGAGTCAGACTGGGATCGTTTTATTTTCAATTCTCGCCATCCAGTGTTAATTGGAGGAGGGAATAATTAACTTGGACTGGGGACTATGAGTCCCAGAAAAGGCAATCAATGCAGTAGTAGATGGTAAGTATTACATTATTAAAATTAGTTTTGTCCCCCCCCCCCCCCATTTTTTGTAGTCATGTATTTATTGAATTTTTTTGAACTGAAAAATCTGAGAAATATTTTTAAGTTTTGGCTTGCTGATCAATTCTGCTATATGTGTGCTCTTTTGGATTTTTCAGTTGGCCCCTCCTCTGTCCTTGCGGGAAGAATTTGTCTTTCATTGGAAAGCTGTCACCTCATTCTTTGTTGACAATAAAGGTAAGTCATACTAGATAGGGTTGGGTAGTTTAGCTTTTGATAATGTGCCCCTTGGTACCTCATTTTCCACACTAATACCCTGCCAACAAAAGTTCTGGGGTATTATAGTTTACTGTTTTGTCTGTTCAGGCTGGTGTGCATGTGTCTGTTTTAGTTTCTGGATGATAACTTAAGTTCTAGCGAACATGTAACAAGGTAGCTTGTGACATTTATTCCCCTTATTCAAGGAAAAAATCCTGTGGACTTGTGAGAGTGTGCGATAATGTGTTAGCATGCATATACAGTGAAATCTGAGTTGAGGGACCATTGCCATGAGCAACCACCTGTCGTACGACCAATGGATTGATTTAACTATATAAATGCACTGTCATGAGCAACCACTTGTTAAACGCAAGCAGTGACCATTGTTTTTGGCAAAATATTGCAGTGAACAACTGTATCATAAAACCAGATATAAACACCACAGACGGACCTTTTTTAAAATCCTTTGTAACCACAGTTGAGTCTACAGGCTGAGTGCAGATCGTGGATGCACCTTTAAATAGTTGGCCTTTTGTGACACAGGTTCATTTGATTGCAACTGATATTTTACTTTTAAAATAATTAGCATAAAAAAATTGACTTGAGTATGTACCCAGAATTAAACATTTTTTATGAAAGGAGGACCAAGTTTAATATCTGCCATATTTAAGGAGGGATCTTGATTTTCCACTAATCTATGACCCCCACCAACATACCCAACCTCTATTTCAGCAAACATTGATAACACAAGCTGATCTACATTATTATTAGAATAAGCATTCATCATTCTATTGATAAAGTCGGGGTGATTCAAATAAAATACCACAAGTAAATTACTTGTTCAGAATATGAGATAATAATACAAGATACCATTTGTTATGTTCAGGCGAGAAGGTTCCAGTGGAGCAGACAAACATCCCTGCACACCTGGAGCAAATGCTGATACTTTTACAGGAGGAGGAGGACAGTCAGATGGAGAGGGGGATGTATGGTCCCTGTCTTGAGTATCTCCTCCAACACAAGCTCTTGGAGACACTGTACTCACTTGCCAGGACAGATGTAAGTCCTAGAATGCCCTGTAATTCCCTAAATGTGTGTCCCTCGATCCAGCTCTTCATTTTTTTTACATCTGTTGATCCATACCAGTTTGTGACAGTAGAATCACAGAAAAATCACTGGACCTAACAGGTTTCATGCTAGACTTTAATATTTGGTTAAAACATTTTCTCTCCAGCGAGAATAGGGCGAAGTTAGTGAAAATAGGGAAAAGTGAGTGCAGAAAGTTCCAATTTATAATGTTCAAAATAGTTATTGTAAACTTATGTTTTTTTCACATTTTCATTTCAGATGATTAAGATACAGATGAAATACTATTAAAACTTTATAAGAATATTCAGACTTTTATTATTTTGCTTCACAATAGTTGTTGTATAAAGCAACAACCTCGAAAAATAAGTTACAGTCTAATATTTTTCACTTGTTGTTTTTCAAGGATCATATGTGAATTTTAGGAAGAAATTAGTCATTTATAATCATCAAATTAGCACCAAAATTGACTGCAGAGCATAAAATATCTTTTTCTAACTCGCTACCTTCCCCTTTGAAGAGAAAATTTACACAAAATTCGGTGTTTTACTTTGATTATTAATGCATTGTATTGAAACAAATGGCATGAAATCGAGGCACTGCATGTTTAGGCAGAATGACAGACTTGAGGGCAACTATTTGGGCCGAATTGTCCCCTATCATGAACCCTGGATATATGTTATTCTTTTATTATCATTTTATTATTGCCTTCTACCTTGGGAACTGTTTTCCTGTTGTATTGTCTGGTGGGTATAGTGCACTCACCTTCAGCACAGGCACTAAAATCCACCACACAATACTTTAGGAGAACAGTTCCCAAGGGAGATTGCAGTGATAGCTTTTGTATTTCACATCACATAATATGATGTCATATTACGTTGGCATGGCAATAGTGCCATTACATGTGTAATGACCATAGCCAGGTATAGTATTCTGGAGTTAGGGAAACTGTGTCCTGCCCAAAAATAAATCTCTGTAGCTATCCAGTTGGAACTTGAGAATTTATCATGTGATGTACTAAATGCATTTACAGATTCTGTATATTTCTTATGTATTTGGAAAATTCCTTGATACGATTTTGAGACGTCTTTTGGCTTTAATTTAGCTTCATCTAAACTGTCATCATGTCATTATAGCACACAAATCTTAATGCTAGTGAGATTTTGTACATTTTTGTTTCATGAAAAATAGAATTTCATATGATTTGGAACATAGATTTACCTAAGTACACAAAATTCATCTAAATTAGGTTCATTATCAGGGTCACGGGAGATTGACACTTTGTAAATTTTAGAATTTACACCTATGTGAGCATGCATATTAAATTGTACTATGCCGCATTTTAATACTCTGGCATTTTTGAATTTTGAAACTCTCATTTGTTAAATATAAAGTAGAACTAAAATCTTTGTTTAAGTTATATGAGAGAGTTTATCAGGATGGATAGAATGCACAAAATCAGTCCAAGTTTGTGTGTCTTTTGTAAGATACAGGAAATTTGGTAGTAGTTATAAAAAAATACACCTCATAGGAGTGTTCTTTCCATGGCCTATGTGATCTGTGACATGATATGTTGGATACCACTTTGGTTAAGAGGTGTTGTTAATTCAATAGAAAAAAAACATTGTAGTTTTGATTGCAGCAATGATTTTAACAGTGATTATTTTGTTCAGATATGTCAAATTCACCAGAAAGAATTGGTTGGCAACAAAGTATTTTGCTAGTTATTGTGAACATCTAGCTTCTCATGTTAGGATGCAACATGGCCTTTGCTGACAGAATTCTGCTTTAAAGAGCTACTTAAAATTTAATATCAAACTCCATATCCCCAAAACCTATTTACTAAATTGCAATGAAATCGAATGATTTAATTTTGTACACATCTTTTTGATATCGATTAAGAACCCAGGTGAATATGTTAATAATGTTTGTCAATATTTACTTGGCATGTACAAATTAATAAAAATGTGCACATACAAATTCCCTGCTATACAGTATGTTCTTCGACAGAAAGTCCATATGTGAATAAGATCCACAAATCTTTGCTGACTGATGATGTAATGTATATCATTTCATTGCACAGGATAACTCTATGTAAAATAGTGATAATTGCAACAAACATTGGTATTAGGACAATGAAATTGAAGCAAAGTGGGAATGAAAACAGTTGAATTTTGTTTTGGATGTGACATGAAGGGAAAAGTAGAATAAATAATAAACTGCATGCATGTAATATGGTCTAAAAATATCTGATTCACTCAAAAGGCTTCAAAGGGTTAGGCAACAATTTCATTAACTTAGAATTAGCCTTCTGCTTTAAACACTTGTGAAATACAAAACACAAGATATGTCAGCCAACTTCAGATAGAGAGTGAGAGGGGGGTGGGGCAAGAATATGCATCATAATGGAAATACTAGGTTATAACTTGGTTGTGGTTAATGAAAATATAAAACAAGCATTCAACCATGGGAAAATTCTGATGCAAGGTATGCTATAACCTTAATTACCAATTGTGGTTATCCAATCACAGCTCCTTGGTAAAATTGTGATTGATTGATAATTAAACAAATAATATATGCCATGATTCTTCTTCCCTCTCATTTCTTTTCATTAAAATAAATTAAAAGGGTCAATTAGAAGAAATAATCTATAACAATGGATAGAAATATATATCGTAAGGGAAAATACTACTTAATTTTATGACTGATAAATGTAGATAAATATTCCTTATGTTAGAGAAAATTCTTAATGCACTGAAATTCTACATGAAGCTTTACTGCATTATCTCAGTTGGCCTCTCTTTTTCTAATATTCTGGATAAATTGAAATTGTTTCAATTCAAGGTAGATAAATTAAAGCTGTATAAGATGGTGCTTATAAGCATCTTCACTAAAAGACTTCTTATAACATGTACATGGTCCTAAATGAAAATGGTGTGAACCTGATGTTGAACATGGCCACCATGGTGGTCATCTTGAAAATCTTATTACAACTCTTTCTGAATGGATGGTCATATCGACATGGAGTTTTCACTAAAAGACTTATGATGTCTAGATTTTTTAATGAAATTGGTGCCGAGCTGACATCTTACATAGCTACCATCGTAGCCAACTTGAAAATCTTATTGATACTCCTCCTGAACAGACAGTCATCTGACATGGGGTTTTCACTAAAAGACTTATTTTGATGTCAAGTTGGTACTGAATTAAAATGGTGCTAATCTGACAACTAAAATGGCCACCATGGCAGCCATTTTGAAAATGTTTTTAGGCTGCTTCTCCAGAACAGAAGGACATATCAACATGGGTTTTTCACATAAAGATTTCTCATGTAGTTGATCTTAAATGAAAATGGTGATGATTAAACTTTCAGTGTGGCCACCATGTTAGCCTTCTTGAAAATCTTGTTATTGCTATTTTTTCTGAATGTATAGTTGTAAGGACATGGGATTTTCACTTAAAGACTTCCATGGTGGCCATCTTGAAAATCTTGTTATGGCTACTTTTCATGAACAAATTTGTCACATAGACATTTGGTTTTCACTAAAAGACTTGATATCTAGTTTTGTCCTAAAAGAAAATGGACAGGTGCTGATCAGATCTCCAACATGGTGGCCATCTTGAAAATCTTGTTATCACTTCTGCTTTTGATGGTATGGTTGTATCATCATGGGGTTTTCACTAAAACATTTCTCAGTATATGTAGTTGGTTCTAAATGAAATGGATACCAATGTGATCTCCCAAAATGTGAAATGTATCAGTATAGCTGCTCTTTTGAATAGAGAGCTGTACCTACAAGTTTTTCTATAAAAAAAAAACAAAAAAAAAACAACATTTCTTTCTTGCAATATTTTGTTGTTCCTGTAAATCAGTGGCTCCCAAACATTTTTGATCCATCTTTTGCGACCCAAAATGCAGTACCAGTATAGGGTCGTGAGGGCCCTTGCGACCCTCATTTGGGTCATGACCCGGGGTTTGGGAACCACTGCTGTAAGCAATTGATGCTGATCCAACCTCTAAAATGGATGCCTTGATGGTCATCATGAAAAGCTTTATATAGCTACTTTTTCTGAATGGATTTTTTGAAGGTACACCTCTACCTCGACAACTCGTGCACAATGGGATCCAAAAATATAGACCGCACTATAAGTGGAGGCGTGACTGACCAAGGGACCTAAATAAAAATTAAGAAGGGGATGCCATCAACGCTGGACATCGAGAAAACTGCATTGGGGGGGGCTGGTAACGGGGCTGTTTAATAGCTGAATACTCATTTCATTATTGCATTGTGAATAATTGTCAATAAAGATTTTTTTTCTAATGTTGTTCGCTTTTTTGTGTAAATTAACTTTATTTTCAAGATACCCAACTCCTGAAAGATCATTAACAACATTAGTCCAAGCGGTTTCCACAACACATGTATGCGAAAACATTGTGTATTACATCACTGCTTTTTGTTGTTGTCAATTCACAACAAAACAAGATTACTTTATTACAAAAACTAGGGACACGCGAAGAAAAAAAACTAATAAAATATGGATGCCATGATTTCATTGCAAATAATAGTGAAACTTATTCTCATCCTTGAGGAAATCTCTGAGTGGCAATTTAGAAATTTTAAGTTCATTTCAAACTCTGGAACTCACTTGTCCATAATGAACCATTTCTGTGAAACAAAGCTTTTTATTCACCAATTACTCATTTCGCTTGGTTGCCTTACTATCTTTGATCACATTTGTGAATCAGTAGGCTAATTTAAGGTATTCTAATTATATTACTTACATAATATTTATAACAGTGTTTGATTGATCAATTGAAATTAGTTGACCTGTCACACGGCCATGACCACTAGCTCTTACACAGGCAGGATTTGCATAACTTTTAACTTGTCTTTCATTCCACCCCCTTTATTTAATTTGATACAAAAGACGTAATTAATGTGATAATACAAAGCAGGTCTGCTTTTAATAGAGTGTAACAACATAACAAATATTTCTGTTAGTTGGAGATCAAAAAACGGTCGGCACTTAACCTGATTCTCACGGAAATGCTCGTGGACATAGCTGTGACGGTTGAATTATATTTTTCACATTTGAATACAAGAGGGCATATTGCATTTATGATGATTACACTGAAACTGAATTAAAAGATAGAACTAAAACACAAATTTCACTTGACAAAACTTATTTAATTGGTATTTATTTTTAAAGTGTCGCCACCAGTAGGCATTAGAGATATTTTCATTGATCAAAATTTCGTTGAATATTGTTTTTTTACAGTGTACTGAGAATGTTGTTTGAAAAGAAAATTGAACAAAATATATGACTTCTTAATAAAAGATGAGAATTTCATGACGTCAATTAAAATTTTTGGGTACTAACCACTGTTTTAGACAAAAAAAATGAGTGATATATCAAGGTTGCATTTACCAATTTTGATCGCAATTTTTTTCACATTAAACAAAGAGAGGCCAATTGTTTTGGTATTTTCTAGTAAAAGATGGAATCCACGCCTGACCCCATGTTATAAGCGGGTTCGCGAGTTATCGAGAGAGCGGTGTATATGTATTTTCACAAAAACACCATAGCAAATGAATGAAAATGGTGATCATCTGACCTCGAACATAGCACACATAATGATCATCTTGAAAATCTTGTTATCACTGCTTCTTTTGTATGAATGGTTGCATTGACATCAGGTTTTCGCAAAGCACTTCTTGCAGTATGTAATTAGTTCAGAATGAGAATGGTACAGATCTGAATGACCACCAACATATCCACACTTTTGTGAAGTAGTTTTAAAACTGGACCTAATTGACCTCAGGGGCCAAGTTAGAGGTCATTGTTTGCATTTTTTACTTTATTAAGCTTCAGAACACAGTGTCTTGTACATATACAAATTAATTTTTACTAGACTTTGTTATTTAGTTGCATTCCAACAAGTTGATAGCCCTCTGAGGTTGATTTTTAATGTCAAAGGTCAAGACTCAGGTTTTAGCTTTACTGGCTTAATTGTGAACATGATAACACAAACAAGTATAAATGAATTTCTATCAAACCCAATTTAGGGATATGTGAAGAAACACCTTGAATGATGCCATTTTAATAACTTTTTTTTCTTCAAAAAAGTAATAATAATAGATTTAACCAAACTGAGCATGCATATCTTGATATTATCAGAGACAATTAAGTTGAATTATCTTCTATCCATATCAGGTTCAAGGTCAAAGGCCATGACAGCAAATTTTATACTGCACTTAACAGCTATCTTATGAACATGTTAACTCAAACATGTAAAAATTATATTTTGTTTCCAGATTTTGAATGTTGGAGTTTGTCAAGAATATCGAAAATGGTTTCAATACTCACCAGTTAAAGAGAATATAAGGAATTATTTTCTACCAGTAAAACATGAGTTCTTTTGTACTCTTGTTTTAAAATGTACTACCAAATAAATTCAAGTTGAATTTTCAGTCCATTTTCTCTGTAAGTATATTCACAACATAAACATTTTCAGGAATTAATGGCGGATACAATATGCACAATATTGCATTATAGCCAGTACTATAAATAATATTTTTGAAAATTCAGTTTCCTTGCCAGATTTAGGAAAGTTCAGTTATTGTAAAAACATTGTGATTGATTCTGTTGTTCTCAGTATCCCTCAGGGATGAAACAGATAGTGCTGGCCTTCTTCACAAGACTGCTGTCCAGGATAAACCAGCCATTATTACCACATATCAGTGTTCATAAAGCTGTCCATGTAAGTAACATGCCATTTGATATTAATCAATGGAGTTAGAAGTACAGAGAGCTTCATATAAATTTTTATAACTGTAATAAACCCATCCAATATTTTTCATTTTACACATTGTTATATCATGTCATATCATTGTACAAATTATAAGGGTTATGTCTGAGACATACAGATGTTGCTTACTGTATATACTTGCTTATAAGTTGAGTCCATCGGCAAACAGCACAGATCCAGATCTGCTATCACATAATGCACTGGAAGATCTGGGTCTGTTAGGAGTAATCAGTAGAACAAACAACATAGACCCTGATCTGCCAGTGCATTATGCAACAGCAGATCTGGGTCTATGTTGTTTACATTTGGATTTGACTTGTAAGCGAGTATATATGGTAAGTTATACTGCTGAACTTTTTTCTGAAATCTTGTAAATTTATTGAACAAAAAGTCTGTATAGTATCTCAGGTGATAAATTGGTGCTTAAGTGCTTATTTCATTTGAAATTGATGACTCATTGAGAGGACTTGACCTACCTTGTAAGACCACTTTTTTGTTGGCAGAAGGGGTGGTTCCTCAAGACAGTTTTTACTGTACTACACCATTTTGACAAAACAAAGTTTTACAATTTGGTCATACTGCCATTGGCAATTTTCTTTATAAATTGTTTACTTAATCAAATCTTCAAGTGTACAAATAATGATAGGTACAACATTTAGTGTCATTTTCTTTGGTACCTCAGTACCAGATAATTATAATTATTATTGTATGTTGGTGTATGAAAATCAGAGGGTGTGGACAATTACAGACAATATATTGACTTGTGTTAGTTCTTATGATTGCAAGTAATGAATTATCAGCCATAGATGTAAATTATTTTGCCAACTTCTAACTTCATATATTTTAGATTTAGTGGGATATAGAGAAATTTGACTCAATGAACAGATGTAGACATATCTTGTTTTTTATTACATGACTTTATCCATATCATCGGTTATAAGTCATTTCATATTTCCAATATTAGATACATAATATTACATCATAATATCAAGCATGTCATGACGACAAAGCAAGGGTAAAGTATTCTGACAAATTTTCAGAGTCATTTTATGTTTTAATACTATTTGATAGCATATTGAATAAACGATGTGATTTTCAACCTGTGATAAACAATCTGACATTGTGCTTATTTCATATAAAATCATATTACTCATTGAAAAATGTAAATCTTTTGTCTGTCAAGGCTTGCAAATAAAAATTATTCCATTCATTTAATTTATTTTGTTTAAAATGAGCAATAATATTTTTTGTTTTATCCTCAGTTATAATAGCACTGACTTTGTTGCAGAGGTTGGTGAAGGTGTGTGGTGAGGTGAAGGCAGCTCCTACAGAGGTTCAGGAAATCCAGTATCTGTGTACAGTTTGTGCAAAAATCAAGATGGATCCATACTTAGTCAACTTCTTTCTTGAAGTATGCTTTGTTTGTTTCACTTTAATCAATGTCCTTAGATCCTTAAATACAAAATTTGTATCCCCATTCTGAAACATTGTGTACAGAAATTGTTGAAAATGAAATTCTGGGTTCAGTATCATAAACAACAGTATGACTTCAAAATTTAAAAAAAATTTTTTTTTAGAGAGTTGATCATTCACTTTATTGACAAAAATTGGGACTCTCCACCAGTAGGATAATGCAGCCATTAGATCTGTGGATAAGTTCTCATTTCTCCTACAGATGCCAAAAAATCAAGTATCTGAAAGTGCCAGTCATTCCACTTCAAAGCAACAGGACCCATCTATGGTTGCATCTCCAGAACACAGACTAAAGCAGGACTTTGGCCTGGTCACTGCCCTTCTAAACCTCTCCAACAGTGCTGTAAGTACTTAATTATTCCATGATAAGCCCAGGGTCTACTTGTAAATGTGAAGAAACTTGGTGGGTGGGGGTGGGCTTATTACTGGACAGATCTCTTTTTAGGGGGGGCTTATCATAAAGCATAGATGTGTCATCTGAGAAATGTGGTATATTTATACATTTACTTTTATTATGTAGCATAGGCATGATGTGCCCTTCCGCATGTTGTATGAGGTAACTAATGTAGGCAGGATCCATGGGTGGCTTAATAATTAGCATGCCAGACTTGTGATGGAAAGAGTGCAATTTGAATTCTACCATCAGATCAGCTCAGATCAACTGTAGTGGTGTGACCTTGGGCAAGGCACTTTGCTCCAGTTGCCTTGGCACTAAATAACTGGGTAGTGTTGCTGTGCTGTGAAATGCACATCCAAAACAAAGAGCAAAACTATGCCTGTGATATTTATTTAAGTTTATCAGTTTATAGTTCATTTTCACAATAATGCAATAGAGCCTTTGCTATACTGTAGTGTTCTTGCCTTTCTAACATTAGTAGATAGCAAGATACAGGCAGCATTGTGTCCATATCAGTGCCTTAACAATTTTAGGATTTTGTCTCAGTTGTTGAATGTCATATCACTAATAATGATGTTATTGTTGCCCTACACTGTTATCACAATATCGTTAGTTTTTCTCAGTATCTTCATGCTAAAATCACATTCATATCATCTTGTTAATATCAGTCTTCACTTTGTCAGAATTTACAAAGTCCCTTGTCCATGTACATGCACTACAAAGCAGAGAGAGAGACAGAGAGTGAGACACATTTGCTTGCTTAGTGCCAAGGTCACAGTATTTCTCCTAGAAAATTGTATCTTCCTGCCTGGAGGGGGTGGGGGTTGGGGGTAGACATGCTGGTTTTGTGCTGCATGTATATAAACTATGGAGGCAAACCAGATGAAATTGGATATTTAGATACCTTGAGTAAGTTCCAAGGCCTGATTAGGTTCTGGTGACTGCAACCTTATTTATTCTTCAGATGTGTTACCCGATCATAATACATTAATGGTACATTCACTATCTTGCATATCCAGCCCTCCAGAGCTACAAAAGATATTCACCACATCTTTTGGCTTCTTTTAGCAACAAAAGTGCTGATAGGTTGTTTGTTTGCCTAGACTGAAATCAGACTAGATTGCTCTCCCCCTCCATAGAGGGATTGGTGCAAATTCCTGTCAATCATCAGTTACTACGTCTATTCCTGCCTGGTTAGCACATGATTTATGTGGACTTTGTGCCCTTTCATCAGTTGAGCGATTCATTTATAGGTTTCTCACCTCAAGGAAATATACTCATCTTTTTTTCTGTCTAATCTTGCTCTCTCTTCATCATAGACAAATATTTTGAACATACGTTGTTGAGCTTCATCATATGATAAGGTAATTGGTACTACAAATGCCTGCCTGTTGGTTTATGGTACCATCTATACTCGCTTATAAGTCAAGTTCAACTGTAAACTGCACAGACCCAGCTCTACTGTTGCATAATGTGCTGGCAGATCTGGGTCTATGCAGTTTGTTAGGAGTAATCAGTAGAACAAACAAACATAGACCTTGATCTGCTGGCACATTATATAATATCAAATCGGGGTCTATGTTGTTTGCAGTTGGACCCGACTTATAAGCAAGTATATATGGTACTTACAATTCAGCTTAGTACTCGACCCTTATTAAATCAGTAAATGTTAAGTATATGACCATTTATTCAATGTAATAAAGATAATTTCTCTGGCATTTATCTTAATTCATAGCATCCACTACATAGACGCTAAATGCAATGCTTGACTGAAGTCACCTGTAAAATGTATTGTCTTGCTTTCTTAAATTATAGGTACCAGTTACATTTGGCAGAATTACGTGTGTGTGGTGCAAGCTATTCAGGCTAGCTGGGAATAATCACCCACCTATACTAATTATATGGGGTGCAATGTGTACCATGCATGCAACATCTGCTCACACTGGTCTTAAGAAAGATGGGCATGCATCACAGCCAAACATTGACCTGGGCAAATGAGAGAGTCAATAAATGCATGTACAAGGATCCTGAGGCCTTCACTATTGTTGCTGATGCTGCCTCTGTCATCAGTTTTGTGATGTTTGCAGGGTCCAACGCAGACCTCAAAAACCTAGAAAAACCCTAAAATTTCATTTTGACCTTAGAATCCTAAAAAAAACACCCCAAAACTGAAGGAAACCTAAACAAACAAAACATAACCTAAAAATTTTACAAAATGATGAACAACTCTGCTACTACCCCACAAAAAATGCTTTTTTGCACATGGTGTTTCATTAGGCTAGCCTAGCAGTCGAGAAGGCACGTGAATTATGCAAATTAAAGACATCTGGTCATTTTATTCTATCATTCATCTGATAGACCCATAATGGCATATCATTGTCAGATCATCAATAGCGTTAACATTTCTTTCATTTCAGTCTTTGCACAGTATGAAGTCTGTTTGCTTCAGCCTTTGTTCTGATTAAGATTCTTTCACCAGAAGTGTTTTAGGGTGCGTCGACAGAGTAAGGGGCCATTGTGTCATGGTCTCCTCCAACAACACGTCCATCGTAGCGTATCTCCGCCATCAAGGAGGCTCACATGCCCCTTATCATTGCGTGGAGGTGGAACCTCCTTTGCTGGATGCCTCGGAAGGGATAACCCTTCTAGTCAGCCACATTCCTTGTAAAGCGCCACATTCAGGGGAAGAATGTATTAGTGGACAGTCTGTCTAGGTCGGGCAAAACAGTCCTCACAGAATGGTCTCTTCACCGCTCCCTTTTCTCTTTATAGGGATATTCAGATTTTTAATAAATTTTATGCTCACCATGGAGATAATCTTGTAAGTGCTTTGTGTCTTGAACCTCAAAAAAAGTTTAAAACATTGAAAAAAAACTTTAAAAAACTCAAATTTTAAACATTAATTTCACTTCTAACCCTGTCGCACGTCTGTATCTCTGCAGGTGGAAAGATGGCCCATTCAAAAGAAAAATCGCCAATCTCTGCCATCACAGGTGTTTTGGTTTTTCATACAGCTACAGCCCTGCTGTCGCCCCCATTACCACAACCAGAACAACCAGACCAGCCATGAATATCCCATCATCACCGGCAGACCCTGGTAATGGCTGTGGTGATCTTTCCTGGATAGCCAGTACTGGACATGGACTCTTGGATAGCCAGTGCTGGACTTGGGCTCCAGATAATAGCCAACCACGGACCAAGTCCACTCCTGCTCCAGCACAGTCTTGACCTACTCTTTCAACTATCAGGACTGGGTATGGTGATATGATTTTCCAGTATACCCATTCCACAGTGCCATAACCAGAACATTCCATCACAGCACAGACAACAGAGCCAGTAGTGACATGGTATGGTGGCCCACCTGACCTAGTCCAGGACATTGCATCATTTCATACAGACCCCAGTTCTGGCTATGATGATCATTCCCTTGATAGCTGATACCAGACTTAGGCACCATTTAGTTAGCCAGACCCAGACCATAACTTTAGCTCTTACACAGCCTCAATTACCGCCATCTACCACAGGAATTGGGTACCATGATCTGTTTTCCTTGACCCCAAGACACAGTGTCTGTCACCCAATTACACCAGGTCCAGCCCAGGCAATTTCATGGATACCCATCATAACCTGGCACCTGATTTGGTGAACCATTCTCCAACACTATTCAGTACTGGACTCATGGAAGTATCACTGACTGGCATCACAACCCAGTACTAGTCATGGTGAATTCCCATTCCCAGATATCTGTGGCGACACTCAAAGTGAGCTCCTGGAGATCAATATGTCCCAACATGGATGGACTCCTAGTCTTGTTCACCTTCCCCAACATCCTGCTTCACCAGCTTAGTCATTGCTACTTTTGCAGGAGGTTTCCTTGCCACTATACTCATATGAGTTCAGGACACATGCTTACAACAGAGAGGCTGCCAGGGCACGCGAATAGCGCAAAATTTGTACAAATTTACGCACTTGGAAAGCAGTGATGCGCGAGAACTCCTGCAAATTAGTTTAAAGTCACGCATATAAAAATGTGCTCTGCGCAGTATTCAATTTTTATTTAACTGTTAACCCTTAAAGTGCTTGTCGCGGCATAAGTTGCGCCACCAGTAGAGCTCTCGTAGCACTTGTCTCGTTATCGGTTTTTTTCCGGTAGGCAACTGTTTACACATCTGAGCACTTTGGCTTGACATGAAGAGTTGTTTAACTAAATTTGATTGGCACATTGGACCCTGGAACAAGCATTGTCGAGGTTGAACCTTGCATTCAAGAAGGAAGTTTTACAAATGCATGTTTCAAGTAAGGGCCCGTATAAAATCCAAAATGGCTGACTCCCAACATGGTTCAGCTTCAGATGACGATTTCGTTCGGCAAATACTGGCCAATGATAGCGATGATGACAATGATTTTTAAAGTTTTGAAGTATATGAGATTATTGGAGCCCTGAAAATGTTACTGGAAATACCAGTGAGTAATTTTGAACCTGAAAATGATGTTGAATACGAGCCCGATGTACATGCTGGGTGGACAAAAATAGACAGCATGCCGGTCAACCTCCTATTAAGCGGTCCTTCGAAATTAAATGTCAAAGAGGCAGAATACTAAGCCTAGGATTACCAGGATAATCCTGGTTTCTCCTCAATTGCCAGAGGACAGCTGCCATGCAGATTCTCCTTCCAAATCCAGAGTTGCTGAACATGCACAAGCCTTTCCCTCAACCAAACTGATTCCCAAAGTCTGACAGAAAGAAAGAGAATCAGAGTGCTGACTAATCCTAAGTGCTCCCCTCAAGAGGAAAACGTCTTGGATCAACAACCTCTTGAATCTGGCAGCAGAGATTCCCAGGTGAATCCTGCCTTCTCCTCACCAGCTGAAACAACTGCAAATGCAAGTTTTCCATCTGGACACAGATATGTTGAACCTGCATGCCTGGCTCATATCAAACAAGCCTTCAGAAAAAAACAGTTCTCAGAACAAGTGGTGGACAGAATTGCTTGAGCAAGAAGGCCCAATACTTTGAAAATCTATGGGGGAAAATGTAGAAGTTTCTCCCAGTGTAGAAGTTTCTCCCAGTGGTGTGAGCAGAAACACATATCTTTTTTTAAAAAAAAAACAGTACCACACTTAGCTAACTTTCACCTATTGCTCTTTGAGGAGAAGAAGTTAGCTCCTATCACACTCAAGGGGTACTGTTCCATGATGTCAGATATTTTTGGCTGTCATGGAAGGGAGGTTAAAAGCCAGAACAAAGACTTCTCTGACTTTCTTGCACATTTAGACTTGTCTCAACTGAAGTCCTTGGCCTTTTGTCTGAAATGGAATCTTCCATGTGTTCTGATGGGGCTGAATAAGATGCTCTTTGAACCAATATCCAGTTGAGATGTGATGAGTCATTGATACATATCAGCATCACAATATTTTCTGCAACGATATACTACTTTGATATCTGTACTACTGCTGGAATATTCCAATATTGCATCGTGAGTGTGAACATACATTGATATAGTAGCACTTGAAGGGTATGTATCATGATATGCATGTTTCTTGCAACCTCACACACTTGTTTTGAGATCCTGACATCATCAACTGGGTCACTAGCATTTGTTGACAATGATAGTAAGTCCTGATTACAAAATATTCGATGAAATGAAATTTAAATACATACTACAATTCAAATTGATAAAACAATGAAAATTGACAATTTTACTAATGCCATATTTGCCTCAAGTTTGTGGCCCTGGCGTGAGTGTTAGCTGTTCAAGCCAGGGCCGCTGTTCACATGTTGGTTTTCTTTACCTTTTGATTAGTAGGAAA
The DNA here is from genome assembly GCA_029931535.1 of Margaritifera margaritifera. Taxonomy (NCBI): domain Eukaryota; kingdom Metazoa; phylum Mollusca; class Bivalvia; order Unionida; family Margaritiferidae; genus Margaritifera; species Margaritifera margaritifera. The sequence goes on along the minus strand of JAQPZY010001089.1, from coordinate 1,156,752 downwards.
CCCACAACAGAGATTTCTCAGAGATAGCAAAGGCAATGTAAAAACTTTGTTTCTATAACATGCACTTCTTATATCATGTTAGACAAAATAAATCAAATGGAAGAGTATGCAGTATGAAATTCTTTATTGGATTATTGTAATGTAGGGGGAAAAAATCTTTGTTGTGACATAGCCTGAAGAAAAAAAATTGTTTAAAAGTTCAGCGTATCTTTAAATACGATAATTATATCAAAATAGCTCCAAAAAAAATATTTAAAAATGCATTCTATTTTATATCTATTTTTATTTCATACTTTTGGCATCATTTTTTATAAGTGTTTTATTGCAGTCAATATGCATATGAATGCAATGAAATATATTAAAAATGCAAATAATGAAAAAATACAGAGACATTATAAACGATCTATTTCAACACTTTCGCCTAATTTTCACATTCCAATCTTACATCACGTGACCTTTATTTCAGGGGCACAAACCATGGACAAATTTCCAGAAATAGAAAAATTTTGACACGCTCAGAAAATCGGTAGCTCTCATAGGATTAAGAGAGTTTATAAACATTTTTCAATGATGAATAAATTAAGTTGATGTAGTTGAACACATTCTATGTTGATTCTAATGGATTCTCACAATATTATAATGCAAGCGTTAAAATTCACGTTAAGGGCATGAACCATGGCAGGTCGAGGATATCAACAGCACTGCAGGCTACCTTCCCAGGTCATTCAGCAGCTTTGTAATGTAAAGTTTGTAATGTAAAGTGACTCTACTTCTGCATAAGACTATGAGCTAGCCCACATTTCTCACAAAACACTAAGCAGCTTCACATCTGTTAGGAGACTGGAAACAGGGCCAGTGAATAAGGGGTGTAACTTCTTCTGTCTCTTCCATGTTATGAGAGAGTAATGTATTTGAAGAAGAAACCATTTTTTAAGTAAAATGTGTAACTTCAGTAATAGTTACACAATCATAATATGGGTATACCCTTCCAAGTCCTCACCATAGTTACATCCCTGGAAGAGCATACATATCTGTGCCAGTAGTAACTGATGATTGATGGATTTTGGCACCAATCCCTCAATCCAAGGGGAGACCACTCCAGTGTGACTTCCATCTAGGCAAGCAGATGACCGTATGATACTTTTCTTGCTAAAACAAAGCAAAAGATGAATGTCTTTTTCTTAGCTTGGGAGGGTTGAATTTGCCAGGTAGTGTATGTTCTCCTAATGCAGTAAATGTTATTGAAGAAAGGTACTCGCACTAACTTTGTGAGATATTTTAAAGGGTATTGAACCAAAGCTGCCCTAATTAGACATCTACATGCCTTGAGGAGGTTCCAAGACTTGTTTAGGTTGTGTTGATTCCAAGGTTGCAGGGGGATACTTTGTGTTTAGTGAAGAAACCAGCTTGTAAACAAGTAGAGGACATCACCTTATAAAGAAGATATGTCCATTTTGGTTTGAACGAACTCGACCAGATTTGATATGCAGATGCCTTTGGGGGTCCCATGGTATGATTAGCATTTCATGACCGAGAGCAGATTTTCAAGGTTAGAGGAGGATATTCTGTATGCAGTGGGGATTTATGCATCATGGTTGGATGAGAGAAGCCTACTTAGGATGTAAACAAGATATCTCAAGAAGAATAGAACCAAACCTGACCTAATTTAGATGCCTCTTGAAGATCCCAAGACCTTGTTAGGTCCTGGAGACCATGACATATTTTCAAGGTCACAGGACAACTGATAATTTACATTGATTTTATTCACAGCATTTATGCATAATTTATCATTATTTTGATGAAGTTTTTAAACCTCTTTATAAACTGCACCTGTCCATAATAGACAAAGCTAAGTGATTTGTTTTATATCGTTTGTTGTCGGGGTTTTGCTGAAACTAGTATTGTTTCCCTTTGCTTTTATATATTATTAACATCCAAAGATGACATTATGTGTCATTACTAATGGTTTCCATATATTATACACACAAGTGAACATTCTTTGCACAAAATATCAGCTAATGGTATCTAAGGTCACCTGAACCAATATTAGGTCAGGTTTGATTCCATGATACTAAAAATACTTTTGTCACATAATGACTTCCTGTTCTAGGTACAAAATGTTGCCTTTTAATCTTAAAAATTGGAGACTTTCAACATACACTCCTAACAAAATTTCTTTTAATTCACTGTGCAAGATTTTTCTTTTCCTTCTGTAAGTGTCACAGAATGACATTAATTGTCATGGTTGGGACAATGGTAGATATGTTTTTGATTTGAAAAACATATTCCTTCTAGTTTCCATTGTTTTGTTCCCACTGACACTTGGTGATTGGTGATTTGCATGACAATTTAGACACAAGATCACTGAGTAAGATTTGTAGGATTATTGGACAAAGCTAAAACACAATAAACAAATATGTTGTCTATATGGAGATGATGCAGGTCCCTAGCAATACCATGATCAACATTTTTTCCTGATATTGTCATTGCACTAAAAATTGACGATGCATCATTATCTCAATACATAATAGCATCACTGTTTGTAGGTGGGGCATAGTGAATCCTTTGCACATGTTGGAGTTGCAAAAGCGAGTACATCAGTGCCATGCTATCTAGTCCAAACACTATGATGCAGACCTGATGAACTGACTAATACGATTTCCTTTGATTTCAGGATAGCCGTGTGGCAGTCAAGGCATGTGAAGGACTGCTGCTGTGCTCCAGTTTTCCTGATCAAATTGCTGCGCATTGTCTTGTCCACAACACAGACTTCTGCAACGAATTCACGAGCAGGCTTGTACGCACCTTCAAGCAACTTCCTGATGTTGTTAATCCTGTAGATATTGAAAACGTTGAGGTCAAATGGGGGTGAGTATATAAAAACCTACCGTATATACTCACTTATAAGTCGAGTCCAACTGCGAACAACATGGACCCTGACCTGCCATTGCATAATGTGCTGGCAGATCAGATTCTGTGTTGTTTGTTCTAATGATTACTCCTAACAAACTGCATAGACCCAGATTTGCTAGTGCATTTTCGACGTCAGATATGAGTCTGACAGTTTGCAGTTTGACTCAACTTACAAGTGAGTATAGATGATATCAACTTCTATGAATTCTTGTATTTTTGAGGACATCAATTTTTGTGGTTTTGCCAAAACGGACATTTTCATTGGGACTTAAATTCATGGACTGGAAAAGGGGCCTTTATTGTTTTTATAGAAGAATCACTGTTTGTTGGGTCTTTAAATTTTGTAGTTTGTACTAGCCACAACATCCATGAAAATTGTTACTCCATGCAAAATGGGGAATTCACAGTATAAATTTTTTTACACGTGTTTTATCAGGATAATGTGTCATGAAAACATTGCATGCAGCTGTGAAATAGGCAAGACACATGCATTACCAGGGCTTTAAAAATTTTATAACAGTCAGCTTCCCCAGGGCAAGCTGACTGGAAAATTGAAATTGCCCTTGGGAGATTTAAGCTTGCCCCAATGTATGACAACATAATATCACAACTAAAATTAAAACACTAGGTAAAATAAAATATGGAATGTTTGAAGGAAATCACATTATATTTATTTTACAAATAAAGAACTTCTGTTTTCTTTTTATATTTGTTAGCATCTTAAGACCATATGCCGATAATTAAAGTTACCAAAAAAGATGTATGAAAATTCCACTTGTAGATAGATATGTAGATAAGAAAAAAAGGAAGGGTTAGAATGCATATATAGTAAGAAAAGCAAAGACAGACATATACATGTATATGGATAGACATATAAATGGATAGATCCATAAGTGTTTTGGAAGTAGCTTGATTTTTAAGAGAGAGATAGAGAGAGAGGATGTTTAGGTAAAAGACCTTAAACTGAAAAATTAAGCAACTATTTTTCTTTGAAAAAATGTTCATTAGATTTGTTTTTGGAAACTTTGTCAAGTTTCGTTTATTTTCCCTAGACACACTAGCAGACTCATCTCTAACTACAGTGAAACCTGTCAATAGCAGCCACCTGTGGGAAAAGGCAAAACTGGCCTTTGTACATAGGTGACCTCTCTATACAGGTTCACCTTTTAAAATTGGCTTTTGAACAAATACCATGCACCAGATATCATTATTATTATTATTATTATTATTATTATTAATATTATTACATTATCAAGATTGTCTTATGTGCACTATACGACAAATTCATAAAATACGTATACATTGTTGTTCTCTCCCAAATTTATGTTCCACACTAGATTACTATATCCTGCTCACTTTAATCCATGATATAAATTAAATCATTACTGACTTAAAATAATCACATATCTTAGTTCGTTCACTCTTTATAAACAATATCTGGATTAGTCATTTGCTCAACTCACCTAGATCAAAAGACGGTTGGCTTTTGTGAGAAGCCTGTGATGAATAAGAAGTCATATATGGCTATTCTTTGTGACCCATGAACCCAAATGTCGCCTGCCTTTACAGACAAGTTTTAAATACTGAATGACCCCTGACCCTAATGAAAAGTGATTTAGCCCGTATCTCTTCTTAAAGACAACCTTTTTTCTTCAGAGATAGCTTTAGTTCACAGGAAAATAGATGAAGATATCAATATTTGCACATCGATTCACATGATATTCCTTTATCTAAACAATGCCTTCCTCATTAAGCAAAAATTTAGTTTGCATAGACTGAGCGGTTGCTGTAGATACATGCCAGTGACCACTTAAGGCAAGGAGGAACCACTGTTTAGTTAGGAAACACCTGGCTGCTGAATGTGGAAGGCAGGTGACTGTTACATACAGGACATTTATATAAGAAATTGGGGGGGATTTGAATGGCCGTTGTGAACAGGTGACCGCTGAGTAAAGGTGACCGTTAGGACAGGTGTGGCTGTACTTTAACAATAATGAAAGCAAGACTTTGTATTGATTTATTTATACTCATTACTGAACGATTTGAGAACACTTATTTTAGCCATTTACTTAATCACCTTGAAATTGATAACATGCATCAAAACAAATCTTGACAAGCTGACTTTTGAGAATGATTTGAGAACGTTTATTTTTATCCATTGAATATTTTGCTAAACAGTAATTATGTATCAATCTCCTGTAATTATCACATAAACAATAGATGATAAACACTGCTTGGAAGTACTAGATTTTCAGTATATTGATCACACAATTAAAGAAATCCAAGTGGCCAATAATTAGGGATGAGTGCCTGTTATTTCCAAACACACCTGTCAAAGAAATCTCATGAGTTATATTATTAACATATTAACAGTTATCACCTAGATCCTTTTAAATTGGCAATATGCATCAAAGCAATCTTTGACAATAAATTGTTTAGAGTTCGCAAGCCCAGCACATATCGAAGCTTACAAAATGCATGTCCCTAGGTTAGGACTTGACAGTCAGCGAATCCCGTATATGCACAAATATCATGATTATATTAAAACTGATAAGTTAAAAATTATATATTTATACCCTATTTAACTTGCTTCAAAAAGTAAATATTTACATTATGATGTCTGCATGAGAAAATGCGAGACCAAGTTTGACATTCACTTCAAAATGAAAATGACAGACTTGGACAGTATATCATGTGAAATAAAGATTAAATAGATGAAAGAAACTAGGGGCATTCATGTAAGAGAAGAAATCGGTACATATAAATGCTAAATAAAGATGCTGATATACGTACTGTGCAGAGATGCTGCCAGGCAGCGGGATCGTCGCAAAAGTGATTGAGAGTCCCGCAACTTTTAAAAGCCAATGGGGGAAAGATCGCGCAAGTTATCTGTGCTTCCCGCGATTTCTCGAACCCAATGCGCGACTTTTTTATTTTTTGTTTTTTAATTAGGATGATCAGATCGTCTTTTTTTACTTTTTTCCATGATCTCAATTAATCCTATATCTATGGAGAATATTGTTTGAATACAAGCACCTTTATGATGGAGATCTGTTGGAGTATTGCAGAAACTATGGAGGTATTCCGATTGAATCGTTTCCTGGTGCTGTGTAGTAAATTGATCCATCGATCGAAATGTCTAAAGCCCGACAGTAGTGTGTTATGTTGAAACAAAATATAACAGATTTCTTTAGGAAACTCAGCGAGATGGAAAGATCATCTGTTAAGGACGAAACTAGGGAGGATGAAATATCTGACGGTTTGTTGCCAACTGAACATAGCGCAGAAAGCTGTGATACAGAAATAACCGGCATGATGTCGTTTACTACTGTTTAGGCCATGCAGAAATTCTGATACATCGACAGAAATATCCAAGGAACAACATGCCTGAATTGTGGAAAATTGTGTTTTGGATACCTGAAAACCAGTTCCCGAAAATATTCAGACTGGTCATAATTGCAGCAGTTCTTGCCTTTACAAAAAACTGATTGTGAAAGGTGATTCAGTTCTCAAAGCAAAATTCACACTACTCGGCGAAATATGGTAACCACAGACCTTTAAAACTCTATCACTGTAGTAAGAAAATGTTAGAATATCTGAGAACAAAACAAAATAAAATCCTATAAAGATATATAATTCGGATTAAGTATTTTTTTTCCCCATTTTTTTTCTCTAAGATATACTGACATTTTCCTACTACAGTGATAGAGTTTCAAAGGCCATTGGGCTAACATCTGAAACAATAAATAAACTGATGACTATACAGATGTGTGTGGTCCAGTAAATTATTTTCAGTTTGCAAAGCCATATTTGAAGGGCAGTGATAAGAAACAAAGAAGAATATTTACCAGCTGAGCAACAATTAGGTATGCAGCTATCTTATACATTTATTGTCAAAGAAGTGATACAAAATCATTAAATGCTTGTTTTATATTAGGTGTTTCTACACCTTATAATAATATTGTCACCCATCTTCTACCATTCAGCTTAGTTTACCCTTGCCCCCCTCCCCCGATGATCCCCCCCCCCCTCTGAGGGTAGGTGTGGGGGACCTCCCCCTCTTAAGAAAATTTCTGGCAGCATCTCTGACTGTGGCGAAATCGCAGAGTATAAAACTTGCAGAAAATAAAACATTATGAACTGAGCATGACCTCTCTCTCTCTCTCAATTTGTTGGACTTGCCCATAGGCAAGTACCTTGCAAACCTGAGCTTACCTGAGCCAAATTTAAGCTTTTCTCGGGCATTGGGCAAGTGGATTTGTAAAGCCCAGATTACTTGTCTGACAGTGTCCGTGGTGTCATCATTTTTGATATCCCAGATAAGATTTTAGACTTAGCTCCATTTTGTGAAACTTCATGGCTGCATTCATCTTAAGGACTAATGTTCATCTCTGCCAAAAGTTGGTCACAGTGATATACTTTTTTATGCTGTAGTTAGTATTTTGTCATATTTAGCCCCATTAAAGGGTACCCTATGTCTTAAGAATTGTATATTATTTGTCAGCATCTTTTATTTTATATATGTTTTAAAGAATTTTAAATCTTTACCTTTTATCATGTATCTACTAGGACTACATGTTTGTGTTTATTTGGAATGGTTTATCTTTATGAAGTTTTTGCAATTTTTACCATACTATTTTTAGAACTTAACTTTTAATCAGTGCTATATAGCCAGGATTGTGCTGATGTGACGTTAATGCCAATACATACAGTCATATACCCATTTCAGGGCAAAAGCTATGCCAGTAAATACAGTTTAACTTTAAAAAATATTTCCAACCCATTTTAAACTTTTAAGGATGCTAACAGGCAACAGGCAAGTATAGACAATATTTCTTGGGGATGTAAGAAAGGTAAATTTTAAGGTGTTCTTTTAAGTCAAAACAAGACTTAAGTAGATTTTTTATAGATTTAAAGAGTCCTTTCACATTTCTTGCATTTTTGTCAGAAGCACAGGTCAACATTTTCCTAGGGTGTGTATAAATCAGGCTTTGATTGTTATATTGGAAAGTACTTGTCCATTGGACAGGTAAGATTTGAGAAGTATATGGCAAGCACCAAAACCACTTTTACAGTGTTTTCTTTACAAAAGTTTAATTGAATAGACTAGGAACTAAAACAAATTTTGCTGATATTACAATTTTTAGGATTTTTGTTTAACAGGATCCATCTTGTCCAAGGCTAAGGTTGAAACCATGTTTTTTTTGTGTGACACACTGTAGTTTTAAAAGTCACTTGTCCAACAGACAAGCATCTTCGAAAATCTACATGTCCATGCTTGCAATTGTCAGATGGACAAGTCTAAATATTGAACCCTGTGAATGACTTTCTTGTGACATGCTGTGTAGGAATCTGCATGAACTGTTGTACACCATTCAACCCGCATGAATTTATCTTACTTCCATTAATCTTCACACATGAATTGTCTGATTTCCATTGGTTTTAGTGACTGTCATTCTGTTCTCAAACAGAATGTGTAAAAGTATTCTGATTTCCTAGAAGTCAGTAAAGAGAAAGTTGCCCAAACTTCAACTTATGTAGGACAGTGTAAGTGCTCAGGATACACTTGTACATGCAGGAGCATCAAGCTTTTATTATCTCCTCTGCAATGAAGTTTGTTGGGGATATGGCATTTTGCCCATTCATTCATGTATTGATTCATACTCCTCTCCCTCGATAACTCGCGCACAGCAGGGTTCTAAAACATAGACTGCACTATCAGCAAGGGCATGAGTTACAGAGGGACCTAAACAAAATTAAGAAGTGGATGCCAACCCTGCTGAACATTTAGAAAATCCCAGGGGGGGGGGGCCAAAGATGGGGCTGTTTAATAGCTGAATACACGTTTTATAATCGCATTGGGAATAATTGTAAATAAAAAGTTTTTTCTAATGAAGTTGTTCACTTTTTTGTATAAATTACCTTTATTTTCAAGATATCCAACCTCTGAAAGATCATTAACAACAACAACTATCACTTGTATGTGAAAACATTGTGTATTACGTCACTGCTTTTTGTTGTTGTTTATTCACAACAAAACAAGATTCCTTCGTTTCAAAAACTAGGGACAGGTATTTCGTGAAAGAAACATCAATGTCAAAACTTGATTTTTTTATATTGTTCTATTAGTAAAATATTGATGCCTTGATTTCATTGCAAGTAATGGTGAAACTTCTTCTTGTCCTTGATGGAAACCTCTGAGTGCAAATTCAGGAATTTTAAGTTCACTACAAACTCTTGAACTTGCTTCTCCATAATGAACTGTTTCTGTGAAACAAAGCTTTTTATTCACCAAGTACTCATTTTGCTTGGTTGCCTTGTGATCTTTGATCACATTGTGAATGAGTAGGCTAATTTAAGGTAGTTTAATTATATTACTTACATAATAATATTTATAACAGTGTTCGATTGATCATTTGAAATGAGTTGACCTGACACATGACTCTGACCACTAGATCTTACACAGGTAGGATTTGCATGCCTTTTAACTTTTCTTTTATTCCAACCCCTTTATTTGCTTTGATACAAAAGACATAATTAATGTGATAATTCAAAGCAGGTCTGTTTTTAATTGAGTGTAACAATGCAACAAATACTTCCACAAGTCAGAGATCAAAACATGGTTGGCATTTAATAACTTTCTCATAAAAACACTAGCAGTAGATTGACATTTTTCATGTTTTAATACAAGAGGGCATATTGCATTTATAAAACCAGATTAAAAGATAGAACAAAAACACAAATTTCACTTTACAAAACTTGTTTAAGTTTTTTTTTCTTCAAAGTATTGCCACAAGTAGGCATTGATGACATTTCATTGATCAAAATTTCGTTGAATATTGTTTTTTTACAGTGTACTGAGAATGTTGTTTGTGAAGAAAATTTAACAAAATATATGATTTCTTATTAAAAGTTGAGAATTTCATGATGTTAATTCAAATTTCAGGGTACTATCAGCTGTTTGCGACAATAAAACAAGCGATCTATCAAGGTTTAATTTACCAATTTTGATTGCAATTTTCTTCACGTTCAACAAATAGGGGCCAATTTTTTTATGTTTTCTAGTGAAAAAAATGGGATCCACGCCCAACCCCACGTTATTAGCAGGTTCGCGAGTTATCCAGGCGCGAATTATTGAGGGAGTGGTGTATGTTCATTTGTGCATTCATTCATTCATTTGTTTGTTTGTTACACCCTTAGTATCTTGGACCCTGTTTCATCTACACTCATAAAAATTGGTATGTGGATGCATCTCAGTGAGGGTAACTGTCATATGAAACTAGGTCAAACTGAGCAAATTTTCATTATTGAGTGACTTTTGTATTTTTAGCCACCAGTTATACCCTTAATATTGTGGAGTCTATTTCACCTACACTCATGAAAAAATTGGTTTGTTGATGCATTTCAGTGATAGTAATTCATCTGTACCAAAACTTGGTTATAGTGACCCAGTTTTCATGCTTGAATGACTGCTGTATTTTCAGACATTCTTTTCTTATGCCCTTCATATCTTAAACCCTATTTCACCTACACTCATGAAAATTAGTATGTGAATGCATCTGAGAGTAACTCAGCCATACCAAAACTAGGTCATTTTCATGCTTGAGTGATTTTCACATCTTCAGGCATTTGTTCATTTCACCGTCAATATCTTGAACCCTATTTTACCTACACTTAGGAAAATTGATGTTTGGATGTATCTCTATGAGAGTAACTCAGTACCAACATTAGGTAAGTGTGACTTAATTTTTCATGCTTGCGTGACATTTGTGTTGAGCCATTTGTTTGTTACATCCACTGTATCTTGAATTCAATTACATTCAGACTAATACAACTTTGTTTTGACCCTATGCTGATGAAACTTTGTTGATGCATTGTAATTAGTAATTTTATCTTCCACCACACGGTGGCATTGTCATTACCTTAGACTTGCATCCAGCGGGTAAAGTGTTCAAATCCAGTCCAGACCAGCCTTAATCTATCATGGCATATCTCTTCATTGTCTAGATATAAATCCTCCATATTAGTGTGTATATTGTCAGTTACTTCAGATGTGTTTTTTTTGGCGAGAGATTCATGTTTACGAGTAAACACCTTGTTACCTTTAGCACAGCAGTAAACTAGTATGTGGTTCTTGCTTCAGAATGGATGTGATAACTCTGAGCGAGGATCAGCAGACATTCCAGGGAAAGCGCCACCTGGTGTCTTTTCTGTCTTGGCTGGATTACTGTGATCAGCTTATCTCCCTTGCCAATCCAGTAGTGGGTGAGGCTTTGGCCATATCAATACACAAGGACTTCATGGTGACCACACTTCAACCTGCTCTTCTACAGTTGTGAGTTCCAAACTTGAATTTGCAGGCATTAAAATCTGACCACAAAACAAAATTGTTATACTTTAGTAAGTTATCAAGCAAGGCAAAAGAATACTTCATGTAGAATCAATCAAGTTCATGTTTTAAATTGCCTAAAGTTTTAGTGCATTGGTTTATTTCAAAAATAGTTCATTTCAATGATAACGACATTTAAACTGGTAATCTAATAATACATTCCAAGCTAAACTGTTCAGTTTTATACAAACTTTCATAAGAATGATGTAGAAACATAAGCTATCCACACACACAAAATTGATATCAGAGAGTCTATTTTGAGTATCTTTTTGAAATTTCCTCCTCTGTTTTCAGGTCAGAATCGGGTTCAATATCAGCTGTTGTTTACCTCAGCAAAATTATGAGGATGATTTGTTCAGATCAGCTGTTGAAAGGTAACGACTTAAGAAATGCTCATGTGTAACCTTTTGCCCTAGCACATTTTTGTCTTAGAGTGTTTGTGTGACTCATCTGAAATTTGAGATCAAGCTAGATTTCACTTGAAAATCAAAAGATATATATCAGAGAACAACTCCACTGCATAAACTGTTGATTTAAACTGTAAAGTATTATCTCTTGAACCAGTTACTATCATCTTTTTCCTGCCTCTTAAGACCAGTGTGCTTTAAGTTGGTATTTCTTATGTATTTCCATTTGTTGAAATATGACTATATTGTTTCAGAGTTTTCCAAATTCCTTCTGGGTGAAGACAGGTCTCTAGAAAAGTCAGATAGTGATACCCATGTTATTAGAGCAAGATTGATAGAGAGATGTAATCACTTGTCAGAAGATGTAAGTATTCTACTGTAATGATCAACAGAAAATGGTGGCTTATAGATACACATATTCTTTCATTGACATCTGAAAATAAGTTTCTGTTTTAAAAGGAAGGGTTCATGAAGTTAGAATTAAAAGGACTGTATTTGATCATTAAGAAAAATGAAAATGATACAGATATGTAAATATCACTGACATTTAACAGTTTTCAAGCATGTAGAACTTGGTACATACAGTAACAAGAAAAACTACTTAATAATTCCATTGCCTAATCTTTTTATTCAATTTCTTTAAATTTGTTACAAAAATAAGAGCAATTCATTTCATTTGGATCAACAGTTCATTCAATCTTCTAATATTCAGTGCTAAATGGACAAATACTTGATGACTGAACTTTTTTTAGGCTTTCAGAGCAGTTGACTGATTTACAGGAAGATGCAACAGATCGTGCAGTGAAAACATGCTAGTTTCAGTTGTGAACAGTTAGATCAATCAGATTTCATCTGATGTTAATATATAGACCTCTTTGTTGCTGATGTGAACTAGTGTAGCAATAGGGACAAGCTGCTCGTATATGTGTATTTCATGTGACATGGAATACATTTCACATTGACTATGTATGTAACCTTTAGACATTTTGTGCAGTAAAAGTTTATGAATCTGTTTAGCTTTTAACTGCATGACTTAAATATGGCTTTTACCCAGGACTATTCATTTCCAGCTCAAAACCAAGTAGTCACCTGCAAATTATGATGTATATTTATGGATGTACTGCATAACTATAGATGATCATGATGTTAACTTGATATGGCTCACTGTATCATGTCCATTTTATAGTGTTAGGGTCAAAATCAAATAAAACCTGAAGGAAAGGATAGGAAAGTCAGCAGAATCAGTGTGGTATCATTGATGGCTATCTAATATACTATATTATTGACTGAATCTCCCAGCACTACACACCATAAAACACATTAGAAATGCATATGCCATTGTAAAGTAAATTTACTAATGAAATAACACTTAATATACTGAAAATTTAGATGAAAATTCTTTTGAATAAGGATTACAGTAATGTATTTAGAAGAGATAATATTATTTGTGGTAATTTTACTGCCTCATATATCATTTGCTAAGATGGCATAGAAACTCAAGTTTCCAGCAGTAAAACCACAATAAAAAGCATTATATTGTCAAATGCAAGATATTTATCCTCCACAGTGCACATGTAATATACTTGAACCATACAACCTGTATGTAAAGGACACCTAAGGGACCACAACAATTTGTCCAGTATTGACAAGTGTCCTTTGTACAGGGGTTAAAAATGACAAATGTAGGTGGACCCTTAAATGTTGTCCATTATGAGCAAGTGACCCTTTTATGGGGGGTATCCACTTAACAAGGTTTCACTATACATTGGAATTCTGTAGTGGACCTTATTGGAAATTTGCAAAACATTGTGGGTAAAAACAAATTAGCAGATAAATGATGCCATTTTTGTTTACTCCAGTGTAGGGGGTTCTTAAGACTAGAAAGGTGTGTTTTGTGGTCCCAAAGGGGGTCAGAGTGCATGACTCAAATAGGCGACATTGTACAATTGAGAATAAGCTATCTACTTATATAAGCCTATAGAAAATTAGTGTAAATTCAAATTATTAACAAAATATATATCTTTTTTTTGAAGCATTTAATACACTTCCAAACAAATAATAGCTGGTAGACTTTGCATTGTCATATATCATCCACACAAATGTGCACACACACATAATCACAACCAATCGTACATTAAATAAAAAAATATGCAGATTTTTGTCTTTAAAATCTATTGGACTGTGGAATATAGTATTAAGTTGTAGTTTGATGATTTTGCTGCTGTCAGTAGTTCATTGGGGAGTTTGAAGGGGATGCAAGTGTCATTACTGTTCACTTTTGCACTCATTAGAGACTGGATGGTACTGTTGTTCAAACATCCCTGAAGATCTTGTTTAATTTTCTGAGCATTGAAATTGCTCTTTCTGCATCTACCATGATGCAGGGTAGTGTTGCTATGTTGATGGATGTTGTATACATTCCTCCAGAATGACAAATGTTGATGCAGTGTTTGCATTATGTGAAAAGTATAAAATGGTCTCTCTTGTCCTTGAGCTTCACAAAGTCAAACTCCGTTAACCAGGAGTGCTCAAATTTAGTTTTGCTGGACTTTGCTTGCTTCACAGATGGTTCACCCTTACCGGAATCACAGCTGCATTTTGACATTTCCACAATATTACAACAACCGAATTAATCATGTTTTGCATTTTATAGATTGAGTAATATCCAACTTCAAAGAAACATCACCACTGATCTTAAACTAGTGAATAATCTTTAATAATGATGTTTTAAACATTCTCATTTAAGGCAGTGAAATGTGTAATGACTTTTTCTCTTCAACATGCATCTCTTTGATTTACTAAAGTTTAAAAAAAAGGTACTTTACCTATGCAATTAGCCTAATGGTCTATCACACAACAGTGCACAAAGGACTCGGGACCATTAACGAAAAATCACCTTAGCCATTGTCAGTCAGTTAAGTAATCTGTGCAGTATAGTTGTTTATCTCTGGGTGCCTTTACATTTGCATTGCCTCTATGACAATCAACTGTATAAACTTCCCCATGGTGATAGTTTTCCATGAGCATGACAGTTTACTATTTATACAGGCTACAGGTTACAGGCATATATCATGGTGTTAAGAAAAGTATCTCTCTCTTTTTCACAAGATTACTGCAGATTGTGATGTTATAAATGTGACCATGTCGGGGGGGTTTGGGAGTAAAAAATTGTGTTCTTCGCATGACTTGTTCTGGCAGGTACAAGATTCCATATACTAACTTCAGGTATATAAATAGATATGTTCTATATACTTGGTAAAGTATATGAAATGCGACATACACAAATGAGCTTTGTAATATCAAATCCTTCATTGGACAGAGGCATCCCTCATATAATACTATTGTTGTGTCTTTTAATGATTTAATAATATTTTTATTCTGACAGAAAAAAACTGATTGATTGGTTGTTTGGTTTAAATTGCCAATTACACCTGCTCATCATATTTGATACAAAGATGGCATCATTTTGTCTTCCAGTTCATTGTATCCATTGTGCTTTGCAAATTTCCAATAAAGTCCATGGTTCACAAATAGAACCTGTCCAAATCCAAGTTGTTTCATTGATGAAAAAATTCACAAAATCCATGACAATTATAGTGTTTGAAATGTAATACTTTTGTCCTTTATGAAATATACTAAACAATTTTGCTGCTTGTAAAGAAATTTTTAACAAAAAATGATGAAAGAAATATAAAATGCATTGGTAAAACTTAAGGAATTAAATGACATATTTATGTAATCTGTTTTCTTTTCAGGTGTGCTTAGTGACATTGAAATTATTTGAAACTCTTCTTCTTAAGGGAGATGAACACAGTATACATAATCTAGTACTGAGAAATCTCATTGGACGAAATTACTATAACAGTAGTTGCCAAGAGTCATTTTTTTCCATTGAAAATGTTGCCAAGAAGTCCACAAGTTTGGAATCCTACCATGGCATTCAGATTGAGGATTCCACTAGTGATTTGACTAGTAGTGTAAGTGAATCTTCTAAAGAGATCACAAAAGAAAAAAATTCAAATAGTGCCAAAGAGGAATACCATTCAACAGGGTCAACAGAGGCTGGTTCTTCAAATGTGGAGGATATAAAAGGATCAGAACATATAGAAAATAATGTTAAAGAGGAGAAATATTTCACATGGACAACAGAAAATGATGCTCCAGAGGATACAAAAGAATCAGAACAAGTAGATGGTTCAGACTCAGGGCAGTGTTCAAATGATACTAACCAAAACTCCTCTGCTGGACTAGAGGAGAGGATTCACTCAGAAAGTAATACTGAACTGCAAGTCAGTGAGTACACAGACAGCAATCAATGCAGTAATGTAGAACATTCTAATGATGTGCCAAAGGAAAATGACACAATCTCTGTAACAGAAACAACAGGTATCATAGTGTTTTATTGGTCAGCTTATATAGAAGGTAGTAGAATAGCTTTTCTCTGTCATATATACACAAAACTGCATAAGTGTTTTATATTGAGTTGGTAGGTCTTTCCCCCAACTATGAACAAAACATGAATGTGGTTTTGTGTTTCTTACATACACCCTATTTTATGCTTTCTAATTAGTTTTAGATTTACAGTGTGAATGAAATTAAAAACGAATTGGGATTTATAAAAGATTACTTCTAATAATATCAGTGTGTGACCCTCATTGAAAACACCTAGTAAATAGTTCCAATCTGGATGTGTAGTAAAGAAATACAGATTGAACATCAGTATTGAATGTCAGATTAACCATGTAACATTCAGTGGCTATGTAGTAAGATATTTTATTGGTTATTCCTATGCTGAAAGTCCAGCATGAAAATATTTTAATACCTTTCATCAGTTTGGCCATCTGTTCATCCGTCATCCCATTTGTCCATTACCATACATCCCCATAAACTGCTTGATGGAAATTCTTGAAACTTTGCAATTAATTTGCCATTGTGGCAGCACTCCAAATTGCAACAAAAATTATTGTATTTGCAACAAAACATTCAGAATTGGT
This sequence comes from Margaritifera margaritifera, assembly GCA_029931535.1. Classification (NCBI taxonomy): domain Eukaryota; kingdom Metazoa; phylum Mollusca; class Bivalvia; order Unionida; family Margaritiferidae; genus Margaritifera; species Margaritifera margaritifera. The sequence continues at coordinate 1,140,049 of JAQPZY010001089.1, read as the reverse complement.
GAGTGAAAATTGTCAGCTTGTTGCCCTCAGCATCCACATTGTACGACAAAAGTTTTTTATATGAACTCTGTTGAAGAACATTTCTATTTTATATACCTTTCAAAGAATTTCAACAAATTATCTTTTATCTTTTAATACTAAATGTTTATGTTTTTTTGGAAGGATGTTTCTTCCTGTAATTTTTTTTCTCAATTCTGCACAACATTTGAAACTTGTAATTTGCACTATATAACCAGTATTATGCACTATATAGCCAGTATTGTGCTGATGTGCTGTTAAACCATATAGATACATACATACTGAATTGAATTAAGGAACATTGTTTATGCTGAGATGATTAAAAATTATGCTTCTTTGTGCACATTTTATATGGGATTACTGTTATAGGTGCAATGAAACTAGTTGATAAGTATGTACTTTAATTATTTATGTTATTCATGTGCAGATTTTCTTATACATGTATATACCAGTGCATTGCGCTCTGGAAACAAAATTAAATGTATTATGTAATCTCTGTGTTTAAAGTATTTCTTGTTTAGCGTACATCAATTTATGTTGGTATTCACTGCGTAATTCAAACTCATAGTTTTGCACCCACCCCCACTCTGCACCCCTGTCTGTTATAGCCATGAGGAGACACATGCAATATTTTTTCTTCAGTTAACTGACTTGGCTGACTTGCGTCATCATTTTTTGTGTGTGTATGCATGTATGTGTGTGTATGCATGTATATGTGTGTGTGTATGCATGTATATGTGTGTGTGTGTGTGTGTGTGTATATATATATATATATATATATATATATATATATATATATATATATATATATATATATATATATATATATATAATTTTTTTTATAAGCCAAAAATGCCTTTTGCCTTTTAAAAACTCACCAATGTTAATTTTCATGGTAAAAATTTTTGCAATTTTCTATTTTTGCTCAGTGCTTCAATTGAGAATCAAAATATCTTTTAATATGCTGAAGATACAGACGTTATACATATCATATATGTATATATGAAAGCTCTGAATGTTTTAAATTTGGCCAAAATAGGCATATTTTGCTAACTCTGACCTCCTCTGAAGGCTGTTTTTAGCCATGTAAATTGAATTATACTTTCCATAAATTATGCTTGTTAAAGTTCAAACTTTTCTCTACAGATTGATTTCTAAATGACCTAATTCTATGCATGTTTAAAAAACAGACCTATTACCTGAGTGAAATATGGCCCTTGTAGTACTGGACCCCATTTCACTTGTGCAAATTTCAGGTGTAACATATATTCAGTATTCTTGGGGTAAGAAAATATCCTCCAAGTTTTTAAAATTGTGATTGGTTTTAAAATCAACACCCAATATCTTTTATAAATGCGTTATTTTTATTTTTGTGCTGTCTCTTTTTTTTCTCCTAATGTAACATGGGTCAAGACGTTCATTGCATTATATCCATTCTCAGGATAATATAGGTTACAGTGACCTTTGAAAATTATTGTAGAGAGTTATTGACAGTTGTAGACCTTAAAAATGTTTGTCTTTGTGAGTCATATTTTACATGTTCTTTTCCTAACATCATTGAGAGTAAAGAAACCAACTTAAAAATAGTTTTCACCTTGGGGTCTAAGGTGTCTTCGCCCAGTTAATGTGATGCTGCTTAAATCTTTATATTTACATTCTTAGAACTTTACCTTTAATAGGCACCATATAGCCACTATTGTGCAGACATACTTTTAAACCCTAATACATACATGCATGCATTCATACATACATACTTACTGTAGCAATAGCTTAATTACATCAAATGTTTTTTATGTGAACATTTTCAGAAACTGAGTCAGATCTACCTCTTTCTCCCAGTCATTCCAGAACAGAGGTCCACAAGATTGTCAACAGGTAATTTTACCATTTAATTTTTCATGTGATAGGAAAATTTAGTAGAGTAAGCATGGACTATGTTTATGTTTCACTGTCCATGTGGATATGGCATAGGATTATAACACGGGATATAAATACACAATATATAAATAATAAGAGCATAATATCTTACCAGGTATCAGCACCAGAGTAGCAGAGCTTCAGATTGAACATGCGTCCATACCATTCCCGCATCATAGTTTCCTTGGGTACACCTTTCTCCATCAAATACACTACCCAATCTGGGTACACCTTTCTCCATCAAATACATTACCCAATCACATTAACGTTAGGAATTACTTTGCTACCTCCAGGATCCAGCCCTCCTATAGACATGAAAAGTCTCTCTGTCTATTTCTTGTATAGACAAAGGGGGGTAATTCTTACAGATTACCTCCTCTTACCCTGCTATGTGGCACTTTGTATACCGGATCTAGTCAATTTTAACTTTTGCTGTATCCTCTCAACAGGCCTCCGATTTTTCTGTTAGCCATCCAACAATATTTTGTGGTGGTACAGTAAATCAAACAATCGCTCTATATAGTGTATACTACATTTTTGTGTTTTCCGGTGAATTTTTCAGTATTTTTGCGAATTTCTTATCAGTTGTGAACATGTGTAATAACAATTGGTAACTCCATATTCACTGCTGCATGGTATTGCAGTACACTGTTTTCATTCATAGGGATGCTTATTCGCACTTAATATTTCATTCTTATGATATATTTACAGTGGTCCCCCTCTAATAAGGTCACCCCTTCTGCAGCTGGAAAGTGGCCTTATAAGAGGGGTGGCCGTTCTAGAGGGGGATCACACAGTTGTGAGTAATAACTACATACAAAGTATAAAATTTGTAACTAATTTTTATATATTTAATATTTTCATTTAAAAATCACAGGAATGTTATCTGGTTATGGACTTAATGTGATAAAACTAATATCAATGTTATTTTTTCTTAAAACTATGAATAATCATCAGTCATGGTGCAAAACCACCTTGTCAGTAAATTCTGGGCACAAACATTTGGTTGTAACTATTCGTCGATTCCGTCTTCCCACTCACTGCAGTTGAATGTATATTTATGATGTTTATTTGAATCTTTCTGACATAAAATTTCTCAGTAGTGATCAAAGGACTCTTTTTTCGTTTAGTCTAATTGCTTTCACTTTCCATTCTAAACTGAGAATGTCTGTCGACATTTTGCGACAACATATTCCCTCGTGGGCAAAAAGTATTTATCACACAAGATGCAGTGTTTGCAAAAGAAGTGAGCTTGTCACGTGATCAACTTTTTTTCTTTTTTTCCTCCTGTTTGGTACCTGGTTAAGTACATTTCATAATCTATGAGAGGGAAGCCACAAAGGCTAACATACCATTTTGCTATCTGGTGACCGGATGTCACTCTGACATGAGCTGAACAATACTGTGCTTCTCAGCAGTTAGCTTTTGTCATCTTGATAATTATCAGTGGTAATAATAGCCAGTAATTATGAAAGTGACAAAAGCTAACATCTAAGGAACACATGGCAATAATGATAATCCGATTACTTACTACTTTTGTATGGATTAAAGTTACTTTCTTGGCATGTTGGAACAAATGTTATTGTGTTGAGTTGAGAAATTAACAGATATTAGCAAGATTTTAATCTGTAAAAAACCATTATGTGGCCGTTTGCAAGGGGTAATTCTGACCGTTTTTGCACTAAAATGCTGACCGTTGGTCGCATTAGAGGGGTGGCTGTCCTTGAGGGATACTTTTGAACACAAACTCGTCGGTACCAAGGGATTATGGCCGTATGAAGTGGGTGGCCATTGGTCAGGTGGGCAGTTCAAGTGGGGGTCCACTGTAGTATATATTTATAATATTATCAGTATCTGTTTAATTACCGTTTCATTTTGTCCTTGTTAATTCAATCGGTAACTGTTTTCACGTGCGACTTGCAGACCATTGTTGATTTACAATGTCTATCGGTAATGTGCATTCATAATTGATATTCCATAGCCATTATCTCACCTTGTATTTACACTTGGTGGGTTTTGTTCTTTATCTTTTCAGACAGTCTGCAACAACATGGCTTTTAAATGTAAAAAGTGCAGGCATTTTAAGGTGGTGGAAGACAATCACGAATTGTGCCTTGCCTGCACGAAATGCTCATCGTCCAATGCCTGCAAGGTGTGATCTCTGTGGTCAGAAGACATATGGTCCAATGTTCTCCAAAGACAGCTCAAGGGCAAGGAAGAAAGAGCTCATTCCAGATCTAGTGAACAAGATATTTTAAATTTACACCCTACATCTGACTCATTATCTAGTTTAGCTGGGGATGTGGGAATGCTTCCCCCTAAAATTTGCGAAGAAGGAAATAGCGCAACCTGATGCAACAGAGATATAATTCATAAAGCTTTGTCAACAAGAATGTCGACAAGTGAGTATGATGAAGTTGCATTGTACAAATCTAGGGAACCCACTGGGTATAAGTCCAGCTCCCCGCCTGGGCATGATATAGGTGATGAAGCCAGGCTTATGGGAGTGTTTTTTATTATGCCGACTGACCTGGCCAGCCTCTTTCTTTTGGGGATTTATTTTCTGCTCTGGCTGTCAACCCATACGTCCAGCCACCCGGCCAACAAGCTTACCACAGTAATATATTTGCAGTCCAGGCTGTAGACAAATCTGTCCAGCTGTTCGGACATATTAGACATGGTACAGGTTCAGTTTTCAACATATTTTGTCTGTACTAGCAGCGACAATGTCTTATGTGGACTTCGCTGCCTGGTCTGGCCATCCATCAAACAGACCTTCTGGTCATACAACCAACCAGACCGCACCTGTGACACTGGTTCAATGCTCACAAGCGCAGTAGTCTATCCAGCCAAGCCAGCTGGCCGATCCGGCCCAGCCTGGCCATTTGTGCTGTCCCAGCCAGTCACAACAGACCATCACCGTAGGACACAAGAGGTCTGGGATGTCCCAAGACCACCTTTTATAGCATTCCTGTTAGACAGAATCCCAGCAATGCATGCCAACAATGCGTCGTCGTCTCTGTCCTATGGTATGGCATACCCTGGGACATACCCCCTGTAGGAAGAGGACCCTCAAGTCGACGACTGTTCCGAATTAGACTCTCATGATAATTCTGACCCTACAATGGAAAGAACTAAATCCAGTTTCAAAGCTGCCATTGAGGAAATTTTTTAAAATCTACCCTCTATGGAATGCTCCCACCTTTGGTTACAAATACAGCATATAAAGTCAAGGCTTCATTGGATCAGGACGAAGAGGAAGTACATCCATCCTTCAGAGTCTTACCCCAATCTTTGATGATTGCAGAAATAACTGGTCACTTATCAGAAAAAATCAGTGATCCAGGGAATAACAAAGCCTATTTTTCGGCAAGTCAACTCCTGGTCACCTTTTCTACGTATTGGTACAGTTTGCACAGCAACACCTATCATACGGATTTTACCAGTCTCGATAAAGATTTTACTGCTGTCAGTATGTCTTCCTCTCTATATTACAAGGTGGACAGACAAGTTTTCACTGCCACTTCAAAACTGGTACGCAACGTGGTTTCTATATCCTCTCTCTTGGACTTGTCCTCTCTGGTTGTGAACAAGTTGCAGGTCGTATCGAGGAAATTCGAAAACAGGCGGCACAGGAGTTGCCTCTGCAGTTGTCTGTACAACATCTGTTCTCAGCTTGCCCTCATCACAAGCAGCCTCAGAGACAGGATGACAAGCATCAGAGAAGCTATAGAATAGATAGAAGCTATACTCAGATGCGGCAGAATTATAGAGACTGAGTGAGCAATAGGAGATTGTCTCACCCTACTTATCGCAGACAGGCCAGAAGGGGAGAGAGAAAACAGGTTTTCTCCTCCTCTAGGCCTCCAAATTCCAAACAATGACTTGCCTCCTCTACTACCCCCCTGGCAACCCTCCGGTGGGTGCCAGGCTCCTTCTGTTCCACAGTTCATGGATCAAATTATTCCCTTACAACGAGTGGTTGATACAATTGGTTTCAGAGGGGCTGCGCATACCATTCAGCCAGCCCCTCCCCTCTTATCCGTCCCCTTTATGACGGAGACTCCGACTGACCCATTGAAGGCCGACATGTTGCAGAAGGAGATAAAGACATTACCCGACAAAAGGGCGGTAGAGATCATTTGCAAACTGGCATCCTTAGTTTTTTATTCAAGGCTGTTCTTGGTCAAGAACGCCAACGGAAAGTTGCGCCCAATTATAGATTTAAGCAGACTCAACACATTCATAAAAACCCCAACATTATAAAAAATGAGATAACAAGGTCCGTCCATTTGTCTGTACAACCCAATGAATACACAATAAGCATGGACCTGTCCAACACTTACTTCCACATTCCTATCTATCTAACATCACAAATACCTGCATTTCTCCTACAGGGGAGTAGTGTATCGGTTTCTTGCCCTACCCTTCAGCCTCAACCTCAGCCCTTGGACTTTTACACGAACATTGGACTCCGTCATCACACTCTTCTGGATGACTTCTTCATCCATGACGTCAGCGTACATGGATGCCATTCTACAAAAGCACTTGGTAAGTTCAGTTTTGCTCCACGACATGCACAACCTTCTTTGCCTCATTCAAAGTTTAGGGTGGATAGTAAATATGGACAAGTCAGTTTTTGTCCCTTCCCAACATTTCATTTATTTGGGTATGGAGTTCCTTACATATATAAACCTAGTTTGTCTTCCTCACAAACACATAGATGCTATTGTTTTAGTATCTGAGACAGCTTCCAAAAAATTAATCATGGTGAGGGAGTTTCTTCAACTCCTTCGTCACTTCAATATGGCAGTGGATCTCATGAATCTCTGCCGCCTCTATATGTGCCCTTTGCAGATGGCCCTCCTCTCTCAGGTGTGACCGATTTCTTGCCTGTTAGATCACCAGATATGGATCTCAGTGGAAATCAGACACTTCCTGATTCAATGGCAGAACAGAGAATGACTAGTGTTGGGAATTCCCTTGGGAGCCCTGCAACCACAAGTCACAATCTGCTCAGATGCAAGTTTGTCAGGTTGAGGGGCCTACTTGCTACCGGACTTTGCGATAGTCAGTGGCGAGTGGACACAACAAGAGAGAACCCTTCATATCAACCTCTTGGAAATGAAGGCAATCCTCAAGGCTTCCCATGCTTGGCAGGACAGTCTTCATTCAAAACATTCGTAAAAATGTTGGACAATTCAGTACTGGTGAATTACCTTTGGAAACAAGGTGGAATGAAGTCACCACAACTATGCGTGTTAATCTGGGACTACCTTTGTGGTGTTCCCAACATCAAATAAACATTCTGGTATGACATATTCCAGGCAGGCACAATGTCCAGGCTGATTCTCTGTCAAGGAGGGGACAACTACTGCACACAGAGTGGTCCCTCCATCCATCTATCTTCCATTGAGTTTGCAGCCTGTGGGGTCAACCGATGGTATACCTGTTTGCGACAAGGTGAAACAACAAACTGCCCACCTTTGTCTCCCCATTTCCAGACCTGAACAAATGGGCTGTCTACGCCCTCTCAATCAACTTGAGGGAATCTGGGCCTATGCATTCCCCCCAGCATTTCTGATCCCAAAGTTAATCCAGAAAATGAGGGGCACAGATTACAAGATAATTCCAATAGCCCATCTCTGATGGAACAAGTCATGAGACACCGATCTGCTCGACTTAGCAACAGATGTGCCGAGAAAAATCCTACCAACCAGCTACAGTTGATAATCTTTTATCGATGTCCAGCGAAACTTCTACTCACACATTTGTCTTGTCTTTCTTGCCTTGTGCAGAAAAACTTTATCTTCAGTTGTGGAAAGGATCTCAACAGTTAGATGGCCCTCCACTTTGAAAGTTTATGAGGGAAAATTGCGCGTTTTTTGTGAATGATGTCACACCACTGTCAGCCTCCATTCCCCAGCTAGCTAATTTCTTTCTTTTTATCTCTGAAAGCAAGAAGTTAGCACCAATAACAATTAAGGGATATTGCTCCATGATTTCTGACACATTCCAACATGGGTGGCTTGACATTGGTCACAATAAAGATCTCTTAAACTTGCTGACCAACTTTGATCTATCCCAACCTTGCTCATTGACCCTCTTCCTGAAGTGGAATCTATCATGGGTTCTGAGATAGCTCAGCACTTCTAAGTTTGAACCATTGTCCACTGTTCTGCTGAAGCCACTATCATACAAGACAGGCTTCCTGATAGCATTGGCTTCTGCATTGAGAGTAAGCGAGTTCCATGCTCTGTCCATGTATTCAAACTACCTACAGTTTCATTCCGACAGTACAGTCATTTTAATCACAACCAGGTTTCATCGCTAAGAACAGGCTTCCATCTACTGTCAACCAGAATTTTTTTTATGCCCCCTCTCTTCGATCCTTCAAGAGAGGCAAGGTTAAAGGACCCAATATGTGCTCTCCGAATCGATCTGAAGAGCACAAAGTCTACCAGAGGCTTTTTCTCCCACTAAAATCAGGGAAACAGGACATAAATCCCACTAGCATTATCATCCTGGCTAAAGGGAGTCATGCATACTCTGATCTCTCACAGGAACAGGTACATATGATGAAGATTTTGGCCCATGAAATATGAGCTATTTCTATGAGCCTTGCCTTTCAATGCAATGTCTCAATTAAAGACATAATGTAATCAGTTGGTTAACATGCCCAGTCCACTTCTTCCTCTTTCTGTCTGTGAGACTTGGCCTCAGAAAACACAGAGTTGAATCTCGATGGTCTGTTGGTTGCTACCCAGACAGTCACCAGATCATGCCACTGCTGACACAATCACATTCTTGGTAGTGTCAGTCAACTTTCGCTGGATTCAACTGAAAAAATTTTGGCCACAAAACATCGAACAGAGCAACTCACATTAAAGTCTCTTGTGATTTCCCACCATACTACATCAGTTTAAAAACTGGATGTGTATATTGGCAGTAATCACAGCAATTCTTTTAAATGTGTGGTGTCCAGGGCATGGATTGTCTTACCACTATATGTACAGTCCACTGCCAACTTTAAAACTTATAAGAAACAATGTACTATCCAGTATATTAAATCTCTAAAATATTCATTTTAATACTTATGTTTTATAATAGATGGTATTATCATGTTTGTAATTGTACTGGAAACTTGTAGTTGTTTTATGTATACCGTATATACTCGTATATAAGCCGGTACCAACTGCAAACTGCACAGACCCTGATTTGCCATCACATAATGCGCCAGCAAATCTGAGTCTATGCAGTTTGTAAGGACTAATCAGTAGAAAAAACAACAGAGACCCTGATCTGCTGGTGCATTATGCGACGGCAGATCAGGGTCTGTGTTGTTTGCATTTGGACCTGGCTTGTATGTGAGTATATATGGTAATTGTTTTCTGTGCTGTGTTTGATATGTGATAACCTTCTAATATCTTTTTGTATTTGTGTTCGTATCTATTAACATAAGTGTTTTATGTATGCATTATCATAGTGTTTCACGTTGCTTTTATTTTCATATTGTATCTTACATACCTTTGCCCCCTAAGTTGAAAATTTTGTCCCCCTGTTTTATATCCATTATATATTCTTTTTCTCTTGACCATTATCATGTGTTGTTTTACTTGTACATGTACCAGTTTTTAAGGAACCTTTCAAAAACAGTTGTTTTGCAATTGACATGGTATCCAATAAAATCTCAAATCTACAAAATCTCAAAAGCAGCCAAAGCTGCCCTGCAGTCACCTATTGCTGAATGGAAGATCCCATATAGGGACTTTAAGTATTATATCAGTTGATATGTTCTATATACTTAGCAAAATATGTAGAATGCAAACAACACAAGCAAGCTTCAAAACATCCAAGCCGCCACTGGCGAGTGGCATCATTTATATCAAACAAACCACAGAGATGAGGCAATATTGTGTTGCCCACATGTAGAACACACATGCTTGACCCATGCATATCTCCTGAAGGGTGAACCTTGACCGGAATGTATACTTTGCCAGTGTCCACTGACAGTACTGTATATACATTCTTGTTGATTGCATCGACTTCCAAACTATAGTAGTTTTGATGATGTTCCAACAGAAAAGTCTTTGCATTTCTAAATGAATGTGATTTAGATGTCAAATTTTGATCCTGTATTTTAAGGACTTTACCCCCCTTTAATCTATTTGCTTTCCTTTATATACTTGAAAAAAATGTAGGCATCTTTTACTATTTATCTTTTATCTTGTAAGAGAAAATGTTTAATTTTATTTGGATGGGTTTATCTTTCTGAAGATTTTAGCAATTTTTAACCTTTATATTTTTACAACCTTTTTAAGATCTTTGCCTTTTATCTTGACGAACTACTTTAGAAGGATTTATCTCCTAAAGTTTTTTCGCAATTTTTCTCTTTATGATTGTTAAACTATACTTTTAATCAGCACAATATAGCCAGGATTGTGCTGATGGTCCATTAAACCCTATACATACATACATACATACATACATACATACATACATACATACATACATACATACATACATACATACATACATACATACATACATACATACATACATACATACATACATACATACATACATACACACATACATACATAAATACACACATACATACACACATACACACATACATACATACATACATACATACATACATACATACATACATACATACATACATACATACAAGGTTCACCCTTCAGGAGATATGCATGGGTCAAGCACATATATATATATATATATAGATCACACCATACTTCCCTACTTACTAACTGCTACATTTATCACTCCAGTTTCCTGTCTATTTTACCTGAGGAACTCAAGTCAAGCTACCAAACAGTGGACAGTGGTTATGATATGTACCTCAGAGATGCTCACAAACAGGTATAAGATAATCCTTCTTTAAAACAAGAAAGAAAAAATTACTTTAATTTTAAAGTGAATCATGAAAGCTATAAAAGAGTGCAAGGACACATTATACTCTGTCAAGCTATAAGCATGTTTATATTGTAATGGATATTCTGTACACAAAACTACAGAAAACATTTGAAACCACATTATAATTTGTTGAATGATATAACTTAATTTAGTTTCTTAGTAACCATGACTATGTGCATACTGTATGTAGGCCTGTGGTGTACTGAGGGGCATTATTGTGAGGGATCATTGTGCATTGTGCTTACTGCAGCAAAACAAAAGCAACTATTGCAACAACAACAGCAGTATCAGCCACAACAACAGCAGCAATAACATATTTCATGCTCTCCCTGTGGGCTCAGGGATGTATAATAGACCTGCATACGTCATCCTGCAGGTCATGAGAGGTGACTAATGGAGACAACCTTTTGACTTGGAATGCATCCTGTGATTAAGTTCATGCTGCGAAGGTTTTGGACTTTTTTAAAAAGTTAGGTTTATTCAACAAATTTGACTTTAAATTTTAAGGATTTTACCCTTTATTGCCATTGTCTTTGTTTTGTATGCCTTTTTTGGTATGCCTAAATTTACTCTGTACTATGTAGCCAAGATTGTACAGATGTGCCGTTAAACACTGTACATACATACATGCATAGATAACACACACATACATACATAACCATTTTCATGCAGTCATCCAGTGAATACAGGTTTCCATTTCACAAAGCCAAGGATGCCGATGATTTGTACCAATTTTGCATATGGTCGTAGTAACAAATTTTGAAACAAACTTGTGAATTTTTTGTTGCATATATTAAGTTGGTTTAATGTAATGGAGGCCAAATCTGTATAATATAATGGAGGCCAAATCATATTGATGAAAAGTCAAGCTGATGTTCATTGAAACGTTGTCTTGTACCTTGAGAATAGACCTTTCCTTCACAAAAACATGATGGATAGATGGTTGGAATCACCGACGGGATGAACAATGAAAGAAAACTAATGATAGGTCACTGCTTGGGTAGACTGGTCAAATTCTGATTCTTAAAATGAGAAAGAGCCAATTTTAATGTCAGTAATAATGTACCTGTCACTATTATTAAGCTTTACCTTTTCGTAATGGAAATACCTTGTTCATGCTAGATGCACCAACTCCTTGTTCTAGAGATTTCTTAGAACACGTGCATCAACCCAATCTGACCTAATTCATCAGCCCATGCACTATATCACATCCTCATTCATTTTTGGACTACCATTGAGTCAACACGTGGAAAGAAACACTATGAAGAGAAAAAAATATCTACAAGTGATGGTTTTGCTAATTACCAGGGCTTGAGATTCATAAATCTTTGTAGTGAAATTATCCTGTGTGTATCAATAAAAACATTGTTGTTTGATAAGATAACATTGATAATTTTTTAATTCATGCATTGTCACATGATGAGCCACCTACCCTTCCTCCTCCTATGTGGGACATAGTAGTAGGAATATGTAATCATTATTATCAGTCCTCAAAAAATTATACATTCATGGTTTACATAATGCAATAGTGTGGTCACAACACAGATCTATAATAGTTGGTTTTTTTTTAGAGATTCCAGGCACCCCAAATGTTTCAGTAATGTTTTATAACATTACTATAACTCAACAATGATGTTCTTTTGTTTATAATTCATAAAGGAAATAAAACGAATAAACTCTAACATTCTTGTTTTTTTATTACAAATCGCTAATAAAGAGTAACATGGGACTGACACAACTCTTGTTGTTATTATATTTCATCTGTTATTTTTTATCATACTAAAGTTTCTTGTTTTCGGAACTTTATTTACTGATGTCTCAAACAGTTGGAAAGTGTGGACACAGGAAAGGTCCATGGGACACTCACTCAACTTGTATATCATGCACAAAATGTACACAAATGGACAATAAAGGATGATCAGTCCCCCTTGCTACATTGAGATCCTTAATATCAGCCTCTCGCTATAAGGTTCATTCATCTGCCTGGCCAGTGAAACCCCCCCTCCCCCCCCTTTGGACACAGAAGCTTCACAAGTGGGCATTTCAGCGGGTTCCTTTGCTTGCCTTTTGGTTAAATCCATAGAGGCTTTAGAGTCAAAGGCCAGGTCATTAGTGACCATAGCTTCACATGCTGACCTGTTTTCAGCAGCTTTTTTCAGTTTACTGAAGGAAGAACCATTAACACCCATTGCCTTACAATGGCTATTACAAGTTGTGGTTAAGAATTTGAGACACATTGTCTACATCAATGGCATTGTCAGCAGAGCTTCTCTATCTCCATTGAGATGTAGCTTTGGATCCTTTGAAGGTTTTGCTAGAACATATCAAAAATCTTATGAGGGCTGCACCCTGGATTCTGAGACCTTATTCGGTGGTCTCATTCCCACCATTGCATCTCAGGATTTTAGGGACCAACAACATGGGTCCCTTGCATCAGTTGCTGGCCTGCTGAAACCAGCCAATACTTGCACATAACCTGATCGAGCTGGGTCAGCCACAATTCCAACAAAAAGGTATGCAACCACAATGACAAAGTAGCCAGCCCCCCTATAAGTTCACTCCACAAATGAAATGGAGTAAGCGGAGAGGCAGGGGCAAGGCAAGGAAGTCTTTTGCCTCCCCCTTTCCCAAACATCCAAGGGGTGATCTGTGCTGGGGACGATCAAGATAGATTTCTTTGCCCAGTTAGGGCACTTAGATTCTGATTAGCAATTGCTTAAGGGAGAAGGAGGGTTGGAAAAGGCTTCTTATCTTCTTAAGGGGCTCAGCTGACATTTCAGCATCCACTATGACTCGATGATTTTGCTCACCATCAAGAGAGCTAATGCATCTCTCACAGAAAGAAACTTATCACTGATGAGGATAAAAGTCCACGAAGTCATGGCTTTTGCTGCTTCCTGGGCATATTTCAATCACTCATCTTTAGACAATATTATGAAGGCCGTGTTTTGGCAATCGCACACAACCTTCTCTTTTTTAGCAAACTAGAGCCAAGGTATCTTCTCTCTGGGTCTGATAGTCACTGTACAATCAGTGACCCAGACTACTGCTGCATAAACAGCAGTTGTCTGATTGGGCTATAAGGTAAGTTTTCCATGTTTTACTCCTTCCAGTCAATCAGCCACCCTCCTTACTGACAAATGCATCCTAATAATAGTGACAGGTAAGTTATTACTGACATTAAAATGTTGTTTTTTGGGGGAGTAAAACTACTTTTAATTATGTAATACTTACCTGTCACCATTGGATGCCCTCCTTCCACCCAGTCCTTCATTAGTCAAATGTCCTGAAAAAGAATGAGGATGTGTTATAGCACATTAGCTGATGACAAAGGTCAGACTGGCACGTGTTCTAAGAAATCTATAGAACAGAGAGTTGGTGCATCTAGCATGGATGAGGTATTTCCATTGTGGAAAGGTAAAGCTTAAAAACAGTGACAAGTAATTATACATAATTAAAATTAGTTTTACTCCCCCCAAAAACTAAATTTCAAAAGTGCACAGATTACATGAATGTATATAGAACCTGAACATTTGTCTATTTAACTAAAGCCTTTTTACCTTCTCACCATACACTGATTATTCTAGTTCTTTATCTTTGACCAGTTTGCAGGTATGGCAGGCATATGTACACGATGGGGCTATCCAAAGGAACCCTGCATTATGGAAGGATATGAATCTGAAACATTCTACGAGGGTGCTTTTCTTCAAGTCCTGCTTGACAAATTATCACATATGATGGATCAAAGTTATGCAGTCAATCTTCAGTTGACTTCAGTATTATCCAAACTGGCGCTTATTCCACATCCCAACCTTCACGAGTTCCTGCTTGACCCATTTCTACCATGGAAAGAAGGGGTCAGAACCCTATTCAGTATCTTTCAAAAGGTATGTGGTTATTGTCCCACCTGTATTTATTGATAGTGTGGAATATAGAGAATAAATGTTTTTGCTTCCAAATTAAGTATGGTTGTATGCACTGATTTTTTTATATGTGTTTATTGATAGTAAAACCTAAAATAAAACAACTGTTGGCAAAATTTATAAAGTTTTGATATTTACTCTTTTCAGTCAGATTTAAAGATCATTTATTAAAAGTAAAGAGGGGTAGCAAAAATCACCATCAGTAAATATCTACCATACATACTCGCTTTTAAGTCCAGATCTGCCATCACATAATGCACCAGTAGATCTGGGTCTATGCAGTTTGTTAGGAGTAATCAGTTGAACAAATAACATAGACCCTGATCTGCCAGTGAATTGTGTGATGGTAGATCAGGGTCTATGTTGTTTGCAGTTGGACTCAACTTATAAGCGAGTATATACGGTATGCTAATCCCTTACTTAGGAATAGAAGATTATAAGAAGAAAAAGTCATATCTTTTAGACTTTGCTTTCCTTTTCCACACAGGCATGTGTCTATACAAAAATACCACTTCTTTTTCATATTTGGTTATTTTTACATATAGGCTTATTATCCAGATTTTAAAGCAGTTACAGATGTCACATTTTGGTTGGGATGGCAGCAGCAGCAGCAATGGAATATTGTCATTACTAACAATGTAGAGATTTTGTATTCACGTTTTTAGCTGCACTGGTCATAGACTAGAAAAGCTTATGGGATGGTCTTTTGTCTTCTCATTAGTCTGTCTGTTAGCACAAGTTTGTTATTGCTACTCTTCCTAAACTACTTGGAGGATTTCCATGAAACATTACACACACATTCTAGTTGGTTGTCAATGAAAATGGTGCTGCTTGGACATCCAGTATGGCCACCACAGCAGCCATCTTGAAAATCATATCAATATGGGGTTTTCACAAAAGACTTCTTATGATATCTCAAAAATCTTGTTATGCAACTCCTTGTGAATGGAAAGTTATATTGACACTGTGTTTTCACCAGAAGACGTCTCATGATATGTAGTTAGACCTAAATGAAAATGGTGCCAATCTGATGTTTAATATGGGTGCCACAGTAGTTTGAAAATCTTATCACTATCAGCATTGGGTTTTCACTAAAAGACATCTTATAATGTTGTGTTGATCCTAAAGTAAAATGGTGCTGATCTGGCATCCATTATGTGGCCATCTTGGAAATCTTGTTTTTGTTAATCCTCTTAAATGCAAAGTCATTTTGACATGGGGTTTTCATCCAAAGAGTTCTTATGGTGTGTAGTTGGTCCTTAATGAAAATGACTAACTCTCAACATGGCCACCACGGTGGCTATCTTGGAAAATATTGTTATCTCTACTCCTCCCAAATGAATGGCTATATCAGCTTGGGGTTTTCACCAATAGACTTATGATACCTAGTTGGCCATAAATGAAAATTGTACCAGTCGTACATCCAATATAGCTGCCATGACAACTGTCTTAAAAATCATGTTGTCACCACTCACCCTGAATGGATGATCATTATCACATGGGGTTTTCACCAAAAGACTTCTTCTAATGATGTCTACTTTGACCTAAATGAAAATGGTGCCAAGCTGACATCCAATATGTCCACCACAGCAGCTAATTTGTAAATCTTGTTATCGCTGAAGAATATCAGGTACGGTTTCAACACTCAACAGTTAAAAGGAGAAAATGGGTCTTATCTTGAATTCCTAGAAATTATTTTTGCCCAGTAGAGCATCAGTCCCTTCAAAGGGACTGAAGTTTGATAGTCCAGTACCATAGATCATAGCATGATTTACATATAAGACACAGTGTTCTATGGAGCCCCTGTCATTTGTTTAGACTTATTCCTCCACATGTTTAGTTTAACAAATTAAAACTTGATGGCAAGTAGAATATTCACTTGCAAATATTTGTCCCACTTTTTTTTTTATAGAAAACAGGGAATATTAAATTGGTCTGTCCATCCTTCTGTCTTTTTGTCCTTCTGTCCATCCATCCCACTTTAGTTTCCACACAGTAACTCACTTAGTTATTATTGCATTTCAACCAAATTTGGTATTAAGTTTGTTACTGATGAGACATTTGATGAATTTGATCATCAGCATTCTGCATCATCATTTAACAGAGTTATAGACCCTAATCGTCAGCATTCTGCATCATCATTTAACAGAGTTATAGACCCTAATCATCAGCATTCTGCATCATCATTTAACAGAGTTATAGACCCTAATCGTCAGCATTCTGCATCATCATTTAACAGAGTTATAGACCCTAATCATCAGCATTCTGCATCATCATTTAACAGAGTTATAGACCCTAATCGTCAGCATTCTGCATCATCATTTAACAGAGTTATAGGCCCTAATCATCAGCATTCTGCATCATCATTTAACAGAGTTATAGACCCTAATCATCAGCATTCTGCATCATCATTTAACAGAGTTATAGACCCTAATCATCAGACCCATACACTTTCTTTTCTGCGCATAAACTCCCCTACTTATTATTGGATTTTAACCAAATTTGGTATGCAGCTATATATTCATGAGACCTTGGCTGATTTCAGTTGTCAGCATTCTGCATCATCATTTACAAGAGTTATAGCCCAAGATTTTCAGAACCACCCACTTTCTTTTCTGCACAGCAACTCCCTCAATTTTGATTGGATTTCAGTCAAATTTGGTATGCAGCTTGATTTTAATGCCACAATGGCTGAGTTTGATTGTCAGCATTCTGCATAATCATTTAGAGTTATAGCCCTTGATTGGCAGACCCATCCACTTTCATTTTTGCACACTATCTCATTTGTTTATTACTGGATTTCAACCAAATTTTATAGGCACCTTGATAATTGATGAGGCCTTGGCTTAGATTGTTTGACAGCATTTGGTGTCATTTTTTAGTGGATTTATTACCCCTGATTGGTACTCCCCACCCACTTTAATTTCCACACTCCCCACCCACTTTAATTTCCGCACAACAACTCCATTATTTATGATTGGATTTCAACCAAATTTGGTAGACAGTATGATATTGATAGGACCTTAGCTGAGCTTGATCATCAGCTTTCAATGTCATTATTTAGTTGAATTAGAGTCCCAAGCTGTCGGACCCATTCACTTTTATTTCTGCACAATACCTCTGTTTTTTTTTATTGGGTTTTTAATTTTAATTCAGTTTCAACCAAATTTTATGTGTAGGGTGATACTGATGAGACCTTTAAATTTTGTACAAATGATGCCTATCCACCATCAAATATGGCTGACATTATTTAAAATGGGAAAACCTAGGAAACAACTTCTTCTCTACTAAACAGAAATTAAACCAAATTTAGAAGAAAGAATCCTGACACAGACGGCTTTAAATTTTGTACAAATGATGCTGATCAGCACTAAAATATGGCTGCCATTACTAAAAGTAGAAAAAGTTTTTATTGGTTTCTTCTCAAAAACCACTGAACCAAATTTGACAGAAAGCATCCAATCATAAAGGCCTTTCAAGTTTTTCACAAATGATGCTGATCTGCCATCAAATATGGCCACCATTTTATTAAAAATTAAAAATTAAAAGATTTATGCCAGTCTTCAAATATGGCTGGTACTACTGAATAACTTTTTCTAAAGAGTCGCTTAACAGAGTTTAACAACATTTGGCAGAAAGTATCCTAGCTCGAAGACCTAGCATATTTACAAAAATGCCAATCAACCATCAGTTATGACCATCGCTATTAGAAATAGTAAAATGTTCAGACAACTTTATCAGCTTTGGTATGTAAGCTTATGTCATCAAGATGTGTTCAATAGCCACATATTAAAATGAGGTGATCTTGTATCTGTTTGGCTGTGCATGTCAATATTCTAGAGGCCATATATTTGATCAGATCTTGATCATACTTTGTATGTAAGCTTATATCATCTTGATCTCAGATGAGTTTGATCATAAGTGTCATCGACACATATTAATGAGGTGATCTTACAACACTCTTGAAGCCATATTTCTGATCAGATTTTGACCAGATTTGGTGTGTAAGCTTATATCATCAAGATCTCAGATGAGTTCAATAGCCACATATTAAAATGAAGTGATCTTGCATTTGATTGACTGTGCTTGTGAATATTCTAGAGGCCATATTTTTTATCAGATCCTGATCATATTTTGTATGTAAGCTTATATAATCAGGATCTCAGATGAGTTCGATTATGAGCTACATCCACAGATATTAATGAGGTCATCTTGCATCTGATTGGTTGAGCTTGTGAACGCTGTAGAGGTTATATTTCTAATAAGATTTTGATATGAACAGGTATGTAAGTTTATATAATCAAGATCTTGGATGAGTATGATTATGAACAAGAGTCATGTATATTAATGAGGTGATCTTGTATCTGATTGGCTGAGCTTGTGAACACTCAAGAACCCATATTTCTGATCAGATTTTTACTAGATTTAGTATGAAAGCATGTATCATGAAGACAACAGATGAATTTGATTATGAGGGATATCCACACATATTAATGAGGTGATCTTGCATCTGATTGGCAGAGCTTGTGAACACTCTTGAGGCCATATTTTTTATCAGATCTTGATTGGATTTTGCATGTAAGCTTATATCATCAAAACAGTGGATGAATTCAATTATGAGCAACATCCATGCATATTAAGGAGGATCCAGGCTGATCAGATGGTGAGAATTGAACTGCAACCTTCATGTCATGAGTCCAATGCCTTAACCACTTACTCATGTTCACTGAATGGGGATCTTTATGTCTGTGAATTTTCATCTACAAGCAGCTATGTCAGCTACCCAGGTGAGTGATATCAGGCACACATAGGCCTCTTGTTTATAAGTTTCTCTAACATTTGGAGGAGGCAAAACCTCTTGACCAAGGAAAATGAGGGTTGTTATGCATGTTTATGTGCATATGTCGATGAACTAATTAGATTTGTATGCTGTTTAAGTGACTTACCATATGTACTCACTTTTAAGTCAGTTCCTACTGCAAACTGCATAAACTGCCATCACATAATGCATCTGCAGATTTAGGTCTATGCAGTTTGTTAGGACTAATCAGTAGAACAAACAACATAGACCCTGATCTGCTGGCACATTATGCGATGGCAGAAAAGGGTTTATGTTGTTTGCAGTTTGACCCAATTTATAAGTGAATGTATACGGTATGTGAGCTTTATCAGGTTTTTGGACTTTCTGATTCCATTTTCTGCAGTTCTGCATAATTGTTTTACAGACACAAATCTAGTTCTTTTTTATTTCTTTAGGTGTCACAAGATATAAAATGTCAGCTTGAGATGGAGCCTGATCTAGGTCAAAAACTGATCACTGCCAGGAAAAAGCTTATGGGGGTTTCACAAAACTTGCACAGGTAAGCACTACACAGTTCCATAGTGTTACAGTATTAAATATTACTTGCATTATTCTACTTTTACTGAACATGTGAAGTCTTGAGCATATTGTGTGTGTGTGTGTGTACATATATATGTAAGCTTATATTTTTTTCAATTATTTACACACTCTATAACCCAAAGCACAAGACCAATTAGGTGTGAAAGCTTATCTCCTGGCTTATTCTCCACTAACAGGAGCCAGTTGGTCCATGGTAATTCAAAAAATGAAAGTCATGTTAGCACTTTAATTTACCCATTCTTCAAAACAATATTTAAATAATATAAATCTGTAATGGCTTTCCTCCATAATTGTTCTTTGATAAAATACAATAAATTATTATTATTAAACATTACCCTCTTTTCTACAAAGAAAAGATAAGTTAAGCTCACCCATAAGGAAGATTGTTCTTAAGTTCTTGAGAAATGTTTATTGTGTCAGAATAACAGATTTTTATGTTAATATTGAGCATATTCTGTTTCAAAAACAGAAAGATGTTGGTAATTACTGATCAAATACTATTTATTTCATTTTGAAAAAGTTAAAATTAAACTTTTGTGCATCATTAGCATTTTAATCTGTATTAAAACTATGTATGTCATTATGCTGTCTCTTTATGTTTGTGCGCAGGTGTATGTTGTCTATTAATCATGTTGCACTTTGGTCAAATGACCTATGCAGAGCAGAACACATCCAAAATATCACAACCCTCATGGTAATGTTGACCAAGTTCCAGAACAAATGGAGACTAATTCCATAATTTCTCCTTCAGATATGTTCCCTGATCACATAAACGTTATGGGATATAAGCCTGCTACCTCCCGAATCCAGTCCTACTTAAAGACAAAAATTCATCTTTGCTGTCCATATCATATAGACAAAGGGCAATAACTCGGATGGTGCAGATTTACGGAAACCACAATCTCCAGGGTTCTATTCATGGCTGTACCTTACCAAAAGACCAGCGTCATGTTGAGGCCGATCAGAGACTTGAGTCACATCAATGAATTCATTCTTCCATCCAGGTTCAAGATAGAGACAGCAAGATCTATACGACTCTTCATCCGAGGGGATGAGTATGCCATCAGTCTTGATCTTACAGATGCCTACTTTAATGTCCCTATTCACCTGTCATCACGAAAGTTTCTTTGGTTTGCTTACCGTGTCAAGTTTACCAATTTTGAGTCCTTCTCTTTGGTCTGATATCAACCCATGAGTCTTGATCACATTATGGATTGCATCATCACCCTGTTCTGGTCAACTTCCTCTACGGCAACAGCAGCATATCTGGATGATCTCCAGAAACATATGGCAGGTTTTTATTCTCCTCAAGGGCAGAAATGATCTTCTATCCCTTTTGAATAATCTTGGTTTTCTCGTGAATTGGAAAAAATCTGATCTTCACCCATCCCAGTGTTTTGTCCACCTGGGTTATGGAGTTTATAACCAGTCTCAATCTTTCCATCATGTTCACGTCATACGGATTGTTGAATTTGTAGAGTCCATTTCCAACAGGACGTGGATTTCAGCGAGAGTGTTCTTGCAACTCCTCAGATTATTCAATGTGGCGGCGGAATTATCCCACTTGGCCGTCTTTTTATGCGCCCCGTACAGATGTTGCTAACATATGACGTCCCTTTTTCAAGTCGATCAAACGTCATGATCATGCCTGAGGAATGATCATTCCTGCATTAGTGGCACAACCCAGGTTGGCTGGTGATGGGGGTCCCTCTGGAGAAGCCCCAAGCAGAAATGACGTTATGTACCAATGCCAGTACATACGGTTGGTGTGCTCTCATGTTGCCGGACTTTGCTACTGTCAGTGGCACGTGGGAGCCTTGGAATCGACCTCTTCACATCAACCTTCTAGAAATGAAGGCTGTCATCAAAATGTCTTTCAGTTCTGGAAGGATTGACTCAGGCAAAACTGTCCAAATTATGTCGGACAACTCGGTAGTAGTGACCTACCTCCTCAAACAGGTGGGCACCAAATCACCTGACCTGGACGTTCTGATTTGGCAGTTTCTACATTGGTATGACAACTCAATATCAGCGTACAAATCAAGCACATTCCTGGCCAACATTCTATCCAGAGAGGGCCAAGTAATTCACACGGAATGGTTTCTCCATCAATCAATCATTTTTCAGATTTATTTACACTTTGGGGGCATCCGATGATCGATCTTTTTGCGACAAGGTTGAAGTTGCTCACCTTCATCTCTCCAGTTCCAGACCTAGAAGATTGGGCTGTGGATGCACTGTCAATCAGCTGGGAGGTGTTGTGGGCCTACCAAAAATAATCCAGAAGTTGCGGGGTCAGAACTGCAGGATGATTCTGATACCCCCTTTCAGATTGGACAAGTCCTGGGTCACCAATCTACTTGATGTAGCGATAGATCTACCCAGGAAGATTCTAACCAAGCTGAATCTTTTCAAACCACTGTGGTCATGGGTGTTCCACACCTGCCTGGACCGTCTCCTTCACTCATGGACTCATGTCCAGGCAGCTGTGCGACACAAAGAATTTAAATCTTGGATTATGGAGAGAATCTTGTGAGCAATAAGGCCCTCCACACTACCCCGAAGGCTTACGAGGGAAAGTGGCGTGTTTTCAGGGACTGGTGCCAAATGAATAACATTGTCCCATCGAGTGCCTCAATCCCTAAATTTGCAGACTTTTTATTAATTTATATAGATGTCTCTTTGATGAGAAACATTTGGCCCCAATTACTTATCAAAGGCTATCGCTCCATGATATCCGACACATTCTGAAATCATGGCAGACACGATATCAGTCATGATAAGGATCTATTGGATCTTTTAGCCAATTTTGATGAATCGGCCAAAATCCCTCACCCTGTTTCCAAAATGAAATCTGTCCTGAGCTTTAACATGGCTCAATTCAAATAAATTTGAGCCTTTGGCCTGCACTTCGCTGAAGTTACTATCCTGCAAAACATGTTTCCTGATAGCCGTAGCTTCAGCATGCAGGGTGAGCGAGTTACATGCCCTTTTCATGGACCCAAACTATCTTCAGTTCAGATCGGATGGTTTGGTGGTCCTCTTGACACAACCAGAGTCTGTAGCCAAAGAAATAGGTTATGCTCACTCTCTTCCATAGACATGGCACTACTTGAAGCGCACAGAGGCAAGTCGTGGCACACGCAAGTGACTCTTTCTCCCGGTGAAAACCAGGAAGCAGGATATCACCCCTCAAGCCCTATCATCTTGGCTTTAGTGGGTTATATGTTCGGCATACTCTGAGGTCTCATAAGATCAGAGTCACCTCATGAAGATTTCTGCTCATGAGATTAGAGTGATATCTGCGAGTCTCGTGTTCGAATGTAACGTTTTGATATGAGACATAGTAGAAGCTGTTGGCTGGCATGCTGAGTCAACCTTCTCTGGGTTTTTATCTCAGAGATTTAGTGAAGCAGAGACAAACTTGGAATCTGGTGGGTCCTGTGGTGACCACCAGATCCAGTTAAAAGTCAAGACAGCCTACCAGCTTCGCTGGGTTTTACCAGTGAAATTTTGGTTATTAAGAAGGCTTCAATAATTATCTTCTTAACCGGATGTAGTGGTAACAGATCATGTTACTCTGGGCTGTGTTGCTTATCAAATTAGGAGAACGGGTTATTGTTGACATGGGGAATCCAGCCATCATTCCTTACCTGAGGTAGAGGTCGGATACTCAGCATTCCCTCCTCCTATTACCTATTCTCCTAACATTAATGTGATCGGGGAACAAATTTAAAGGAGAAAGCAAATTTTAAAGTAAATTATGTTTCTCCGAGAATGCTTACCTGATCACATTACTTAAAATCCCTCCCAACCACCCCACTATGCGAGCATCCTCGTCAGTATTCGCTCAGCTTAAAAAGTAGTGACACCTAGTGGTGACAAGGGGAAGTAATGGGCAAGAGTTATTGCCCTTTGTCTATACGATATAGATAGAAAAGACGAATTTTCGTCTTTAAGCAGGGCTGGATTCGGGAGATAGCAGGCTTATATACCCTAATGTTAATGTGATCGGGTAAGTATTATCAGAGAAACAATTTACTTAAAAATTTGCTTTCTGGGCAAATACTTGAAATGTTATAAAAGTAAGAGAAGGGGGCTACAAACCAATCCAGTGCAAGAATGTAACAATGGTAAAGAACTCGTAGTGGTGGAAAAAATATATCTAATTAAAAGGCAGTACTGACATCTAATTTCTTTTGCCTTTGAACTTTTACTGATCACTTTAGGATGAGTGCTCTATCATAACAACACTGTCCTTGCATCAATGGACGTACAGTCTGATTAAATCCATCACATGTTCACAGGCAGTGACATGCCTACTGCAGATACAGTATGATCGCCTTATATAGAAATGCTACTATCACCTATTTTTATCAGTGCTTTGTAATGGTGACAGTGAAACACAGCTTACCAAACCACTTGCCTGATCACAAATAAAAACATTTTTTTTTCCCTCACATTTACCAGCTAGCTTGGGGTGGAAACAGTCAATTAATGCATATTCCCTGTCTATCTTGAAGCCGATGCATGTCACATTTCACTTCGCTAATGAATCAGGCATTGTATTTGAACATTAAACTGAACCATAAATGTACATCTTACAAATTTTTATTTGCATGTATGCCCAAAGAATTGGTTGCAATTCCAAATATAGGAATATTTGTCTGGCAAATACTGTATAGGAAATACATGTACGAGAGAGAGAGAGAGAGTATGGGTGCATAGATTATCACCAAATTGATACTTGTCCAACACTGTCTTCATAATCATGGTGAGCGAATTTTTGTCAAAGTATTTCAGTAATGAAGGAATTAAATATGTGTTCACAGTGACCCAGAGCTCTGAAAAATTTGTGAACTGTTCTCAGACATTAGTTTTGTCAGAAGCAGTTGTAGCCAGTCCTGCATAGCGTTACCCTACCCCATCATCTTACCTTACCTTGGAAAGTTAACTCCAATATATTTTTGCATAATGCTCTTTTATTCAGGTTTTGAAGTAATTATATAGCTTTGGAATTATCAATATGCTTAAAATCGGACATGATTCTTTTCTTTATATGTTTTTTTAATGTAGTTAATAATGCAGACATCAGCTTCGTATCATCAGATGTACATGGACCAGTTGACGTATTTTAAAGTAGGTTACATTATTGTAGTTGGACAGTGGGCACTAACTTTGGAACAGAACTATTTAAGTTAAAGGGGTTGAGGAGTTTGCTGTTACAATCACACTTACTGCAGTCTGTTCTTGCTGTGCATTAGTACAAAGCCATAGTTAAGAGCATGTATCTTAATTTGTATAGGGATTATTTTACAATTTCTTTCCTCTGTCTTTTTGAAAATGACTTAACTGTTTGTTGGGAGTCTCCCTTTACCAGTGAAATTAAATGACCTACTCCTAAAACTGGTTGAAGCAGGGAACTATAAGGCAGGGATAGTTCCCTGGTTGAAGTTAATTAAACTGTTTACAGAAACTCCAAGGAAATTTCACACCTGTTACAATGTACAGTGGGAAAATATTTAAAGAAGAAATCTACCTCTTTTTTTATGCTCTCTCCCAGAGTGAAATTAGGGCCGATGCTTTCAGGGAACTCGGTGACTTTTGGAGTATGTGGCTCTCTTATTTACATAGCTCTGTCTTCATCATCTGATTCTATCTCAATTTCTGACAGACTGGACAAAGATAATAATTCAGAGTCACTGCCAACACTTCCTAAATCAATATCATCAATTTCATCATCTGATAAACCTGAAAATTACGATTCTGAATCACTAGCAAAAGCCATTGTTTCAACCTGAACTCCTTCTAAACTGATCATATTTGGTACGATATTTCTGGAGGATGAATAAATGATATAGAAGGTTTATAATCCTGAGTACAGCTAATGGAAATTGAAGGTGGGATGTGTGGTGGAAACAAATCTAAAAAAATTAGGATATTTATTATGGCTCTCAACTCTAATTTAGAATTTGCCCCAAACAGTATATTTTAATACAACATGAGCAGATGTGTTATTAATTGCTAATTGATGATGTGAACTTATTTCTCTCATTCCTATATATGTGTGATAATGTTTGTCCATGTGAGAAAGTCATGTGGGATATGGCTGTCTGATATGAGTGCGCTCATTGACACTGCAGATGACATTATTATGCTTTTAAAGTCCGTAATTATTTCTGCAGTTTTAGTTTTAAAAGGACACATTTTGCCAGCCTAAAAAAAGTATTCCTTGTCTACAACAAATTATTTGTTGGAAACTAAACCTGTTATGCTCTGTAATGACATAAAACCTATAGAAGATACTTAGTATTTCTGAGGTTATATATAAATACCTGTGATATGCCATTCTGTTTCCAACACTATTTCCAGGTGAGAAATGATAGAATAATAATTCATCGTATCCTTTGGTGTGGGATAGGGAAATCCCAAGCTTGGGTTCAGATTTTGTTGGCAGGATCTTGGCAAGGTCTCGTTCCTGCCTACAAATTCTGACCCTTGGGTGGGATTGACCTATCCCACACCAGTGCATGTATGATGGATTCTATTATTCTCACCCATCTCTCTCTCTCTCTCTCTCTCTTAGAGATGCACATGTATACAGACCAAAGACACACCTGCCAAGCAAAGAAATTGCCTACAAAATAGACAAGATATTACTGCATTGGAACAAACTGATGGGACCAATTCATTATGTATACTTTCCAGGAAATTTCAATTAGTTATGTATACTTTCCAGGAAATTTGAAGCTATTTTCACATTTATGTGGTTTCCAAGGAAAACTATTGTCTGCCTCTGAATCTTACCCTACCTCCTGTCTTCGAAAGTATTTACCTGGCACAATTACAATCTAGCTGAGGATTATTTCATCCTTTCATGCCTTACAAATTTCAAATCAAACTTTTTTCCGTCAATTCAAACTTTTGTCATTTGGAAAAATAAAGTCGTGAACGGCAAGTGCAGTGTTAAAGAAATGCTATTTTTAGTAGATGGGACAGCCTAATATAAATCATAAGTTGCATGGTTGTGATGCAGATGCTTGCATACATAAAAATAAAAGTCAGTACATCAGCACATCAATAATATATGCAACATGCAAGATACCAGCTGCTGTATAACCAGTAAAATGAAATAAAGGACACAAAATTACATTGACAAAACTTTCTGAATCATAAAAATGTAAGTAGAATATAGACTTTATCATTTTTTTTATTACATTCAACACATTCCAAAATAATGTGGTATGAATAATAAATGGCTTTGTAATATTTTTTGTTAATTCATAATTAAGTATCATTTAAAATGTCAGTGCTTTAACTCGATTTAAAAGAGCAAGTAATTTAGACATTATTATTTTTATAGAAGACAGAAAGAACCATATACATATGCATGCAGAATCAAAGTAAAATATTCAGATGACAATATTCTTTTTTTACCAGATCAATGATGAATACAAATAAAAATAAAAATAATATTGTAAAATAATGGCTGCTATTTTTTATCATAATTTTAAAATTAAGAAATTTAATCAGATTTTGAAATAAATAATTTTAATAATAATAATTTATATGTTTATCAGACATTTACACTTATATTTAGGAATTATTTGTATTGTATTTGCAACAACAACAGCAACAATAATAATAATAATAATAATAATAATAATAATAATAATAATGTGTACATTTTATATTCTTTTTAAATGTTAATCAAATTGATGGCATGCTACATGCCATCTAAATATGAAATAAACATTTATATGGTTAAGACGCTTCTGTTCAAACTGCATTATTGTGGAATGCTTAGCATATAATATAAAAATGATAATTTATAATCTACTTATATGACATATTTATGATTTAGAGAATGACATATTTATATTTTAGAGAATTTTGTTACTGTAGTTTTGTATCCATTTATAATAGTTGTATTCATTAAAACGTTAGGTATTTTGAATAGTGTATACAGTATAGATGTACCAACTTTCTTTTTACCTGTGGGAGTATCCGCATCACAACCATGCACCTTACAATAAAACTATCAGCCATTATTTTACAACATTATTTCTATTTTTATTTGTATTCATTATTGATTGGTAAAAAATAAAAATATTGTCAAGTGAATATTTTATTTATTACTTTAAATATAGTCAAAGCACTAACATTTTTAATGTTACTTAATTATGAATCTTACAAAAATACTTTAAAGCCATTTTTATTTATGGTAACTGATTTGTTGGAAATGTATTTGTCTCACAAAAAATTAAAAGTACCATACAAAAAACAAATTGTTATTCATAAGATCGGTGCTTTTATATGGATGTCAGTCTTTGTAGATGTAAATCAGATGTAACAAGTGTGAGGTTCTCTGAGATATAGTATGGGTTAAAGTTGATGAAAGCATGGGAATGTATTATATGTTGTAATACTCGTGTAATGCACAGGATTAGAGTAACATACACTTCTGAATGAAAAGAAGTACAGGTTTCCCTCATTATAACACACTTCATTATAATGTAATTCTGGATATAATGAGGTATCACTATGGACCCATGATGAGAATGATACCAACTAATGGACAGTACATCAGCAGATAGACCAGAGAGAAGAACAGCTCTAGCTTGTAGAGAACTGGCCAGATTCAAAATCCAGTTAGCGGCCCTGAGTGGACATCTCACCGATTTAGGAACTGGCTACACCTTCTTCTGGAGTGGCCAAAGTAAAGAAGAGTGATGTGAAGCTGGTGTTGTGTTTGTGATCAAATTACAGTTAGTTAGCAGGCTGACAAATCTACCAAAAGGGCGTAAATGACAGACTAATGCAAATGAGACTCCCACTGTCTGGAAAAAGACACACAACTATCATAAGCACCTATGCACACAACAAGACCAACCCAGATGAGATTAAGGACAGATTAAGGACAAATTTTATAAAGACCTGGAGTCTCTTATTGCAGAAGTACCAAAGGCAGACAAGCTCATTATCCATGGTGACTTCATTACTAGAGTTGGCACAGATCACCAGACATGTGTTTGGCAAAAATGGATTTTGCAAATGCAACAACTGACTCCTCCTACTGCAAAAATGCGCTTAACATGACCTCCTAATCATAAACCCAGTATTTCGCCTGCCAAACCGCAACAAGATATCTTGTATGCACCCACACTCCAAGCACTGGCATCATATTGACGTCATCATCAAGAGAAGAGACAGGCAGGATGTCCAAGTGATGAAGGCCATGAGAAGTGCAGAACGTTGGACTGACCACAGGCTCATAGTCTCCAAGTTCAGTATCTGGATTCAGCCTGGCAGACAACCACAAGGCAAAAAAGTGCCCAAAAAGCTTAATGTCGCCAAATTGAAACAAGAGAATGTGAAACTGGCATTTGTCGAACAACGATGCATCCAACTAGATTCAGTTGATACAAAATCCGAGAATGCTGAGGAAAACTGGGCATCCTTCAGAGACTCTTTGTACTCAACTGCATCCAAAACCCTCAGTCCCACCAAATGTAAACATCACGATTGGTTTGATGAGAATGATGCTGCCATACAGAGATTTCTCAATGAGAAACATCAGCTACAGAAGGCCTATTTAGAAGACAGCAGTTCATCATATAAGAAGGCAGCCATCAACAACATCAAGAGGACTGTTCAATGCAAAGTCAGAGAGTTGCAAGACTCATGGCTGAGCAATAAGGCAGATGAGATTTTTACGCAGACAGGAATGACATGAAGAGCTTCTATGATGTTTTGAAGACAATCTATGGCCCACAGTCATCAGGAACATCTTCAGTACTGAGTGCTGACAAAGAAAAGATACTTCAAAGATGGGCAGAACACTTTAACAACATCTTCAATCAACAGTCATCTATCAGTGGGGAGGCAATTGATCAACTCCCCCAAGTGGAAATCAACATATCACTTGCTGATCCTCCAGAGCTGACTGAATTGTGAAAGCAATCGATCTACTGTCAAGTGACAAAGTACCTGGAGCAGATACTATACCAGCAGAAGTCTAAAAAGCTTGAGACTTGCACATGGCACAGAAACTGACAATTCTTCCAGTCAATGTGGACTCAGGGAACTATACCCCAGGAGAATAAGGATGCATCCATCGTCCACTTGTACAAGCAGAAAGGCAACAGACAATCCTGCGACAACCATCAGGGCAGCTCCTTGCTGTCAATAACCGGCAAAATCCTTGCCAGCATTCTGTTAAATTGTCTTGTGCATCACACCAGTCAAGGGCTCCTGCCAGAGAGTCAGTGTGGCTTCAGGAAAGGACGAGGGACCACAGACATGGTGTTTGCAGCTCATCAACTCCAGGAGAAATGCCAGAAACAGAATTCCAACCAGTACACAACATTCATTGACCTGACAATTGCCTTTGACACAGTCAGCCATGGAGGCCTTCGAAAGATCATGACAAAATTTGGTTGCCCAGAGAAATTCATTATGATGGTTTGACAATTCCATGATGGCATGCTTGCTCGTGTTGTGGATGACGGTGAGTTATCTGAACCATTCCCAGTCACCAATCAAGGCTGTGTGTTTGCTCCAACCCTCTTCAATATGATGTTCTCTGCCGTGCTTACTAATGCCTTCCGTGACTATGACACTGGGATCAACATCATATACTGGACTGACGGTAAGCTGTTAAATCTGAGAAGACTACAGGAGAAGATGAATTTACAGGAAGTGACTGTTTGTGATCTCCTATTTGCTGATAACTGTTCCCAGAATGCCAGAAACTGAGTCTGACATGCAACACAGTATGGACCATTTGTCTTCAGCTTGTGACAATTTCGGTCTCACAATCAGTATCAAGAAGACAGGTGTGATGCACCAACCTGCACCAGTAAAGCCTTACTTAGAACCTACCATCACAATAAATGGCCAAAGCCTTGTGGCAGTGGACAAGTTCACCTATCTCGGCAGCACACTGTCACATGCAGTCCACATTGATGATGAAACCAATGCCAGAATTGCTAAAGCAAGTGTGGCCTTTGGCAGACTACATGCAAATGTGTGGGAGCGCAGAGGCATCAGTCTACAAACAAAACTTAAGGTCTACAAAGCCATTATATTGCCGACTCTGCTGTATGCTTGCAAAACCTGGACAGTGTACAGACGCCATGCCAAGCAGCTGAACCATGGTCACATGGGCTGCCTGAGGAAAATGATGAGGAAAAGATGGCAAGACAGGGTCCCAGACACTGAGGTTCTCACACAGGCAGGCATTCCAAGCATCCACACTCTGCTGATTAAATCACAGTTGAGATGGGCAGACCACGTCACCAGGATGTCAGAAGGGCGACTACCAAAGAAGATCTTTTATGAGTGGGCTTAAGGAGGGAAAGCGATCTCAGGGTGGTCAGTAGAAACACTTCAAAGATTCCCGCAAGTCATTCTTGAAACACTTCAACATTGACCCTGAGTCTTGGGAAGATCTCACACAGGATCACTCCACATGGCTGAGTCTCATCCATACTAGAGCTACAGACTTTGAATGGAGGAGAATTGCAGAGGTTGTGCAGAAGTGTGAGCATCATAAAGCTCAGAACTGCAGCACGTCCTATATTTATCATGGTCCAGAAGAGCTTATGGGCTGGTCTATTGTCATCATCCGTCATCTGTCCATCAGTTAGCACAAGTTTGTTATTGCTACTCCTCCTAAACTACTTGGAAGATTGCCATGAAACTTTACATACACATCCATCCCATGGTCTGGTTGGTCCTAAATGAAAATAGTGCTGCTTGGACATTCAGTATGGCCACCACAGTGGCCATCTTGAAAATCTTGTTATTGCTACTCCTCCTGAATGGAGGGTCATATCAAACGGGTTTTCACTAAAAGACTTCTTATGATGTCTGATTGCTCCTAAATGAAAATGGTGCTGATGTGAGGTCCAATATGGCCACCATGACAGCCATCTTGAAAATCTTGTTATTGCTACTCTTCCTGAATAGATGGTCATATAAACATGGGGTTCCCACTAAAAGACTTTGTATGATGTCTAGTTGGTCCTAAATGAAAATGGTGTACATCCAATATGGCTGCCACAACAACTGTCTTAAAAATTTTGTTGTCACCACCACCCCTGAATCATTATGAAATGGGGTTTTCACCAAAAGACTACTAATGATATCTACTTTGTCCTAAATGAAAATGGTGCCAAGCTGACATCCTGTATGTGTACCACAACAGCTAATTTGAAAATCTTGTTATTGAACAATATGAGAGATGGTTTCAACACTTGACAGTTAAAAGGAAGAAATGGTCTTATCTTGAATTCCTGGAAATTCTTTTGCCCATCAAGCATCAGTCCCTTCGAGGGACTCTTGTTTTTTCTTTTTAAATCACCAAAGGATCATCCTGGGCAGAAAAAAAACCCAGGCCTGCTTGATGTACTGTTGACATGTTTTTATAAGCTTTGACAGTGGTAAGTAGTCTTCCACAGACAGATGTTGAAATTAACATGTTTGATTCGAACCTTATGAGCGGACTGTATCTAGCACTAGCACAGGAGTCAAGCTAGACTTGAATTTTAAGGAGAAGTGACTTCTCCTTTTGGACAGAATAGGGAAAAGTTAGAGCAGAACAGGGAGAAGTGGCAGCAAAGCAAGAAATGCAATAAATACATATATTTACATACCTGCAATAACACAATATGTCACATGAAAAACACAGTTTTGTTACTTCCAAACCTCCTGACATGGTCATGTTTCAAAAAACACGATTTTCAGTAATCTGAGAAAAAATAAAAAAATAAACAGATTTTCTGACCACAACTCTAAATGTCCATAGCATGTAGTCTATATAAACAGTAAACAGTCCAGCTTAGAGCCCATGTAAAACTATCCTTGGGGCAGTTTATACAATAGATTTATCATAGAGGCAATTAAAAGGTAAGGTGGTCACACATAGGCAACCACCATTTCACTGATTACTTAATTGGCTGAGTGAGAATAGCTAGGGTGAAGCCGGGTTAAATCCTTTGAAGACTGATGTGGGAGAGCCCATTAGGCTTATTTGCATACCGGGTCCGCAGTGGACCTCAGAAACCTCGAAAACCCTAAAATTTCATTTGACCTTAAGAAACATAAAAACAAAAAACAAAAACTGAAGGAAACCTAAATATAAAAAAACCCTAAAAATTTGAAAAAATGATAAACTTATAGACCCCAAATCCACAAAAAATTATTTTTTGCACATTTTTTTTTAGGCTAGCCTAGCGGTCAAGAATGTGTATGAATTATGCAAATTAAAGACATCCGGTCATTTTATTTTATCATTCATTTGAAACACAGCTATATCTGCCATTAATACCCCTGGGCATGTTCACTTATGGTTTCAGACTGATTTTATGAAAAAAAAAATTCAAGCACAGCAGTTAAAATCTTCAAAATATACATTTAGAAAGTGCTTTCACCAATTCTATTCTTAAAACTCAAATTGTTACTTACATATAGATGATTTAGTTTTGAAACACAAGTTTAGTTTTCAATCATCAAATGATTACTTGCAGAAATCAGGTAGCGATATCTTGCAGGGGGAAAGAGTTAATGGTCAATCAGCTATTAAAACATGGCTGTGAATGTGCAAGAGTTTGTTTTGTAGATGCAATTGATATGAACACCTGCTAAGGCAACATGCAATCCATTTCACCTGGAGCTTAACACTAACTACTTGGCTGAGTTGAGGGAGCCTCTCAAAAGCTATAAACTACTGTCACTCGGTGTAAATCTAAAAAAAATGACAGTGCGAAGTCGTTTTCGCTTTTCGTTTTCAATGTTGTTTGCAGTTGGACTCGACTTATAAGTAAGTATATATAGTTGTAATTTTCATTTGGATCATGCTGCTGGTCTTTTTTTGAGAAAACCCTTTAGATATAATTCATTAAAAGAAATTGATTTTTAATGATTATGCTGCTTAATAAAACTAACCAGAAATAATGAATGAAACCAATTGGGACAGGTCATCACATTCCAAAGAAATATTTTTTTAGACGTTTCAGAGGATAGCACAAATTTCAAGATTTGGCAGGTAAAAAGTAGGATTTTGTTGCAAAACTGAAAACACCATTTATTTATGGCTAACCAGAGATTTCAAATTACCAAAAATGACTTCCTGCCATCATTCTGTTGGATAAACAGGATAGTTGTTAGTAAACAGCAGTCAGATTGATGAGACTAGACTGTAACTGAGTTTGCATGAATGCATGATTGGATGTTGTTGATGAGTTTGTCTCATGTATAGTATTTTCCAGAAAATTGTTGTGCATAAAGCATGCAGTATTTCATTTGTTGATGATAGCATTTTCATCAGATGTAACAAAGTCAGCATGGATTACATTCACTTGACAAAATTGTATGTGAAATTTTCAGTTATTGCTGATAGATGTTGTTTTTGATGATTGTCTGAATAAATGAGGAATACTCTGATAAAAGAGTTCCTTTTGTTTTTTTGTTTCAGAAATGTTTTAATGCATAAAGCCCATTTAAATACGGAGTTGTTATAGAGCTGCATTGCCTGGCAAAAATGGTTAGCTTGGGTGATTTTCAATACATTGTTTGTCACGAACACAAATAATGATGTGAACAAAGTGGCAAAATAATTAACTTGGCACATGTAACTAAAAACAACCATTATATTTCTAATCCAAGTGTTGGCAAGGCAAAGTATGTTCTCACTGTTCCATGTATAAGACAATTGGATGATTAACATGCCAGACTTCAAACCTGTTCTATTTAAAATTGTGTGATTGACCTCAGACTAAAACATAAACTCTCATGTTTATCATCTAGAACCTATACACAAAAGTGTGCCTCATTTTCAAAACTACAATATCACTGTGAGTCATCAATATTATTTTTAGTAAGGAACACCAGAATTTCCCCCAAAGACCAGCTGAACTGGAGAATATGGGTAGATTTCAGCGACAAGACAATAGTTTTCAGTAGCTAAGAGCTACATGGAAAAAGTTCATTATACTGTAATATGTTTAACATTGTTTTTGGAGGAAATGCAGCTTGCAGTAATGTAATCATTTGTATGTGCCTGCCATTATAATGTCACATGTGCATAGGCTTGATTTGCATAACCATGTTATCTTTTGTTTTCTCATTTTCTTCAAGGAAAAGAAACCTGTAAGCAAATAGATGAGGCAGATTACCTATATTTGCTAAGCATAGTCATATCCATGTACTGTAGCTGCTTTTGCATGCACTTTCTGTATACCATGCTTTCTCGATTTGTTGCCACCTTCGTTTACTGCCAATGAAATCTCATCTATTGTTCTAATTGTTTTGTTCATGTTACATGCAAACGTCAATTTCACTACTCATGGTTTTCCACATTTTCCTAATTTTACAATGGGCAAAAAAATCGAGTAAGCATTATACTTTACATATAGGATAAATATTCTAACATTAAAATTTAACATCACATAATGCATCAGTCACATTCTCTGGTTAGGTTCATAATTAGATTACAGTATATACTTGCATATACGCCTGATTCAAATCCAAACTTCATAGACCCTGTTCTGCCATAACATAATGTGCCAGCAGATCAGGATCTATGTTGTTTGTTCTACTGATTAGTCCTTACAAACTGCATAGACCCAGATCTGCTGATGCATTATGCGATGGCAGATCTGGGTCTATGCAGTTTGCAGTTGGTATCAGCTTATATGCGAGTATATACGGTACTAAAAATTGTGCCAAAAGACAAATATTACATCGCACTACTGCATAAAGCATGTAGGCAATATTTATGTACAGGCAATAAATGTATGCAAACAGTATTTCTATTTTTTGTCAAGCCTGCCTTTAAGGAAGCTTGATATAGTGATCACTTTGATGTCCATATGCATGTCCATCCATCCACACCCTAGATTAAAATCAGTTATTTTTTTAAGATTAAGCTCAATGTTAAAGATTTTTACTTTCTACCTACCATTAATACTTGCTTTTAAGTTGGGTTCAACTGCAAACAACATAGACCCTGATCTGCTGTCGCATAATGCACTGGCAGATCAAGGTCTATGTTTCTTCTACTGATTAATCTGAACAAACTGCATTGATCCAGATCTTCTGGCACATTATGTGATGACAGATCTGGATGTATGCAGTTTGCAGTTGATCTGACATGTATGTGAGTATATATGATAAATAAAAGGTAGGCTTAACAAAATGGGAGTCGCTTGTTGATCCTAGGGATGGCGATGCAAAGTGTTTAAATCATGCTTTAATTACACTTGTCATCCTTACTCTCAGATGAATGGCCTAACTTTTAATTTTAGATTTTAAGCTGCTGTGCTTAAAGGTGGAATTGATCTTTTCAGTCAAATAAAAATGCTCTACCTGTTTATATTCAGAGAACTGTAAGAGGTCATACTTGAGATGTCTTATGTAGTTAGCGTGTAGATAACATACTTTTACAAATTGTTAATTGATATTAGCATAAATCAGATTTTGTTTGTTTAACTTTATGAATAATTTGCAGAACTTGAAGACAGTAGAAATTCACATTGATGCTTGTTTTGGGATATATATATATATATATATATATAATACAGGGAGTAATCTAGGATGTGCAATTATAAGATTCACACTAATTTGGAAAATATTGCACTGAAAAATAAACTGAATGTGTTAAAATTATGTATCATATTTTCAAGCCCTAACCTTATTTCTTCATTAAAATTCCTCCTGTATTCAGAAAATTGCCCCTTTTATAAGGGGGGGGGGGGGGGGGATTTCCCCCCTAAATTTTCAGTTCTAGAATAGACCCTGATAATAACAGAAGTGATTTTAATATTTTATATGGTTTCTCTGTACTACAGATCTGTTGATTTTTTGCACTGCAGGTAAACCAGTTTTTATCATTTTACATATTCTGTTTGATGAAAAATGGTTTCATAACATTTTATTACTGTGACTCTATATGAAAACAGACATCCCCAAATTCTCAAAAACTTGCCCAAATATAGAAGATAGCAGAATTATGAAATAAGTCACTAGAAATTCTAAATGTATGTTTTGTATAGTGCTTGGATGATATTTACCACATATACACGCTTATAAGTTGAGTCCAACTGCAAACTACATGGACTTGCCATCATATAATGTGCAGGCAGATCTGGGTCTGTGCAGTTTGTTAGTAACAGTAGAACAAACAACATAGACCTTAATCTGCCAGCACATTATGCAGTAGCAGATCAGGGTCTATATTGTTTGCAGTTGATCCTGACTTATAAGCAAGTATACACGGTATGCTGAAGCATTTAATGTAAACATCCTATCTATTGTTGATCTTAGGGGTGGCAAAGCGAACTGTTTAAATTGTGCTCTGAATGGTCTAACTGTCTTTTACTTTCTGTTATATGATTTGACCCACCACTGTATGTTATTTTATTAGAAGTCTTAGAGCAGAGAAATTAGAATTTGCCAAGTTTATGCTGACATAAGAGATAGTTTCAATTTCTTGCAAGAAATATAACCAGTAAATGAGTCACAAGAATTTTCTTTCATAATGTTTTTTTCCAAGCCGAGTTTTCTCAAATGTAAGCATGAATGTTACAAATAAATCTGTAAATAAAGACAGGCCTCATCATAGCACCATGAAGACTTGTACAGCTAGACTGAATAAGAGTCATCTAGAGATGACATATTCTCCAGGACCCACTTACATAAAGTCTTTGACTGAAGGTACCCTATGGTCCAGTACACTCCATTTTTATACTACTTATATTAGTACCCTATGTTTCAGTACTCTCTGTTTATATACTACTTATGTTGCACTATGTTTCCATGGTAATATAAAATTATATTGAATACAGAAAATTTGAAGCATCAAAAATGTTTCTGGACATACAGACAGGTGGACATATCAATCAGGGGATACAAATCCACTGTTCTGCTTGTTTGGAATTGTGATTTTCATTTGGACAGAATTCTTACTTTTCCCCTCATCTGTGTAAGATTCCCAGCTGCAAGACAAGGTTTGCAGGTCTGAATTATATCTTAAAGTTATAACTTATGGTACTGTTGTCAATAAATAAAAGAATTTAAAAAACAAAAAATTTAATTTGTATTTTTTGGCAACCTGGGGAAAAATTATTGGATAAGGTACAATTAAAACTTCTTCACATTTGAGAAATATCTGAACCTCTTCTGAAATGAAAGCATTGCTGCTTTCTTGATGCTAAACTTTTAATGGTTTGTTCATCATCTGCAGCTGTATGCATATGCTTTGATTTCAAGTTGATTCATTTCTCAATTCTCTTATACCATGTGTTATATATATATATA
The DNA here is from genome assembly GCA_029931535.1 of Margaritifera margaritifera. Lineage (NCBI taxonomy): Eukaryota > Metazoa > Mollusca > Bivalvia > Unionida > Margaritiferidae > Margaritifera > Margaritifera margaritifera. The sequence continues at coordinate 1,101,526 of JAQPZY010001089.1, read as the reverse complement.
TATATATATATATATATATATATATATGTATGTGTGTGTGTGTGTTATGTAACCAGATGTAATACTGATGTAATACTGATATATGGTATATATTATACAACAGTTTAAGGAGCCATATTTATGGTATTAACAGCAGGTAAGTTGTATTAATTTTATTTCACCTTTATCACATCACCATGCTTTATTTTTTGTACCTCAGATTCATCCAAATTTTTCCACTTTGTTTTACTTCACATCCCAAAAGCAAGATGAAATTTCCACTGTAAGGATTAGGGGCATTATGTCAAAATGCTTTTTTTTGGAGCCTGAGCTAGTGAATTATGAAATATAGCATTTCTTGCAGCTAATAATGGTAGCATCATCATGATTGACAATACAAATGCTGTGTTAACAGCTTGTGTTGTTAGAGCTTCTGCAGGTCAGATATAGTGGGGTATATTTAATAACTGAATTTCATATAGTACAGGATTTATGAAGTCCTGAAGCTTGAAAATCAATTACACACTATGCAAAAGTGGCCTTTGCTTATAATTAAATAGTTGTACAAATAATAACAAATCTTGAATCTCAATAAACAAATAACAGAACTATATTTTAACAATTGTTTTACAAATGCTGTCAAAGTACACAAAAATTTTGAATGAATACATAAATAGTTCCTTTCTGGTGTTATAAACTAATAACTTCTAGCTTTTCTCTGTCACATGATCCAATTTTAACCAATCTAAATGTGTGTTTCAAAGTTTTTGGTAAACATTTTTAATTGTTATAGCATGCTTCCCAGGTGGGACACTGTGACAAGCAGATATGCCACATGTCAGCATATTTTATACCCATATACCTATAATGGGTATAAAATATGCTGACATGGCATATTCGCTAGTCTGTGATTATTATACATCATTGTTTCATGGGACTAAAACACCAAATATCATGCCTAAATTTTAATTTGATTAAAATTCATATTACTTTTTTTTCGGGGGGGGGGGGGGGGCAATAATAATCACAGAAAAGGTTTAAGCAATAATTATATATGTTCACAATTGATGCAGACACGCTTGATTTTTAGAAAATCCAATATGAGCTGATGCCTTCGAAAATGATTAAGGATCTTGACAGGGTCTTGAGAATTGACATTGGCACAACTCTCACATAGAAATTTGGAACAAAGTCACTAAATTTTCAGAGATTGTTAAAGAAGCAGTTCATGAAATCACCTGTATGAAGTGCAAGTTAGCTTTTACATTACCCTGGGGGTCATTGACATAGTCCAGAATCAGGTTAATAGTGTAAAAGTTTTGTTGTATTGCCTTTGCTGCCAGCTTTATGCATTAATTCTTCATGAAACTTAGTGTGCTCCTTACATTATTCTGAACCACCCCAGGAGAAAGTTGGTCACAGTGACCTACCTTTTTTATACACAAGTGACTTGTTAATAGGTTTAGTGTAAGTCAAGTGTAAAAGTTTTGTCTTCCTTGCAAATCTCCCACTGTAGTCATGGTATGTTGATGAACCTTAGTTATAGTGTTTCTGTAATTATTCTGAACCATCCCAAGGAAATATAGGTCACAGTGACTTCCTTTTTATCTTGCATTAATGAATGTTGTTTATAGGTTAACCCACATGTAAATATCTTGTCTTACTGACAGATCTCCAGCTCTATGTATATTGTGTTCAGTCAGCTTGGTCAGGATGTTACTTGCATCATTCTAATTTGTTTTTGTTTTTTTTTCTTCAGTTTAACCAGAGAGCAGTTTGTGTTCTACTGGCAAATCTCTAGCTGAAGGCATGCTGTGTTTATGGAACTTGGTCAGGGTGTGCTTGGTATTGCTTGCATAAACCACCCCAGGTGAAAGTTGATCATATTGAACTACTTTTCTTACACTAATGACTTTTTTATTTTTAATCCCAGTGTAAATGTTTTGTTCTACTGACAAATCTCCAGCTATAGGTATGCTGTGTTTATGGAACTTGGTCAGGATGTTCTTTGTCTCATTCTAAATCACCAGAGATGAAAATTTGTCATGGTGACCTACTTTTCTTTTTCCTCTAATTTGTTATTTACAGGGTTAAACCCAGTGTAAAGGTTTGTCCTCCTTGAAAATCTCCAGCTGTAGGCATGGTATTTACATGGATTTGATTTGGTTTGGTGTTTTATGTTAGAGCAACACTTGAAAGTTATATTGTGCCAAAGCAAGTAAGGTGCCTTGCCCAAGAACACATCACGGCAGCTGATCTGGGCTTTTCTGATGGTGGAAATAGAGCCTGAATCTGTCTGATCACGAGTCCAGTACCTTAACAACTGAACCACTGTGGCTTCATTGTTTTGGTCAGCTGTTTCTTGCATTATTGTGCCCCTCTTCCAAGTGAAAGAAGGTCACTGTGACTTACTTTCTTATGCTGAATACTTTTTTGTGTGCAGGACATGCCCAATATCAAACAAGCACTAATACGCAGGTGAGTTTGCTTGTGTCTTTGACAAATATTGTTGTATAAAAGCAACCTTCCTTTTGTTGAAACTTTTAAGCATGCAACTCTGTTATTATATCCAAATCTCCAAACTAGATATTAATCTTGGAGTACATCTTTGCTACTAAATTTAGCGTACCTCTAGAAGAACAGAAGTTATAATCTTGAAAATTCCATGATTTGAACTCTATTTTAAATATGGTTCTAGATTGCCAGCATTTTTCAGACCTTTAGCTTGAGCTCAGTTTTTTTAAATATGGGGGTCAGATCTGAGAATATTTTGCTTTACAGATATTTATGTATGCTGTCTGCACTTGCTGTCTCCTTATATCCTTATTCATGAAAAAGTACATTTTTGCACAATGCTCCTATATCAGTCATTTATGTGTCCCCACTTTTCCTTCCTTGGTACACGGTATATATTCATTTGTTTTGTTTAAGATCAAGGAAATCAAAGCACAACTCACCTGTTTTTTATGCTTCCACTGATTGCAGGTGGCATCTTGATTTAGTCCTGTTAGACTGTATCTCTCCAGCCATACATCTTTATCGTCTGTCATGAGAAACTTGTTTGCAGGATTACACAAAAACTACACGATGTAGACAAATGAAGTTTGGTAGGCATGTTGTTATACATATTTAGATGACCAGATTAAATTTGTATGCCACTAAAGCAACATCTTTATTTTTTGTAAATTTTTTACCTTTTGGACTGAAACCTTTTCTGATGAAAACCTTGTTAGCACAATTGCACAAAAAACACTTGACATAGACCAACACAATATGGTAGGTGTGTTTGTTAGCATATTTTGATGACCTCATGAGATTTTCAAATAATTATAGCAATTTTTTTTTTATTTCAAGTACAGTTTTTAACTTTGACTTTATTGGGTGAAAACCATGTGACATAGACAAATTAAATTTGATAGGAATGTTTGTATGTATATGTAGGTGGCCATGTTCTATTTTTTAAATATAGTTAAGGCAGTTTGTTCAATATGTTAATTTTTGAACTCGTCTCACTTTAACTTTATTTCTGCAGTGTTTTACAAGCACAAAACTTTTGTTTTTAAAGCTTAGGTAAGAGCTATTTCATGTTTTGTTTCAGCTTATTAAATTTGCTATTTGCATACAATAAATAATCGTAAACATAGAATATGGTAAAGGCTTATGAAATTAGTTTTTTTAATACTAAATTGTTTATGAAAACTCATTGATTGTGAAAAATCAGAAGCAACAGAACAAAACAAGGAAAGTCCTGAATGTCACAATGTTTGTTTTTTTCTTCCCCTGTCATCAGTTTGTTAGTTCAAGTTGTTTAATATGTCACATTGTGGCATGAGAATGATTACACTTAGCATATAACCATATTTTACTTAGCATCATGTCATAATTATTATGTCAATATGACATGACAGTGATGACACTTAGCATATAACCATATTTTATTTAGCATCATGTCATAATTATTATGTCAATATGACATGACAGTGATGACATTTAGCATATAACCATATTGTACATATCATGTCATAAATATTACTTTGATATGACAGTGATGACACTTAGCATATAGCCTTATTTTATATAACGTCATGTCATAAATATCATGTCACAATATGACTTGACAATGATGACACTTAACAAGCCACATACCAGCATTATGGAGTTATGCAAAGTTTATGCAGATATGTGATAAAATTAATGGTATAGCAAATTCTTATTCATTTATCCAGAAATACATTAAATAGGTGTATATGCCACTTTCTGCAAGCAGCTTGTGATGCATTATGTTACCAAAGTCATTTTATAAACTTTCCATCTAATGAATACTCATGTGAGATCTTTTATATACAAGCTTATTCTGCCTGTTCATTTTCTTGGTACAGTTTATTTTGCTGAATCAGTTGCTTTATGGAACACACGCTTTTTGCCAGTTTTTCTTCCTTCTCCTTCATAACAAAAGGCTAGGAATTCAAAATTACTATACTTGGTAGGATTGACCACCAGGGACTGCATGCCTCAATATACCCTTACAACCAGGTGATGGGATGTTCAGTATGTCAGAGTCATGTAAAGTAACATGAAAAGCATAGTTGTTACTGAGGTGCAAACCCAGAACATTTTACACTAAAGTCAAGAACACATACAAGCACAACTAGAATTAATGGTTGGACCAACTAGGCTGGTCAGGAGATAGCCAATGTGTACCTTGACTGTGGCACTCCTCCTCTTACCTTGAGATATAACCCTAAATCTAACCCATGTACTGCTACCACTGAGGGTCAAACAAGCCTTCAAATGTAAGAGGAGGGGGAGAAAGTCTGGGTGCTCTGAGGATTAATCGAGACCTTTATTCCAAGTGGTTTTTGTGCCAAACTTTGGTGTTATAGGTCCTAGGTTTGATCCACTGTGGTAGCTGTACTTGGTAATTTCCCATAACATTTGTTGCTGTGGCTAACCTTTAATTGTCAGTGGTACTGGGCATGTGTTAGAGCATTTTGATTGCTTTGAGTGTTGTGTGTGATTTAGAACCATTCGTAGGTCAAGGAGGGAGAGTCTAAGGATCAAGTAACTTGTATGAAAGGCCGTTTTCTTACCTACTTAGTTGGTCTTGACTTTAGTGGTATGTGTGCCTGACTGTTCATATTTAAAAGGTTTTTGTGTTGGATTCTCAATGGTAGCCATGCTTTTTTTGATTTCCATAACTGGTAATATTCGTTTATAACATGACAGTTCAAAACAAAATTATTGTAAGATTAAACTTTGCACATAAGTATAGCCAACATGTATACAGTATGCTTTTTACGTAAGATGACTACAATCTTTTGTTCATGTGAGATATTATTTTTAAGTAGATGATGCTGGAAAACACTCAAGATTGATAGTGAATAAAGAACAACATAAAAGTTGAAGGTCACTGGAAAGGATTCTATTGTCCACAGAAACACAACATAACACATAATCAACTTTTTCTAACAGAATGTCAGATACTTGGATATTTATGTGTACAAGACTATATTGTTCAGAAATGTGAAATTTTTCTTGAAGAATAGTATGGCTTTTTTTTATACATCTGCCACAAGGCATTTTGTGATGTTTGTATTCCATAAGACATTTTGTGATGTTTGTATTAACATACAGTGTCCATCCATCCATCCATATGTCAGTTCCTTATTTTGTTTGTGCACAGTAACTCAAGTTCTCCACCAACTACAATTACCAAACTTTTTGGATGGCTTGCATTTGGGGTAAGGAAGAAGCCTATCAATTTTGGTGTCAAAAGGCCAAAGACCTAGGTCACTGTGACTAAAGAAGAAACATTGTTTCCACACAATAGCATTACTTTTACATCACAGACCTGGACCAAACTTTGTGGATGACTTGCACTTAGGGTAAGAAAGAAGCTTATTGATTTTGGGGTCAAAAGGTTAAAGTTCAAGGTCACTGTGACTGAAAGAAGGCAAATGGTTTCTGCACAATAACATTAGTTCTACATCACAGACCTGGACCAAACTTTGTGGATGACTCGTACTTACGGTAAAGAAGAAGTTTATTGATTTTGTTGTCAAAAGGTCAAAGGTCAAGGTCACTGATGGAAAGAAGGAAAATGGTTTCTGCACAACAACATGAGTTCTACATTACAGACCTATACAAAACTTTCTGGATGGCTTGCACTTGGGGTAAGGAAGAGGCCTATTTATTTTGGGTGTAAAGTCAGAAATCAAGGTCACTGTGACTGAAAGAAGAAAAATGTTTCTGCACAAAAATTTCAATTCTTTACCATGTACTTTTTCCAAAGTTTGTGGATGACATACACTTTGGGTTTGAATGAAGCCTTTGATTTTGGAGTCAAAAGATCAAAGGTCAAGGTCATTGTGACTGAATGAAGGAAAAAGGCTTATGCATAATACCTTTTATTCGAGACCACTTACTTTGACCAAATTTTGTGGAGAGCTTGCACTTAAGGGATGGAACAGGTATATTGATTTTGGTGTCAAAGGTCAAGTTCATTGTAGCTCAAAGAGAAAAATGAATTTTGCAGAATAACTTTTCATCTACATGGTTCGTACAACCTCAGACAAATTTGAATTTAAAGGGTTGCCTTGAAAACTCCTTGAATTTTTGAAAAGGTAAGTTTTATCCTTAAAAAGTCCTTCAGTTTCTTGAAATTTACCTATAACTCCTTGAATATATCTGCAGAAATGCTAAACATTAAAACTGAATATTTTTCAACTTTTTTACATTCAGAAATTTTGCTATTAATGTATTAAAAAAGAATAAATAATAAAATGCAATAAAATTGGATGGATCAAATGATGCATGGTACAGGTAGTTACCAGAAGGAGCTGTGTCTCTTTGCTTTATTTGAGTGCTTACTATATTTTTTCTTCTATATTTTTACCTATTTATATAGTGATAAACAAAATAACAAATGAGAAATGTTATATTCTGTAAGAAAAAGCATACACCTTGAAAGCTTTTGGAAGTCCTTGAAAACTTGAAAAGCGCTATAAAAAAAAACTGGTGCTGTATGAACCATGTTCTAGAGCAGGTTCCCTGAACAAACTCTGTGGATGACTTGCACTTAGGGTAATAAAGAAACCTATAGATACTGAGGTCTAAAGGTCAGAGGTCATGGTCATGGTAAATCTGATAAGAAAATAATGGTTTCTGCATAGTAAGCTTAATCAATTTGATAAGAAAATATTGTTTTCTGTAGAGTAAGCTTAGATCAAGACCACATTCCTTTACCAAAGGGCCATGTCATTGAGACCCATTGGTCAGTAATCTCCAGAGTCAGCCATACCCTATTTGGAGCCTACATAGAGAACTATTAAACATAGGGCATGTGTATAATGTGCATTTTCATTGTACTCATTTTGAATAACACCCGATTTTATAGTTTTTATCATTAAAAGTCTCCTTAATAAAGTCTCCTTAATGTACTATATGATTTAAACAAATGAAATATAATAATATCACAAAATACTAATATCCATGTTCATTCATATTTTTATTTAGTCATATAATTCATAGCAAAAAAGTACAAAAATTCATATTGACAAATTCAAAATTCTGTATGACAGTGTGAACCTTAAGATGACTTCTCATGATAAAATTTTGGATGTATTTTTCTATTCACCTGAACCATATTTTAAGAAAATCAAGATGTTCATTCCATTTTTTTTTATGTAAAAGTTATATTCAGCCACATTTGGACAACTGCAATGTAATTTTGGGGTAATGCCTTTGTTTAAAACACAATAAAACATTTCAGACCCCAATAGAAATCGCATCATTTAATACTAGACCAACATATTAACAATACTAAGGATGTAATGAATGATATCAAGATTTTACAGATTTTATGATACTCCTAATTTAAGATCTGTGACAAGAAAAAATTTCATATCATTAAAGACAACTAGGGAATTGTTTAAAAGTCAACTTTTCAGTATGTGGGTTCATGACAAGGAACAACATTCCCAGTGACATAAGAAAGGACCCTAGTCTCTCTTCTTTTCATAATGAATACTTCAAATGTATCTAGTCCCCAAAAAATCAAGTAATTTTGAATAATATAACTTCCGCCTTTTCTTTTCTTCCCATTTTTATTAGCTCTACTGATCATAGACCAGAAGAGCTTATGGGATGGTCTGTTGTTCGTCCATCCATCATCTGTGGTCTGTCCATCCATTAGCACAAGTTTGTTATCGCTACTCCTCTTAAACTACTGGGAGGATTGCCATGAAACTTTACACACACATTCATCCCATGGTCTAGTTGGTCCTAGATGAAAATGATGCTGCTCAGACATCAAATATGAAAATCTTGTTATTGCTACTCCTCTTGAATCAAGATGGGGTTTTCACTAAAAGACTTCTTGTGATGTCTAGTTGGTCTAAAATGAAAAAATTGCAGATCTGTCATCAAATATAGCCACCATGGCAGCCATCTTTAAAATATTGTTATCGCTACTCCTCCTGAATGGATGGTCATATCAACATGGGGTTTTCACGGAAAGATTTCTTATGATGTCTAGTTGGTCCTCAATGAAAATGGGGTGAATCTGACATCCAATATGGCCACCATGGCAGCCATCTTGAAAATCTTGTTATCGGTACTCCGCAGGAATGGATGGTCATATCAACATGCAGTTTTCACTAGAAGACTTATGATGTCTGGTTGGTCCTAAATTAAAATGGTGCCGCTCTGGCATCCAATATGGTCGCTATGGTGCCATCTTGAATATTTTGTTATTGCTACTCCTCCTGAATGGATGGGCATATCAACATCGGGTTTTCACTAAAAGACTCCTTATCATGTCATTGGTCCTAAATTAAAATGGTGCTGATCTGTCATCCATCATCCACTGTCCATCCATCCATTAGCACAAGTTTGTTATAGCTACTCCTCCTTAACTACTTTCAGGATTGCCTTGAAGCCTTGAAACTATATATATATATATATATATATATATATATATATATATATATATATATATAGAGAGAGAGAGAGAGAGAGAGAGAGAGAGAGAGAGAGAGAGAGAGAGAGAGAGAGAGAGAGAGAGGGAGAGAGAGAGAGAGAGAGAGCCATATATACATACATACACATGCACATGTACATTAAGACCCCTGATCATAACTATCAAGTCACTTTGAACATAATTTTCCATGGTACTGTCAACTGTGACTTGCATTTGTTTGAAAGAAGTCTCATCATGCTTTGTGTCATTGTCTTCAACACTTTGATGAAGTATATCTGGGCGTGGAAAGAGGGCGGTATTAGAGGTGTTATATATTGAGGCACTATGTGGCTTGTGCCTGCCTGTGCAGGTGAAGGTGTAAAGAAGTGGGGTGTTGCTTGGCTAGCACTACATGTACTTGGATTTTCATTATCTTGATTAGTGGCATTGTCTTCTACAATTTGATGAAGTGTATCTGGGTCTACCAGGGCTAGGGGAGAGGAATGTGTTAAGTAATTAGGCCCTGAGTTGCTTGTGTCAACTTGAGCAAATGATTCTGTAATTAATTATGGCCTTGGCAGGCATTTATAGGAGTGGAGGTTTTGGGCCAAGCTGAGGATGGCTGTGGTGACACAGTGCTGACATTAGATCTATTGTTTATGTCTTAACACAGTTCAAGAAATCTATTATAAGTCCAAGCCAAACATCCACTGCCCTGAAATAAAATGGTATTTGTTGATGGAAATACAGTACATCTAACGTTATTTTCGTGTGAAGTAGTGATTTTGAACACATACCCATGTTGCTATGAGTATTTGTAGAGTTGGAAATTAATCCTAGGTTCATTCATCTGCTTCAGTGATGAGTTGTTCCTGACATGGATAGGGATACAGTCTTGATTTTCTTTGATGTGGATAAAATCTGGGATTACCTTTCTGTATGAATTTACTTCCACATTATGAATATCCTCTTGGGTGAATCCAGAGAACTCAAATAGACTGGATCCATTGAAAATTTTCTACAATATTGACATTGTTAGATTTACCACCATTTTATTTGTATGCAGAACTGTGGTAAGTATATTTTTTAAAAATTGTACAGTTTTTAACAGCATCAGTCACAATGAGGATTTACCAAAAGCATTTAAGTACTTAGATGAACAATATCCATGGTGAATAAATCCTAGATGAATGAATAATCATATGATATTCACTGATTTTGACAAAGTACTTGTAAGCAATTGTTTACCTGGCCACCATCTTGCAGCATGAATGAAATGATGCCAAACCATGTGTTTTCATCATTCAAAATGGTAGACATGGCTAAAAGGAAGAAATGATCTTATCTTGATTTCCAGGAAATTCTTTTCGCACAGTAGAGCATCAGTCCCTTCTAGGGACTCTTGTTTCTGTTTCCCCTTGCATGAATAAATATTACATCATGATATTTTGTGTTTATGTATGTTTTGGTGGATGGGTGTGTGTTGATTTATGTAAGTTTATATAAATTTAAGAATGTCTAAATACTTTGGTGGAAAGCCATTTTCGCAAGCCTAGGTTCATATATGTTAACCATAGATATGGTTCTGATATGTTAATCTTTGATATGGTTATCATAATGGAACACTGGCTAGACGGTGGAAAGCTTCATGTATTTTTTATATTGCATGATTATATTATACATAATAGTGAGCCTCAAGGTACGTTAGTTTTTGTATCTAAATGAGTTACCCTCTCAAAATAAAGTCATTATTATTATTACTATTATGATTGTATCACTCATATTTGTAATGATACATGAACTGTTTTCTGTTACTTTTTTTTGGCACCTTTCCTTATATAAGATGCTGTATTTTTGTCACTTTTAAACTGAGCCACATAATAACATCACAATAGTCCAAGTTTAAGTTAGAGATGCTAAAATCTATATATAATTTAAAATTATTGCTACTGAAATGAGCAAGTAATGGTTAAAAGGCAAGACCATATTTTCTACTTAATGCTTATAGGCTTACCATCTATACTTGCTTATAAGTCAAATCCAGCCACATACTGCATAGACCAGATCTGCCATCGAATAATGTGGTGGCAGATTTGGGTCTATGCAGTCTGTTAGGAATAATCAGTAGAATCAACAACATAGACCCTGATCTACTGGTGCATTATGTTACGGCAGATCAGGGTCAGTGTTGTTTGCAATTTGACTCGACTTATACAAGAGCATAGATGGTAAAAGATTTTCATCATTTTGATGTGAATGTCTCTTTGAGTAATTTAATAATATGGAATATTAATCATACTACCATCAGCCTAATTTTCTGCACATCCAAGATAAAGGATTAAGCTAATTTTGGTGTACAAATGGAGATGGATATATACAGGAATACAAAGTGGTTTCTTATTTTCTGTGCAGGATGGAAGGACAAAGCCGACTGGAAGCCATAATAGTTATTGAGGAATTCTGTAAGGAATTATCAGCCATTGCTTTTGTCAAGCATCATGCTGCTGTCACCAGTGACATCTAGTAATAATAACAAGACTGCCAGGATTCTCAGTGCCCAAAGCCAAAATCCTTGTAATATTATATGTCATTCATATGTATGTGTGATACAGTTTGTGAGGCAGCCATATGACAGGAGTGTATTTGATAACACTGTATAATATGCTTATGATTTAATTAAGGTCTGCTATGTTTACAGAGGTTTTAATATATAAAAGGGAAATGTTATCAGCATATACCAGTAGACACCAAGTCTAGTTGCAACTTATTCTTTTGTCCTAATAAAATGTTTATTGTTATTCAAACATATTTGGGAATGGGAGACGCTATCTCATGAATCTAGGTTCAGAAGTTTGTCACAGTAATATTCAAGATAAATTATTGACAACATGGATGCTATTTTGATTTGTGTTGAAAGTTACTGAGAATGACTTTTCTGACCTGCAAAACAATTTTGCAGAATGTGTTAGCAAGGATATGAATATGATCTTATATTTAAGGATTCAAAGAAACTAATAATGATTGTATGATTGCCAGTGTCTCTTTCACTATTGACCCAGTAAAACTCATTTGTGATTGCAAAACCTTGATAAAAGATTGGTATTCCCATAAAAATCTCTGCAATTTATCAAACTTTCATTCCTTGCTTATTTCAGGCATCATACCCACTATTCTATCAGTATCTACTTATAGCACAGAAATAAATAAATATACCATATATACTTGTTTATAAGTGGGTCCAGCTGCAAACTGCATAGACCCAGATCTGCTATCACATGATGTACTGGCAGATCTGGGTCTGTGCAGTTTGTTAGGAGTAATCAGTAGAAACAAGTATATACGGCAATCTTTATTCTCTTTTGAATTAATTTTGTTAAAGCTGCATAATTATGCTCTTTTGACAGATAAATGTTGGTAGCATCTTCACTGATATTGTTAAACCCGCTTTAGACTGAGCTGAACTTGGTGATTACCTTGGCATCCATGTGCATGTCTGTATGTCCGTCCACACCTTAGATTAACCTCAGTGTTAAAGTTTAGTTTAACCTCAGTGCTACAGGTTTTTTTTCATGTTAACTAAATAATGTTGGGTCTCTTGTTTAGTGTGTAGTGGCTGTATGATGCCAACTAAAGGTAAATGTAAAAATTAAGAATAAATTATTTACATTTTTTATAGCCACTTGCACTTGTCCTGTGTTACAAATTTACCACTACACCTAATATATTCTTTTTAAATTTTTTATTTTTTTAATTGTTTTTCCCTTATCAGCTATGGTGCAGTACAATTATTCCTATTTTTGCAACAAAATTTTAACTAGGACCCTACATTGAGATGTGGGTAATCACCTTTTCTGTCCATCTGTCTGTCTCAGTCTATCTGCCCATCCATTCACACTTCTTGTAACCAGCATAGCTTTGCAACCCTTACACGTAATTGGATGTAATTTGATAGGTGATGCATCTTTTAAAGATTTCATCTTTTGAAGTCGAGTTTTGATGGAGCTATTGCCCTTTTCCCATCAATATTACATCTCCACTGTGGCAATTTCTTGTAACCAGCATAACTCAAGAACCATTCAGCATATTCTGATGCCATTTTTGATGCATACATTGTCTCAAGACCTAGATGTGCCTTTTATGGTTTTCGTTTCCTTAACTCCATTTTGGATAGAGTTATGGGCATTGACAATTAACTTCTATCTTCACATGGATATTGCTTGCAACCAGCTTAGCTCAATAACCATTCAACATATTCTCATAGACTTGCGTGTGCCTTGTATTTGTTGAGACTGTTTGAGAAGAGTTATAACCACCTGATTGCTTGTCCTCCTGCCTTTGGTTTCCTCAGGATAACTTGACCAAATTTTGGGGGATTTCAACCAGATTTGGTATGTGGCTTCAGATTAATGTTTGGTATTTTACAGCACAGCAACACAAGTAGGTTATTTCAATTAGAATAAAGTGCCTTACCAAGGACACGCATTTGTAGCTGACCTGGGCTGATCCATTGGTAGGATTTTAACCTGCACCCTTTAGGATGCTGGTCCAGCATGTTAACTACTGAGCCTTTGTGGCTCTTGCCGCCATTTGTTGCCTCTTATGACATGCAGTAGGGGCACATTGGGTCTGTTCTACATCCCCAAGCCTGAAGAGCTTCAGTTTGATAAGACCTTGAATGAGTTTGATTTCCAGCATTCCAATGCATCATTTACAGGAGTTATGGCCCCTGCTTGCCCCTTCTTCTGACTTTAGTTTCTATGGCATAACTTTACATAACTTTGTTGGATTTCAAGCCAAATTTAGCATGGAGGTTTATATTGATGAAACCTTGCATGAGTTTAATTTAAGTGTTCCACATTATCATTTAGAAGAGTTATGGCCCCTAATTGTGTCTCGTCCTAATTTTGCTATCTGAATCATAACTTTACTAAGGAATATTGCATTTCAGGCAAATTTATTATGCACCTTTATATTGATGAGACCTTGAATGAGTTGGATTTCCAGCATTCTACATCATCATTTAGAAGAGTTGTGATCCGTAACTGTTGATCTTCTCCAAACTTTGGTTTTCCAACAGAAGTTCTTTTGTTTAAGGCCCTGTCAAGCAAATTGTAGAGAGCACAACCCTTTGAAATGCAACCATCACTAATAGCTCTAGTTGTACATACATATTAACTATATGCTGATTGACATCATTTACATGTGTAGTAGATCCTCCAGCTTTAAAGGAATCAGAAAAATTTCACGGGTAGATATTGTTAAAAAAATTGAAATAACATTTTATTTCTTGAGTAAATTTCTCTACTGCCTCTCACATCAGCAGACAATGGGAAAGATAACTCTCACTTAATATAAAGGGTCCGTAGGCAACACAAATAAAAAAAGACAATGGCAAAGGAAGTGTGTGGATCAGATATTGCAGGGTAAATTGCACATGTAATATAAGTATTGTTGGTGTATCCATTAGTATTTATATTATTTATTGGGAACTTAATCTGTATTGGTAAATGACTATTCCCCAAACATTAATTAACAAGTAAGTTGTTGTATACAGTTACAATTAAGGTCCCACTCGATGAAGTCGGCTGAACCCTAAAGTAATCATGTGTATCCATATATGTATCCATGTGTCCATCTATCTGTCCTTCAACAATTTAGTTTCTACAAAATAACTTTACTGTGAATTGTTGGATTTTAACCAGATTTGTTATGCAGCTTAAGGAGACCTCAAAAGAGTGATTTTCAGCCATCTCCGACATCCATTAGAGGAGTTATGTCCCCTGATTGACTATCCTCCTAAGTTTAATTTCCTCAGCTTATCTTTGCCAAGGATTGTTTGACTTCAGCCAAATTTGGCTTACAGCTCTATATTGATGAGCTCAATTTCCAGCATCCATGACATATTTTACATCATTTAAGCCCCCTATTTGCCCATCCTCCTGACTTTGATTCTCACAACATTACTGTACCAAGGATTGTTAGATTTCAATCAAATTTGGCAGGCACCTTTATACTGATGAGACGTTAAATGAGTTTATTTCCAGCATTCCACATTATTATTATTTAGAAGAGTTATGGCCCCTGCTTCACCATTACTCTGCTTAAGGCCCTGCCAAGCAAATGTTAGAGAGTGGATTCCTTTTGTGATACATCCATTGCTAATAGACCTAGTTTTGTTTAAAATTTGCTGATGGAATATGCATCATTTTTTTTATTGTTTTCCAATATATTTTATTATGAGACCCAGAAATTCCACAAAGTTTTACCAAGACGGTTTTACCATACTAATAATCATATTTCTGCTTGCACAATTTCAAGCTGATATTTAAGTGTGTTAAACTTGAGTTTCAGAGGTGAGTGTTATACTTTTTGTCTCACCTACAAAGCATGGGTGAGACATAGGGATCACTTTTCTAACTATATTGTTGTTTTGTTGTATTCATCAACATTAAGGTTTTGCATTTGACTCAGTGTTGCTGACACTGGTATATGTACAGTCATGAAACTCGATGGGTGTATTCATCTTGGTGGGCACTACCCATCACAGGCAAATGTTAGGTCATGGTGATCTACATTTCACACTCAAGTGATGATGTTAATATTTCGCACATGGGTCAGTTTCTCTGACACCCTTGTATGTACTATTATGGAATTTCAGCCAAATTTGGCATGCAGCTCTATATTGATGAGACCTTGAATGAGCTAAATTTCCAGCATCCCATGACATATTCTATAGCATTGATGCCCCCTATTTGCTCATCCTCCTGACTTAGATTCTCACAGCATTACTTTACTAAGTATTGTTAGATTTGGAGGGTACTACCCACCAGAGGCAAAAGTAGGTCTTCTTGGAGGATACTATCCACCAGAGGCAAAAGTAGGTCTTCTTTGAGGGTACAACCCACCAGAGGCAAAAGTAGGTCTTCTTGGAGGGTGCTACCCAAAAGAGGCAAAAGTAGGTCTTCTTTGAGGGTACAACCCACCAGAGGCAAAAGTAGGTCTTCTTGGAGGGTGCTACCCACCAGAGGCAAAAGTAGATCTTGAAGGGTGCTACCCACCAGAGGCAAAAGTAGGTCTTTGTGACCTACTTTTCATGCTCCAGCATTTGTGTTTAGATTTGCATTTAGCTCAGTTTCTCAAATGTTTGTTTTATGTACAGTCATGAAACTTGATGGGTGTATTTATTTTGGAGGGTAATACTCGCTGCAAGCAAAAGCAGGTAACTGTGACCTACTTTTCATGCTACATTTCTTACATTAAGTTTCTATATGCCTGCTTTGTATGTTATGATGTTGTTCATCCATTCTTCCATCCATATGTTACCAATTTCCTTTTTGCACAATAACTAGAGTTCTGCACCATCTACAGTTACCAAACTTTGGATGGCGTGCACACAGGGTAAGGAAGAAACCTATTGATTTCAGGATTAAAAGGTCATGGTCATTGACTGAAAGAAGAAAAATGGTTTCTACACAATAGTATTAGTTTTACCTTACTTACCTGGACCAAACTTTATGATGACTTGCACTTGAGGTATGGGAGAAGAGTATTGATTTTGGGGTTGAATGTCAAGGTCACTGTGACAAAAGGGAAAAAAAAGTTTTTTGCATTAGTAACATTAGTTCTACATCACAGACCTGGACCAAACTTTGGATGGCTTGCTCTTGTGGTGATGAAGAAGACTATTGATTTTGGAGTATAAAGATCAAATGTCATGTTCACTGACTGAAAGAAATGATTTAAATATTTCAGTTCTTGACCATGAACCATCACCAAAGTTTCTGGATGACTTGCCCCATAGTAAGAAAGAAACGTCTTGATTTTAAGCTCAAATGGTCCAAGGTCTAGGCCACTGTGACTGAAAGAAGAAAAATGTGTTTTGCATAATAACTTTAGTTCTAGACCAAGAAACTTTACCAAAGTTTGTGGACGGTTTGCTCTTAAGGTATGTTAGCGGCCTGTTGATTTTTGGGTAAAAAAATCAAAGGTTAAGATCACTGTGGCTCAAATAAAAATATGTTTTGCAGGATAACTGTTGTTGTAGTGTAAGTTCCTTGACCAGACTTTGAGGATGGCTTGCTGATAGGGTAATAAAGAAATCAGTAGATTCTGGGGTCTTAAGGTTAAATATCAAAATCATGGAAATTCTAATAAGAAAATAATCGTTTCTGCACAGTAACTTTAGTTCAACACCACATACCTTAACCAAAAGTCCATCTCATTGAGACCCATTGGTCAGTAATCCCCAGAGTCAAGTATGCCCTTCTAGTGCATACATAGGGAACTATTAAACATGGGGTGAGCTATAATGTGCCATCCACAGTACTCTTGTTGCATTTAGGTCAATTTATCACACACCATTGTATGTACAGTCATCCACAGTACTCTTGTTGCATTTAGGTCAATTTATCACACACCATTGTATGTACAGTCATCCAAATTGATGGGTGTATTTGTATTGGGGTGTACGACTCATCATGGGCAAAAGTAGGTCACATGGGCAAAAGTAGGTCACAAGGGAAAAAGTAGGTCATGGTGATGTACCTTTCATGTTCCAGCACTTATGTTAAGTTTTTGAATTTAGCTTTGTATCTCTGACACCCTTTGTTCTTACAATAATGAAATTTGATGGGTATATTCATCTTGGAAGGCACTACCCACCAAGGGCCAAAAGTACATTATGGTGACCAACTTTTCACTTTACAGCAATTGCATTTAGCTCAGTTTCTCTGACACTGTTGTATGTGCAGTTGTGAAACTTTATGGGTTTATTCATATTGGACAGTACTAATTACCATGAGCACTAGTCGGTCACTGACCTACTTTTCATGCTCCTGTAATTGCATTAAATTTGTGCATTTAGCTCAGTTCCTTGGTTACTGTTGTGTGTACAATCATGAAGTTTGATCAATGTATTTTTATAGGAATATTAATCCCCTCAATGACCAGTTGTTAAGATCACAGTGATGTACAGGTGATACATTACATTCTGCATAATTCTTGTTTACACATTCTGCTGTTCATTTTATTTGTTACAATATTTACTACCACTTTGCATTTGCTTGTACTTCTAGAAAGCAGTTAGAAGGGATGGTTGTCAATTGTTAATGCTTGTTAGCATTTTTTTCCAGACAATTTGTTCACTCTCCCTTATTGACATGTCATTTTTACTTTCCCATTCTACTATTTAAACTCTAATGTGACAGATCTCTTTTGTTTTAATTATAGTTATTAAAATTATATGTAATTTTATGACCTTTTGTACCATTATAAAATTTATATATTTGTGTCAGAAGGGCATCATTTGTTCACCAGTATGTGTGTAGCTTGTCTTTTTGGAACAGTGCATTTACACTTCCTGATCCGAATCAGCCATGGTCTGAATCAGCCTGTTACCACTGGAAATACATGTACATAACGACTGGTAACTTGTTGTTCTAAAGCTGTGCAAAGTACCGCATTCAAGCAGAACAAATATGATGATTACCGTACCTTTTCCGTAAATGTTCAGTACTCCATAGCTGTAGATCTAATACATTTTTTCTTCATTTATTCTTGGTTGAATTGAAATATAATATTTAGAATTCAAGCAGTGTTAATGTTCTCATCAGAGGCTCCTTTAGGGGACATATTTTTTGTGACTATGGTTGGTCTGTGATGGTAACACTGACACATCATGAAACAAAATAATCAATTAATATATGAAATTTTTTTTTTCCTTTGGAAAATGAATTTGGTTCTTAGTTTTATTTCTCACCTTAAATCATAGTATTTTATATATCTTTGCGACTATACAGTGATAAATGCTTTATTGACTCACTGTCACGGTAATCAATGCTGGCTAAGCTTTGATGTGCTAAACATTGTTGCAGTGCTTTGTCTAGGTAAATTTACAGTTTATTTACTTTTCTTTTGGAAAAAAAGCTTGGTTCTTTGTTTTATTTATCATCTTAAATCATAGTATTTGATATATCTTGGCGACAATACAGTGATCAATGCTTCATTGACTCTGTGGTCTATTCACAGTAATCAGCGCAAGCTAAGCTTTGATGTGCTAAACATAGTTACAGTGCTTTGTCTAGGTAAGTTTGCACCTTATTTACTTTTCTTCCGAAATAAGCTTGGTTCTTTGTTTTATTTCTCGACTTAAATCATAGTATTTGATATGTCTTTGCGACTATACAGTGATGAATGCTTCATCGACTCAGTGTGGTGTTTTTAAAGGTAATCAGCGCCAGCTAAAGTTTTGATGTGCCAAACATAATTACAAAGTATTGTCATGGTAAATTCTATCTAGGGCACTGAGATATATTTTAGAAGTGTCATGATAGTCCAATTCAGTATAAATACTGGACCTGAATTTTCACATAACATCTTGTGTTTGATCTTGAAATGCCAGGAATGATGATTGACGAGGACATACAGCAACTTTTCGAGAGTGATGACATTGAAGAGGAATTTGAGGGATTTGATACAATAGACTGAACTCCATCAACCTGGCGAACCTTAAATCAACCCATTTAAGGGCCAACCATAATGTCAGAAAGATATACTTTAAAGTTTGCCACTTTTTCATTCTTTCTTTTATGATATCTGTAAAAAAGAGTATTGGTCATAATAGGGTGCCACATACTTACAGGAAAAACCAGAGAAACAGTCATACGCTGGTTTATTGTATAGAATTCAAACGTTGTGTTACAAATGATTATCAGTGCACTATCCAATATGACCAACTGTTGTCGCATTACAAAATGGAGTGAAATTATCAAGATTTAAAATTGTATTATATCACATATGCGATATATAGCAGAACTACATTTTTTCCCCTCATTTTGAGTAAAAAAATCAGGGTGTGTGTTATACACACGAAAATACAGTATCTTGTACAGGCTGTGAGACGATAGATGGTTGTCCCTTTTTAAGCCAATGGTTGAACGAGGTCTGGGACCTCGCTGAGCATAGATTTATCTATCAACTTGCACTTAAGGTTCTTCTTGATAAATGTGTGTAACACACCAAAAGTGGGTGTGTATGATATATTTTCAGGGATTTATCGTTCCCACACTGTTTAAGAAGAATCAGAGTTAATGTGATTGCCACTGTCTGTCGGTCCATCCATCACAGTAACTCCACCTTCAGTTTTAGACAAACAATCATGATGAACATGGTGCACTAGTTCACCTTTGATGGAAAGTGGTGCAACAGGCATTTTGTTTCCAGCTCTGAAAAAAATTACTAGCAATATATATTTTTGAATGAAATTTTGTACATGGAACTGACAATCATGGACTCAATTTTTCAGACTTGAAAAAGCCCCATGGTCATAACTAACTTGAAACCTATTGAGATTCACACCTTATAAGCATATATACACTTACTTTGCATGAAAAGACATGTACACACTTACTGGGCATGTAAAGACATATTCAAATGTGCAACTGACATTAGTCCATAGGTCTCTCCTTCCCTGGGTCATAACTTTGGAACTGTTGAGATCACCGTCAAACCATATATACACTTACTGGGCATTAAAAGACATGTACACACTTATTGGGCATGTAAAGACATATTCAAATGTGCAACTGACAGTAGCCCATAGGTCTATCCTTGCCCAGGGTCATAACTTTGGAACTGTTGAGATCACCACCCTCTAACCATCAAACCATATATACACTTACTGGGCATGTACAGACATATTCAAATGTGCAACTGACATTAGTCCATAGGTCTATCCTTACCCCCTGGGTCAAAACTTTGGAACTGTTGAGATCACCACCCTCTAACCATCAAACCATATGTACACTTATTGGGCATGAAAAGAGGAATTCAGATTTGTTATTGGGCCCAGGATCTATTTTTAAGGACTTAGCCCATAATCCATTACTCAGAAGCTAGCAAGATTTCTACTCCTATAACCATATACCTGACATGAAAAGAGAAAATACACATATGTAGCTAACATTAGCCCTGGGTCAGTTCTAATCCTTAGGGACTTAGCCAGGGGGCTCAATTTGGGGGTGATGGTCAAAATGTGCGAGCATAGGAATATGTTTTTTACAAACAGATTTTTAGTTCAACATTGCTTAGAACTTGTCCAGGCAGTAATTAACATCTTTTCACCTAATGCAACCAAAGTCGCTTTTAGGGTTCATCTTGGAATGAAGGTATGCCAGTGCAAAATTGGGTCACATGACCTATATTTCATGGTATATGTAAAAGATAGTGACCGATGCCATAGAAGCATTGCAATCATATGAGCTCCATCTTATTGACAGCTCTAGTTTTTTATGTTGTTTATATCATTATTTCTCATTAAATCCATTTGCTTTGTCATAATTTTCAATTGTGATGTCATTTTTTAAATGTTTTTATCACAGTTATGTCATCTTTTATGTTATTATTTCCCAGGATTATGTTCACCAGGTTTCCCACTCATAGCTATGAATTAAACATCTGCAGTCTAATGCTATTAAAAATTTGAGAATTTTGTTGTAATCTTTTATTTTTAAGATGGCAATTTTGGTAAACTTGTTTTCTTATTGAACTAGTACTTCATTTGAAGCTAGATTTCAAATTTGGTCAGCAGAAATATATTTATGGAATGGTAAATAAAAGCCAGCTGAATGCAATCTGTAACTGACTTTCTGTATGAATATATTCTCATAAAGAGCAACACAGTTGGCCAAGCTGCTTTTGCAGTATTGTAAACTTTTCTTGATTTGCCATGTTATGTTATATAAGATATTTGTGACAATTTCATTTTGAATCTTTAAGAGTTTACATTAACACATTGACAAGAACTTTTTCAATCCAACCTGTGATAGGCCTATATAGAATTAGCCCCATTATTAGCAGTTAATACATGTAGTCCACTTTTGAATTAAAATGCTTGTATTTGCAGTTAATGCATGTAGTTCACCTTTTGATTAAATGCTTGTATTTGCAGTTAGTAACTGTAGTCTGCCTTTTGATTAAAAGACTTGTATCTCCTGTTAATATATGTAGTCCACCTTTTGGTTCAAAGGCTTGTATCTCCAGTTAGGGATGTTCCATTTAAACATACATGGTACCCAGGGAAGGCACATTTTAAAATATATATGCCAGGGTACTCTGATTACTCAAACAGTTCATGAAAATTATACTAGATTCTAAATTGCATCTATGGGTGACTACACCACATTATGTACTCCACTCCACATTAATAGTGCCTTCCCTGGGTCCCAAGTATATTTTACTGGAACAGCCCTTAATACATGTAGTCCACCTTTTGAGGAAAATGCTTGTATTTCAGTTAATATCACTGAAACAAACTTTTTTTCTACATTTTTTTATGCCCACCATAAGGCTAAGCACATTATGTTATGATGTTGTCCATCTGTTTGTATGTTACCAATTTAGTTTCCACACAACTATAGCTGTCAACCATCTACAATTACCAAACATTGTGGATGGCTTGCACTTGGGCTAGAGAATAACCGTGTCAATTTTTGACTCAAAAGCTCAAAGGTCAAGGTCACTGTGACTGGTAGAAAGAAAAAAAAACAGATTCAGCACAATAACTCAAGTACTTCACCATTCAGTTACCAAACTCTGCATATAGCTTGCACATGGGGTAAGGAAAAACCCTGTTGATTTCAGTATCAAAAGGTCAATGGTCAAAGTCACTGGGACTGAAAGAAGAAAAATGGTTTCTGCACAAAAACTTGAGTTCTTCACCATCTACAGTTACCACACTTTGTGGATGGCTTGCACTTGGGGTAAGGTAGAACTCTATAAATATTATTCTGACTGAAGGAAGAAAAATTTCTGCACAACAACTGGCGTTCTCCATCATCAGTGGTTACCAGACTTTGTTGATGGCTTGCACTTGGTGTATGGAGGAACCCTATTGATTTGGGAACAAAAAGGTCAAAGGTCAGGGTTACTGTGACTGAAAGAATTTTTAAAAATGGTTTTTGCACAAGATTATTAGTTCTTTATGACATATCTCAGCCAAACTTTGTGAATGGCTTGACTTACACTTGGTGTAAGGAAGAAGCCCCTATTCAGGTTGGATTCCAAAGATCAAGATCACTGACTGAAAGAATATAAAAATGGTTTCTGCACAAGAACATTAGTTTTACAAGACATACCTCAGTCAAACTTTGTGAATGGCTTGGCTTACACTTGGTTTAAGGAAAAAGACTATTGATCTGGGGGTCAAATGGTCAAATGCCAAGGTCACTGTCTGAAAGAAGAAAAATATTTTCTGCATAATAACATTAGTTTTACATCATAAACCTGGTCTAAACAATGTAAATGACTTGCACTTAGGGTAACTAAGAAACCTGTTGATTTTGGGACTCCAAGGTCAAGGTCACTCTGACAGAAAGAAGAAAAGTAGTTTCTGCTCAAAAATTTCATTTATCTACATAGACAACTATTAAACATGGGGTGGGCATATAATGTGCCATACGTGTGGTGTTATATATTTATGCCTTGTCATCTCTTGGGTGGTTTTGTTATCAGCTCTGACTTATAATGTCTGCATTATCAACAGAGGCTGTTACATACAAGTTTGTTTGATACAAAATTTATGAAACAAGTTGAATAATTCTTTACTTTAGCATGCCGGGTCTTGATTGCAGGAAGTGGCATAATATATTTAACCAATTTGATAAATTTCATGAAGAATGAATGAGTTTAATATAAAATCAAAAATACATACTGTTTGGTCTTCCAGTTGTTGTTTAAACATAAGATATTGTTGTGAAAATGCTACACATACTGCTGTTAATTTTATTTACATGCAATATTCATGTAATATAAACGTAACATATAATACTTATGTTATACATGTGAAATACATATTTAAACAATCTAGTCAATAACTAATGAAGTTTTACCCTGATATATTAACCGTAAAATAATAAAGAAATCCAGGCATTCACATTAGCATTTTTCTTGTTATCTTCTCATGTCAGTGTTGATCTTTAATCTTTCATTCATACCGTCTATACTCATTTATAATCCGAGTACAAATGCATACAACATAGACCCTGATCTGCTGTTGCATAATGCATTATTTGTTTGTTCTACTGAGTAGTCCTTACATACTGCATAGACCCAGATCTGCCTGCGCATAATGTGATGGCAGATCTGGGTCTATGCAGTTTGCAGTTGGTATCGGCTTATACAAGAGTATATACGGTGTATAAAAAACCATATTGGTCAGTTTTCTTAACTCAGTAGTTACAATTTAGCTACATTCACACAACTTTAATACAGGGTTCTGAATATCTCCCCCAACCAAGGTGTCATGATTCAGGCATATCTGTCCATGTCTCACTGTGAGATAATTTTATTTTAACCATACAGAATTGTTTTGTCATCATGGTAAAGAAATTTTATTTTTTAAAAAGAACATCACAATTCAAATCTACTGTTGCAAGCAAATGACACTGGAGCACATTATCTTGGCAAAAAGAATTCCTCTTTCTGTGAAGGACGTGGGGTGGGGGTATCACAAAGTTGAAGGTGACAGTGACTTTCATTTAAAGAAGATAAATAGTTAAAATTCTACATTTAACATTTAAAGTTTTCCTCACCATAAGGTCAGGTGAGCTTACCATATGATCCTTTGTCTGGCCTACATCATCCATCAAGCCAGCCAAATGTGGCAGAGAGCATCCTGGCATAAAGGCATTTCAAGTTTGTATAAATGATGCTGATCTGCCATCAAGTATGGTTGTCATCACACAAAAAAAAATGTTCAAAAATGAAAAGCTGCAGAACAAAATTTGACCAAATTTGAAAAAAAGTATTCTGGCACAAAAGCCATAGAAAATTTATATAAACGATGCTGATTTTTTATTAGATATGGGCATCATTACTAAAAATAGAAAAACCTTGCAACAACAACTTAAACTTTCCAGAACAGAATCTGACCAAATTCGACAGAAAGCATTCTTGTATGAAGGCATTTAAATTTTATACAAATGATACAGATTTGCTATCAAATTTGGCCATGTTACTAAAATTAGACAAACATTTAAATGACTTTTTCTTGAAAATTATTCAACAAGCCAACAGAAGTTGATCAATTTCACGGAAAGCCTTCCTGGCATAATACCTTTCAAGTTTACTCAAAATGTTGCCAATCTACAATCTAATATAGCTGACATTTCTAAAACATAGAAAAACCTTTAACTATCAGAATCATACTGACTCATATTTATTGACCAACTGCCCTGGCATTTGGCTTTGAGGTAGATGTCAGCCAGGTGGGTGATCCCAGGCTTCTTGGGTCTCATGTTACTTTCTTTGACAAAGTATCTATGGATTTGAGGTCAAAGGTCATGGGATGACACATCAGCTCAGTAACATGAGAGGGTACATATTTGTGTTTAGCTCTACTGATCATAGACCAGAAGGGCTTATGTGATGACCTTTCATCTGGCATTTGTTAGCAAAAGTTTGTTATCGCTGCACCACCTACACTGCTTGGAGGAATGTCTCTAAACTTTGCACATTCATGCAAAGTTATGTAGTAGGTCCTAAATATAAATGGTGCCTTTTAAACATCCAATATAGCTGCCATTGCAGCCATTTTTCAAATCTTATCACCACTACTCCTAAATGGATGATCATGTCAACATGTGGTTTTCACTAAAATACTTCTCATGATATCAAGTTGGTCCTAAATCAAAATGGTGTTGATCTGACAGCCAGTATGGCTGTCATGGTGACCATTTTGAAAATCTTTTTATTGCTACTCCTCCTGAACAGATGGTTCTATCAACATGGGGTTTTCACTAAAAGACTTCTTATGATGTCTAGTTGGTCCTAATAAAAATGGTGGTGATCTGACCTGCAATATAGCTGCCATGGCAGACATCATTAAATTCTTGTAATCACTACTTATTCTGGATGGATGGTCATATTGACATGGGGTTTTCACCAACAGACTAAATATGATGTCTAGTTGGTCCTACATGCAAATGGTACCGATCTGACATTCAGTATTGGTTTGTCATTATGTCCTTTTGAAATTCTTTGGGGGTAAAGTATCAGGAATAGAGTAATGGCACCCATCCCCTAGCTTCATGCACCAGCACTCTAATCCATTTGGCCTTAATCTGATTGATATTTGGAGAGAACAGAATATACCGGTAGGCTTACAAAAGATGTATATATATGGAGAAAAAAGAACTTTTCAAATAAGACTAGACTTGATTTTTAGCTCTACTGGTCATAGACCACAAGATGCTGGCCTGTTGTCTATATGTGGTTTGTCATCCATCCGTTAGCACAAGTTTGTTATTGCTACTCCTACTAAACTACTGGGAGGATTACGATGAAACTTGACACACACATTCATCCCAAGATCTAGTTGTAAATGAAAATGGTGTCCCATGGACCAGTTTGAAAATCTTGTTATTGTGCCTCCTGATATTGACATAGGGTTCTCACTAAAAGAAATCTTATACCTAGTTGGTCCTGAATTTAAAAAGTATCCTCCAGACAGTCAATATGGTCTCCGTGGTAGCCATCTTGAAAATCTTATAGCTACTTCTCTTGAGTGGATTGTCATATCGACATTGGAGTTTCACTAAAAGACTTCCTTATGCTATTTTGTCGGTCCGAAATGAAAATCATGCAGATGCAATATCCAACAAGGCCACCATGGCAGAAATCATAAGAATCTTGTTATATCTATTCCTCCTGAATGGATGGTCATGGCAACATGGGGTTTTCATTAAAATACTTCTTATGATCTCATGTTGGTACTAAATAAAAATTGTGCAGATCTATCATCCTGTATCGCCACTATGGTGGCCATCTTGTAAATTTACTTTTTACTATGCCTCCCTAATAGATGATAAATGAAAATAGTGCTAATCAGACCTTTAATTTTCATTGCTGTGGTAGCCACCTTGAAAATCTTGTTATTGCTACTTTTCCTGAATTGATAGTCATAGTGACGTGGTTTTCACTAAAAGACTTATTATGATATGTACCGATAGATACTTCTAAATGAAAATGGTTTAGATTAGGCCTCCAATATGGCCACCATGATAGCTATCTTAAAAATCTTGTAATAGCTACTTCTCCAGAACAGATGGTCATATAGACATGGGGTTTTCACTAAAAGACTTCTTATGATATCTTGTAGGTCCTAAGTAAATAAATGGTGCTGATCTGTGGTGGCCATCTTGAAAATCTTGTCACTACTTCTCTCGGAGGGATGGTTGTATCGACATGGGGTTTTCACTAAAACACTTTTCACTATATGTAGTTGGTCCTATATGAAAATTAGCCAATGTGACCTCCCAAAATGTGAAAAATCTCATAAAAACTAATTCTCTTGAACTGATGGTAATACCAACATGGAAAAAGAGGATGCTTTTTTTTCCAATATAAAGTTGTTCCTGTATTAAAGCGATGCTGAACTAACCTCCAAAATGGATGTTTTGGTAGCCATCTTGAAAATCTTTATAAGGCTACTCCTGAACGAATGGTTGTATTGACATGGTTTTCACTGAAACCAATGGCAACATGTAGCTGATTCTGAATGAAAATAGTGCTTTTTTGACCTCCGACATGGCATCTAGAGCTGTTTCGATATCTTTCTACCCATTTGAATAAACAACTGAGCCACTGAAACCATGAATAAAAACTATCGATCTCCCTATACTGCATAACCCATTTCTGTGACTCTTGTAGCTGTGTTTCCTTATATATACTATATCTACCTAAGTAACTAAAACAAAAACTTTTTTAAGTTTCAAATTACAAAGAATTTTAGTCTTTCACAAGATAGCACTTTTTAATAATACCATATGTACGTTTGATTCGTCGACCTGGTAAATAGCTTTTTATCCTCCCAAATATTTCTTGCATTTGTGTACTTTCTGCATGGATTTATTATTATTCTAACTTCCCTAAAAGTGGATAAAAATGTTTTTTTAATAATTTTAGTATATCTAAACATATGCAAGAAAGAAAGAAAGAAAAAAAAATAGTTCTGACTAAATCTGGTAATTCAGCCTATTCTACAATCGATTTCAGCAATGATAACAGCGATGTTTGTTTTGCGTAGTTTGAATGCAAAAAACAGTGGCATTCCTCAAAGGCGACAACATGGAAATTGTTCAGGCCCCATCTTCATTCAGATCAGATGTTCCAAAAAGTTTCACCCCCCAAAAGAGTGACAAGAACCAGGTTGTTTGTTTGAAATGCAAAACTTGTAAAATGGAGTGGTAACACCACAAATATGTAATTTCATGTAAAAAGGCATCACACATATGACAGCACCTATGCATCTGCAAGTTGTCAAATTGACCCCACAAAAGAAAGACATCCCTCAGTCCAATCAGTTGACAATTCCAGAGACATTACAGCAGAATTTTCATTGAAATTTACAAAAAGCTGTGGCAATTACCAATGCCATATCTATATTCCTAGTGAAAAGCATGTCCCTGTATTTAGTTATTGAAAATGAAGCATTTCATATTCATGTGAAAACTCTAGAACCATGCTACACTATTCCAGAACAACATTATTTTTCAGAAGAGGCTATACAAAAACTATATGAAGAGTTAAAATCTACATTATTGTACAATGTTAGTTGTGTACAAGGGATTGCAATCACTACAGATGGATGGACATCCCAAGCTACCCAATCATACATTACTCTCACTTCACAGGGGCAGTTCCAGGGATATTGTTTAAGGGGTGCATAAAGAAGTAGGCAAGGGATCTGCTGGCATGGTACACCTGGTGAGAACACGTTGGGGGGTGAGGGGGGGTGCAAACCCTGTCAGAAGCTTCTGCATTTTAAGCATTTCCAGGGCATACAAAAATGTCTGGCTCTTAGATAGCTTGAAAAAAACATATTCTTGCTCTGATTTATAGCAAAAGAACCCAACCTATTTATATCCATTATATTGAAGAGAAAAAACAAATATCCTGTGGTAAAAGAAAAATAACCTATCCTGGCTCGAAAGAAATCACAGCCCCCCCCCCTCCCGAAATTAAATCGTCAGTCCCTTGGATGGTTAAAATTATGACATGGTAATGCTTATAATGCAGAAGTTTGGGGAGGTGGGCTTCGACCCCTGGGACCCCACTGTGGTTTCAGTCCCGCAGACCATTTGTCTACCTATTTACGTTCCTCAGTAAACAATATTTATGTATCTGCCTCTGGTACAAGCCTGTTTGAAATGTTATTTAGGCCCAGGGATTAAATGAATGGAAACATGGTAACAGGAATCTAACAAGTACAAATTCTGTTTGAATTTTGCAATAATACCCACAATGCAGATGGGGTGGGTGAGGTGTTATATACTGATATAAAAGCCTTTTGACATTTGTACAAGGTGAAGGGGTTATGAGTGGTTACCTCATAGGACTGCTAGTTTTCTCATAGCTGGAGGTCTAGAGGTGTCCACACAAATAACGGGCTATAAAAAAAATTGCTCAGTTTCAAATTTAGAAATGAAATAAAGTATAAAAAAAGTTGCTACATTAATGCATGAAGCAACCTAGAAGTCGGAATGACTCTAGGAGCAGGGTCTTGTATGGGGTTCGTGCATGAGATCCGAAGAACACAGTGGTAAAATAATATGGGTCCATACAAAATTGAGCAAAGATAGCATGTGAATGCAAAACAAGCAATTTGGAAGTCGGAATGACTCGAGAGAGAAGCTGGTCTTGTGTGATGCACATAAAACGTGACACAATAACAAGAAAATGATCGTATGGTTAACATACTAGAGGCGTGACAAAGGATCTAGTGTATGCAAAACATACGGAGCACAAGAGCTTATTCTCAGAGCATAAAAATGTGGCATCACCCTTGGAGTGTTAAGTGGTGCAGTGTTGATATACACTACTATTTTGTATATTTTTTTTATTTATTTTTAAATTTAATACAAAATATTTTTAATTTTTGTTTTAAAATTTTTTAAATAGAAGATATTAAAGTTCATAACCATGATCACTTAACTTGAATGTATAGATGTCTTGCTCATAATGACTGTAATTTAAAAATACAAATGTAACAAATTCATATATTTTTGCATTCACAACTTCTCTGGATATGACAGTCATCAATTTATCAAGTCGCTTGTAAAAAATTATCCTGATGAAGACATACAAATAATACCAAATAACAACGAGAAATATATTTCATTTAGTAAGGATTTCAACGTAGGTTCTTGAGGGATTGTAAGGAAATAAGTGAAAAGAATGATTAGATTTGTAGATGGCTTTCAATTTCTAGAGTAGTTGGCTAAGAATTTAAATGATGAAAAGTTTGTGTAGACAAAGAAACATTTTGGTGGAATGAAATCTAATCTTTTTCAGAAAAATAGTTACAATAGATTTGATGAAACATCTATACCACACAAAGAAAAGTTTTACTCATCACTTAACAATTCAAATATATCTGATGACGATTACCAGTATGTAAATGATGTGATGTTACACTTGAATATTCAAACATAGGCGATCTACATGACTATTATATGAAAAAAGATACTTTAATATTGTGTGACATGTTCAAAGAATTTAGGAATATCTTATGAAATAATACAAACTTGGCCCAGCTGACTATTTCGGTGCACCAGGACTAACTTGTGACACAAGCTTGAAGATATCAGGTATAAAACTTGAATTACTAACTGACTGTGATATGTATCTGATGATCAAGTCTGGATTAAGAGGTGGAATTAGTATGATACCACATAGATATGCAAAAGCAAATAATGATATATGTTTAAATGAAGTGGCAAGATAAAAACGATGGCAACATACAAGTGCTGCAAAGTAGTGGTTGGGATGTACCTATAGTACACTTTGTTGTTTAGCCTCTGGCTGGAGTCTACTCTGTAAACAGCAAAGCCAACAGTAAAGCTGAGTATGAAAGGTCAAGGTCAAGTTCATTCATTATGTAAGATGATTTTAATAACTTATATGACGGGGCCATGAGCCAATACATGCCTGTACATAACTTTAGATCGGCAATTGATAAACAATCAGATGGGTAGAAAAAAATCTGCTTGAAATGCCTCACAATAGTGAGACTGGTTACATGTCATAAGCAGACAGAAGATACACAGAGTTGTCTTGTTTGAACAACAACCTTGGCTGAAATCATAAACAAAATTGAATACAAGTTTTAGAACAACAACCTTGGCTGAAATCATACAAAGAATTGAATACAAGTTTCAGTCCAAATGGCTCACAATAAATTCAGAAAGGGCTTCTTCAAACTATGATCAATTCAGTGTTTGAAATGCAATAGAAAACCTCAGAAAGAGGACAATAGTACAAATATGTATAGATGAAAATACATTTTTCAAATGTCAAATAGATATATCATTTGCCAGGAGGACAATAATAGATGAAGATTTGGTGCTGGGCAGACTGAAAAACAAGAAAATCAAAGTATTCAAACTAGTCTATGATGGTTTTACTGTCTTAGAGCTCTCAAAATGGTTCATGTATGAATTTTAGTACAGCAAGCTGAAGAAAAAATATGGCGATAGTATGAGACTACTCATGACTGATACAGTGACACAAACGGTGATATCTAGTTCTGTGATACTAGTTCCTATCCAAAGGACAATGTGTTTGGTTTGCAAGAGATGAGTAAAAAGATACCTGGCATTGTCAAAGATGAGCTATCTGGTACACCAATAAGATAGTTTTCTGGCTTAAGATTAAACCTTTACGACTGAAAAGAAAGTATGCCAACACATACAAAATATGTGATGAAAAAGAATTTAAAACTCTAGACGTACCGAAATTGTCATTTTGAACATAAAGAAAATTATCACAAGATATATAGCATCAAAATGAGCAATGTAGCACTGTCTGTATATGACGATAAACGTTATATATTGGATAACATAAACACATTACCTTACGAACACATTAATACCTTGTAATGAAAAATAAAATATACAAATCGCATTAAAAATTTCCTTCTTTGTACTGTTTCAATGCATCTGCAATAGTCCATCATCTGGGATGAGGTCATATTCAGTGAAAATATAGTTTCCATTGCTTTTTTTTACTATAAAAGACCAAAAAACTTGGTACATGATTACCCATACTGATATTTAAAAATCCCTACCACTAAAACCTAATCTATGAAGGTTGCTTGCTTTATTTTTTAAATCATCAAGATATCACAATCATCAGTTAGAAAATAAAGTGTTGGTTCCTTGGTACATATCAACCAGTAACTATAATCACTTATCTAAATTTATCCCCATGATCTGTCACGATTACCTTTTCATATTTGAGTAACCATTTTCTATCATAAGTCTTTCTGCACAGAAAAGATGGACATAATGATAATGATGTAATAAAAAAGTCTTTGTATTCATTCTCTATCAGATTTGGTGCAAACAATGTTTTCCCACAATTAGACACTCCACAAATTATTATGTTATGCGGTTCTTTGAAATACATTTATACATTCTTGACGCATGATCATTGATGACTTGCCAAAGGTAATTATGCATTATAGTAAAACCTGCCTTGAGAGACCACTGCTATGAGAGACCACCTGTCTTGAGAGACCAGGATCTCCATGCACAGATTTATTGATTATATAGTGTTATGACCTGTTATGAGAGACCACCTGTCTTGAGAGACCATTATTTTTTGGCAGAAGGGGTGGTCTTTCAAGACAGGTTCTACTATATCTCTAAAACAGAATCGATTTTAGATAACTCTTTTGAATATTTACTTTGCTATCAGACACAAAATAAATATACATTTTGTGGGCATCTATAATAATTTAAATATGGATGCCTTGTTGTACACTGGCTAATTTGATACCACGATTTCTTATCATGTGTACTTCTCCAATCAAGCCATATGCCATGATTGTCAGCATAAACATTGTTAACACTTATGCTAGTAATTTCTGTATGCTTTTGTTGTTCATCAAAGAAATACTTTGTAGATTCTCTAAACTGTTGCATCAATTGAAAACAATGAGAATGAACCATGCTTAAGCAGACCTTATATAGTCACAGAGATTTTTTTCTATTGCTGGTTGTTCAACTTTTCAGGATCACTTTCTCCATTCTTTTTGCACATTATCAAAACTGTTCTCTAGCTCCTCCTGGGAGAATTGAGTGTGATGGTCGTTAAAGATGTATTTGCTGCTATGTCGCTGATTCTCTCCATAGTGATGTCACAGAAGAAAACAATTCCACTTCTGTCTTGATTAACCGATTGTGTAGTTGACTCAGAGGTAAATCATATCATACTGCAGGCAAATGTTTTCCAGTTCATTGTCTTGATTTTCATCTTTTATCACTTTAGCTGCTTTTGCAATATACTGTTAAATCTAAAATCCTGGGGATGAGCACATGGATACAATGGACAATGATATGTTAACATGTCGAAGTCAAGCGGTATTCTAAATTTCTTTCCATACACCATACAATGTACAACTTCAGTACCAGTATTCTGCGCATGACTGCTCCTGAAGGCAATAAAGGAAATGGACTTTTTATTCGTTATGCTTTTCTCAATCCCATACCCACAAATCTTTGTATACCATGAAATTGTTGTAGGCATTTAACTTGAAATGATCATTGCTTGAGTAGGATATGGTGATTTGCTTCACAAACATTTTACCCAGATTGTGCACCTTCATATTAAATGACACTAAGAAACTAACGGGTATAATCAATATATTTGGAGTTAGCTTTGGTATTGCTGTCAGTAAAGTTCAGTTTTAATGCTGCTAGGTGCATATGTAGACGAATGATGTGCTAGATTTAGCTATTTAACTCCTTGTGATATTTTCTTCAGTGAGTTAGGCGTTATCTATTGACCTTACGACAATACCTTCGTTACGTATATGCAACACGAACGTGTAAGCAACATAAACACTAACACCCATCTCAAATTCAATGAATATGTATTCGTATTTTACTTAATCGTTAGAAGGTTGATAAAAATCATTCAGTTTAGGTTGCATTTCTTTTTCAAGTTTTGCCATACTGTCAGGATCTTTTCAATCGTTCCTGTCATCAGCACCATTGGTAGACGGATATAGAGAAAAAGCACCGTCCAGGTTTCTTAAGTACTTTGTCACCAAACCTTGTTCTCTCAATCTTTTATTTAGGTATTCAAATGTCCTTGATCTGTTTTCTTTGAATTCTTCAGTTTTTCCCTGGTAACAGTTCAAGTGATATATCATGTCTAATTATATCTTCACCAGCTCAAATAAATTGAACATAACGTTATTTCCAGTAAATGCTGTACCGTCAGCTTTCGCTCCTCCAATCATAACTGTTGCTTTGTCCATTTTATTATTCTGCATAACACATTTTGATACTGCTGCCAGTTTGTATCTTCCAATGAACAGCATTTGGATCTATAATAGTAGGAAATGGCACTTTAGGAATTATATTTTTTTTTTTTTTTTTTTAAATACATAATAAATATTGTTCTCTTCGAGATAATATGTCAGTGGATTTTTTTTTTACATTGTGCAGATTATGTTATTTTCTTTCCTAGATTGGTTTCGTACAAAAACTTTTAATATTTGCCTTTAATTCGGTATAACATTATTAATTCGGAATAAAATTAGAATTAATGATCTTCGATTTAGATTCTATAAACAAACTGACAAAAATGTTATATAAGCACGATTTTAAAGACAAAATTCAAAAGTTTGCGAAAAGTTACCATTAGGTGAATGGTTTAAAAGATTGTTCAAAGAGAAAGGTGTGACAATTGCTACTATTATTATAGCTATAGTTACGACTATAACAAGTATTGTTCTGTCTAAAGCAAGTTTGGTAAAATAAAGTTGTTCTTCCTACTCCTGCTACAGCTATTCCTATTCCTATTCCCGTCCTCCCAACTCCTGCTACAGCTATTCCTATTCCCGTCCTCCCTACTCCTGCTACAGCTATTCCTATTCCTATTCCCGTCCTGCCTACTCCTGCTACAGCTATTCCTATTCCTATTCCCGTCCTGCCTACTCCTGCTACAGCTATTCCTATTCCTATTCCCGTCCTACCTACTCCTGCTACAGCTATTCCTATTCCTATTCCCATCCTGCCTACTCCTGCTACAGCTATTCCTATTCATTTTCCCGTCCTGCCTACTCCTGCTGCAGCTATTCCTATTCATTTTCCCGTCCTGCCTACTCCTGCTACAGCTATTCCTATTCCTATTCCCGTCCTGCCTACTCCTGCTACAGCTATTCCTATTCCAGCCCTCCCTACTCCTGCTATCCCTACTCTTACTACTCTTGTTTCACCTCCAACTGCATATTCATTCATAGTCATTTCTTTTTTACTTAATAAAAATCAAAGATTGAAAAATATTTCCAATTTTGTTTCAGTCAGCCTAAAAAGCGGCAGTAGCATTGTCTTTAATTATAGGTAGTGTAATAAGCTGACTTTTGAATAGAGCTAGAAAAGTTGTTTCTTTATTAGCCGATTATTTAGTTTAAGTTGTTTTTGCATTAGTTGGCAGTTTGTTTGCATCTTTGGTCGGAAGTGTGAACACTACAACTACACGGTTAGAAGTTCATAACCTATTGTAAAAATATAAAATGAGCCAGCTCGTAGAATCAAAAGCACAAATATAAATGCCTTTTTCTTTGCTTCGTGTTATTTGTCTTCTAAATCATGTGCAGGTGTAATTACACAATTTCTGTCCTTATTTAAACAGTTCCCACATGCGGTTTCTTTTCGATTTCATTCTCTATCTTTAGTCTAATTCTTGAAGACTGTTTATCATCTTCTGGAATCCTGTTTTTCTAGATCAATCCTAGTTTAAAGCTATTGTACTATTTTTTATTTTATTTTTTTACAATTTTTTTTTTACAAAGTTATTGTTATGTACAACAACGCTTCCAATTTTCTTAACTATGTCACACGGTAACACGGTGTCAAAAATACATCGCGACCACCAACAACGTAGTCCACTTTAACTTTTAAATTTGAAATATGTTCC
The DNA here is from genome assembly GCA_029931535.1 of Margaritifera margaritifera. NCBI lineage: Eukaryota > Metazoa > Mollusca > Bivalvia > Unionida > Margaritiferidae > Margaritifera > Margaritifera margaritifera. Next base: position 1,065,603 of record JAQPZY010001089.1, on the reverse strand, counting down.
TGCAATCTTGAAAGTTTTTCGTCTGAGTTGTAATCTTGCTCTCATAACAGTGAAAACAGACTTGTAATAGATGTTCTGTTTTAAACTTGAGCACCTTATAATCAAATAACATATGTGACCTGATGTTTTACCCATGCAATAACTTCATTGAGGTAAAAAAGACTCGCCAATTTATTTATTTGAACCAACATTATCAGTGTCAAATTTTTAATTTTCTTTAATTTTATTACATCAAAGTCCCCAATCACGAATGTTTTCATCATTACATAATTCTTGTATTCATTAATTACATCCATTGATTTATGTTTTCATTGGTAACTATTATTATTAATACCTTTTTGATCTTGTTTTTAATAAACTTATTACAGATGAGATTAAATTGTTTCATATCCATGTTACTGTTATTCGAATTAAGTAAATTGTCTGCAGGCAAAGCTTTCTTAGATTCAAAGAATAATTTTCGTATTTGAATGTATATGTGAAACCTATATACCATATTTTTTCTAACTCTGGTACACATGGATCTGTTAAATGCCAATGAGATATTCCACATTAAGCTGTTGCCATCCACTGGCCAGTTAATTCGAATATGGGATTGAGAAAAGCATAACGAATGAAAAATCCATTTCCTTTATTGCCTTCAGGAGCAGTCATGCGCAGAATACTGGTACTGAAGTTGTACATTGTATGGTGTATGGAAAGAAATTTAGAATACCGCTTGACTTCGACATGTTAACATATCAATGTCCATTGTATCCATGTGCTCATCCCCAGGATTTTAGATTTAACAGTATACTTGCAAAAGCAGCTAAAGTGATAAAAGATGAAAATCAAGACAATGAACTGGAAAACATTTGCCTGCAGTATGATATGATTTACCTCTGAGCCAACTACACAATTGGTTAATCAAGACAGAAGTGGAATTGTTTTCTTGTGAGAACAACAAAATAATAACAATATATTCTACTATCTAACCGATAAGAATGAAACCAAGAACATATAAATACCTGATGGTTTCTTTAATCTTGAAATGTACATTAAAAATGACAATGAAGAAAGCATAGATATTGAATGCCAGAAACAGTACTCTAAAGTTTAAATTACTCCAGTTTTAATTACACAGAGTATATAATAAACTACAACTCTAAATTACTAGGATTTAGTAGCCATAGATCTATAAATACATCTTCCGAATCAGATACAGTTTGTGGATTTTTGAAGCCTAAAAACTTATATATTTTCCTTCATCAACTAAACAAAGAATTATTGTAACGGCTCCTACTCCACTGCTGTTAGAGTGCCTACCTATTAAGAATGTATTTCATGGTGATTTCATCTCGTACGACGTTAATAGACTGTATAAACAATTACAAAGAGGTACTATTAACAGATTAAATATCAAAATTAAAGGTGATGACTCGAAAGTAATATATTTTAATGCTATGCCAATTATATATATATATATATATATATATATATATATATATATATATATATATATATATATATATATATATATATCTTTCGAATATAATAATAATAATAATAATAATGAGGACTTTGTACAGCCCCTAATCTTTAGAAGCTCTAAGCGCTTTACAACATTAGATAACACCTAAAACATATATAATGATATGATTACGAAAAACAAACACCATGAAATTAGAAAACAAAAACATGCTGAAAATAATTAAGTTAAGGAAACATTATTAAGTCTTTAAGACTGTTCTTGCAGTCGAAATAGGTCAGTTTTAAGAGCAATCTTGAATGAGATCACAGTGCCTTTGTGTCTAAGTTCAGTGGGCAATTCGTTTCACGTTGCTGGGACCTGGTAGGCCGTATGACTTCGTTTTGATAGTGGGAATAATGAGAATACGAGTGTCGGAAGAGCAGCGTAGAAGTTCGTGGTACTCTAAGGATGATCCGAGCTGCTGTGTTTTGAACTTTTTAAAGTTTCTGGAGTAGATACTGAGACGAACCAGACAACAGTGAATTACACAAGTGTTTTAGTGGCATCAACTGAAAGAAAATTGCGAATGGAGCTGATGTCTCAGCTCCAGATATGCAGCCTTGCATATGTTCATGACATGTTGGTGCAGTGTGAGAGTACTGTCGAGAGTAACACCTATGTTTCTTACTGACTGAGTGAATTTAATGTTGGTGTTGCTGATACTTATTGTTTGAGGTAAAGGATGTGAATGAGAAAGTCTTTGTGTTGTAATCAGAATGGCTTCTGTTTTATCATCATTAATCTGCAGCTTGTTACATGTCATCCATGATTTCACATCGGAAATGCACCTCTCTACGCCTTGGATGGTAGCATCAACTTAAGATGGGTGGCTAGATTTGTATAGTTGGGTGTCATCACCGTACAATTGGTGAGACACCGGATGACAATCTATGACACTTGAGAGCGGCTGAGTGTTTAGAATGAAGAAAACTGGTCCAAGAACAGAATCCTGTGGAACACCAAAACATAGATCAACTGGGCTGGAGTGTTTTCCATTTGCGGACACAATTTGTGTCCTGTTGACCAAGTAGGACTTGAACCATAGTAAGGCTGTATCGTGAATGCCAAATACATGTTGGAGACGGTGAAGTAATATATCATGGCCTATTGTGTCAAATGCTGTAGACAAGTCAAGCAGGGTGAGGAATACAATCTTTCCACTATCCAAAGCAGAGAGAAGGTCGTTAACTACTTTCAGAAGGGCAGTTTCACTACTGTGTCGAGGGCGATATGCCGACTATACATTGCTAAAAAAAAAGACTATTTGAATTCAGATGAGATACGAGTTGGGATAGCACAACTTTTTATAAGATTTTTGACATGAATGGGAGGTTAGAATCTGGGCGGTAGTTCTTTAAATCGTTATGGTCAAGTGTCGGTTTCTTCAGCAGAGGCGTTACAATGGCAGTTTTGAAGAATGATGGGAATTCCCCGGATGAGAGAGAAGTATTAATAATATCAGTTAGTGAAGGCAATAATGAATCTAAGCACTAAAGCAGCAGTGATGTCCGAATCGGATCAAGTTCACATGACTTTGGGGCACTCTTCATCACAATTGCACATACTAAATCCATGGAGACAGGCTCAAATGCTGCTAAAGGTTGCCGTTGAAATTCTGCATCGCAACTATGGAGACGATGAGTCAATTGAAATTGTGTTGTCAAGCTTATCTCAAATGGTTTGTACTTTGTCACGGAAGAAATTTGCAAACAGGTCCGGAAGGTCTACCGGAGAGAAGGTAGTTGGAAGTGGTGTAAATTTGTTCCTTGACATTAGCTTGTTAGTAATCTCGAAGAGCTTTTTTTGAAGCTGGAACTTTCAGTGATCATAGTACTGTAGTAGACTGATTTCGCTGCATGGACTATGTTTGTGACATTCTTCTTATCTCAGGCAAATTAATTTTCTGTCGCGATGCTCAGGCAATAAGCTGCCGATTCGCGCTAAATAAATGACAGAAATATCTATAAGAGGTAACGGTGATTTTGATTTTAAATTCATAGAGAAAGATGAAAAAGATGAAGCACTAAGTCAATCATTAAACACTGATTTAAACTTAAACAACAATCCTATTAAAAATGTAGCAGATCCGATAGAAAAATCTTATGCGGCTAAAAAAGGTTTCTTACAAAATCGTGCTGACGCCAAAATACATAAGACTTTGGAGGATAATATTTGAAAGATATAAAACATGGATAGAAAAAGCTAATAATAAATTAACAACTGTGGGTCAGAGTATCATTGAAAAATCTACTAAAATCTCGTAACTGCATAAACAAACAGATAACAAGAAAAAGATTGCATAAGCTCTAGATTTTTTTACCAAGAGATTAATTACTCATCAACTGCTTTACAAGCTGTTAGAGCGGAATCAAACATAAAACCTGTAGAAAGCATTCTGAAATTATTAGAACCAATTGAACAAAGGATCAATACTGAAATGTTAGGCATAGAGATTGACGTGGGGGAAATAGAGAAGTCTTTAGAAAATTCTAATACAATACTATCACAACTTGAAGAATTGCAGAAATAATTAAACAATGAGAAGAAAGACAACGATGAAGATATATATAAAGAAAACGTTGAGGAATTTAAAACTGGTGTGAAAAAGTTAGAAGATAATAGTCAATAATAGTCTTTCACACTAACAGAGGAAGAATGACTTCGTAGAAGTCAATAGAAAGATAAAGAACTTGAAGAATAAGGTTAATGTCAGTGAAAGTATGATCAGATCTATGAAAACGGCTTCAGATTTATCTACTTCAGATTCAAGCAATACAATACAAGATTTAAAACAACAGGACTTAGTGACTCAAAAAGATGAACTATATGTTGAAATAGAAAAAGTTATAACAGATAGTAAAACATATACAGTTAAAGAACTTAGTAATATTGGTGTAGCACAACAAAGTATTGACGAATTAGATAAAAGGTGAAACGATTAAGAGATTTTAATGACATAGAACAAAAGATAATAGATACAGACGAAATTAATATCCAGATATATTGGCCGTGTGTATAAAAGCCACTGGCTTCAACAAGAAAAGATTAAATAGGGCAATGTCACCACATCCCACAACTGTCTCATTGTGTATCCTAAATAGGCCGCTTGGAGTTCCCTTAAATATTCATCCAGCACAGCAAGTGCATCCCAAAATTTGCAGTGTTAACATCTTTTTTCCTGTTTGGCATACCCTAAAACATCAACAAATGCCACAGAGATCCTGTGGGGGGTGGGGTGGGGGGGGGGGGTGGTGATGGTGTGTACCTAGCCCATGGACTAATATGTTGGTGGAATTATACTGCTTTTAATCTTTATTACCGAATTCGTTGATTTTAGATCATGGGAAAGTATTGTCCATGACGTATTTGACTCAGGAGTCATGCTTGCATTACTCTTTCCAGCCTCAGTACTTGTTGGCTCAATGATACTTTCAAAATCACAATAAAGAGCAAACGGGGCCATTAGTTAATTTTGGTAGTTTTTAAATTTAATGATATAACTGTAGGTCAAAAGGCCAATGGAAAATCAAGGAAAATTAGATTCTTGACAGAACGAAACCAAACTCGGACATAATAGTTAGTTTAAAAATTACGCTAAGATACGGTTGACATTTTTTTTATTAAATGGGTTATTATCGTCTTTATAAGGTAAAATATAAAGGGATTAAAACAGTTAACAAAATTTGGGGATAGGCGCTGACTTTTTATCCAATATTTTTGGGGGGTGTGGAGAGGCCTAGTTATAAAAAAAAAATCGGTGACCTGGGCCAGTGGGTTTTGAAGACCAGAGGCTATATGAGTCGTAAACTTTGAAAGACCAGTGACCTCATACGAAGGCCAGAGGTTAGATGACCCAAAGTTTTTACAACAATTTTTGAGATCACTGGCACTGGATTTTAGTAAATTTTTGACGACCAGTGGCTCAGGTTTTTGTTGTTATACTTATTTTGGTAAAAATACGTGGCCACTAACACTCAAAATTTAGTAAAATGGTTTGAGATTTTAAAACTAAAACTTATAAACATGGGTTAAAATGCTTAAAAATGTAGCTGTTAATGAAATTTTAAAAAATCATAATTTTGGAAAATAGGGTGAAAAGTTAAGAGTTTAGGGTAAAAAGTAGAATTACAGTCGAAAAGTACTTTAAAACAGTGTTATAGGCAAATTTGTCAAAAAATCGACCAAAAAGCAAACATGGGTCCAAAATTATGTAACTGGCCTTGCACGAAGGTTTTACCTACTACCTGACCTCGCATTATGTCGGTCGATTATAGGGCTTAGAAACTCTTTTGTTTAATTATGATTACATGTGATTTTTTATGGCGAAAAATGCGGTGGTGGTGCCCTAGAAAATAAATACTAAAATACTATACTATTTGTGTGTTGTGGCTTATTTGAAGGCCGTTTATTGTTTGTTTGTTTTTTTGTTTGTTTTTTTTTTTTAAGGTACACGGATTGGGCAGTATCTGTGACTAAGAAGCAGGTACAAATATGAAGGTTTTTGAAGTTCTTAAAATGTGGATATTTTGGGCCTTACAATACGTCATATATATTGCTGACGTGTGTAAAGGCTAATTATGCGTCATTTGTGTTAATTTATTCACGTCAGTATTGGGCGTGGTTACGGACCTAATGTTTCTTTGAAAATGTCAAAATGCGCAAAATTGTTATCTGATTAGTGACGCAAGTTTAGGTTCTATTACTATCTGACCTTTTTGAGAAGCTATTTATCCATAACTAACTTCGACACTGGCACCTTTTTCTATCAGATTACAAATAAAGAAGTTAGCACCGAAAAACATGCACAAAAACGTATTTGGACAGAATTTAGGGTCACCTGAAATATATTTTTATGATTGTAAACAAAACCGAAGCAGTAAAAGAGAGGAAAAAAGAAAGAAAAAGAAAATTATGAGAGGATGTGTGGTTAGTTTTCAGCTATTTATTTAAATTACACTAGCAAATTAATTCTTAGTAATTTCCAACCACTGAAAGAATCTTGTAAATAGTAACAGTAAAACGGCATTTTCCAAAATCTTTTTTTGTTTATTTGCATTCCGTTTTGCTCAATTTATTTCTTACTTTTGTTCATTTTTGGAATGTATGCACAGCGTCTGAAGTAACTTAACTGTAGTTACTAATTACTATTAGATTAGATGATAATTATAACTAATGCAAACGAAGTAAGTCAATTGTTTTGCTTAAAAAAACAAATACTTGTAACGCGACTAATGGAGGCAATGTTTTCGCCTTGGGATGCGTCTCATGATGATATTCGACCTGAGAAGATCTTTGGATGCGTCTCATGATGATATTCGACCTGAGAAGATCTTGGGATACGTCTCATGATGATATTCGACCTGAGAAGATCTTTGGATGCGTCTCATGATGATATTCGACCTGAGAAGGCCTTGGGATGCGTCTCATGATGATATTCGACCTGAGAAGATCTTGGGATGCGTCTCATGATGATATTCGACCTGAGAAGATCTTGGGATGCGTCTCATGATGATATTCGACCTGAGAAGGCCTTGGGATGCGTCTCATGATGATATTCGACCTGAGAAGGCATTGGGATGCGTCTCATGATGATATTCGACCTGAGAAGATCTTGGGATGCGTCTCATGATGATATTCGACCTGAGAAGGCCTTGGGATGCGTCTCATGATGATATTCGACCTGAGAATGCATTGGGATGCGTCTCATGATGATATTCGACCTGAGAAGGCCTTGGGATGCGTCTCATGATGATATTCAACCTGAGAAGGCCTTGGGATGCGTCTCATGATGATATTCGACCTGAGAAGATCTTGGTTTTTTAAAGGAATGCGGTTTAAAATAAAACGACTTTGGATTCGAAGGAGTTTACCCTTCTCTTTGCCTTTGTCAGGCACAATATATAACACAGTATGTTAGCCTCACCCCTTATCTTTGTTTTGCATGCTTTTTTGAGGTACCTAAACTTACTCGGCACTGTATAGCCAGAATTGTGCTGACGTGCCTTTAAAACCACACACACACACACATACACACACACACACACACACACACACACACACACACACACACACACACACATATATATATATATATATATATATATATATATATATATATATATATATATATATATATATATATGTGTGTGTGTGTGTGTGTGATGCCGTTCGCTGAGACACTGCGAGTGGTTGAATTGACTAGAAACTTAAAAGAATATTAGTTTCGCAAGCTGCATTCAACTTTTAGGTGATTTTTGGAAAGGTCCATCCCACCCCAAAATGATACTGTACTAGTAGTGTACCAGAATCATTTGGTTTACTTGTTTGCTGTTGGTGGTTGGGTGATTGTTAGAATTATCTCCCCCTTTATCTGACCCCAAATAACTGTCCTCGTTTTAGAGTGTCGTCTTACACAGGTGTGTAGCTAAGAAATATTCATACGCATTCAAAATATTGGCCCGTATTAGTATCGTTTTAAACTTGAATTTTATTTTTGAAATAAAGTATAACATGTTTAATTTCTGTATGATCGAAAATTCTCCATCAATACAGTTTTGTTTGCTAATGCATTGGACAAATTTTAGAACTACTTTCGTAAAATTCGAAAACAGTGACTCATGTTAGTTTGTGATGTGGCCCAAAATGGTCGAGTCGGTGACCAATTGAATACCTTTCGTGACCTAAATTGCTGCGACATTATAGGGAGATATTTAACATTTTGTGAAGATGGAGCGTTTTCTTTACGCTTCTATCATAGTTATTGTGCTAATTGAGACGGTTTCATCGCAAGCAGGTGAGTGAACTGGAAACTATCATCATCCAAACATATATACCCCCTCCGACAGGTAAAATTGTTTATACCTGTTTACAGGTGTGATATTTTAAGTAAGCGGGATCATTGCTTACATCACGTGGATTTTTTTTGTTTGTTTTAAAATTATGAGAGACCTTCTCTACTTAAGCTATGGCCAACGTTTTGTTTTGCAGAATAGATTAGAATTTAATGCGGAAATGGGGGTTACTAGAAACACCGAAATACGCTGAAAAACCGAAATACATATGTATTTACATGTTCTCGGTGTATATATCGGTGTACACACAGGAATTATGATTTGTTTTTGTTTGAAAAGTAATATAAAGCAGAATAAAATATGATTTATGTGATTTTGATATGAATTATTTACTTCTTTCCTATTTATAGCACAATTCATGTAATGGCGTCAATTGGTCGTACTTGATTCTGCAGATACGATAAACAGTGAATCGTAGTAATACATACACAGAATGAAAGTGAAAAGTATCAAAAGTATTCGCCGACATTATATTATATATTTACTTTAACTGTTAATGATAGTGTTTTTGACAAATAAATAGCATTTTATTTAAGTTTTGTTTAAAAGGTTTCCACAGCTTTTGATGATATGACAATTGATGGTAAGGGTGTTAAGAAAGTCTTCTTCTTGGAAATATGTGAACGGGGATTTGGGATTGACAAAGAGTTCATTTAATGCCCAAAGACACAAAAATAAGTAAACTGGTTTCGATGTTGAATGTTGGATTCTTTAGACCGAATGTTAGATTCCCAAAAGACTATGATTCAGACAAGGTGCCTGATTTAATAAGAAAGGACAAAACAAGTTTTTTTTTTTAGGAAGGTGTTGACTTCTTTGCAAAAATAATAAGAGCTTGTATGAAAAATAATAAGTCGACAGTCTGTTGTTAATCATTTGTGTTTAATTGATATATTCCAATAAATCCAACCGAAAACAATCATGTGCCTGATTCACATTTATATACACCACATCCTGTTTATGACAAAATCTCTAGGGAAGTATATTTCAGTGTTCAGGTTTGGATCTTTTAGCAATATTTATCACAGCTCGTACATTAATTTTTTGTTTCATTTGTATTTGTTAGAATAATAATAAAAAGCAAAAAAACTTTGATTTGAATTTATGCGAATTATTTACCCTTTACTTCATTGGACAGGTATGATAAACAGCGAATCGAAATTCATACACAGAATGAAAGTGAAAGGTATGAAAGTACCAAAAGAATATAAGATAGTATATGCAAGAGTGAGATTAAGAGTGCGATTGTAACAAGCCAGGATATATGATGATAGACAAAGACAACTCAGAAAAGCATTTTTGTATCATACCACCTCAGTCCGGGAACGATCACCCGTTTATGATAACTGTCCAATAAAGTACGCCGAGTGAGGAGTGCTATAACTAGGAAAAAAATAAGTAATTCGTATCAATATCGCTCGAATCATATTTTATTTTGCTTTATATTACTATTCAAACATAAACAAATCATTCATGTGTGTACACAGAGAACATGTAAATACACATATTTCGGTGTGTATTTCAGTTTTTCAGTGTATTTCGGTGTTTGTAGTAACCGCAGAAATGTTAATCATAATTCCCCCGACCACCAGGAGCCTCTTTTTACTCCAATATACTCCAATAATTGTAAAAAAATTTAAAATGGTCCAAAACATAAGTGATTTATGGATGTTTGTGGTTGTATTTTAATTAAAAAGATGTTATTTCACCATTCTTTCTTGGTTTTTGATAGAAAATGTCCATATTGTTGTTGGTTTCCATTTTGTCTTTCCTTCATGTGATCATGTCTGAAAAAAAATTACTGAAGCTTTCCGGATAAATCTTGCAAAATATGCGTAATGTAAAACTGCTTTTTTTACGATATTTATATATACCATGCGTTTATGAAAATACAATTATAATTTACTTGAAAGTAATAAACAAAAAATAAATAAACATAAAAAGAAGAAAAAAATCAAGTAAAGGGTATCCGTGCATGTAAAAATATACATAATTTTATAATGATGAAACACCAGAAGACTCTATTAGATTTTGATCCGCCCTTCCACAGTTCCCCAGTTGTTCCAAAGTTTGCAAACGCTTCAGTTCGTACATCACCTATTCAAAACAGTACATTATCTAATGAATGTCCGGACAAGGACGAGGTAGAATAAACCAAAGAAACAGAATGTTCCTAGGAGAACTTAGATTGAACAAATATCAGATTTGAAACATTTTATGAAATCAAGTTCTGGGATTTTCGGCATTCACAGAACTTTTAACTTGGGCAACTATTTTGTGACAACATTTGTCAAAAAAAACTAAAGACTATTCCGAAAAGAAACTAAAGACAACCCAATTTTCTTAGGACCACTCTTTCTGCACAGAGATGCCACATATACTTCCTATTGCACCTTTTTTAACCATATTGCTAGTAAAATAGAATTTGATGTCAACCATATAGATTTAAGGATTCCACCAGTGATGGAATTTGGCTCAGACAATGAAAGAGCTCTGACAATAGCAATAGAGCAAGCATTTCCAAAAGCAACCAGATGGCTCTGCACAAAGCACCTAGAAGATAATCTGCACCATTACCTTACAAATGCTGCAATCATTCTGGCACACGACCACGCAGTTATTTAAAACTAGATATTTGGAGACAATGGTCTAGTCAATGCAGAGGATACCTTTGATTTTGAAACCATTTCAGCTGAAGTTGCCAGTGCCGTTAAAAATAAACAATTTGCTAGATATTTCAATCTGACTTATAAATCAAGGATAATGTGTCATGTTTTTCAACCAAGGAGAAAAGCAAACAATGAAAAATTGTGGACCAATAACAACGTCGAATCGATCAACAATGTGATGAAATTGGCCGTAAGTTGGAAGGCCAAACAGTCACCAGATTTGATTGAAAAATTATACTGTATGTATTGTGAATCTACAGTTTTTGGATATAAAGCATGCTGTATATGGCTCAGGAAATTTCAGGCTGATGTCACCTTATGCCATGTATACCTCTCCCTTGATAACTCGCACACAACAGGGTCCAAAAACATAAACTGCACTATAAGCATGGGCGCGAGTTACTGAGGGACCTAAAAAAATTAAGAAGGGGATGCCATCCCCACTGGACATCGTGAAAACCGCAGGGGTGGTAACATGGCTGTTTTATGGCTGAATATTCATTTTATACTTACATTGGGAATAATTGTCAATAAAGAGCTTTTTTCTAATGTAGTTGTTTGCTTTTTTGTATAAATTACATTTATTTTCAAGATACCTAACCTTTTAAAGATCGTTAGCAACATTAGTCCAAGCGGTTTCAACAACATGTGTACGCGAAAACATTGTGTATTATGAGACATCTTTTTGTTGTTGTCGATTCACAACTAAACAAGATTCCTTTTCTTCAAAAACCAGGGACATTTATTTTGTGAAACAACCATTAACGTCAAAACTCGGTTTATGTCAAATATGGACAGTTGACCTTTCAACCACGAGTACATTCGGATGTACAATTGTCAGGTTTTTACATATGAAAGTAGAGAAATATAAGGTGTAATGAGGTTGCCATTTGAGAAAATGTTAATTATGATTGCCATTACCACACTACCGGTCGATATGGCCATGATCGTGCCCGTTTAATATGCAGGTACAACTCACTGAATGAAATTCTGCCCCCTTATTGGTTGACTGAAAATCAGATAATCAGTAGTCGTAGTACGTCCTTTTCAGTCGACCAATGAGAGGGCGGTATTCCATTCAGCACGTTGAAGTTGCATATTAAGCGGGCGTGATCATGGCATGTCGACCAGTAGCATGGGAAAATGGTCTGGCATTTCTTAAAGGTGTGGTTGTAAGGCAAACTTTGTGTAGGCATAAAAAGTCGAATGCCTGAGCTAAACACCAGTACCAAATTTATTATGCTATGCGAAGTATAGCTCGAAATATCAGCGTCGATTCTTAAATAGGTTGTGCCAGAAAGGAGAGAAGTGTCCTCCCTTGTTATTATATAGTACATGTATGATTGATAAGTTGTAAGCAACTATACAAGGCCCTGTGAGAGACAAGTGCCTTTTCTTTCCAAAAAGGATTGTAACAGAACTATCTCAAGTTGTATCATTACCAATTATCACAAAGTCACCTTCATATTGGTGAAATGCATCAAACCAATTTTAGACACACCAACTTTTGCGAGTCATCAAGTTTTATTAGACCACAAGGTTGGCTGGCAAAATGATTATGGAGGGGCCTTAGCTCACCCACTGACTGAGGCTATCTTTTGACTTGAATGTTAATGAATCCTGTTTACTTGCAAAAATTGTTTTTAAAATGCAACTTAAAATGTAAATATTTATTCATGATTTATCAAAACTTGCTTCAAAAAATATGCATTCACATTATCACTTCTGTGTGAGAAAATGTGTGATTGACCTTGACATTGTATCACATGAAATAAAGGATCAATAAACCTGTGCTGCATGTTGGCTGTACTGTCAATGGGACATTGTATGTACTTCTGTCCCCTGTAATGATCCAGATATGGGGATTTGTTTAATTTAGGGGGACACTGGCAGTTTGGGGTGCGAGATGTCCCCTGAGCTTGCTTACGGTGGAACACTGATGATAGATGAATGAAACTGAGGGCATTTATGTAACAAGCATGCAGTAGAAATAAAGATGCTGATATGTGTACTGTAGTAAGATCACAGTGTTATTAAACTTGCAGAACATAAAGCATTACAACTGAACACCACTGCTCTCTCCCATTTTTTTTGGGACTCGTTCACTGTCAAGCATCTTGCAAACTTAAGCTTGCCCAAGCCAAATTTGAGCTTGTCTTGGGTGTCAGGTGGATTTATCCAGCCATGCATTATGTATCTATATAAGATTAGTACCCATGGGGAGTCAATCATGTTAAAATTCATTACAAAAACCGATATGGTGGAAGTGTCGTAATACTTTTGTTTCATGACCATCATATCGTTTTGTTTTGTTTGGATTTTTTGCAAGAGTTTGAGAAATCTTTCTTCAAATTATATTCCCACTATTATTCCTTATTCTCTCTGCTTAGTCTCAACTTTTTTTTCACATTGGCTCTGCCCGAAACAACCACTGCAACACATGTTAACTCGCAGTCACACTTTATCATGCAAATTTTTCTACATGATTATTTCTTGCTCTCTATTCTTTCATTTCTTTCACTGAAATGGCCTGTGGTACTTCTTTGTACATTTGTTTTTATGTATGATACTCTTCATAACTCTCTGTACATTTGTTTTTGTGTATGATACTCTTCATAACTCTCTGTACATTTGTTTTTGTGTATGATATTCTTCATAACATTGTGTATGATACTCTTCATAACATTGTGTATGATACTCTTCATAACATTGTGTATGATACTCTTCATAACTCTCTGTACATTTGTTTTTGTGTATGATACTCTTCATAACTCTCTGTACATTTGTTTTTGTGTATGATATTCTTCATAACATTGTGTATGATACTCTTCATAACATTATGTATGATACTCTTCATAACATTTTGTATGATACTCTTCATAACATTTTGTATGATACTCTTCATAACATTTTGTATGATACTCTTTATAACATTGTGTATGATATTCTTCATAACATTGTGTATGATACTCTTCATAACTCTCTGTACATTTGTTTTTGTGTATGATATTCTTCATAACATTGTGTATGATACTCTTCATAACATTGTGTATGATACTCTTCATAACATTGTGTATGATACTCTTCATAACATTTTGTATGATACTCTTCATAACATTTTGTATGATACTCTTTATAACATTGTGTATGATACTCTTCATAACTCTCTGTACATTTGTTTTTGTGTATGATACTCTTCATAACATTGTGTATGATACTCTTCATAACATTTTGTATGATACTCTTTATAACATTGTGTATGATACTCTTCATAACATTGTGTATGATACTCTTCATAACTCTCTGTACATTTGTTTTTGTGTATGATATTCTTCATAACATTGTGTATGATACTCTTCATAACATTGTGTATGATACTCTTCATAACATTTTGTATGATACTCTTCATAACATTTTGTATGATACTCTTCATAACATTGTGTATGATACTCTTTATAACATTGTGTATGATATTCTTCATAACATTGTGTATGATATTCTTCATAACATTGTGTATGATATTCTTCATAACTCTCTGTACATTTGTTTTTGTGTATGATACTCTTCATAACATTGTGCCTACTTTCCTCTGAGTTTTCGTTTTACAGTACTTCTCCCATACCATATGTACTCACTTATAAGTTGGGTTCAGCTGCAGAAACATAGACCGTGATCTGTTATGACATAATGTGCCAGCAGGTCAGGGTCTACTGATTACTCCTGACAAACTGCATAGACCCACATCTGCCGATGATTTTATGCGATGGCAGTTCTGGGTCTATGAAGTTTGAACTTGAACCCGTCTTAAAAGCAATCTATATGTTACTGCAAAAGATTGTCATCGCTACCAGCCCTTCTAACTTCATGCCAATAACAAAACACAGATTTTGGCACACTCCAGTAATGGCGCAAAATGAACTTTTTTCAGTTATCAGTACTAGCAGCATTTTGATAGTTGTAATATTTTCTGTTAGCAAAAATCAGTCTGTTTTCATTGTCCACTAGGGTATTTCATATTTTGAATACAAAATATCACTAGCAAGAAACATCTAGTTCATGTTTTTTCAGCTAGCAAAATACTGTCATATAGAGAATTGTAATTAGCAACATGCTAGCTTGCAAGTGTCAATTTTGAGCCCTGCCCATTACACAACAAGACATATATCAGATATTTGCATGACACTACCAAATGCCAGTGGAAAACAAACACCTTATGTCCCTTTACTTCTTTTGCAAGTTAATCAAAATTCTATCATAACTTTCCTGATCAGTAGACCTATGAAACAAATCAACAACTCTCAGAAACTCCTTATCTGCAGCTCATCCTTCACATGATTACATGGTGGGGTTGCACTGTTTACAGACATGAAAGAACATTTCATTAATGTCGTAAATGTACCTTCTACTAAATACATTCTACAAATGCATTTTAAAGAAGAAGGATATACCTGCAAAAAAACGTTGATTTTCATGGCATCCCTACTTTGCTCTGCCAAGACTTCTACTGACAACGAAAGATCCTATTCGTAGTTTCCAAGCAAATATTCGGTCTAAAGCAAAAAGTTCAATTGAAAAGTATTGCATTATGAATTCTTGGTACTAAAGAGATAAAGGTTCCGATAGTATAATTATAGGGAAATATTAGTATGTACCTACCTATTCAGTACAACTGCAACTGTCAAGATGGTATAGTCTTCTAAAGCAATTTCACTTTGTACCATCTCCTCGCATGATGCAGTTATTTCCAAAACCAGCAACTTTACAAAGCTCCTTAAATTAATTATGTCACTGTACTGAGGTGTAAAATCTTTGCTTCTGAAAAGATAGAAGAAATAATTCCCATATAAATTATGGGACAAATAAAATTGTATAATAAGGAACATTTTACTTTTTTATTTTAGTCGTGCGATGGTGCGTAACAAAAGAGGCAGAGGAGAAAAAGTGCAATGATATGCTGCTGGCCATTATGGATATCCAGGCAAATGCAACATATGCCCAAAATGTAATTCCTGCTTTCAGGGCACCAGGCGGTCTCAATAAAAATCTGCTTCCTCAGCTGAACTGTGTCAGAGGAGTGGATATGTAAGTTTTATAATTAGTAATAATAACGACTTTATTTAAAGAGGGTGACACAATTATTTGCATGGAACTAATCCTCCATGTGGCCCTCTATTATATATATATATTTACATACAGAGTACATGTACATGGTTGCATGCACACAAAAATAAAATTGATAGTACCTGTAAGCTACATTTATATATGGACATAATAAACAGAAAATTGTGTAAGAACATGCTCCAACTAGGTACCTTGTGTATATACAGTACAAAAATAGTGAGACAACAAACTGGAAGGTTTGAGAATTTATACTTTAAGTTGTAATGTATTTGTCAAATTGAACAGGTTCCACTTTTCATCCATTGAATTAGATTATAATTAAATGCATTTATATTTGTACTTTCTCTAATTTCCTATGGGATTCTGTTCCAAATTAGTGACCCTGAATATTGAAAACTTTTCTTTAAGAGTTCTTTATTTGGTTTTGGAATGGAAAGGTGGTTAGCTGAAATTTATATTAAATTGAGAGTGTTGCCTTGTTTTCTAACATGAAATAAGTCCTTGAGATATAATGGGGCCATATTGTTTGAAACTTTGAGCATAAGTCTAATCTTTCTCAAAAATATTCATTCACTTAATGTTAACATTTTAATATCATTCATTGCATTTGGGATGTTTTCAGCATTATCTAGGATGAGTCTGCAAGCTCTTTTTTGCAAGCGGAATAATTTGCAAATATTCTTGTCAGAAGTGTTTCCCCAGATAACATTACAGTAGTCTAGGTATGGTTGTATATAGCTTTTGTAATATATTAACCTATGTTTAGTTGATAGATATGGCCTTATCTTGTTAATAACCACATACATGAATTGACTTTATGACAAATGGCTTGAATATATTCATTCCATTGCAAATTGTTGTCAACCATCACCCCAAGGATTTTGTCATCAGTAACCATTTGTTGACTAATTTCATTCAAATTAAAGGTTCAAATTATTTTCCAATTTTGCTTTCTTTTGTTGGGTAGTAATCATTAATACTTTAGTCTTGTCTTTGTTTACTTTCATGCGATTTTCCTTACTCCAGGAATCTATTCTAAGTCTATCTGAATGGAGACCTCTGTGTCTGATTTTAGCTGTTTGAAATCTGATAGAGTGGTGTCCTCAGCATATAAGTTGGTAGATGATACACAGTTGTCTATTTTTAGTGGTAGATCATTTATAAAAATGAGAAAGAGGAGTTGGCCTAGGATTGATCCCTGTGGTACTCCACATGTAATTGGTTCTTCTTTAGAAAAACTGCCATTTGTTTTGACACACTGTTTTCTTGTTGTTAGACATGATGTAAACCAATCACACATTGAATTGTCACATTGATAAATGTTCAATTTATTGACAAGAATATCATGATAACAAGGTCAAAAGCTTTCTAAGATCAACTACCGGTAGTATGGATCCAACTAATTTTCCTTGATCTAAGGCAGTAATCCATTTATCTATCATGGAGACCAAGGCTGTCTCACAAGAGTGGTTTATTCGGAACCCTGATTGGTTTGGGTGAATTTTAGTTATAGCTTGATAGGTACATCAAAAGATTGTCATGAACATGTTTTTCAATTAGTTTGGACAGAGTTGGTAAGATAGATATGGATCTGTAGTTATCAGTGGGAAGTCACAGTAGCTCAGTTGAAAGAGAGTCCGATTCATAATCCAAGGTTCATGGGTTCAATACCTGCCCAGGCCGACTCAGGTTAACTGCCTCTGTGTCATTGGGAAAGGCACATAGCTTTCATTTCTTTGGTATTATATAGCCAATAATCTGTTTAAAAGGCTGTTAAAACCAACAAAAACAAAAAAACAAAGCAAATTTTTAGCGATAGAGCTCCCACTTGCACAAAATATTGTGTAACTTATGTAGATTTGACAAAGATGACAAAAGATATGCTCTCATTGTGCATATTATTGATGCAAAAATCAAATGATGGTCAGTATGTCTGCATCAAGAGTTTCAAATCTTTCCCAGCTTTGCCAATGATCACATGGACTTCTGTTTACTTTTGGTGTTCAGTTGATGATATCCCACTAGGCAAGTATTGAACAAACACCATGCAAGTATTGGAAAAAGCCATATTTCTGAGCCAGTTTCAGTTTTTTCCCTAGGGGTGCAAGATTGATAGTCAAAATCATGGTGTCAGAACCGGGGTTCAGATTGATTAAAAAAAAACTTTGATGTCATACATGTAACTGGGGGTCAAATTAAAAAATTTTGGGTTTCTGACGCACAGATGATGGTAACGGAAACAGTTTTTTGATCAAACTTGGAATATTAGCTTATATCATCAAGATCTTGGATGAGTTCAGTAATGAGCGAAATCCACATATATTAATGATGTGATCTTGCGTCTGATTGTCTGAGCTTGTTACCCCTCTGGAAGCCATATTTCTGATCCGTTTTTTATCAGACTTGGAATATATACTTATATCATCAAGATCTTGTACAAGGTCCATAAGTAGTGAGATGCACACATATTAATGAGTTAAACATGCATCTGATTGGCTAAGCTTGTTACCACTCTGGAAGCCATATTTATGATCCAGTTTTGATCAAATTTGTAGTATTGGTTTATATCATCAAGATATTGGATGAGTTTGATAATGTGCTAGATCTATGCATATTAATAATGTTATCTTGCATCTGATTGGCTGAGCTTTTAACCACTCTAGAAGCCATATTTGTGATCTGAGTTTGATAAAATTAGGAATATATGCTTCTATCATCAGGGTCTTGGGGTGTTTCATTGAACGAGATCAGTGCATATAATGAATTATTCTTGCGTCTGGTTTACTATGCTTCTTACCACTCTTGAAGCCATATTTTTGATCTTTTGGGTTTATTATCATCAGCTGTGCATATTAATTATGCCTTCATCTTCAGAAAGAATTTTTATCAGGATATATATGGGTACAATCAACAGGGGTCAAGCTAGACTTTAAATTTAGGGAGAAGTGACTTTTCCTTTTGGACAGAATAGGGAGAAGTGAGAGCAGAACAGGGAGAAGTGGCAGCGATGCAAAAAATGCAATATCTCTCTCTCTCTCTCTCTCTCTCTCTCTCTCTATATATATATATATATATATATATATATATATATATATATATATATATATATATATATATATATAAGTGTGTGTGTGCTATGGTTCTCTTATTTGAATTGTGTCCTGTATTTCTTATTATGCATATTTGCATTTAACATTAGTTTTAAGCAATATTTCATCTTCAAGTAGAAAATTCTCTATGTTGTATGTATATTATAAACACATTTTTTAAGTGTATGAATGTATTATACTCATATGCAGTGTATTCATACTTAAAAGTATATGTTTAGATCGAGAGAAATATGCATATTTTGGCCATATGACTTCAAAAAAGCATAGTAGAAACTATACATTGTAATTAATTTTAACTGACAGGAGTACCTACAGTGTAGATTACAGTATTGTAAATTACAAATAGGTAAAAATACTTAAGCAACTGCCATCTAAAGAACAAATGTAATTTTTTTGATAGTTTCTTCACTAGAAAATGTCCGTTGAAAACATTTCCAAGTTAGTTTGAAACAACCCCTATATTAGGCTATAACACGCACATGTGAGCACATGTAAATGTGTCTTCAACATCTTAGTGTTCATCCATTCAGACCACAGTGGTCACTGATGAGTAATCTCATCTTTACAACTGCATTTTGAGGGAGTTGATTCTGAATTAAATGTAAATCTTTTGACTGTCATTTTTTGGTATTCTTTTTAAAAGTAAATGCATCTATTTTTAGAAACAGGGACTTTCTTCATATGACCACTCCCTTTCTAGCTTCGTTGCAACAATCCCAATATAGGATTGAAAATTTATGGTACTAATATTTGTCTACATGCTCGTAATAACGTTGTGTATTGGTTGGATATTTTTTTCTTTGCTACTCTTTCCGTATTTGCACAAATATGTGCGATGTAAGCTATCAACCTTAACATTAAGTTACAGCGCTTATCAATTCGACAACATAGAATTGTCTCATACGTTTCTGACCAACAAATTTTTATTTTTAGGCTAAATCTTTTATCACATAATAGTTACACTTTGCCTTCTATGAATTGTATAATTTCCTTAATGTATGTGCCCAATGGATTACGAAAACAGACAGTCTAATGAAGACGTACTTCCAAGACACAGTGATGTCCGCCATTATTACCCCATAGCAGGTTCACTTATGGTTTCAAACTGATTTTATGAAGAAAATAATGCAAGCACCGACTGTTAACATTTTAAAAAGATATATTTAGAAAGTGCTTTCACCAATTTTATTCTTAAAACACTAATTGTTATTTACATATAGATGATTTAGTTTCAAAACACAAGTTATTAAGTTTTCATCAACCAATGATAACTTGCGGAAATCGGGCAGCAATATCTTGGGGGGGGATTTAATTGGTCGATCAGCTATTAAAACACATGCTGGTGAATGTGCAAGAGTTTGTTTTGTCGGCGCAATTGATATGAACACATTTCGCCTAGGGTTATCACTACTTGGCTGGTTGAGGGAGCATCTCAAAAGCCATAAACTAGAGGCACTCATGTAGATCTAAAAAAAAAACAACAAAATGACAGGGCAAAGTCGTTTTTGCTTTCCTAATGTAAGAAGGCAAAGTTAATTTTTTCCGCCGACTTAGTCGCCCACTTCGCCTGGTAGCATGACCCCTGCATGATATAAATTTTGGGATTTGATGATTCGAAATGTACTGCATAGATTAGTTCAGTGCATTATATGCGCCAAAAGATCTGAGGCTGCATTGTTGGCAGTCGCACGTTTTACTACCCTAGGAAATACGGTGTGGCATTACTCTGAGACAGTTAGTATCAACCATTGACTCCTAAAATTCTGAATGTGACTCCTGGATTTGACAACTTAGCGATCAAATGACTCCTAATATGGGGCTGCTAGTGTGAGCTCTGAAATTTTGGCCCCTGCCACTACCACACACACGCGTCTTAAGTGTTGTGAATCGGTTTTAATTTCAAAACAGATTTTTGGTTCATCACATTTGACCATGCATTGAATTTAATCTGTAGTAATAATTTTGAAAAATATCCTGAGACTATGCCATTTAGATTCACTTATATTAGGTAAAAATGTATGGGGTTGGTAGCTTACACAGAGTCACAAGATTTTGTGAAGAGATGAATATATATTTATACATTGTAGAACTTTATATAAAAATTGTTAAAGAAGCTTTTTTTGAAGAAAGATGAAACAAAATTTACTGGTCATTTATGAAAAATCGTGATTGATTGCTTGGTTGGTTGGGTTTACCAACTAATCTTTGATTATTTTGGTTATTTGTCACACCACTATATATTACAATATGTAACTGTATAGTACTGGTTATATTTTCACTGTGCCATAGTTTTCATTTCTGGTCAAATGTTGTGTATGTTTAAATTTGGTGTTTCTATCCATCCCATGTTATTCCCTTGGTTTTAATTTTAATAATAGTGAAGTTTCACTTATATTTTTTGTGTGGAAGACTGATTGTTTGAAAATAAAGCAATAATATCAGCGAAATACCCTTCTATGTGATGATGTTAGCTTCCTTAATAACTCTTACATTCATAGTTTTGCCCTCTTAACTTGTAAGCTCTACTGGTAATGAACCGGAAGAGCATATGGGATTGCCATTGCCTGTCCTCTGTCCGTCGCGCATCCTTCCATTAGCACAACTTTGTTATCACTACTTCTACTACTTGGAGGATTGACATGAAACTTTACACACATATTCATCCCAAGATCTTGTTGGTCCTAAATGAAAATGGTGCTGCTTGGACATCCAGTATGGCCGCCACAGTAGCAGTCTTGAAAATCTTGTTATTGCTTCTCCTCCTGAATGGATGGTCTTATCAATATAAGGTTTTCACTTCTTACGATGTCTAGTTGGTCCTAAAGGAAAATGGTGCCGATCTAACATACACTTCTATCATCTTTGAAATCATGTTATCACTACTCCTCCTGGATGAAAATTCATATTGATACAGGGTTTTCACCAGAATACTTATGGTGTCTAGTTGGTCCTAAATGAAAATGGTTCCAGTTTGACATCCAATATGTCCATCATGGTGGTCATCATGATAATCTTGCTAGCACTGCTCAGATTGACATATCTGCATGGGGTTTTCATCTTGTGGTGTGTCGTTGGTCCTAAATGAAAATGGTGCTAATCTGACCTCCAATATGGCCACAATGGCAGTGATCTTGAAAATCTTGTTATGGATGGTCAAATCAACATGGAGTTTTCACCAAAAGACTTCTTATGGTATCTAGTTGGTCATCAGTGAAAATGATACTGATATTACAGACAGTATGGCCGCCACAATGGCCATCTTCAGTCATGTTATTGTTATTCCTCCTGAATTAATTTTCATATCGACATTGGGTTTTCACCAAAGACTTGTGGTGTCTAGCTGGTCCTAAATAAAAATGGTGCCAATCTTACATCCAGTATGGTGACCATCTTGAAAATCTTGTTATCAATCAAGAATATCAGAAATGATTTTAACACTCAGTAGTTAAAGAAAAGAATGGTCTTATTGTAGATTACTGGAAAGATTTTTGGTCAGTGGAGTGTCAGTCCCTTCAAGGGACTCCTGTTTTTCTTCCTAAGGAGCATTGTGACTGAATGATTAGTGTACTAGACTCACGACCAAAAAGGTTCTGGTTCAAATCCTCCCGTGGTACCAGCTTGGATCAGCTACCATGGGCAAGGCACTTTACTCCAATGCCTCGGCACTAAATAACCTACTTGTGTTGCAGTGCTGTAAAACAGCCAACCACTGTGATGCCATTTAAGACTTCTAAATTATTCTGTATATCATTTCTGCGTGCCAGGAAGAAAACTTGTCCATTGATAAGTTAAATAATATACCTTACTTAATGAATTACCTGCACTGTGTGCTAAGGAAACTTTTATTTGGGTACTGTAGATTGGGAAATATCAGGGCATGAAAAATTCTCATTTAGCAACTTGCCCTGCTGGGTAAATGACACAAAACTTTTACGCACCCTTCAGAAATGTTAGTCACTGTACACTCTTGAATAATTGTGACAACTGAAAACTTAAACTGGTTCTTCTGCTACTTTTTTCAGTGATTTGACGAGGTCTGAACATTGAGGCTTTTTTAATGCCTTTAAATGCTCAACACACTGAATGTATTTCCTACTTTTATCATGATTTTTCAAGTATTATTTCCTAAATGCTCCCTTTAAACTCAGAACTGAGGATGATTTTGAGTCTGATATGGATGAATATTTTCAACAAATACAAGAAAATAGGACTCCTTTATACTCTAGCTAATCAAATTCAGTAAACCATGTCCGTTGAAAGTATTGAATGTTTCTGTTATGTTTTGAAAAGTTGTACTGCTTTTTCTGGAATTTTCTTTTCCCTGCTTTTTGTTTTAGCCTTCTTACATTTTCTTCCTTTTGTCTCCATGCCCACAACCAAAAAACTTGCAAATGTCACCAGTTGCAACTGATAAAATTAATTGTATACCCAGGGTATATTCTAGATCAGAAAATTATTGGGGGTGGGGGTAAAATTCCCCCCTGCTTTTGAAAAGACGGGGAAATTTTCTGAATATAGGAGTGATTTAATGAAGGAATAAAGGTTGGGCTTGAAAATATAATGGTTGATTTTCATGCTTTCAGTTGATTTTTTTAATGTTTCTTTTAGAAATTAGCGTGAATCCCACAATTGCATGTCCACTAATAGACCCTGTTGTCAGTCCATATTGTCTCATACCTTTGCTCAAATTTCAAATGAACTACACCAGTGATCTCCCCAGAAATTTTTGATAGCATCGGGGTAAGCGTGTTAGGGTCATAAAATGTTTTAAAAAGCATGCGATAACGTCATCAAAGTGAAGCAAATTAATATCAATGAAATAAAAAAGAAGTGTATATATTTACATAATATTCTTTATTTACCTAGGTTGTAACAAGGCTTAATGTCTATCTCATTTGTTTCTTAATTTAAATAAATGGTATACATCTTTGCTTCTTTTCGCCATATATACATGTACTGACTGCCACATCAAAATTAAAGTCTTTAAAGGATTGTCCTTCAGTACTGATTGTCATCAGGTAGTTCAGTACCCTCTGTGTTAACCTGTTCCTTAAAACACTGTTAATTCTATTCATTGAGGAGAATGACCTTTCACAATCTGAGAAAAAAAGAAACTGAACATACAATTTAATAATGGATGTATAAAAAGAGACAAAACTACCTGAAGCCTAATTAAGTGAATTACCTAGGATAAATTCTTCAAGAGTCAAGACAGTGATGTGTTTTCAAATAATCATCACAGAATAAGATAATACATATATTTTTCCATTAGGAAAAATATATTAAAGTGTTTGTTATTGTTTAATTTCTTCACTGAATCAATGTCAGAGAGCTTTAAAATTGTTCAAAAGTTTAAATTAAATTAAAAATGACTTTACTGAATAATTAGTAAGGATATGGATGAAACTATTTAAGTTATTTTTATTAAGGAATACTTTTTATATATATCTTTTCGAAAGAGGTAAACTGGAAGATAAAGATTGTTCCGTTTATTACTTGGATAGACAGGAAAGAGAAATGCGAAATTAATAGGGCAGCACCCACTTAAGTTAAGGTTTACTGACCAAACTATATTTCTCTTGCTCAGATGCTTTTGAAATTATATTTTTTTATTGAAAAAAATGACATTTTTTTCCCGTTATTTCTATATGCAGTTTGTGCACTTACGTTACTGCTTGCTTGTTCTTTACCATATAAATACATGAATCAATAGACTGAGAGAGAGAGAGAGAGAGAGAGGGATGGAGAGACAGAGAAACAGAGGGAGAGAAATTTAAAAATAGACACTGGTGAATGGATACACATTTTACTATAATAGATTAAATATAGATTTTCATTATGCCTTTTTTAAATCAGATAAAATTACCTGTTTGAATCTGATTTTTGTCTGATTTTACTTATAAAATACTTCCTATCACTCTTGAAGAATGCTGGTGACACAGTTGATGACATCATTATCTCAAAACAAGCGTGCACGATTCAAGGACTGACACGACTTCAGGCTGTTGGATGATACTTTTAAAAAAATATATTACAACAACACCACCACAACCCAGTAGATCTGAACCAAAATTTAGCAATATGTATGGAAAACTTACCATCCGATCTAGCAATTTCCACCCATGGGTAACAAGGGTATAACATCTTCCATTCATTGTTAAATCCCGTCATTCATTACTTGATCTCTTTCTTTGTGGAAATCACTGCCACTATTGGTGACGCCAATTTCTGATTTTTTTAACCGGCCAACATAGGTCTAGCCGGGCACTGGGTAATTTTATTTTGGGTTTGAAATGATAGCGTAGTGGGCCTGCTACGGTAAAAGGCCCTGGGGATAACACTATACACTAAATGCAAAGTACTTGGTAACAAGTTAATAAATTCGAAACACTTCTGATCTGAATGTAGGAAATGATGGAGTATTTCTGGTGTGAGATACTTAAGAAGTCTAATGTATGCTAAATGACATCAAATGATCAAGTTTTAATATTAGAATATTATGTAGTTGGCTGATAGAAACTTGTTACAAATGAATATACTGTATGCTTTTTATTTGATAATTGGCTTAAAGTTGCACTCGTCCAATCGGGCAAGCGTCTTGAAAAAGTCACTTGCCAGTCCTTACCTGTTGCTCATAATTAGAAGCGAACCAGTGGAATTTTCTGTCCCAGATTACTAGGAAGAGATTCATTTTTGTATACATTTACGAGGTGGAGAAGATGCAAAATTTAATCTCTCACAAATAATATCACTCCGAACATTCAATTTACCATGGAAAATGTCCCCACCCATCACTAACCTGCTGTAACGGACAGCCGTAATGTACATGATGCAATAATCAGATGCAGGATCCTCTCACAACTAACCTGACAGGCATACTTTACTAGTGAATTGAATTATTTTGCATTGAGATGATTATTGAGAAGTAATCGCTGATTACAGCTGTTAAAATTAGCCCCCGTCGATCAATATTTACATATTTTACATGCTTAATTATCTGTTCTTTCACGCTTATAGTATTTATACATACCTTGGTACATTCAAACAGCATGCAGCTAAGTTCTGAATTTATAAATTCACATGTTTGTTCCTTTGTATTTTGAGTATTTTCATCAAGTCGAAAGGCATGAAGATATCCTGATCATGAAATTCAATATATGGTCATTCAGTCACAAATTCAAGTCTTTATGCATAAGTCTGAGGATGTCTAGTTATCAGAAATAACTCCCATAATACTTCCCCGCTTGTCAGGTAAGGCCCCTCCTGTAGGAGAGAGTGAACGTTTGAGGAGTAGATCGCTCCCCCCAAAAGGGAGGAGAAGTCGAACACCCCTCACGTTCACAGTAGCGTGATGCTGCCCTTCGCGAGGAAGGAAGTGAACCGCTCGTCTCAGGGTAGCGTGTCGCACCCTCCTGAGAGGGAGGAGCTGCACCGCGCCCAACACTTCTGGGGTAGCGTGTCGCACCCTCTCGAATGGGAGGAGATGCACCGCACCTTGTTTAGTGATGAAGACGAACTAGGTTCTGACATATCTATGTCGCCTAACTGGCCATTGACCTGTGCCCAGTGACAATTCCGGTCACCGGGTAGTGACTGGTGACCGGTCACCAGGTAGAAAAAAAAAAAAAAGGGATTGGGAGTCTGCCCAGAGGGTTCAGACTAGGGAAGGGGATCAGATCGGGATCCCCCCTTTCCTATTATCCCAATGAATCCGTACGGGATGTGGGGCCCAGAGTAGAGGCGATGTCGCGGCTCGTATCCCGCCATCGCCTACTTGCCAGGTGGTATTCACCAGTAAGGTGGAGGCATAGCATCATCCAAGAAAGACAAGCGGTCTCGTCTTTATGCTGGAACATGTAGAACATATAGACGAACAAGTACAGGAAATGGCACAGAGTGCACCTATGTCACTGTCTCCGAAGGACATAATGATGTCCAGCCACACTCCTGCTCTGAGTGTTCTAGATGATGATGCGTTTATCTACCCTCATTGACTCCAGTGAGATCGAGGTAGAAACAGCTCTTTTGTCGCCTCCTATCAGTCCCACCAGCTCCTCTCACTTAGATGAATCGGAGGAGATCTGGTCTTTTGATAATGCTGTAACTTGTGCCCAAAGCCATCTTGCGCACAGCCCAAGAAGATCTTTTCCAGTTTAAAAGATCTCCGGGACCCAGCCACAACCAGATCTCCTGCTCCTTCTACATTCCTCAACGATTGAGGAAATGTCACAGAGGTTTTTCCACAGGCCAGCCTGTGCTAGACGGCGGAGAGGGTGGTCTGTCCCTCCCTCTACTTTGAGACCTTGGTCTCTGCCTCTATTTACTGGGTACATTCCCGAAGTGATCCATTAAGAACCTCTCCAGTTGGATGCAGATGCGTCTCAAGTGGGTATTATAATTGAAGCCTGGGCATGCCTTCCTATTAAAATAATCAAAGCCTTTGAGCAGAAAGGCCGGCTTCTGGTCACCATAGCTTCACATGCAGACCTCTTCTCGGCTACTTCGTTTAGTATGCTGAAGGAAGCTGTAACCAAGACATCCCGGAATTCACTTTCTGTCACAATGGTTTTATCAGTGGAACTTCTAACATCCACCATCACATTGTGCTGGACTCCATAAAGGTCTTACTTATCCATAGTAAAGACCTTCTAAGGGCTGCTACATTGGAAGCCGAGAGAGCCTCTTCGGAGGACTCATCCCCACTGTGGCTTCACAAGATTTGAAGGATAATGAACATACATGTAGATCCTTCACACTGCACCTGGCCCATCGCAATCAGCCAGGAAGCACACTAAGGTGAATTGCCCCCAGGGGCCACCCACTAAATTTTTAAAACAGATGCAGCCCCAGTCCAATGCACAAGCTCAAATGAGAACTCCTCCTCCTGAGTAAGGTCCTCCAGAGGAACTTCGCCAACCCACCTTCCTTTCCCAAGGGGGGGGGATGGCCCTAGGGACTCGCACTCTCTCCTGCCATGCATTCCTCTTCTAATGTCCCTGTAGGCCCTTGGCTAGGCCTCTTTTCAGAGGCTTGGTCAAGTAACTCAGATGATGGGTGGGTCCTTTCTATGGTAAGTGAGGGTTACCAGCTTCAGTTTCAGGAACAACCTCCTCTATCAAGGATGTTCTTTCACATGTCCAATTTGGTGAAATTAAAGGAAGAGGTGCACACCCTTTTACAGAAAGGGGCAGTCAAGAGGTTCCTGAACGATCAGTCTCCTGCATTCTACTCCCAATTCTTCCTGGTCATCAAGAAAAGTGGGAAATTTTGTATCATTATCAATCTCCCCCTGTTAAACCGGTGGAAATACCTCCGGGTTTGCATGGATCAGGAAGTCTTTCAATTCTGGGTTCTGCCATTCGGAATCGCTTCTGCACCCAGAGTCTTCACCCATGTTATGGGTGTTGTAGTGTCCTATCTCTGATTACTGGGAACCCCGATTCTCCAGTATTTTCACGACTAGCTGATCCATAATGTTCAGGATCTGTTCCGTTATTGGTTCACAGTAACTCGCTTGTTTTTTTTTTAACCCAACCTTGAGAAGTCAGAACTCGTTCCATCTAAGTTTACATAGGGATGAACTTCCTCGTGAACCAGAACTTAGTCCAGGTTCCACCGGATCACATAGATCGAATCCTGGCGCTTCTAGAGGCGCTACAAGCAAAAACATTGTTGTCTGCTTGCCTTTACCTATCCCTATTGGGAACCTTGAATGCCGCTACGGATCTGGTTCCCTTAGTACGTCTCCATATGCGCCCTCTACAGTTTCTCCTTCTCGCAAGGTGGGAAACACACAGGGATTCTTTATCAGCTTTGATTCCTCTAGGACCAGACTTTGATTCCTCTATGACCAGACTTTCATCACCATTGCGCTGGTGGATGAATTGGAACAGTTTCCTGACTAGGGTCCCCATGCATGTGCCTCAGCCCCACTCCTATCTGTTCGCCGTCACATCAGATATCGGTTGGAGCGCTCACCTAGAGCCAGAGGACGTAATTCTGCAGGGGTCATTGGACTCGGGATTCCCTCCGCATAACAACCTAGAAATGAAAGCCATATTTCTAGCATTACAACGGTTCATCGTCAGAGTAAGGGCTCGATGTGTCATGGCCTTCTCCTACAACACGTTCGTCGAAGCATATCTCCGACTTTAAGGAGGCACACATGCCCCTTCTCTCAGTGTGGAGGTCTGTAACCTCTGCTGGGCCACCTCGGAGAACATTACCTTCTGAGTTCGCCAGATTCCAGGGAAGAAGAACGTTTTAGCGGACAGTCTGTCTAGGTCACGCAAACAGTCCTCATGGAATGGATTCTCACTGCTACGTAACAGAATCCTTTTTCTCACTATGGGGAAGTCCCTTGTGGACTTGTTTGTGACCAGGCTCAACAACAGACTTCCCTTTTATGTCTCACCAGTCCCGGACCAAAGAGCTTGGGCAGAAGATGCATTCGGCTTCCAGTGGGATCGTCTGTTCGCGTACGCCTTCTCACCGTTCAGAGACTGCTATCTCAAGTTCTGCAAGTCAGAACTTCCAGTGCTCATATCATTCTCATAGCCCCATTATGGCCCCAATGATCATGGTTCAGTGATCTTCTGTTGCAACACAGGAGCTCCCTCCTACACAACAACCACACATTCTCCACCTTCACGCTTGGCTCATCTCAGGCGATCTATCTGCCAGAACAAGTCTTCGGGCTGGGTTGCCAGTTGCATCATTCAGGCCAGGAGAGCTTCACCATCCAAGGTATATGATGCCAGGTGGAGAATCTTCTGTGATTTGTGCAGTAGGAAACATGTTGATCCTAGCTGTCCCTCTGTAACTTCAGTTACTGATTTCCTTTTTATTCCATTTGAGAAAAGAAAAGATGTTCAGTATCAACTATCAAGGGCTATAGAGCTGTCATTTCCAACACACCTAAATTCTGTCAGGGCTCAGCAATCGGTTCAGATTCGCACCTTGCTGATCTCATTAAGTATTTTGAGCTGCAGAGACCTGTCTCACGCTCTCTTTTGCCCAGATGGAGTCTATCTTGTGTTTTATGGTCCTTGTGACAGTGTTTTTACTTGCTTTGGCATCTGCGAGAAGATGCAGCGAGATTCATGCATTGTCTGTTGACACTGGCTGCCTCCGAATCTGTACTGGAGATGATCAAGATAGGTTTTTATGCCCAGTTAGGGCACTACGTTTCTATCTAAATGCTTCAAAAGGGAAAAGAAAGGGTAGGGAATGTCTTTTCCTTCCTCTTAAGGGCTCTGTTGATAATTCCGCCTCCACTATCATGGTGGATTGTCACCTCAATCAAAAGAGCTTACTAGTCCCTTCCCAATAGAGACCTCTCTTTTATGAAACATCAAGCTCATGAGGTTTGAGCCTCCACTGCCTCATGGGCCTATCTAAATCACTCTTCCTTGGAGGACATCATGAAGGCAGCATTTTGGCGATCCCATGCTACCTTCTCTACCTCCGCTCATTGCGCGGGTATTCTCTCTTGGAACCCATAGTTGCAACACAACATGTGGCCCAGAGGGACTCCAACAATTTGTAAAGTGGATCTCTCCCTCAAATGGTGAACACTTTCCTTTTTTCTCTGTTTTTGATCAGTTTCACACATCAGCCTACCCGCCTAACTGACAAATTCAGCTATATAATAGTGATAGGGTATTGTATTGCTGCTATTAAAATGTAGTTTTTTGGGGGGTAAAACTAATTTTAATTATGCAATACTTACCCATCACTATTACCGAATGCCCTCCTCCCAACCCGCTCTGATGTCCTGGCGTAATGTCGTCTGTGAAAAAGATGAATATTCGCGCAGGCGCGGAGAGGTGCACGAGTGTGCCGTGTCTTGTTGACAAAATTCTCCAATCTGTGGGAGGATGTATTCACATCGAACTGACGAGATTTTTCGACACGAAAAATTAATATCTATATAATAATGATGGGTAAGTATTGCATAATTAAAATTAGTTTTACCCCCCAAAAAACTACATTTCTGAGAAAATTGTAATGTTCTTGAGAGGTTTTATCAGCCACTTTTCTCCAACAAGGCAAGCTACATGGTTAATACAACCATGAACAATCCTTTAATTTAAAAAAAAGTTGGTTTTGTCCTTGAAAAGTGCGTGAATTTATTGAAAAACTCCTTGAATTTTGGCTAAAAATTCTTGAATTCATCTAAGGGAATACAAAACATTGAAACTAAATAAGGTATATATTACTTTTTAAATTCAGAAATATTTTTATTTATTTATTTTCCAAAAATAATAAATAAATACATAAAATTTGAGAAAATTGGGTAGATCAAATGATACATGACAAGTAAGCGTTGTTACCAGATGGGTTAGTATCCTATTGCTGTAGTGGCTATTTCTTCTACATTTGTACCTGTCTGTGCAGTGATAAACAAATTAATATTTAGGCCACACACCAAAAATATGCGTGTTTCCTATTGCACTGGTTTTAAAATTAAGGTATAGGCAGGTATGTAATTTTTTTATTTTTTTTTAACATTATATATAAATCAAATAATATTTCAAGTGCTTCAAAGTACTGGGAAAAACTGGCTCAGTTAGATGCACAAATCAATTTCAACTGATTTTTTTTATTTTAAAATAAAAATTGGAGGGGGGGAGGAGTGCTAGGGTCGACAATGAGAAACAGGGACGGTCGGCTGACTAGAAACACACATATTTTTCTTTTGGCCTTAGAGAAAATTTTATTTCTGTATGGAAGTCCTTGAAAACTTCTTAGAAGTCCTTGAAAAGTCTCTCGGGGCTGACAGTACAAACCATGAAGCCAGGATTAAGAAATGAGTGGCCAGTAAGGGAATTTTTTCGCGAGTTTAAACCAAAAGGAACGGTGTGTACTTATTAAAGCATGTGCATGTATTTTGTTGAATCTAGTAGTGCAAGTACTATGATTTTGCTCTACTGGCATATTAGTAACATATAATTTTGGTGCAACCCATTCTTGAAAATTTTGGAAGCTCTGTATATGTGAATATATTACTCACAGTGCCTAATTATAGCACTGTTTATATTATCTGCCAGAATGATACCTTCACTAGATGTTCACAGTATCAGTGTTGTACAGTAATGTCTGTACTTACAAGCTCAGTTACCGTATATACTCTTGTATAGTCTGTGTCCAAATGCACACAACATAAACCCTGATCTGCCATTGCATAATTCACTGGCAGATCAGGGTCTATGTTTGTTCTACTGATTAGTCCTTACAAACTGCATAGACCCAGATCTGCTGGCGCATTATGCAACAGCAGATCTGGGTCTATGCAGTTTGCAGTTGGTATCAGCTTATATGCGAGTATATACGGTAACTTTTATATATTTTACACTGCTAATTGTCTATAGCTTTCTCCTTTCAGTACTGATTGCATGCAGATGGTACAGAATGATGAAGCAGACCTGATAACCTTAGAAGCTGGACAGGGCTACTTTGCAGGCAGATACCATTCTATGATGCCTATTATGGCAGAAGTCTACCAATGTATGTCACTTTATATTTTGATCAACATGTCTCATTTTTTGATTGACATTTAGTCATTTCATTGGGTTTAGTTTAATTGGTTTTCATGTTAGGAACAAAACCATATATATTCACTTATACAACTGCAAATAACATAGACCCTGATCTGCCATCGCATAATGTAAGCAACAAAATACGAGCCACCGTGTTTATAATTACAATGATGTAATCTAGTTGTAACACTACTTTAGCTATTTGACAATGAACTGAAGCACTGAACTGAATCTGCACACAGCCAAGTACAAACAGGAAAATATGGCGTGACTCATGCCACGTAGATGCATCTATTTATAGCTTTGTTACAACAATCCCAAGATAGTATTGAAACTTGATGGTTTTAATATTTGTCTATGTATTCATAATATCATCTTGTATTGGTTGGATATTTTTTCTTTGCTACTTTTTCTCCTATTTTCACAAAAATGAGTGATGTAATTAAACAACATTGACCTTAAGTTACAGCTCTTATCGATTCCAGAACATAGCATTGTCCCATATGTTTCTGATCAACACATATTTATTTTTAGGCTAAATCTTTTATCAGATAATAGTTACACTTTGATTTCTATGAATTGTATAATTTCCTTGATTGATGTGCCCAAATTATGAAAACAGACAGTCTAATGAAGACGTACTTCCAAGACACAGCAATGTCTGCCATTATTACCCCTTGGCAGGTTCACTTACAGTTTCAAGCTGATTTTGTAAAGAAAAAAATGCAAGCACAGCAGTTAAAATATTCAAAATATACATTTAGAAAGTGCTTTCACCGATTCTATTCTTAAAACACATATTATTATTTACATATACATGTAGATGATTTAGTTTCAAAACACAAGTTAAGTTTTCAGTCATCAAATGATTACTTGCGGGAATCAAGCAGTGATATCTTGCAGGAGGAAAGAGTTAATGGTCAATCAGCTATTAAAACATATTCCTGTCAATGTATAAAAGTTTGTTTTGTCGGCGCAATTGATATGAACACCAGCTAAGGCAACATGCAATCCATTTCGCTTGGGGCTTAACACAAACTATATGCTTAGCTGAGTTGAGGGAGTATCTCAAAAGCCATAAACTACTGTCACTCGGTGTAGACAATACGCAACACAAATCTCAAATATATGACAGGGTGAAATCGTTTTTACTTTCCTAATAGAAATTAAAAACGAAGTTCACATTTTTTCGGCGACTTAGTCGCCCACTTCTGGTAGCGTGACCCTGAGTGAATATCTGTTTAAAAAACAATGTTTATGGCAGTGAAAACATTCAAGGTTTGTGGTAGTTGGCTGAGTTGCAATGTAGAGTGTTTGATGGCCATTAGTGTAACCTATTTTCAAGGTTAAAGTCACGCTATGGTGAGGAAGATTTAATGAATGGGGGGGGGGGATAATGATAAAAGATACCATATTTATGCAAATACACAATTTGTCATTTAAGATTTTATTTCTTAGTTTGGAAAGATAAGTAATTCTGAAAACATAGGTATTATTTATAATAAATTCTGGTAGATTATGAGTGTACACTAAAGTTAAATGAGAGCAAGATACAGAATGGAGAATTCCATGGTGCAGCTCATTTCAGGTTAATCAGATATTCAAACATGTTAATGTTTTCATGAGTTACGTGTACTTGAGCACGTGATAAAACGTTTATTGCAATAATGCAAGTGTCATGAAAATTTAGATTACCCAAAATTTACATCTTGTCTGTTTTCTTGACTGCAAGTTTCTACTGCTATATGAGTGATTGCCCCACTGTTTGATAATGAGTGTTGCCAGAATTATGTGTGCTTGAGTGTACAGGCATCTGTGTAAATTTGGACAGTGTTATTTTAATTTTTGGTTTAAATTATTTTGATTGAATTTTGGTTTCATGCACTTTGCACTGTATAGTCACATTTTACCTTTGGCCCCCCCCCCCCCCCCAATGTGTGTTTCCGGTCAGCCGACCGTCCCTTTTTCTCATTGCCGACCCTAGCACTTTTTCCACCCCCATACAGAGACCTCTTATAATTTGCTATAATAACTGTGTTCAGGTTTACATAGATACAGCAATGTTTCTTAATTACAATAATTTGTAATCTTGACAAATTATTTGTACAAATATGTGATTTCAATGGAAATTAGCAACATAAACAAGTGGGAATAACTTTTTTGATTTGTTTTGTTCGATTTATTAAAGACAGCTGCTATTACCATAAGGTGTGGAAATGCTGACATTGTCACAGATAAACACAAAGAAAAAAAAATGTTTTATGTAATGAATAGTAGCTTTGGAAAAGATCTTTTAGTCTACAGGATTAGATTTGTCCTCATCTTAATTTATCTCGTTACTCAAATCAATATATTCTATATCACATTGGTTGGAATGCCTCTCTAAATATCAGCACTTCCTGACTCTGACATACCATATATAAAGGGTCATTTTTTTCTGTGGTGATTTTTTATGGAAAGTTAGTAGGGGTGAATGATTCATCGATATATCGATGCATCGATACTTTTGCCATATCGATACAATAGGTGAAGAATCGATACAAAACAATATCTACCCTATATAAGTTACTTTAATCTTCAGCAGTCATGAATAAGTATTAGTCGTTTGCCTTCTTATTCTTTAAACTGAGAATCGATAATGTATCATATCATAGGCTGTGTCTCGTGAATCGTATCGATACGTGGCACAGGTGTATCGTTTCACCCCTGAAAGTTAGTATTATTGGCGATTTAATGTCTCGCTTGTTTATTTTTTTCAGGTAAATCAACAAAGTAACTTGTATAATTATGCATATGAATGTTTACATGTTATTCTTTTACAGAAAACGTTTATAAATATGTTTAAAAATAGCTTTGTTAGAGAAAGACCCACTATACGGTATGTATTGCAATGTCAGGGAGCATGCCAAAAAAACTCGCTCTCTGACACTGGCTCTCCATAAACATACTTATGAAAAAACTTTGCACTTGTGCCTGCCTGGGAGTTGACATAAATTTACGTAAAAATGCAAGGGAAATTTATGAAAAAACATAATTCTCGTTAGTGAAACACCCGTAATCACATAGGAAAGTTTTACACCATTCCCTTGATAACTCACACACAACAGGGTCCAAAACATAGACCACACTATAACCGAGGGCGTGAGTTACCGAGTGACCTCAAAAAAATTAAGAAGGGGAGGTCACTCGGTAACTCACGCCCTCGGTTATACTGTGGTCTGTGTTTTGGACCCTGTTGTGTGCGAGTTATCAAGGGAATGGTGTAAAACTAAAGCTATTTTTAAACATATTTATAAACGTATTTAAAAAAATAATGACATGTATGACATGTACTGTGAATTCTTTTATTTTTGTGCATGTAAATTTTTATGGTTTTGTATAAAATGACATTTTCATTTATACTAAAATTCATGGATTTGGGAAGAAGTCCTTCTATTTCCACAGAAGGATTATTTAATAGATCTTTAAATTTGTGGTTCATAGCAACCATGAAAACCATGGAAATTGTTACACTAGAAAAAAATAATGAATTCACAGTAAACTGATAATACAGTTTTTAGAGTTACAGTTTATAATATTCAGTGGTGAATAAAATTGCAATTGAATCATGAAACTTCTGAAGTAAAGCACCTGTAGATCACCAGTGAGAATCACTCTGATCTATATTTCATATATTAATATATATTGTGTCTCAGATGAGAGCATATGTTTTCTTTGGACTATGACTTTCAGATTCTTGCCACATATTTAATTTCAGTAAATACGTCGGATGTTGAGCATTTTGCAGTGGCAGTCAAAAAGAAGCTCAAACCATTGCTAACTATAAATAACCTGCAAGGAGCCAAAGTCTGTGATCCAGGTATGTTAGCATAGTTTATTAGTGTGGGGCAGACATCCTAGAAATAGCAACACTGTGATTTTGGTATGTTAGCAAAGTTGATTAATATGGGGCAGACATACTGGAAACAGCAAGGCTGTGATTTTGGTATGTTAGCAAAGTTGATTAATATGGGGCAGACATACTGGAAACAGCAAGGCTGTGATTTTGGTATGTTAGCAAAGTTGATTAATATGGGGCAGACATACTGGAAACAGCAAGGCTGTGATTTTGGTATGTTAGCAAAGTTGATTAATATGGGGCAGACATACTGGAAACGGCAAGGCTGTGATCTATATATGTTAGAACAGTTGATCCTATAAGCAACATTACTGAGATGCAGGTATGTTAGCACAGTTGATTAATGTGAGGCAGACATACTGGAAAGAGCAATACTGAGATCCAGGTATGTTAGCACAGTTGATTAATGTGAGACAGACATACTGGAAAGAGCAATACTGAGATCCAGGTATGTTAGCACAGTTGATTCATGTGGGACGGACATACTGTAAACAGCAATACTGGGATCCAGGAATGTTAGCACAGTTGATTCATGTGGGACGGACACAATGGAAACAGCAATACTGGGATCCAGGAATGTTAGCACAGTTGATTAATGTGGAATGGACATACTGTAAACAACAATACTGTGAATACACTTTGACTCATATGGAAGCACTCCATTTTGTGTAAAGTGTGTGTGCCATAATTTGTGCTATTTCTGTTAGAGACATATCCATGAATTAAATATCAACAACAAAATATAATTAGATAATCTCTATGAGGTAAAGGAGACTTATTGTAGCATACCTGGCATCCGCCTCCACACTTATAAAAGCATATGTACATGTACAATTTCCCATTGCAATGTCTCATCCATTCTTTCTTCCTAGGTCCTAGGCAACAGTTTGGAGTGGGTTTCA
The DNA here is from genome assembly GCA_029931535.1 of Margaritifera margaritifera. Classification (NCBI taxonomy): domain Eukaryota; kingdom Metazoa; phylum Mollusca; class Bivalvia; order Unionida; family Margaritiferidae; genus Margaritifera; species Margaritifera margaritifera. The sequence goes on along the minus strand of JAQPZY010001089.1, from coordinate 1,028,001 downwards.
TACCGCCACCCCCTGTTGGGGGTGCTGAGTGGGTTAATTTTGTACATGTACATTATTTGAACATTCTTGGTGAAGTTTTTGCAGATAGCTCATGACCACATGGGTTTTTTGCACCCTTTATAAATACTGTTACACCTGGAATCATGAAACTTGGTAAGGAGATGCATCTTGATCAGTATTACAGCTTCACCATAAAAGTAGGTCACTGTTGCCTGTATTTTGCTCTTCACTGACTTGAGTTACATTTTTGTGTGTTTTAAGTTCATTTTTGAAGCAATGTTAATGCTAGACTCATCACACTAGATGATTGTATACATCTCTTTTGGCACTTCACCCATACAACAAAAGGTCACTGTGACCTACATTTCATATTTTATCAGCTTAGGTTAAGTTTCTGCATTTAGCTGATGACAACATAGGTTATTTGCATGCTGTGCGTATACTATTCATCTAGAATCGTGAAACTTTGTGAGGGTATGCTTCTTGATGAGCACTACACCCACATTACAAAAAGTATGTCATTATGACCCATATTTTACATGTTGCTGACTTGATTTAAAAAATTTTTTTTGAGGTTCATTTCTCAGGCTCTGTTCATGCTAGAATCACATAATAGATAATGATTTTTATCTTGGTTAGTACCACACAATATATGCTCACTGTGACCTGTATTTGATATTTTACTGGCTTTGGTTAAGTTTTTGCATTGAGCTCATGGCATGCTATAGAGATATAGACTATCCAACCTAGAATGATGAAACTGGGTGAAGGGATGCATGGTATTATGCAGTATACCCTTATGGCAAAAAGGAACCTCTGTGACTTGTATTTCATGCTTCAGTAACTTTGTTGAAATTTTGCATTTACAGTTCATTTCTTGGGTGCTGTTCATGTTAGAATAATAAAAATTGATAATTGGATGTGTCTCTGTTAGTACTACACCCATGCAACCAAAGAGGATCACTGTGACCTATATTTTATGTTTTATTAATATAGATTAAGTATTTGTTTTTAGCTCTGGATCACGTACATTTTTCCTTGCTATATACATTATAGCTGACGCAAAAAGCACCTTCTGACCACTGCAGTTGAAAGTAGGAATAAATATGGTTGTTCAGTGGTAAACTTTCCAAAAAATAATAACTGTACAGGTTAACTGTGTTGTACATGTGAATAATTAGGTATTAGAAGAATGGACTACATGCAAATTGCACATGAAACTGCAGATGTAGTGGCTAATCAAGGTAATTACTGATGGATGAACTATGCTTGAAGTAGTGGTCGTACTTGCACTAACTCCAAGGTTACTCAAAGCCTTTGACTTTTGATTAAAATATGTCTTCTATAAGTGGACAATTATAATGGCTTCTAAAGCAGATTTTATGAACAATTAGTTGAAGAAAATGAAACTTTTATCAACTCTTTATAGTACCTCTACTTTTATATAATAATAATAATAATAATAATAATAATAATAATAATAATAATAATGAGGACTTTGTATAGCGCCTAATCTTTAGAAGCTCTAAGCGCTTTACAATATTAGATAACACCTAAAAAACATATATAATGATATGATTACGAAAAACAAACACCATGAAATTAGAAAACAAAAACATGCTGAAAATAGTTAAGGGAAGGAAACATTAAAAGAATATTCTTTTTTATTCTTTTATGTCCTGTCATAGGGGCCAACATTTTATAGGTCAATATCACTTTAGTCTGAATTTATTTTCTGCATGACAATTAATGTTTACAGTGGCTGATGTAGACTAGTAAAAGCTTTGTAATTGTTGATTAGATTCTGTTCTTTTGGGTCCATAAAAAAAATGTTTCCACAAAAATAATTGAATTCACATTGTGGTGGCATAATTAATTTCCATGATCTTAGTAAATTCATTATAATTTTGACATACAATGTTTGCAATAATGCTATGATCTCATACAATTTATGGTTCCATTTAAATAAATTATTCAAGAATGTTGTCATTGTAATTCAACACACATCATGTGTTGCTATTGACATATTTAAAATTTCCACTCATTTAGCTATACCTTTCTAAATTTGTAAAACATTTGCAGTCATGAACATTTTTGTGGTAGATCTGTCATTGAATAAAAGGCACATTTTGTATTCAGGACATTCTTTTTTCCCCTTTCCAGAGAGGGATACAGATAAGAAATAGTATATGTTTTTGTATGTTTCATCCATTTAAAACGTGGACCCTAGCATTCAGTTAATTTGTTTAATTTCAACTGAAATTGGTTTAAAACTTCAACACATCTTATCATAAAGGTCGAGTTGTATGCATATTTTGTCCATATTTGTAGGGGACCCAAGGTAGCTCTGTTGATAGAGCATTGGACTCCTAGTTCAGGGGTCATGGGTTTGATACTATATTTCCTAAATTCCTTTATAGATTTTCATCACACTTGTCATGAATCCTTATGAAATTAAAACAATTCATTCTACAACACTTTCACTTGCTGCTTTTACCCTAGTGTCATGTTCACATTCATAGAAAATTTACATCAAAGTTTTGGTAAAGTTTTTTCATTTGCTTATATTTCCTAAACCGCGTGATGGATTTTGTTTATACATTGGTTGAATCATTATGAAGCTAGGACAATTCATTCTGTGACATGCTTGCTCACCCTTTTTGACCTTGTGGTCAAGGTCACATGTTTTGAAGCAATGCTTTTTGATCGTTGTATCAGCATGCAGGATCTGACCTTGTTGAGATAGTTACGGTATACAGTCGCATCTAAGCCAATACCAACTGAAAACTGCATAGGCCCAGATCTGCTGGCGCATAATGTGCCAGCAGATCTGGGTCTATGCAGTTTGTAAGGACTAATCAGTAGAATAAACAACATGGACCCTGATCTGCATGCGCATTATGCAACGGCAGGTCAGGGTCTATGTTGTTTGCATTTGGATTCGGCTTATACACGAGTATATACGGTAAATATTTACAATTCTTCCTTAACTCTGACTTTTTATAATAATGGAGACTATTGGAAAGTCTCCTTTACTGAACAACATAATGCAGGTTAAAAATAATGTAGAGACCTTGTACTGACGCCTGCAAACCTTGTATTTGTTTCTAGGAATTGGTACAGGTGCTGGATGGGTTTATCCAGTAGCCTATCTGCTGGAGCAGGAGCTGATCAAGGTATCTGAGTGCAATGCTGTAGTCAAGACAGTCACAGAGTTTTTTGGTTCGATGTGTCTGCCAGGAGCTCTCACATCCTTCTACAATCCATTTGGTAAGCACTCTGTTGCATTATCCCAATATTTCAGTGTCAGGAATATAGTGCATACCATCTGTCAATCCATGATATGTCCGTTACTGTGTCTCCTCCTAAACCTCTGGGTGGAAATTCATAAAACTTGGACATTATCTGGTTTATATGATAGTCATGCATAAGAGGAGTATTACTACTTTGTTCCTTCCTTGGGGTGAGGGGATATCAAATATTACAGTGGCATTTCCAATATTTTTTTACCATTAACTTTGTGTCTACAGTCATATTTGGATTACACATTTCATACATAGAGGATTGTGGGTTCAGACCTTTGGGTTATGGTGGGGGAGGAGGTTAGGGGTAGAAGCTCTAGTTAGTGTCCTCCCCTCCCCACCCCCCTTGCAAAAAGTGGGGCATATAGTATCTTCATTTCCAGCCATCTATTGCAGTTTCATTTCTGTTCTAGAACTTTAAAGTCATTTCAGATTAAAGGATGAAACTTGGTATACTCATACATCATCATTAGAAGTCACATACCTTAATGGGAGGGGGGAGCCTACCATCAAGGTCACAGCTCAGTGCTTTAAGTTTTCCCTCACTCTTCTTTCCACTCCATAACTTTAAAGTAATTTGAGATTAAGGGATGAAACTTTGTATATTTATATGTCATTATTAAAAAGTCTGTAGCGAACCACATTTGGGGTCCTATCTTCATGGTCAAGGCCATGGCTCAATATTGTAATTTTTCAGTGCACTTTCATCTCGCTTTATAATGTTAGAGTTGTTTGAGATTAACTACTAGTGCTACTGTAGTGGCTCACTGCTCTGCCTAACTGCTGGAGTCACTACTGCAGCTGATTTGGGGGATGACTACCAGAGCCTGATGCTGCTGCAGCCAAATGATATCTTTTTAGCTGATGATTTGGGGATATGGGCTAATTGTTTTAGTTATTTTCTGTATAATAGACTGATTTATAGACTAAAACCATGCATATATAAAAAAGCTATAACTACCTCATGTCTGTTTGATTCTTTTATCCTGCTGACATTCACAAGATTGGTATAAAATCCATGAATAGAACACAGAACACTATTTTTAAACACTAAAATTTATCTGTCAGTCTTTTATGGAAAGTTATTGGTCAGATATATACATGTAATTACTTAAAAATGTTTATTAACTAGTCACTATGTTCTACTACTTCTTGAGTTGCTCTTCATGATATTTATAGAAGCAGTTGTGCTTTATACACAGATAGACATTACACTGTTTGTCAATTTCTTTCTTCCCCTCATCTAAAACGAAAGTTGGGCCAACACTTTCGGTAAACACTGTGACTTTTGGAGCATGTGGTTCTCTTGTCCACACTTCACTGTCTTCATCATCAGATTCTGTCTCAATTTCAGACAGACTTGACAAAGAAGATAGTTCAATGTCACTGCCAACATAGTTCAATCTCACTGCCAACACTTAATTAAATATTGTACATTTCATCCTCGGAAAAACCTGAAAATTCGGATTCTGAATTGCTAGCGTCAACAAAAGCCATAGTTTCCACTGTCAACTGCAAATGCATGTATTAACTAACAATATGGTGCAAAATTGCAAAAAATCCCCGGTTTTGGTAAGAACAATCATTTGTTAACTCCCATTTTGATTGTGTAAATGTCCTTTTACTTCCCATTATTGACCAATACGACAAATTGTAACATGAACATACACAATGGATCTATCCATCACTGAGCCTAGGGAGCATAACCAGCAAGTGGATTTTTCAATAACCGTGGATAATAGTGCTTTGTTTACAAGTGGATTTATCAGTCACTGCGGAGGCAAGGCAGTTGTATGTAGCAGATATACACGTCAGTTGCAGTGAAAGAGTTAAGGGGTGAAACATGGTGTATTTCTACACCATCATTTGAAGGTTTGTCACGTATCACATGGTGGAGGCTATTTTTATGGTTATGGCTCAGTATTTCAAATTTTCCATTACTCTTTCCATTCCACTCTATAACATTAGAGCAGTTTGAGCTTAAGGAATGAAGCTTTGTACACTTATAAATCATCATTAGAAGGTGTGTCACCTACCACATTGGGGATCATGTTTTATATCTTCTTTAGCCATCCCACCTTGTGTATATCTTATTTAGCCATCTCACCATGTGTATATCTTCTTTAGCCATCCCACCTTGTGTATATCTTCTTTAGCCATCCCACCTTGTGTATATCTTCTTTAGCCATCCCACCTTGTGTATATCTTATTTAGTCATCCAACCTTGTGTATATCTTATTTAGCACTCCCACCTTGTGCATATCTTATTTAGCTATCCAACCTTGTGTATATCTTATTTAGCACTCCCACCTTGTGCATATCTTATTTAGCCATCCAACCTTGTGTATATCTTCTTTAGCCCTCTCACCTTAGAAAAAATGTAACAAAATTGCAACATTTTCCTCAGGTAACAACCCAACTCGTGTTTGTGACTTGTGTACTGGATCTGGGGAGGAGCAATGCACATCTAGTGATCCCAGTGCTGGTGAAGATGGGGCATTCCGATGCCTGGCCCGTGACAGTGGTGACATAGCCTTTTTACGACACAACACAGTACAAGTCCAGGCTGCTGTGGACGGTCTTAACCCAGATGTAAGTGCTATTTATAACTGTCATAGCTGTCATGCTATTTATAACTGTCATAGCTGTCATGCTATTTATAACTGTCATAGCTGCTATCATTTTTAAAGAAATGTATGGGGGTAGAAGGAGACATTGCTGAAGATAATAGTGTATTGAATGGATATTCTTTTAGGAGTCCTCAGGGACTGAAGAAAGGTCCCAATCCCAATAAAATGGGCCCCAATTCCAATATAAAATACAGGCAAACCTGTCTTAATGGTCACCTTTTTCAATGGTCACCTGGTCTTAGCAGCCATTTTCATTCCCCCCCATTAAATTTCCTGTATAACAGTCATGTTTCCTGTATACCCAACTTGAAAGGCACCACAAGTCTTTGAACAAGGGTGACTTGTCAATCATTGGGTTGACACCTTCTGTATTTGGCCCAGGTCCGTTACTTCTGTCAGGACACAGACTTCAGCTGCAATTTACAAGTAGTTGAGCTTACTTTACTGTACATATTACAAGCAAAAGCATCATGCATAAAAATTAGAGGGGACAACTTGAAAAAAATCTATGATAAAACTTTGTTTTCTACCAGAATACATGTGTCTGAACAACAAATAAGTCTGCTGAATAGGAAATTATGCAATTTACTCCTGACATTTTTATTTTTCATATAACAATTTTTATCTCACGTGGCCTTAGGCCCAGTGAGTTTATGGTATGGCCTTTTATCCATTATGTGTCATCCATTGTCTATCAACAGTTGCTATTTTCAACTTCTTTTCAAAAGCCATTGGACCAATTTCAACCAAACTTGGCACAGAGAATCCTGGCAGAAAGGCCTGTCAGGTTTATGCAGATATGGCCATCATTATTAAAAACAGAAAAACCTTTAAACAACTTCTCAAAAAGAACTGAAATTTCAAGTGCAGAAACCATTTTTCTTTTCAAAAACCTCTTAGCAGAATTTGAAGAAATTTGACATCCTGGCATGAATACCTTTCAAATTTGTACAAATGATGCTGAAAAGCCATCAAATCTGGCTACTGCTACTAAAATTAGACAAATCTTTAACCCTTTATCTCATAGCCTCTGTTGCTGTGTAGGCTGTGGATATACATGTGCCAAAGCCACGCAGTGCAGTGTGCTATAAATAGAACATCTTGTACCTATATGACTCCATGCAAACAGGCCTGCCTGTATTTTTTATAGCAGTGTAGTACAGTACATGCATCACATTTTTATGAAAATCAACATTCCCATGGTGGACCTTAATCCTTTTCATGCTGTTTCTGTCACGGACCGGATATAGTGGTTGTCGTGGATTGTCCATATCATGGCTCATAGTGGACAGATTAAGTTTTATTGCCCCAATTAGAAAGTTGTAGCAATATAGTTAATGTAATATTGGCCATCTACTACATTGCATGGAACCTATCTGTTGGCTCAGCGACAGTACACAGTACAGAATGCTCTTTTTAAGTTGCACACAATGCCGTTTAATATTCAAAGACTCGCCCACTAAAACACATTCACATACATGTATTGCAAGAGATGAAAGATAAATTGCCGAGCAAAGAGTCACGAGACTACTTAGATGCTTCACAAATTATACAAAGTTTAATTATTGTAATTTTAATGAGAGGGGAGGGAGAGATTGTTTTTAAACAAACAAATTTAACATCAAATGCTTTTCTCAGTCCAAATTTGTTTTTCACAAACGAACATCTTTTTCGTTTTAAGGTGTGTGGTTTTGTGATATTTTCATTCAACATTTAATGTGCTGTACATTTTGAAACATCGAAGCGCGACATTGAACATTAGCTGATGACATGTAGAAACTGTCCTGACGGACTGTTGTTGACTCAAGGCAGGAAGCTACAGCAACAGGTGTAGCGGCTGGTTCAAAGTAAGAATGATACACTTCAGCCAGTGCCTGGTGATGCAATGTAGATTCGTGAAAAATGTGAGGACAGGAAGTAACTTTTTTTCTCATTGAAATCACTTTGTTTATGACATGAATGGCCACTGATAGAGCGCAACAGTCAATACAGTGTACACAATTCTGTGCATTTAAAAAATTGCAGTACTCTCTCATAAACAATGTTATTTTCAAAGTTTAAGTGTAAAAGTACAGAAGAACCTTTCCATAGTATACATGTAGCTCGTGTATCTTTTTTATTTTAATATACTTTGGAAAGAATTACAACATACATGTCATAATGTGCCAGTGTTCATGATCGTACATGTTGTGTATAAATAATACGGCAATTGTTTGTAATCGCTTTTCGAGTTTTATATGTATTATTGCTTTCAATGATTTCTTCAAGGTGAGTCTTGGAAATAGTATAGAAATTTAAGGGAAATGATGACAAATTAATAACCAGTACACAAAACACTTTTATGAAATATCATTTATTGAGAAAGAACATCGAAGTTACCACTTGATGCAGAACAGTATGTCAATTTCCGCATCTGTATATTCTAAGAGGTACATATACACGTATTAAATCAGCTGAGATGTACGTTGTAGATAGGCAATTTTTTTCAGATGTACACTTTGTCAAGGACAGGCGTGGGAAGATATCCAAAAAATAAAAAACCTCATATTTTTTCTATGTTACGCGCGTTCGTCTGTATGTATCTTCAGCCAGGCTACTGATAAATACACAAGAAATGTTACCACTGTACAGGTAAAGGTATGAAATTGACACCTGCCATGTTCGGGTTTACGGTGTCGGAGTTTCTCCCATCTGTTTAGTGTGTCGACTCGAGGAGTGAATACAATAGAATTAGCGAGGGGTGCCATAAAACCCACCACAACTGCAATAAGATCTGTGAAGGACTTCCACTAGATTGAGTGGATTTACACTAGACTCTGGGGAAAATCCACCAGACTGAGTGGACTTCCACTACTCATAGTGGCCACTTAATCCCCTGCCCATCTGTCCATGTCCACTGGATTGAGTGATGAATCATAAAAACGCGATGCATGTACTGTATATGTTAAGTTCAACATACATTTTAGCCATTTAACTTTTTTGTACATATTTTTTATCAAAAATAGGTTTAAGAGTGAAATCTGATCTTTATTGTAGTATATTGATTTTTCACAGAAGAATTTTTATATGCTTTAAAATCTTGAGAGAACTTGCTCACCGTCAAGTCAGTGAAGCTGTGTGACCAACTGTAGCTGACTTTTCTCAACCTCTAAATCTACCAGTTTGTTGTCCACATCTGTATCACTAAATCATCTGAATTTGATAAATTATCAAAAATCAGTGTAGCCTAAATCGATATTGGAGCCTGTATTTGACTTATTGAAGCCTTCATTGTCATAATTCTAATCATATAAACTCGTGAAAGCGCTGAACATAATCCGCAGCCTCCATTTTGGAGAGTGGAAAATCCAACCTAGTTACTTTAAATAGCAGATTACAGCTATATCTTAAATAGCAGCCACGTGATGTGATGTAATAGTCATTCACCTCAATGCCTGTAGTTTCTAATAGGGGGTTTTCCAATAAGGTGGCTCTACAAAACCAGCTAAAATGGCTGATGTTTACTACATGTAGGTGTCAAAACGCACTTCCATGCGGACAGTGCACAGGCGTCCAAACATGCTTGTATGCGAATTGGACAAAATTGACAGAAGCCATTCTGGCATGAAGACCTTTCAGATTTGTACCGATTATGCCGATCCATCATAAAATATAGCATAAAGGCCTTTAAAATTTGTACAAATATGGTTGCCATTACTAAAAATAGAAAAACCTTGAAACAGCTTCTTCTAAAAAAAGAACGTAAATATCCATGCTGAAACCAGTTTTCCTCTCAAAAACCACTGAACTGAATTTGACCAAATTTGACAGTATGCATCTTGGCATAAATACCTTTAAAATTTATGCAAATGATGCCAATCAGCCATCAAATAGTGCTACTGTCACTACAAATTGAAAAACCTTGAAATGACTGCTTTTGAAAAACTGTTGAACAGAATTTACAATTTGACAGAAATTAACCTGGTACAAAGGCCTTTAAATTTTATATAGGCTATGCTGATTTGCCATCACATATGGTCACTGTTACTGAAAATATAAGAATGTGTAAAAGAGTTCTAAAATACTGCAGAACAGAATTTGACCAGATTTGATGGAAAGCATCCTGGCCATAAATGCCTTTCAATTTTGTACAAATGCTGTTGAATTGCCATAATATATGGCCACCATTACTAAAACTAGAAAAACCTTAAATTTTAGCCCTTTACTGCATGATGACGCCTTTTGACGCCAACCCCTTTACTGCATGATGATGCCTTTTAACTCCTTTCATGACGGATCTGATTAAGATACCAGAACTACCAAAATTAAGTCATTGTACTCATAACTATCACTTATATGGCAGAGAGAATGAATCTAGAAAATAAATATGAAGCAAATCATTAGTTTATTCGCAGGATTAAAGCAACTGCGCAGTTCATGCTACACGCATCAGTTGTATGTAACCATTTGTAAACATGTACTCAGCATCTCGCAGTTGTGACGTGAAGTCATTTGAAATTTTGAATATTACAGTTGAAAGATTTTCAATAATATACATGGGAATATGCCATTCATTGAACTATTCCAGTTTATTATTATCAAGGTTTCACCAAAAAAGAGGAATATTAGAGCAAACTTCAAACTTTGGAACGAGGCTATACGCTAAAAAGAAGTTACTGCTACGTGTTCACTTCTTAAGTTCATATCCGTCATTTCAGCAAAAAGATATGACCAAGAATCACCAATTTCCAATATGGATTGCCACCCCCCACCCCGGATTTTCGATATTTAAAAGACATTTACTCGCTAATTGTAATACTAATCAGCACGAAAAATATACAAATGAAGTCCTCTAATTTTTTCGTTTAGTTTTAGAAACACAGAAAAAACCATTAGTCACATGGCACGGCAAATTCTGCTTAACTCCACTAATCGATGGTGCATGTTTATGGCGGTAAAATTTAGGATTTGCCATTAGAGAAACATGTTTCAATACTTTTAAATCACTAATTAATGTTACATATCATTTTTAAATCATTACAGCTCATATTTTGTTGAATTTCACAAGAAAGTTGATGCACGATAGCGAGTACCTCAATGAGTGAATCAAGCAATTTACATTTAAAAAACCATTAAAATCCTTAAATATGCTAAATACTGCACATCAATGCTGATTTCATTCTCGATTGCCACCCCCCACCCCGGGTTTTCAATGATTTGCTCGAACCTTTGTTTTTAATCAGTAGCAATTGTATTAATACTCCCAAGAGCACATTTCAAGTTGCTTTCTGCATTGATAATGAGAGAGTGGAATGGTGTGTTTTACGATTTTGAAACTTCGACAACCTTTTTTAGCATTGAAAATTCACAGAAGTACAAAACTATGCTAACATCATACGTTTTCATTAATAAGGGATACTGAGAAGGGATAAATTAATTTCATATTGGGTCTCTGAATAACTTACTCAACAACAATAATGATCATATTACATGGGTATAAAACTATAGTGAGGCATATACAACACATTATCATTTAAGTTTCAGTTTCATGATTTTGCTTAACAGAAAATGTGTCTGGTTTTAGAGTTACAGAATACAGTACATACAATATAATAAAATATATAATACAAAGTATAATACATACAAGTAATTTTAAACAATCCAATTAGGAAAACTTGAGAACTGAAAAAGACAATAGACTTATCTGTGCAATCAAGAGATATCGTTTCTGCAGCAAGCAAAACATAATTTGGTCAGTGAATCTAAATTTTAGTGAAAGGGGACAAAATCAAAGTAATGATTTTCCATCTGTCACAGATGTTACAGGGCACATACTAACAAGGTAACCATTGAAATAGTTTGAGGCAAATAAAATAATTTATCCACTCATTATTTGGCTTCATTTTATAAAGTTATTGTTGGTGATTATTTCAAGATACATCCATCATTATTATGCCCTATTCATTCAAGCTTTACTTCACAGAATTTCCAATAATTTTTTACCTATGCAAGCTTGTTGACTATTAAATATAATTCTTTTGTACAATATTTTAGATTCAATTAAATACTTGTTTAAAGACATCCAATTATGTGCTTTTTTGTCATTCTTTTCAATAATGTGATAAGTTAAAACAAATAGTGATATGGTTACAAACTGAATGCATTTCATAAGGCTATTATATTAGACATTTTTATTCCACACACATTTTGGCTGTCATGATTTCAGAGACATATATTCCCACTACCATTGACTGTCGCCAATTAAGATATTCTTCCTCTTAATGTTAATATTGATTGAAAATTATTTTAATGATGTTTATTCCATGTGTAAGTAATGATGATATTCACCCTCTTTATTATTTTCTCGGAATAAAATGTTTAATGATTCCCAATAAGCAAAACGTCTAATATGCTAGATTAATCATATGATAACTACATGTCTTAATTTTCTTCGTAATCCACAAAATGACATTGTGAATGAAAGATCATTACTTCTGAGTAGTGTGATTCAGACATTGATCTTTGGGAATATTTCACGGTTTAGGAAAGACATTTTTTTAAATAAATGTGTATACAGCCATTCTTATTATTTAATAATCCTTCAAGGTCTGACATCTTTGGCACTCAGTACTCAAACAAGATATAAAGAAAAGGATGCTCCTACCATATTTGCCTATAATGCCCTCCCCTCTGCCGTTTCTAGCATCCATCCCACATTGTCCAGATTACTAAAAAAAAAACTACTTAAAACTGTGCTATCTTCAAATAATTTCATATATTATTATGTTTTATTTAATATAGAATACTTCTATGAGTGGAAGCTTCTTTGTTCTTTATTTTTTAAATAAATAACATCCTAAATATTGTGACCAAAAGTGTGTTCTTGGGTGAAGAAATACTTATACCAGTATGCTCTTTTTGTTATGTTCCAAAAATTACACCTTTGCCCAAAAAATGAGCCACATTTGTAACAGGTGCCCCTCTTGCATACCACTCCAAAATTTGATTTTCATATAATTTTATTTTTATATGACTTGAGTGTTCAGTTTTAAATAAGCCAGCTTTAAGGAGATTCTTTCGATTGCCCATGCCATTATATATATATATATATATATATATATATATATATATATATATATATTGAATCTACTATCTGATCTTAAAATGGAATATTTATTTCAGCAACTGATGCAAGTCAAGTTCTTTCTTTCTTTTGACAACTGTTTGGTTTTTTGGGGGTTTTTTAAATCCCAAAGTCAAAAAAGTACAGGATTAATTATTTTCTGATGATGTTCTCTGACACATGAATATTAAAACCATGTGCTTCCAAACAAACTACAGATAACTGTATCTTAGGATATAAGAGCTTGTTTCATCATCAGTGGTCATTGTGGTATATTCCTTGTGTCTGGATCAAAATAATGCAGCACCTAAGTACATGCATATGTATATATGTGAATAAATACACTTGAGATTGATTATACTACTTTTATATTCATGGTTTTTATGAATTGTTTGTCATCCTTCAGCTTTCTTTCAACATCTTTTGAACTTGAACACAGGCATTCATATTTTGGAGATATGGTATCAAATCAGCTTTAATATCTTAATATTATCGCTGCAATTTTTAATTGTTACCATAGTAGCAAAGCTATTTGGTATAAATTTCAACAAATTAAATGTTAAATAAGCACAGAATATATATCCAAAACTTTATTGAATTTAAGTGTTCAATCTTAACACTTCACTGTTGTGCCAGTATTTGGTGGAACTTGGACAATCCAAGCCAAATAAACAGAAAATCTTGGTTTTCTCAAACAAATTGAAAGCATGACTGATTTGGCAAGAAAATAGTAAGCTTAATATAAATATATACTGAAAAAGATGTAATTTTGTCATGATTTGTACACATTCTTAGCTGGATTTGGTTGCCATGGCAACCAACCATTTCATCCCCTGTATGCTGAAATAAAGTATGCCCAATATCCATCCAATGTCTACAATAAATTTCCCACTATAAAGAAACTTATTATTGCACAAGAAGTAAACTTAAAAGTGATACCAAATTATTGAATTAATGGATAAATCCTGTGCAAAACAAAACACTTATTGTGCCTATATTTGGTGGAACTAGGATAATCCAAGTCAAACAATTAGAAAATCTCACTTTTTTCAATCAAAAATTTACAAAAATTCAAAGCATGACTGATTTGGTAAGAAAATAGTAAGCTTAATATAAATGAATACTGATAAATATGCAATTTTGTCATGATTTGTACAGATTCTCAGCTGGATTTGGTTGCCATGTCAACCAACCATTTCATCCCCTGCATGCTGAAATAAAGTATACCCAATATCCATCCAGTGTCCACAACAAATTCCCCACTATAAAGAAAATTATTATTGTACCAGAAGTAAACTCAAAAGTGATGCCGAATTATTGAATTAATGGATAAATACTGTGCAAATCAGGCAGTTCAGCCTCCAGACTGATGTGCAGTAAAGGGTTAAATGACTTTTTTCTCAAAAACAGCCAAAGAGAATTTATTCAAATTTGTTGGAAGACATTTGGTCATAAATACCTTCAGAATTTATAATAATGGCTGCCATTACTAAAACTTGAAACAACTTTAAACAACTTCTCAAACAAACTGCTGTTCAGAATTTTATAAACTTTAACAGAAAGTAATTCTGGCATAAAGGACTTTTACATGTAATTTTGTACAAAGAATGCTAATGCAGCATCAGATATGATTGTTGTTACTAAAAATAGAAAACCTTTATATGACTTCTCCTAAACTGCTGAACAGAATATGACCAAATTTGACAAAGCATGTAGGCATCAACGCCTTTCAGTTTGTACACATGATGCCAATCCACCATCAAAGCCTTTAAATGACTTATTTTCTACTGCTGGACAACATTTGGCCATATTTGGCAGAAAGCATTCAGACATGAAGGACTTTAAAATTATACAAATGATGTTGATTGGCTATAAAATAAAAATAGAAATTTTTTAAAACAACTTCTTTTCACAAACCACTGAACAGAATTTAACCAAATTTGACAGAATTTTGGCATGAACACCTTTTTTATTTGAACATAAATTATGCTGATCCACTGTAGAAACAAAATTGATCAAATACGACAAAAAACATCCCGTCAAGAAAGCCTTGCAAGTTTGTACAAATGATGCTGATCTGTTATGAAATATGGTTGCATTACAATAACAAAACTTGAAATAACTTCTCAAAAACTGCTCCACAGAATGGGACCGAATTTCACAGAATGGGACCAAATTTCACAGAATGGGACCAAATTCCACAGAATAGGACAAAATTTCACAGAAAGCACCTTGGCATTAGCCTTTAAAGTTTGAAAAATGATGCTGAGATGCCTTCCAATATGGCCGCTATTTTTTAAAAAAATGTAAAAACCTTAATATGTCTAAAGGCATCATACTAACCCAGATTGCTAGGCCAACTGCCTTTGCATTTGGCTTTTAGGTAGATGTCGGCCTGGTGAGTTGATCTTGATCTCAGGCCCACATGGGCCACTTGTTTACTATTTAAGATGCCAACATATTGGAGTCTGGAATCAAGTTTTAAATTCTGGGGGATTCCAAATTTAAATCCAGAACATTGGCAAGCATGAAATGTTGGACTTTTTTGTAAATTTTCACCATGATAGAGTAGTCACTGAGCTCTTGTGTTGTCAAGATTTGCAATTATCATTTTTAATTTGGTGAAGTATTCTTTCAGAAAGCTGAAAGAGTATACATATTAGACCATTTTGAAATAGACTTTCGATGTGTTTAAAAAAAAAAAAAATTAGAAAAATATGGTAGTCTAATTAAAACCAAGTCCATTTGCTATACAGTGTTTCCCCTAGCCACTTTTAGGATGGTGCAGTGCCATGCCATTTTTCTAGTGCAGTATGTTGCTCCTGTTAGGTACAATGCCCTTTTTGGGTTCCTTTCCCCAGCACATTGCTATTGCTCTGTCAACTTGAGTGCCTCTTCTTCTGTCCCTCTGTATTGTTTACAGTTGCTGAGCCCTATTGATTATTCCCTTTCATCACACTTACAATTGACTTTACACTCACAAGAACCGGTTGAGGTGTATGTTCCCATTTAGGTCATTACACCGTGTGTGTGTAATGGTTTTTACATGCGTTACATTTATCTTTTATTTTATATATATTTTACATAATTGTAGCATCTTTACATTTTATATTTTATCTTGTTGCACATCATGTTTACATTTAGTTTGTGAAATTCTTCATTTTGTCATATTTTTTAAATTTTATCTTTGTTGGCACCATTAAACCACTACTGTGCTAAGGTGCTGTATAACACTACTACATACATACAGCAGAATGTATGAGCACAGCAGAAAATATACATTGTAATTAATTCTAACTGATAGGAGTACCTAGACTACATTATGGTAATTGTTAACAGGTATAAATATTTAATAAACTTCAACTAGAACCATGCCATTATACGATTCTTGGTTGATTGACTTTTAATTGTACTGTCTGCGCATTAATGGCTATGTCATGCCAAGGGAATGGGAGCAAATTGCCTTTCTTAAGGACGCACAGTGCCAGCCAACCCAGGCTGGCCTAGGCAGGTCTCAAACCCAGAATCCTTGGATTAAAAGTCAGATGCTGTACCAGCTGAGCTACCATGGCTCTCCTTGGTGTCACTGAACTATACTTATAGGTTTTCAATGCTGAATTTTAAGTTTTTATTTTAAGCTGAATTTTAAGTTTTTATTTTAAGCAGAAATTTTAATGAGAAAGTTGCATATTTCAGGATTTTGAGCTTATTTGCCAGAGCGGCCCCTCAGCTCCTATCACAGAATACCAGCGATGTAATTTTGGAAAAGTTCCAAATAACATTGTCATGACATCCAGCATGAAGAGTGTTGCAACCATAACAAACTATAAGAACTTTTTGAGGCAGCTAGTGGACTGGTTTGCAGTAGGAAATCCATATAACAGCAAGTTTTCCATCTTCAGCTCCACCAGTTATGCCTACCTTAAGCGGTCAAATCTTATGTTCTCTGATGCCACCAAGAATCTTGTAGATGTGAAAGACAAAGATACTTATTATTCATGGACAGGTAATGAGAAATTACTATAAATCACAGCTTTCACTAGCAGATTCTTTTAGGGCCAATAAAGAAAACTACATTAAAACTTAAAGAACACAAATAAATATCATGATTATAAATTATTCATTTACTCAAGCAAATTTCACAAAATATCATAGATTCACAGAATTTACTGAATGCATGATAATTTAATCATGGTAAAATGTAGTGACTTAGATAATAAGAGTGGCTAGTTTGGTGAAACATTTCCATTTGTATACCTCCATCTTGTCTTATAATTATTGTGAAGAATTTGTGGAAATGCATACTCGACAAAGATGATAAACTGTTGTAAACCAGAATATTTTCACTAGCTTTAAATGAATTTAACGTATTTGCTAAAATTAAAGGATGCGAAAATATTATGCTCTACATAACCAAGTTATTATTTGTCAAATTTTACAAACTTGGCAAATTATCAACTAGATCACTTTTTTTGAAAACTGGACATATTTGTTTGATTAAATAATGTGAAGTCTAAGACCAAAAAAAAAGATGAATAACTCTGAGTTTAAGGCATCAGTTATACTAAGGATGATCTGATAATTAGGCATCAGTTATACTAAGGAAGATTTGATAATTAGGCATCAGTTATACTAAGGAAGATTTGATAATTAGGCATCAGTTATACTAAGGAAGATTTGATAATTAGGCATCAGTTATACTAAGGATGATTTGATAATTAGGCATCCATTATACTAAGGATATTCAGATAATTAGGCATCAGTTATACTAAGGATGATTTGATAATTAGGCATCAGTTATACTAAGGATGATTTGATAACTAGGCATCAGTTATACTAAGGATGATTTGATAACTAGGCATCAGTTACATTGTATACTAAGGATGATTTGATAATTAGGCATAATTATACTAAGGATTTGATAATTAGGCATCAGTTATACTAAGGATGATTTGATAATTAGGCATCAGTTATACTAAGGATTTGATAATTAGGCATCAGCTATACTAAGGATTTGATAATTAGGCATCATTTATACTTAGGATGATTTGATAATAGGCTCACAGGAAGTTAGACGATACACAAGTCAGTGCTCTATCAACTGCAACAATCATTATTTTTATTATTGTTATTATAAATATTACTATTTCTAAGCAATGATATAAGTACTAAACAAAATCAAAACACTCTCTGCAGTCTGTCTCTACTAGCAGTTCCTTTCCAGTGTGTCAGATTCTTCTGTGGGCCTCTGTGTACAAAAAATCTCTAAATAACTTATACTTTAAGTTGCATCTTTTTTAACATCTGTTTAGCCCTCCTGATTCTTATTATCAAGGAGAATTACCTGCTACAATCTTGGCCCTGTTTATGTGGTATTAATAAATCTCGTCAGAAATGTTAGTGGGAAAGTTATTATTTTGAAACAGGCTGCATTGGACAACAATGGGTCAAATACAGTACACACAAAGTGGATTGACCTTACTACACTTGTAATGGAGTAGGTGCAATTGAGTGTAGTTAAGTGACATACTGGTTTAATACTTGACTCAGGCTGTACTACTCTCATCATAAGTAAATTGATGATGCTACATTGTACACTGGAGTAGATGCAGTTGAATGTAGTTAAGATACTAGTATTCTGATGTAATACTCAACTTTGGATGTACTACTCTCATCAGGTGTAAATTACACTCAACTCCATAGGCATGAGTGGAGTCTACCTGGCCAGTTTATGGATTATAACCTTGTATATTCACCTACATGTATATTTGTAAAGGACTCACTGCAAGTGGGAACTCCATTAGGCATAAATCAGTCAGTCGAATACCCTACAATACAATTTAACTTGATCCTGACTCCACCTACAATACCTGGATATTATACAGTGTAGTGGGGTGTAAATCAGTGGAAGTTACACAGATATAAGTAGAAAATGTTCAGTACACATTGTATGTACTGTAAGAAATTGGCCAGCACAAGCCGCATTTCCAAAGTCACTTGTTCTCAACAAGTGGCTGAAAAAATATTTGTACAGCCCAGAGAATTAATTATGTTATGTAACTAAACATTAATGGGAACTTGAAAGGCACATTTACCTAACAGAATAAAAGATACAAGATGTGTATGTTTCAGGTACTGAATTCCGTAAAAAATTAGATGTGCTAAACCTCTGCCCACTTGCGGTGGCAAGATTCTGCGTGATCTCTGATGCA
Source organism: Margaritifera margaritifera (assembly GCA_029931535.1). Classification (NCBI taxonomy): domain Eukaryota; kingdom Metazoa; phylum Mollusca; class Bivalvia; order Unionida; family Margaritiferidae; genus Margaritifera; species Margaritifera margaritifera. The sequence continues at coordinate 1,008,755 of JAQPZY010001089.1, read as the reverse complement.
GAGCAGGAGAAATGTCAGATGATGGTTGAGGCATTTAAGGGGAATGATCTGAAGCCAGACCTTGATTGCCTGCGTGGATCAAACATTCGTCACTGTATGAGTCTCATCCAGGAAGGGGATGCAGACATGATGGTACTGGATGCTGGAGATTTGTATGCTGGTGGCAAGTAAGTGTCTTTTATCTTCAGTGTGACACGAGAATAAAAAAAACAGTTGATACTGCAAATCTGCAAGGTATTACATTAGTCATTTGTCTCCTATTTTATTACTATTGCTGTCATAGGTAAAGAATTGTAGTTACCCTTCTATTACTTGGCTTTTTATTACTGTCATTCTGGTTTCTCCACTTTGAAAACCACTGTATATTGATTTTATTGTCATAAAAATAGCAGTAAAATAAACACTTACTATTTCCATTTCTAAAGAGTGCACTTTTACTTTATTATACTGAATGTTAATAATTACCTTCACACCACTGGCAAATTATGAGCAAACCTGGTAGTGGGCCACTTTAGTTGAAGGTTAGCAGTCAGCCCATTTATTATGTCTTTGCCAGATTTGCACAGTGAAAAATGAAAACGAAAGCTGTGTGTTTTCGGTTATTGTCTCACTTGTGAATGGCAGCACATAAGTAGCACATTTTGCCAGCAATGGCTTTATCATTGTCACTGTAAACATTTTTTGTTAAAGTTTTTGAAAGTCATTTATTATTTTTTACATAATCACCTGAAACTTTGGAGGACTGTCACTATATGCCTAGGTTTGTATCAAGATATACTAGGGTTTCTTGACTTGCCTGTAATGGCAGTTGGCAACATCAGCATTAAGATTCTGTGTAACGGTGTGAATATTTGTGAAAGTTATATATCATCTGAACCAATGAAAATATTTGCCGGAAACTTCGCTTTAATATTACTATTTGCCCAAAGTTTGCACCCAGGTATGCTTGCATTTCCAGTCCAGTCTACTTAAGCAGAATGCTGAGTCATCATAACATCATTAATAGGTGAGACGCCTTATTCTACTGAACCCTTGTATATAAACTCAACACTGCTATTTTTATTTATAGGTACTATAATCTGGTTCCGATAGCAGCTGAGGATTATGGAGATATGACTGGCTCATTCAAAGTAGTGGCTGCCGCCTTGAAAGCCAACCTCAATATGACACTTTTCAACCTCAAAAGTAAGTATATTCCTTAGATGACTTTCTCCTATCCAAGAATAAATTATAATCCTCAACATTAGCAATCTTGCATGCATGGTGTCGATGGATTATCTTGATTATATGAAATACATGCTATGTAGCATTGACACTACATTATTCACAGATGCCAACCATTCTGGATTTTGCAGAATTATTATTAAGTTTTAACGAAAATTCACCATTCCAAATCAGTGATCTCCCCAGAAAGTTTTGATAGCATTGGGGTAAGCATGCATTGGCATCATAAAATGTTTTTGAAACTGTGCATTATGATAAAAGTGAAAAAAAATTATATTAATGAAATATAAAAGAAGTACATATATTTACATAGTATTCTTTATTTCACTAAGTTATAAAATGATTTATTGTGAGAATCATTTGTTTTTTAATTTAAATAAATTATGTCATTCGTTTTTTCACTTCTCCATTTTTTTTTATTGCCACCTTAAAATTAAAGTCTTTTAGGGAAAGTCCTTCTGTACTAATTGTCATTAGGTAATTCAGCGCCCTCTGCATTAGCCTGTTCCTTAGCACACTCTTGATTATGTTCATTGAAGAGAATGACCTTTCACAGTCTGAAAAAAAAAATGGAACATAAAATGTTTTAATGGATGTAAAAAAAGATACAAAACTTTCAAAGTCATGACTTTGCTAAATAATGAGTAAGCAAATGGATGAAACTATTCAAGATATATTTATTCGAAATGTCAAAGTCATAATGTGGTTGTAAGTTCATCTGTGGCAATTATGAAGCTTGTAGAAAATAGCTCACTGATTGAGGTTATTTTGTTTTTATGAGCAATTCTGACAAATAAAAAGATGACGAATATTAATGCAGGAATATACTGATTAAAAAATAACACCACTTAATTTATAGTGTAATAAGTTCCAATTGCCAACTACTTGTTTATTGTTGGAGAAATATTTCAAATATAAATGAAGGAATAAACCATCACTTTTTGTTTACATGTTTTCAAAACAGGTAAATTTGGAAGATAAAACTTGATCCTTTTTCTTACTTTGATAGACAGAAAAGAGAAATATGAAATTATTAATACAGTACGCACTTAAGATTTACTGATCAAACTATTTTCTCTTGCTCAGAGTATACTATGTTGTTATAAGAGCAACTCGTGTATACAATGCAGTTTTCATTCCTCATCACATTTCATGGAAATTAATAAGAATGACAACAATTACAACTACAACTACTCTTACTACTATAAAAACAGAAATATTATTTTGTAAAAGTGCTCAAGGAATTGCATCTACCTCACCCCTACTCCCATCTCACCTGTTGATAATTCAGCAGATCTCACAAAAATTAAGCAATATGGAAAACTTACCATCTGATCCAGCAATTCTTAAGCTCTATCTTTGAGGAAATCATGCTATCTGAATCGGAATCACCGTTGGTGACACCGGTCTCTGATCTTTGTAGTCAGACCAACATGGGGCTAGCCGGGCGCCAGCAAATTTTACACTCTTTTGAAGGTGGTGTGTCCATTTTGCACAAGAATTTGCTTAACTTAAAATGTAATATGTGTAACTTTTTTAGCTGGTAGTGGAAATGACTGAAATATATATAACACACAGTACAGCAGACTCCATCATCGCTAACCGATCATGTGACTATGTCCATGTAAAGACGAACCCCGCATCAAAGGTCACGCACCAGCAGTTGGGTCAGCCAGGTACAAAAGATAATGGCTAAATGAATGAGTAACTATCTTGGATTATCTTAATTAAATACCCAAGAGGTAAGAACATATGTCACCTGAGTAATAGGGCTTTGATTTGTTGGTTTAACAACATATTTCAGCACATGATAGGCTTTACATGGTGGCCAGTATATTTGGTGGAGGAAGAACCCAGGAAAACCCCTGGAATAACCACCAATCCACGGGAAGCTACTGGCAAGCTTTCTCACATACCCTCATTGGACGAGTCAAGACTCAAACCCAAACTGACTGAGGTGTGATGTCAGTGGACTTAGACCACTTGGCCACTCAGGGCCCCTAATAGGGCTTTGAACTAGGTGACAGGATGTTTATTTAACAGATTCATTTTATAAGGATAGCATGAAACATAAAAGCATAGTGGCACAAGCAGATAGCGTTCCAGCGGGTTCTAAAGCGTAGTGGGCTTAAATGATAGTGTAGTGGACTAGATTCCAAAAATTGATTCTAGGATTCCTGATAAGCATGCACATGGAATGGCATTTCTGCGGTATGTATTATTTCCAGGACAGAAGGTGTAGAGTTTATGGTTGCTGTGAACCACAAATTTAAGGATCTAATGAAAAATGAACCATGTGTGATTCAGACTTTGGTCTCGCCCCCACCTCACCCACCCCTTTTACTTACTGATATATTCCTAGCAATCAATAAAGCTCAGCTATTTGATAATTCAACTTCCTTATTGTAAAAAATATGTTTTTTTTATTTGTACCTTTGTTTTTAAATAAAAAGAATTATAAAACATCTTTATATTGTTTTAGTGCACATCTATGTATACAGCATCCAGTAGTTATTGGTTCCACTCACTGCCTTACATCGATATATGTTGTGAGATCAGTAAGGATAGAGAGAAAAGTGAAAGAGCATTAAGTATTTAAGTACTAGTATTAGTGAAAATAAAAGAAAGATTAAGGAAATGATGTATGAAAATTAGAGTTAATTACTTACCATCTATGCTCGCATATAAGCCTATACTAACTGCAAACTGCATAGACCCAGATCTGCCGTTGCATAATGTGCTGGCAGATCTGGGTCTATGCAGTTTGTAAGGACTAATCAGTAGAACAAACAACATAGACCCTGATCTGCTGGTGCATTATGCAATGCCAGATCAGGGTCTATGCTGTTTACATTTGGACCCAGTTTGTACATGAGTATATACGGTATTTACATTGCTTCTTCATTCAAGTGAAACTGCTGTAAAAAAAACAATTACTTGTATGAAACAATTGCACTTTATTCTCTGCAATTCTCTGTTATTCATTATTTAACAACAGTCTTGATCCATCTTGATAATCTACATATGGCATAGATAAATGCAAACATTTATCCTTCTAATTACAGGTAGCACATTTTTCTAGTTAAAATATAAATTCTCCTGAAAGCACATCTCATTTTTACCAGACATTTTTAATCCAGTGGAACAACCAGACAGTAAAGTATTAGAACTATTGCTTGAAGCTCGAGTACTTATTAAATACTGTGTATAAGTACTGATTAAATACTGTGTATATGTACTAATTAAATACTGTGTATATGTACTAATCACAACACAGAACTAAAAACTTACACATCAGTGATTTTTGGACAAAACCACTAGATAGACACCATATTAATCAAGCCGTCTGGTACACACAAATGTTTGGCACACAAAAAAAATCCCAAAATTGTAGAATTACTCAAGTCCAGTTTTCGTGAAGCCATGGGTACTTAGGTCTGATACCTCAGACATTTTTTCCATGAATTTTAATTATCGATATAGCATGAAGCCACTCCACTGATACAGTGCATTGGTCTTCACCAGTTACGTCTTCCTTTTCCCTCATGGTCTCCTTGACCTGTTTCACATACCAGTCATAGAAGTGTGCTTTGAGTTCTTCATTGTTTTTGTTTACTGCTAAGTCTTTTGGCTGGAGTATGTCTGTATGTAAGGCAGGCACAAACAAAGGAGTTATTCTAGGGTCATATTTGAATGCTGACCAGTCTGGGGACATCAGTAGTTTGCAGAAAAATGCTGACCACTAAAACCTGCTAACCAACTGCTAAAACACAGACCTGCCAACCTTTGCAGATGCTTGATATTTTCATTCATATGCAGATTTTCCTGACAAAAATGATGGTTGATGAATATTTTCTCACCGTTTGTCAAGGGGGGTCACAAATTATTCACCAAATAACCAATTTTCAAGACCTGTTTTGTTGCTCAAGCAAGACAGCCCTCCACTTTGAAAGTGTATGAGGGAAATGGAAAATTTTCACACAATGGTGTGAGCATGAACACATTGCGCCGCTGAATCTATAAATGCATCAAATAGCTAGCTTCATACTTTGGCTCTTTGATGAGAAACAGTTAGCTCCAATCACGATAAAAGGCTACTGTTCCACGATCTAAAACACGCTGCATAATCATAGAAGATAGGATATCAGACAAAACAAGACCTATCTGATCTGCTTAAAGATTTCGAGTTCACACGTCCAAAGGCTTTGGCTTTGTGCCCAAGTGGAATCTAACATGGGTGCTAACCTAGCTGAATAAGACACCATTTGAACCACTCTCGAGGGCTTCATTGGTTCGCCTGTCATATCAGACCTGCTTTCTGCTCGCACTAGCAACAGTAGGCAGAATCAGCAAGATACATGCTTTATCAGTTGACCTGAACTACTTGCAGTTCCAACAAGATGGGTCAGTATCACTCATAACAGACCCTGCTTTCATTGCCAAGAACGGGCTCCCGTTCATAGGGAATCAGACTTTTGTAGTGAAATCCCTTTATACTCTGGGCACTTCATCTCAAGGTCATCTACAGGACCCAGTGCAGGCTTTTAAGTGGTACTTGAAAATTACCAAGCCAGTGCATCAAGGGAGATCTCACCTCTTCTTACCCATCAGAAAGGGAAAGGAAGACAAATCAGCACTGGCACTTTCATCCTGGAAAAAATGGGTTATTCACTCCGCATATTGAGAAATAACCCCAGATCAAATGAATTTGATACACATTTTGGCTCATGAAGTTAGGACAGTCATCACAGGCATTGCATTTGAGTGAAACTGTTCCCCAACTGATATTATCCATGCCATGGGATTAAGTTCAGAGTCCACTTTCTCCAGCTTTTATCTCAGAGATCTTTCATCCCAAAAGACTCGGCTCAACCTGGTAGGACCTATAGCTGTGGTGCAACAGAGGACCCTTTCAGGTAGCTCGACATCTTCATAAGAACGTGGCTCATGACTTGTGCTGGAGTTCTGGGAGGAAAACATTTTCCATTTCGAAGCCACTCCCTGACAGAAGGGCCGGGACAAGGGTATTTGGCTCCCTAGCTAAACCTTCAGCCTTGCGCCCCCCTCCCGCACAATTAACTTTTGAAATGAATATTCTTCATTTATTCTTTCCTTCAGTTTTTCTCTTTCTATTTCTAGACACTTATTATCTTCTATTTTATGCTATTTCTCTTTCTTCTTTTATTCATTCAGTTTTTTGCCAACCCCCAACCCCCCAAATTTTGTCGCCCTAGGCGACCAGAGATGGCCATTCCAGGATAAGGGAATGTAACTCCCTCCACCTCTTACCTATTCCCCTTAGGCAGTGGTTCCCAAACCCCTGGTCATGATCCAAATATACTGGTACTGCATTTTGGGTTGCAAAAGATCGTATTTAGGGTCGCGATCAAAAAAGTTTGGGAACCACTGCCCTAAAGTATTATGATCGGGTAACGTATTTGAAGAAGGAACTAATTTTATCTAGTAAAATATGTTTCTTCAATAATAATACCAGATCATAATACACATTCATCCTCCCAGCCTCCTCCCAGTTACATCCATATATGTAGAGTGTGCCTTTCACTCCAGTAGTAACTGAAGTGTTCATGGGATTTGGCGTCAAATGCCTGTATCAAGGGAGATCACTCTAACTGCCACCTAGGTGGGCAGATAACTTTTAGCTTTTTAGCTAAAAAGTTTTAGCATGGGAGGGCTGGATTTGCGAGGTAGTAGTAGTTCTCCTAAGGTATTATGATCGGATAAGTATTATTGAAGAAACGTATTTTACTTGAAAAAATTGGTTTCTTCATACTTGTGTGGAATCAATAAGAAGATAAGACAATTTATTATGTGACACACTCTCTCACCTCACCAACCTTGGGGTCAACATCACAGTCAAAGAAAGTTTGCATTCAGGTTTTGGTTAAAGTTTTTCATTTGCTTATATTTCCTAAACCCCTTGATGGATTTTCTTCATACTTTGGATGAATCATTGTGAAGCTAAGACAATTCATTCGGCCACGCTCCACCTATTGACCTTGATGTCAGGGTCATACTTTAACACGAATACTTTGATCATGGGCTTGAGCCCTGGCGTTCTTGCTTTATTACATGTAAATTTTGTAAATGGCTAAATAAATATATGCATCTAAGAATTAAATTGGTGATAAATTATGTCTGTCAAATTCATTTATTCCATGGATAACATCAACTTAACTCTATTTTGAGATCCACCAGATTAAAAAAATTTGGACAACCACTAATGTTACAGTGGTACTACCAGGCCACACGATTGCAAATCACACAAAATTGACTGTCTGTCACTCGATTTGATATTAAACATGAACAGGTACTTGCATAATGAAACCTGAACTACTGCAAATAACAATCTATGATGAACTACTGCAAATAATCTACGATGCACAAGTAATGTTAAATTAATTATGTCTGGCCACATTTTGCTCCATGTAAGGATGTCTGCTTTAGTGTGGTCACCTAGGTGGTGTTTTTTGTTTGTCATGCTTCATTCATACTTCCCAACTACACATTGACCAGAAATAGATTCAGGCGTGTTCAAGACAGTGGCTGATCATAAACAGCAGAAATTAGGAATTAAAAGGTTGAAGAAAACAAAACTCTTTCAGTTGTTCATTCCTTATTATTTCTTCATCCCAGATGGTATGCAGTTGGCAGAGTAGTCAACAGTAACCTATTTATCTATACAATTTAAATGATATATATTCACAGTTATATGAATTGGAATGCATCTGCCCTTGTTTGTAGTAATACATCCTGTGCTTTAGTGCATGATCAAATGTCTAACTGAACTGGCAGATTGGAACTTATCTGTAATGGGAGAGTCTCAAAATGAAAGTAGATTTGATTTTTTTAAAAATCCATACTTCCTGTTCAAAATATTGTTGAGTCCATTCACTTAGGGCAACAGATCATGCTTGAAAAAATAAATTTCATCCAGGAAGAAAACTGGAAAAGACCTCCATTTAAAAAAAAAAAATTTTTTAAGTGTGGGAACCTTGCAATCATATCTGGAGGACACATAATGTATGTAACGGATTTGGGGTTACAACCCTTGGTTTAAGGACATTGTGTGAGGTTGGGTTGGGTTGGAGGTGGGATATGTAATACTGTAATACTGTATTTCTCCAATGATATGCCCATACTCAGAAGTGAAGTAAGCCACACACCCCCCACCCCCTTTGAGAAATTTGTAGCAGACAAATAGGGGTTTCTGACCCAAGGATGAACAAGAATGTTTTCAAACATTAATAATGTTTTGTAATAGAGTCAACAACATTTTCCTTATTATTATAGTCCCAGTGGCATGAAAAGTATCATTCATTCAATAAATCATGAAAAAAATAGTTACATATATATGTTCTTAAAGTGACCTTCCCGTTCACGCTATTAAAATCAGTTACTCATAAAAATTATTTTCAACCTATCAGCTGTCTAGAAATTCTTAACTGTGAATGAGATAATAGGACGGGGTATTTTCAGCTGAAACTTCGGATAAAATACATATGATACACTACTTCCAATACACAATATGACAGTACACATTTCATGCTATTCTAGCATGTTTACCTTTAAATTGTTGATGTTTTTGCCCTAATTTAAGCTATATTACATTAAAATGTTCCATTTACCAAGGATATGGGAATACACTAGCTGCACCATTAGTTGAGGATACAGAAGAGAAAGTTTGACAAATGATAAGTTGAGTGTCTGATGGAATTTGAAAATTTCATATTGAACAGATACAGTTCAGAAGGATTATTGGTTATTGTATTGGCATACAACATCAATCTATACCAATTTATTGGATACTGATCCAGCCCTACATAACACTGTTTTAGTGCAGTACTGCAGTGTGTCAGAGTGATCCTGTATTGCCTTGCAGTGTGTCAGAGTGATCCTGTATTGCCTTAGTGTGTCAGTGTGATCCTGTATTGCCTTGCAGTGTGTCAGAGTGATCCTGTTTTGCCTTGCAGTGTGTCAGAGTGATCATGTATTGCCTTGCAGTGTGTAAGAGTGATCCTGTTTTGCCATGTACCTATTAGTTGCCTGCAAAAGTTTGGTTTCATTTCCAATTCAAATAGACATTAAACAATCTGTGTTGCTGCAATCACATCATCAAGCTTTATTAAAAAAATAGTCTAAAATTTCCTTTCTTTGTATCTGGAATGTCAAATTGATAACCAAAATTGCTACATCTAATAACATTGAGAACACAGTGCTTTCATGGCTAAGTTTATGCCATCCTGTTCAAGTTGAGTCAGAATCATTGTAAAAGAAATGAACCAATCCTGGTTTGTGCAGTCTGGTAGCAAAACCTTGCATCAAACAAATTGCAAAAATAATTACATTCCAATACCTGTTAAAACTCTTAATATAAAATACACATGTTGAGTTATTATTTAAGATCAGTATTCTCAAGTGAAATCGATTCTTGATCCATAACACCACATGTGCCAGTACATATTTTAGTACTTACCACAATGGAGGATCCGACTATATTTCTGACTAAAACATGGGGGATTTGCCGTGGTGCTAGTTTAGTACATGAATTATCTTTGGGCATGATTAATTATTTAAAAAAATTCTTTTGCAGATCGTAGAGCCTGTCATGCAGGAATTGGGCGTGGAGATGGCTGGATCATACCCCTTAATGTCTACATAGAGACACAGCAGTTTCTGCCCCAACAGTGTTCTATATTCGAAAACATTGGTTAGTATTGAATCTTATTTTCCTAATTATACCCCCATCTGTGTGGAGGCAGGTTTGTATTGAATCTTATTTACCCAATTATACCCCCATCTGTGGTGAAGCAGTGGTATATAGGAATCCTTATGTCCATCAGTCCTTCTTTCCATTATAGTACGCAGTCTTGTTAGTACAACTAGTCCCACTGTTTTTATGGTCATCACCTGAAGATGTGCATATGAGCAAATCACTTTGCTCATGCAGTTTTTATGGGTTACTGCCCTTTTTGACTTGCAGCTGAATGTAGTGTATGGCAAAATCTTGTGAATGCAACTACCATATATACTTGCTTCTAAGTCAAGTCCAACTGCAAATAACAGACCCAGATCTGTAATCACACTGGCAGATCAGGGTCTGTGTTGGTTGTCTACTGATTACTCCTAACAAACTGCATAGAACCAGATCTGCTGGCGCATTATGTGATGGCAGATCTTGGTCTGTGCTGTTTGCAGTTGGACTCGACTTAGAAGTTATATATATGGTAGCCTCACAGTTGATTGAATTGCCATGAGACTTTGTAAATGTTATGATCATAATCTGAAGATGCTCGTATCAACAAATTACGTTGATTCCAAGGTTTTTGTTGGAGTTATTGGCCTCTTTTATCTTGCATACAAATCTTTTGTCTTGCATATGAATGCAGTGTATCAGTCTGGCACACAATCTTGTTAGCACAACTAGTCCCTCAGTTTTTGCCGGATTGCCATGAAACTTGGTAAATATTAGGTCATCACTTGAGGAGGTACCTATCAACAAAACAGTTCGCTCACACAACTTTAGTAGGCGTTATAGCCCTTTTTTAGGGCAGCTGAATGCAGTGTATAAAAATGCATGACATATTTGTTGTAACTACATGTAAATGCATGATGTATTTGTCATAACTGCATACAAATGCATGACATTTGTCATAACTACATGTAAATGCATGATGTATTTGTCATAACTACTTAGAAATGCATGATGTATTTGTTATAACTACATTGAAATGCATGATATATTTGTCATAACTACATACAAATGCATGACATTTGTCATAACTGCATAGAAATGCATGATGTATTTGTCATAACTCATGTAAATGCATGACATATTTGTCATAACTACATGTAAATGCATGACATTTGTCATAACTGCATAGAAATGCATGATGTATTTGTCATAACTACATAGAAATGCATGATGTATTTGTCATAACTACATGTAAATGCATGACATATTTGTCATAACTACATAGAAATGCATGATGTATTTGTCATAACTACATGTAAATGCATGACATTTGTCTTAACTACAAAGAAATGCATGATGTATTTGTCATAACTACATGTAAATGCATGACATATTTGTCATAACTACATAAAAATGCATGACATATTTGTCATAACTACATAGAAATGCATGACATATTTGTCATAACTACATGTAAATGCATGACATTTGTCATAACTACATAGAAATGCATGATGTATTTGTCATAACTACATAAAAATGCATGACATATTTGTCATAACTACATAGAAATGCATGATGTATTTGTCATAACTACATGTAAATGCATGACATATTTGTCATAACTACATGTAAATGCATGACATATTTGTCATAACTACATAAATGCAGTAACCTATAAATACAAATGCATTATCAGTAAGTACAAGCATAATCAGTGTAGTATTTTGATCATGAAAGCTATATCTTGAGCATGGATGTGATATCATCTGACCTCATGAGACATGAAGCTTCTAGTGAGATCTGCTGATATCACATGCAAGAGATGACAGTCTTTCACAATCAACATGCTATATACTGATTGTGCTTTTAAACATTTATTTTTTTAATTAATGAAACTACTTGTTATAGCTTAAGAAGATTATTAGTAGGTAATGAGGTGCTGCATAATACATATCACACATGTGTATTCTCATTGCTTTTACTCTGTCATTAATTTGAATTCTTCATTTTGGAGAATGTTGTTGGTAAACATGGTTGGCAGTGATGTTGCAGATCATCCATTTTTTTGGCACCATTTTTCACTGACGTCACAATTCAAACTGGATGTAGATGATGTCAAGCTTAAAGTTGATCTGCCTGACAGCTGTTGGGTGGTAGATCAGTGTGCTTTTAAACATTGCTGAAAAAAATTAAACTTGATTTTTATTCACATAATTACACATAATTAAGTGAATAATACACTTGTTTTGATTCTATAACTAATGGTAAGTTCTTGAGTGTGGGGTGGGGGTCATTCATATGATGTCATAAACTAGTTCAGCTTTTTTAGACTGGTTAAAAATGTTAGTAATTGATACAGAAGTCCATATCAGATTGTCAGAAAATGCATCATTGATATTGTACATATATAATATAAAAATATGCTTCTGATTATTTCTTTTGTTTTATCAGTATTTGCAACTTGCAAGAGTCAGAAAACACTTTCCCAGTATTGTTCCTGTCATCGTATGAAAACTTCCGCCCTGACTTTAACCAGATTCCAGGCGGATTTCATCTAAAGCCTAGATTCCACTTATTATCACTTTTAGACTGAATCAGGGTGGATTCAGGGTGGAATATGGTCCGAAATATGCAAATTCCTCTGTCTATTACTAGGCCGAATCTGTTTATTCTCCCTAATTAGGCAGAATCTGTTTATTCTGCATAATTAAGCAGAAATGCAGGCAGAAACCCATCCAATAATTATTTGTCAAAACATTAGTCCACCTTGCAGAAATTCCACCTAGAGCTGCAACTGAAATTATGCATTCTTCTAAGAATGGGAGTTTGGCACCAATACAATTTACAAAAATGTTGTTGTGTGTAATATGCCTCAAAACTGAAATGAAGCATGCACATAGTATGAGAAACCAATCAAGTCATTTACTGCAACACCATTCGTCAGGGCTGTGCAACAAAGTGACACAATTCCTGGCACAACATCTGAAGATTCCAGTAAAAACGTACCGAATGTTTCAGGTCAACAACCAGAGATTGCGAGTATGCTAGGTGCACAGACTATATACAAAGCTTCATCACCAAGGGTCACAGCTGTCACTTGTGCCATTGCCAGTTTCATCATTTACAACTTGTGTTCGTAGAGTGTTGTGTCAAACAATGGATTCTTTAACATGGCTTCGGTGCTTGGCTCATGATATATTGTACCATCTAGACAAGTCTTCTATGAGAAAATTATCCCAGATATGTATTTTAAAGTCGAAGAGGATGTAAAATCATACTTGTCCCTAGCGTCTAAAGTTGCATTAACAACCGCCAGCTGGACTTCTAGAGCACAGAGAATGTTGATGTGCTACTGTTTCTCAAGAGAAACATGACCATACCATAATGTCTCCTTTGTAAACACTATGAACTCTGGACTTTGATGGATTCAGTTAAGATGGCTTGAACACATAAACATGTTTTTCTTGAAAAACATTCATTTGCTGATCTTTTGTTCCAAACAGAGCTAGATAAACTGACATGCTAGAGACCAGCTCCAATTTTTTTCAGTTGTAAAGGACTTTGTTTCATCTAGTCACATTAAATGTTGTATGTTCTTTCTTGTTTTGGAGAAATTTAAAGTTTGACTGTGTTGCAAAGTTATACATGAAAACACAGGGCTTTCATCAATGCTCAACTTGTATTATTAGTTTTATTTTGGTAGTCACAAAAAATATTGTTTCTAGTCAGCCAAATTTGGTTCTTCTGTGAATTTATTTCAGCTGCCTGCTCAAGTAATTAGTGTCTCATGTTGAAAGCAACAAAGTACTGGAATGAATGATATTACTAATTTACTATATTATTCATCTTTCTAATCAAAGCAAGACATTGTTCAATGTGATAATTTGTGATTACATGTATTTTTGCTTATATTTGTCCCTTGTCATCATTGTATGGCAAGATATGAATATATTAATCATTTTAGTTTTATATACCCAAAAGACTTTACTAATCAGGCAAAATAGTTCTGTGACTCTTTGCTAAGTATTGTTTTTTCTGCTGTTAGAAGTTTTCACTCATATTGATAGGTGTATTATTTTCTACATCACTGATGTGATTATTATATTTAGTTGGTGTTTTATTGAAATAAAAAGCAAGATGTTTTTATTTTCTTGTTCAGATTTGATTACAAGTAAGGAAATTGTTGATTATTTCAGTACACAATATGCAAAATTAACATCAGAAATAATAAATGCTGTCAGTGACCAATGGGTATTGATTTGTATCGCAATACAGACATGCCATATTGCAATATATTGCAATACTTTTTTCCTGGCAATACTCACCCCTACCTTCTGCCTGGAAAAAGATTCCAGCTAGAGCTGCAAGTGAAATTACACACTGAACCAAATACAATTTAATTCATTCTCTAGATAATTAGTAAACGCACTGCATCACAGACTTGTGGGTAATTTACAATAAATAAACAAAATGATTTCAACATTTTACTAAACATTCCATTTTTATTTAAATTTTGGTCAACACACAATACAAGTACATCCTCTAACAGGAAGATATAATAATAATAATAGGACCGGAATCTGAATATAAATACAAGGGACAGCAGAATGATAAATGTACACTGTAATCTGAGTCTGAAATTACACTGTAATCTGAGTCTGAAATTACACTGTAATCTGAGTCTGAAATTACACTGTAATCTGAGTCTGAAATAACACTGTAATCTGAGTCTGAAATTACACTGTAATCTGAGTCTGAAATTACACTGTAATCTGAGTCTGAAATTTAGTTGATGTAAATGACTATGTTCATTCCACCTAAATGTTGGTTAGAAAATAAACTAAGTCCAGATTCCTCCTCTCATATAATAGATCCAAGTGTCTGAGTTCTTTATTCTGAATAGATGTTGGTTAGAAAATAAACCAAGTTCAAAATTACACCCCAAGATGTATTATGTAGCAGGAATTTTTGCAAAAGTCTGTGTTATAGTTAGATGAACTCTAGATGGATTCTCCATTGATTTCTCCAATTTTTCATGTCTGCCTATGTTTTAACCAGATTTCTAAATTTTTGGGCAGATTCTTCCTGGAATCTGCTTAATTTCCAGGTGGAATCCGCTTAATTATTTAATACGTGCTGAACATTTAAAATTGTGTATAAAGATTTTGTGTTAAAGTTTTTGAAGTGCTGCACAGGTACATCACAGTGCTGTTTACTGACACTTATGACATTAGTATTTTGTGGAGCTCAATGCATCAATGTTTCAGTGATATAATTGTGTTCTGGCACATATTCATTGTTTCTTGAAACTCTAAATATGAACTTCATCCCTCCTGAACACTTGTCTCGGCTAAAACTAATGTAAAAAAAGCAAGACATAGCGGTAATCATGTCCATCTGGTGTCAACTTTTGGTTGAATGTTTTTTTAATGGGCAATATCTCCTGTTTAAATTTGGGGATCATCATCAGACTTTGTCCATAAATGCATCAGTTGAGAAGAAATATTCCTAGAGATTGATGGCCAATGACCTCAAAGTCACAGGGAGCAATTGTTTAAATTTTATGTGGGAAGTCATTTTGTTAAAGTTTGTAGCTTCCCTTTTTGAAGTAGAAGAGAGCTACCATACTATTACTGGCATCGGCATTTGTGTCCGTGTTGGCGTCAGCATTCACAGTAGTATACACATATGTACATCCTCGATACATCTGAACCATTCTTTCTTCCTAGGTCATAGGCATGAGTTTGGAGTAGGTTGGACAACTTTGTACATCCATATCCATTCATGGTTAAGTTTTTACATTAGGTCAGGGTTTATTGCACTCTGTATACATACAGTTTTACCTGGAATCATGAAATTTAGTGAGGGCATTTACATTCTAGTTGGATATGACTTAACTATCTTTTATTGCCATTGATAAATTGACATCAAGCAAAGTAAAGATATTTACCATGAAATAAAAACACCACTAATGGTGTGGAGGTCACAGGTTTAGGTCACAGTGGTTAGGTTCTTATATTTGGTGGGGTTGGGAAGGAAAATCTTATAGTATGTGTGTAGGCATTAGACTTTTACCCAGGTTCACCAGTAGTGACACATCCTTGAAGAGGATGGATCCAGGCACCAAAGATCAATGTTACAAGGTGAATTGTTGTTTAGTTTGGGGGTGGCGGGTGGGGTAAATAATTAGAGCTGTGTGAAGGATCTATATCTTCTGTTTCCATATGTATCATCAGGTTTGTCACATATTAGCAGAGGAATGGAATCATTAAAAAGTAAGAATTCAAGGTCACAGGGGTTGTTTAGTCAAGTGTTACTAGGGCTGCTGCATCTTCATTGCAGATGAGATGATAAATTTATGGATTTATGTTTTTTGTTTCACCTTCTGCAGTACACTAGCTAAAAAATGTAAATAGGAACTAAGTCTGTAATTTCCTTTAGATTTTAATCTCCTAAAGTCTCACGTGCAGCAGATTAGGTGACATAAAAAGCAAGTAAGACTAGTATGAGGCTTTGCACATATACATTATGCAGAGAGAAAGCAATTAAATGATTATGAGAGCATTTTAGAATTGTGAAAACTCGTATGAGTAAATTTCAGTTGTATCAGCTTTTTTATGTGACTCAATTTTGGTACAGGTTCATAAAAGCTCTAGTATTTTTTTGCCTTGCCTACTAAAGTAGCTGATAGTGAGAGAAGTGAAGTATTACTATTTATGGCAGTGACAACGTTAACACTGGTAAGATGTTGCGTGTAAGTCCTTGAAAATTATATAACATATTGGGCACTTTTCCTGCGTTAGAATTTGTACATTCTTTTTTTCAGGTCAGTTGTTCAGTCGGAGCTGTATTCCAGGTGCACTTGATCGAGAGTACAATCCCAATAGCAGGCCCATTAATCTTTGTGAAGGGTGTGCAGCAGGTGGATATCGCAAGTGCCAGCGTAACAGCGATGAGCCATACTATGGACCCAAGGGGGCATTTAGATGTCTCGTTGAAAGTAAGTTGGCCTTGTACAGCATGCAAAATTGGACTTGTTTTGAACTGGAAAAGTTAAGGTAGAATTCCCAGCATTTAAAAATCTTCAGTATGAATTTATGATTAGCTCAAATCTCTGAACAAAGAATGATGAAACAGCTGTTAATGAAAGTCGCATCTTTCACCTGGTTTAAACTCACTGTGAATTGCTTTAGCAGCATGAGTAAAGACATATGACGTCAACTAGTAATGGGTCATAGATACATCTCTCAACTTTGTGAAAGATAAATTGCAAAAGGTATTAAGTTAATGCTATATTTATTTAATTGTTCTTCACTGAATAAGTTAAAAATATTTCACAAATCATTGGTTATAAATTTCACTGCAGCCAATCATTCAGAATTTTGAGTTAAATCTGAATTTGAGTCGGAGAATGGGCCAGGTTTGATTGTAGACTATACTGTTACACTTCTATTTGTACATTTTTGTAATCAACCGTGGAATCTCTTTGCAGAGGCTGGAGATGTTGCCTTTGTTCGACATCTTACAGTCAGAGATAACACAGATGGTCGTAACCAGGCTATATGGGCCAGAAATAGGCGTTCCGATGACTATGAGATAATGTGTAAAGATGGCCGAAGAACTGCAATAGACAACTGGGAAAGATGTTACATTGGCACTGTCCCATCAAATGCTGTTGTTACAGCTGGTGAGTCACATCTGTAGCATGGATTTAATGACTGATTTAGAAAAAATACACATTGATCCATAATGTCATAAAGTTAACTGTAGCCTAATAATCACTGTATAAGTAAATTCTTGCAGTTCTTCAGTTTTCTACTCATATTGTTACTTTTTTTTTCTCCTGATATATCTTGCTTTCAGATTCTAAAGATATAGTTTAGGGAGTGTTATTTCCCATTCTCTAGTAGTGACACATCACTACAAGGCCAGGGTGGTTTTACCTCGTATACGCTTGCACCATTTCAGATGTTCTATACAGCAGAGTTTTAATGTTTAATTGCTCTTAGCACTTCATGTAGAAAATGAATGTAACAATCAGACTTGTACATTTAAGGTTTGTCATACTGGTGTGGTTGTACAGATATACTCAGGAAGCTTTGATAAAATTCATACAGGGTGATTCATGCTGCACTAAGATTTATAAATATCCCAGAAGCCACATTTATCTTGATTGATTGATGTATTGATTGAATAATTGATTGATTGCCAGGTTTCAAGACCCAGGCTGAGAGAGACATCTATTGGAACTTATTTGCCAATGCCCAGCAGTTCTTTTCCTCAGATATGTAAGTAGTAATTATGTTAGACAAATATTATAAGAGGAAATAAAAATGGACATTTATAACTCGGACCATAGTTTACACTGAGTCCTTTTTATATTATATATTTTTATCTATCTCAGTCCTTAGGGAAGGGGTGCCCTGGCTGTAGATTTTCCAGGGTATTCCAGGAAAAACCCTGGAAAATTCTAGCACGGAAAACCATGAAGTATTTGGACTAAAATTCCAGGCTCATTCCAGGGTAGGCTGGAAAACCCTGGAAAAAGACAAGGAAAAGCATGGAATATTTGCCTGAAAAACCCTGGAATATTTGCCTGGAAAACTCTGGAATATTGGCCTGGAAAACTCTGGAATATATGCCTGGAAACCCTGGAATATTGGCCTGGACAACCCTGGAATATTTACCTGGAAAACTCTGACATATATTTCATGAAAATAAAAGAGATTTCCCTAGAAAATAATTTTCATCTGGTCAGACCCTGATGGGATTGAAGCTGTCCTGTGGGCTTATTCAGCTAATAAATATTAGATTTTAACAGCGATGCAACTTTCATTGATGATAACTTCAGGAGGAACATGGCCCAAAATAAAACCAACCCACTCCTTATATGGACTGAGGTGTTGAGTAATTTTTGTACTCACTCCTTATATAGACTGAGGTGCTGAGTAATTTTTGTACAAGAAAAAAAAAACTTCTTGTCATTGGTAACTTAATGGGTTGTGCAATGGATCCAGTAGGTTAGTAGAAGACATTGCCAGTCACTAGTTACACTTTCAGTGTAACACTATGGTACTGGTGTGTCATAAAATCCAAATTACTGGCTCCTTATATCCCCTTATTTTTATTGGTTGTTGACCAAATTTATTATGAAGCAATCTTTAACCTTTGACAGCGGGATACGACTCCAGTCGTACTTTACCTTTGCCAGCGGGATACGACTCCAGTCGTATGTTCACTAAATTTCCTTACCAACATTTGCAGACACGTGTTTAACTGTATAAAACATCATCAGTTTACGTGTACTCTTTTGAAAAGAAGGAAATAAAGGTAGAAGGTACACATCTTGTTGCATGATTGTGTTTAAAAGACCCCAAAACTGGTAAAAATTTGATTTCAAAATAGAGTTTTAACATGCCGAGATAAAATATGGCGGTGATATTCTGAAGAGGGAATTGAAGAGAGTTATGTGCTTGCTGAATTAGTTGAAAATAAAGACCATTTCACGTGGAAAATTGACATTCTAGCCAGTGGGGATCGCTGTCTTTACTTCTTCAAAATGAACGGCGCTGATGATAACTGGTTATTTGAAAATTAGATTTCAAACACGACTTTTAATGTGTGGAGATCAACATGGCGGACAGCGCTGAAACAGCAATTTACAGCAGTGATGTGGATGCCGATTTGATGAAAATATAGACAATTTTGTGGGGAAACTTTATGTTTTAAGCAGTGCATATCGTGAGCTTCACTTCGACGAAATGAACGGAGATGATGAGAACTGGTTAGTAGAAAATTTGATTTCAAAACTGAATTTTAACGTGTGTCATTCAAAATGGCGGACAGTACTGAAGCGGTCGTGATGCTGATACCGATTTTGATGAAAATTTAGACAATTTTGTGGGGGGGGGATTTATATTTTAGGCAGTGGGGATCGTTATCTTGGTTGCATCGAATGAACTGAGCTGATGATAAATAGTTAATTGGTATTTTTGACTCGGATATTTACGATGATGAAGACATGGATGCTTTTCAAGCTAACTGGACATTTTGAGAACTTCACTTCTCACAAAGTTCGCACATATACCGATGTTGAGCGTGTGCATAATATTATGAAAATTTCCTGCATCCCTGGAAATGGACCAAAATACACCCAATATAACTCTTATATTATTACATTAAAATTTATTGTGGAATAAAAACACTGAACCAAAATGAAAAGCTTTGTCGACTTACCAGTAAGGATTATTCTGTTTTTTGCTCTCCAATTCTCATGCGAGTAAATTTAATAAAATTGTAATAACTTTAGATATTCTTGATGGATTTTTACTATTTTGTCACCTTCTTAAATGGTATAAAATTCCCCCCATTTCATACAATTACATAGAGGAGGTAAAATGAATATTGCAGATAGGAAAATTGCATTGAAAGTAAGTTATTACAAAAAAATGTAAAGCATTTATTTTTGCTTACATAACTTTACTTTCAACTGAAGTTTTACGTCTGAAAATTTTCAGTCAAGAAATATATGACCTTAAGGAAAATTTTATGCTTTTTAAAATGGTATACAACATTGAAAAATAATTTCAAAAAATTGTCCTGTAAATCCAGATTGACCAATGTCACTGCATTCTCTCATGCTGCATAAACCACTGACTGAAAAATTTCCAGTTCTATACAACTGCCTGTCTGAATGGGCTTCAGTATGAAAAGGGTTAAAGGACAAAATTTAAAAAATCACATTCATTTCTGCCTCAGTTTTAATAGTTTTTAAAAAATAAATCACAAAAGTTCCTCCATTTGTAAACAAACAATAAAATTTTATATGCTTGAAAATTGTCACTAAAATGGGTAAAAGTCAGTTGTCTACCTTTAATAAGCACTAATTGCTGAGTCAATTGTCTACCTTTAATAAGCACTAATTTCTAAGTCAATTGTCTACCTTTAATAAGCACTAATTTCTAAGTCAGTTGTCTACCTTTAATAAGCACTAATTTCTAAGTCAATTGTCTACCTTTAATAAGCACTAATTTCTAGACAAAAATCAAATATAACAATTATGTTTCTTAGGTGTTTTTCACAGTTCATTATCCACATTTTTTTTCTTCTTCATTTTGCTGTTGTTGTCTTCACCCCTGGAGACACTAGAGATGTCCATACAGAAATAATCTATTCATGGCTTATAGGTCACTTATACTCTTTACTTATAGGTCACTTATACTCTTTACTTATAGGTCACTTATAATTGACATATAAGTGAAGTGTTAGGATTTTTGGTGCAAATTAGGCATTTCACTTATAAATGAAGTATACTTCACTTATAAGTGAATTGTGAGACATTCACTTGCTTCACTTATAAGTGAAGTATACTTCACTGATAATGAAATATACTTCACTTATAAGTGAAATGGAAGTCATTCACTTACTACACTTATACATGAGATAATTGCGACTAAATTCGGTTAATTTTGGGCTTGAAAAAAGCCCCCCCTCCGACAGGAAATTGTGTTCTTATATAAATAAAGTCATCAGTTTTATAGAATGTATACATGTAAATGGCTACCTATAAGTTCTGACCTTATACAAATCTCGTACATTTCCATTTAAGTTACAATTTGTGAAATGATTTCCAACACATTAGGCTGCAGTTTTGAGCCACCACATTTGAAATGGCTTGCTCAGTAGGCCCCAACAAGTGAATTCAAAAGCAGGTTTCAACTCATGGGCGACAGTTTTTCAGAATCCAATGGCCATTCTACTTCAGCTGGTAAATGAAGGCTGTCCCAAATTAAATTGTCAGCATGTGAACACTAGGATATTTGTATATACCACATGATGATGGAAAGCACAAAGAGTAAACAAAACAAAACCACCATAGGCGAAAAAGTCAGTGTAACATAATTCCATCCATGCAGACTGCCAATGTTTAAATTCTGGAAATGGAAGTGTGACCAAGTCCAAATTATGATAGCGTTTGCAGTGGAAATCTTTTGGGCTCCGGATTTTTGTCGTTGAACATCTTTTCTATGTCAAATAATTTTTCAGTGTCCAACAATAAATTATTTTCTACGATTTCATTAAAATATACACAGTTGACTGTTTGGTGCCAATAATATTGTTTTAAATGAAATTATAGAAAATAATTTATTGTTGGATGCTGAAAAAGTCCTTATTTACATGGTGTCTGCAATGTGTGGTTGTGCTCACTCATGTCCCCATTTTGCAATTTACACACACACACGCACACAAGTTGCTTTATTCTAGCTTTGATACATAAAATCCAAAGTTGGAAGTTTTATTTCAATGTTTTTCTTTTTTAAAATCTTAAACTATTTTATATAAAACATGATGAAGTTCTTTTAGTGTGTGTGTTATTGTTGTTGATACAACTTATTGAAATTTACAAATCTGGTGGGAGGTATGAACTTTTGGAGAAAAAAATCACAGTAGCACCTTTGCTGAACTTGGATTGTATTTTGCAATAAACCTGATAGACTTGAGACAGGCTGTATTTAGCAGTAAACCTGATGGACTTGAGAAACACTGTATTTTGCAGTAAACCTAATGGACTTGAGACAGGCTGTATTTTGTAGTAAACCTAATGGACTTGAGACAGGCTGTATTTAGCAGTAAACCTGATGGACTTTAGACAGGCTGTATTTAGCAGTAAACCTGATGGACTTGAGACAGGCTGTATTTAGCAGTAAACCTGATGGACTCGAAACAGGCTGTATTTTGTAGTAAACCTAATGGACTTGAAGCAGGCTGTATTTAGCAGTAAACCTGATGGACTTGAGACAGGCTGTATTTAGCAGTAAACCTGATGGACTTGAGACAGGCTGTATTTTGCAGTAAACCTAATGGACTTGAGACAGGCTGTATTTAGCAGTATAAGTAATGAACTTGAGACAGGCTGTATTTAGCAGTAAACTGTCAGTCAGAAAATGATAATGTACATATTTATGGTTGTAAATACAAAAAACATTTTCTGGTCAGAATTTTAGCTACTTTTTCAGGATATAGTTCCATACAAGTATATTTTGTGTTGCACATACATTTGTGTATTATGAAGTTTAATTCATCATTAACATTTAATTACATATGTTTGTACATGTAAATAATTATGTGCTATTGTAACACTTGTGGTTTGTAGGTTAAGGAGGAACATGAATTTTAAAAAAGTGCAATTTATACATGGTTGCTCTTTCCTTAGGTACTTTGATATTGATAGTTAAAGGATGTGACAAACTCTTCGCAGAAGAAATGAAAAATAATTCTAAGTGCCAATCTCGAAAATTGACTAAGTTTTTTTCCAGGGTTTTCCATGCTGAAATATATTTTAAAAAATTCCAAGTCCAAACTGTCCATACTTTTCCAGGGTCTTCCATGCAGAAGTATGTAAAAAAAAAATTATAAGTCCAAACTGTCCATACTTTCCCAGGCATGTCCAGCCAGTTTGTGGATTTCCTTGTATTATATTCCATTAAGAACATCCAGCAGGTGGCAACTTAATGGGTCATGAATTAATTAAGGCATAACACCCTACAACACAGTGTAGATTGGACCTTTCTCTGGATATTACACAGTGTAGTGGAGTGTAAATCAGTTACACAGGCATGAATGGAAAATGGTCAAACACTTAATGCATTCTCCAGCACCCTTAATCATGTTGCCTTCCTAATCTGTTGTTTTAATCTTCACAATATCTAAAACAAAAATCCAATCTCCTTAAAATTATGCTGGCTAATGTAATAGGGTGCTTTGAGCTTGTCCTATAAATCTGTCTTTGAGTTGTGGGTCAGTTACCATCCCATTTAGCTCAGTTTCTTTTTACACTTTTGTATTTACAGTCCTGAAACTTGAGGTGTGTATTTATCATTGAGAGTTCTGTTCTTAAGTTCAGTCATTGACTTTGCTGTATATTTTGGAAAATACCTTGATGGAGCAGATGAGACCTAGCATTCTGCAGAATTCTTTTTGCTGTGTTTTAATGCTTCAGATGCTTCTAAATTCTATGCCTGATTCATGTAAGAGGAAGGAAGCAATTTTTTTTTAATGCATATAATGTTTGAACTTTGGGGTACTAATTCAACTTGAAATGAAATTTGCTTGAAAGACAACTTAGCAAAATTTCATCTTTCACAATTCTTTGATTCAAGATCTGATATCAAGTGAGTATTTCTTAAATGTCTGTGCATGTGTTCATGTCTTGTAATTTGAAAATTTGAATGGATCATGTCCTATATCTCTGTAAAGAAAATATATTTACACCCTTTGCTAATACCTCTGTACAGTCAATTACATCTATTAAAAAAGAACATAATTAAAGTGACATCTTTTCATTATTACATTATTATACAGTAGTTGCATAGAAGGGTGGAAAAGGGTTTAGTTTTAGATTGTTATGAAAGACATTTTCAAACATCCAAGTTGCAAGATTGATATTATGGGAAGTAAATAATGTCTTTATGGTCAAATAGATATTGATATTATGGGAAGTAAATAATGTCTTTACAGTCAAATAGATATTGATATTATGGGAAGTAAATAATGTCTTTACAGTCAAATAGATATTGATATTATGGGAAGTAAATAATGTCTTTACAGTCAAATAGATATTGATATTATGGGAAGTAAATAATGTCTTTACAGTCAAATAGATATTGGTATTATGGGAAGTAAATGTCTTTACAGTCAAATAGATATTGATATGTGAAGTAAATAATGTCTTTACAGTCAAATAGATATTGATATTATGGGAAGTAAATAATGTCTTTACAGTCAAATAGATATTGGTATTATGGGAAGTAAATGTCTTTACAGTCAAATAGATATTGATATTGGAAGTAAATAATGTCTTTACAGTCAAATAGATATTGATATTATGGAAAGTAAATGTCTTTACGGTCAAATAGATCTTGATATTATGGGAAGTAAATAATGTCTTTACAGTCAAATAGATATTGGTATTATGGGAAGTAAATGTCTTTACAGTCAAATAGATATTGATATTGGAAGTAAATAATGTCTTTACAGTCAAATAGATATTGATATTATGGAAAGTAAATAATGTCTTTACGGTCAAATAGATCTTGATATTATGGGAAGTAAATAATGTCTTTACAGTCAAATAGATATTGATATTATGGGAAGTAAATATTGTCTTTACAGTCAAATAGATATTGATATTATGTGAAGTAAATAATGTCTTTACAGTCAAATAGATATTGATATTATGTCAAGTAAATAATGTCTTTACAGTCAAATAGATATTGATATTATGGGAAGTAAATATTGTCTTTACAGTCAAATAGATATTGATATTATGTGAAGTAAATAATGTCTTTACAGTCAAATAGATATTGATATTATGGGAAGTAAATAATGTCTTTACAGTCAAATAGATATTGGTATTATGGGAAGTAAATGTCTTTACAGTCAAATAGATATTGATATGTGAAGTAAATAATGTCTTTACAGTCAAATAGATATTGATATTATGGGAAGTAAATAATGTCTTTACAGTCAAATATATATTGATATTAAGGGAAGTAAATAAAATGTCTTTACAGTCAAATAGATATTGATAATAAGGGAAGTAAATAAAATTTCTTTACAGTCAAATAGATATTGGTATTATGGGAAGTAAATGTCTTTACAGTCAAATAGATATTGATATGGGAAGTAAATAATGTCTTTACAGTCAAATAGATATTGATATAAGAAGTAAATAATGTCTTTACAGTCAAATAGAAATTGATATTATGGGAAGTAAATAATGTCTCTACAGTCAAACAGATATAGTTGTGGAGTATGAATAGCATTAATGTTGTTGTAAAAAAAAAATTATCATTTCATTTTTGGATGCATGGCATTGAATAGATTTGATGTGAGCTTCCCAGCATCTGTTGTCTTAAGCTGACTTTGTGGTCAAATGCAGCTTTGTTTGTGCCAGTGTTTAGTTTTACAACTTTTCATTGTAGCCATCTCTGACTTGCGCTGTAAGGTTTCATGCACTTTATTGTTTTTAAATGGATGTTTTAAATTAAATGTTTTTGCATGGTGTATTATTTATCTATTAGCACTCTTTCAGTAGATTTAGATGTATGTTGTGCTTCATATATGTATGCATCTGAGTTAAAAAGGGAAGATTTCAGTTCCTGATCTAGTTTTCCTTTGTGTTTTTTTTTTATGTATTATAAAGTAGGGAATATAAAATATTACACGCAAAATACCAAAGCACACAATACAGACTAAAGCACATATTACAGACTAAAGCACACAGTACAGACTAAAGCATAGTACAGACTAAAGAACACAATACAGACTGAAGCACACAGTACAGACTAAAGCACACAATATAGACTAAAGCACATAATACAGACTAAAGCACACAGTACAGACTAAAGCACACAATACAGACTAAAGCACACAGTACAGACCAAAGCACACAATACAGACCAAAGCACAAATAATTTTTTTTTTATGTATTATAAAGTAGGGAACATAAAATATTACACACAAAATACCAAAGCATACAGTACAGACTAAAGCACACAATACAGACTAAAGCACAGTACAGACTAAAGTACACAATACAGACTAAAGCACACAGTACAGACTAAAGCACACAATATAGACTAAAGCACATAATACAGACTAAAGCACACAGTACAGACTTAAGCACACAATACAGACTAAAGCATACAGTACAGACCAAAGCACACAATACAGACCAAAGCACACAATACATACAGACTTAAGCACACAATACAGACTAAAGCATACAGTACAGACCAAAGCACACAATACAGACCAAAGCACACAATACATACAGACTAAAGCACACAATACAGACCAAAGCACACAATACATACAGACTAAAGCACACAATACAGACCAAAGGACAAATAATTGCTATTCAACATTCATTGTTCCATTTCTCAGAATATTTCTTCTTTAACTGCTGTGAAATGCATTTATTTTGAATGAATTAGTTAATTTTTTACTTCCAGTAGGAAACCAATTTTAATGTTAAAAGTATTTTTACTGGAATTTTTCTAATAGATGGTTTAGCACATGTATAATGTTTCACTGTGGATTCATCTGTTTTTGCAGTTAATATGTTTGGCAGTTAAGTGGGTTCTTAAATTTGCTGATGTAACTGGTGTGTCTACATGTATTTACTTCAAGGCTGAACGCTTTTCAGCATGGATATGTAGACTGCGAGATTTGGGTTGTCATGTGACTATCAATGCAAATGGAGAGAACTAGGTCAGATTTAATCAGTGTAGTAATTTCATCTCGTCTATCAATAAATTAAAGACATAAATGTTTTACTCGCAATATCTGAGAAGATAAATCATCTTCCTATCACTTTCATGTGGATAGGGCTCAATGTAAAGTTTGCTAGGCCTGATAGTAAGCAGCTATCCTATGCTGACATCAATGGAACCTTTCGGAGAATTCCTACTTTTCAATATGCAATGCACTCTGACCTCACACCCCAGCATAAATGTAAAAATATCCAAAATGGGGTAGAAAAGGTCGCGAAACTCAGACTAACAGTTTTTGACATACAACTTTACCTTACAAATCTAACAAAACCGGTAAAGATTTATGCAGCCGCATTTTGAAATATGATTTGTGAAATCCTCATTTGTTCTAACCCTCTGGAGGAAGAATTGAATCTTGGGAATTTACACAATTAGCTTTAAGAGAACTTGGACATCATCCAATCATTCAGATTTTCGAAAATTACATATGGTGACAACTGAATCTTGACTAGCCATCGGACTATTCAAATATGAAAACTGATAGTCCGACAGGCTAGCGGACTACTGCTGATTTTGAGCCCTGATGTGGTACTTTTGATTGGATACTAAATATGCATGATGATTTGGGACTTAAATTCACTCCCTACTGAATGGTGGATGTTTGATAAGGGGTATATGTGTGCAGGTAATAAATGGCTTCAAAAAAGACTTGGGACAATGAGGTTTTGCCACAAGTTTCTTGTTGTAAATATAACTTTGAATATTTTATATGTTTACAGTGATGGAGACTTCCATCTTTTCGACTCTGGATTGTTCTACAGTGATCTGATCTTCAATGATGATGCTGTCCGACTGATGAAGATTGATGAAGAAAAGCAGGATTACCAGAACTACCTGGGCTATGATTTTATTAACCAGATTATCTATCTTGAAGATTACACCTGTACAACAACAAGCTCGGCAACATCTATAGTTGCCAGTTTATCGCTTCTTGTATTATCTTCACTATTTTTCATTGTTAAATATCAGGTATAGAGGTAATTCAAAGTTGCCCAGATGTCATTTTGCCATATTTTTATGTCCAATTTTATGTTGGTATCACTATACAGTAGACCTCGAAAAATGTAGATCGATTATGCAAATACAAAGTTAAATTTTAAATTGTACATTTTCGTATTATTCCAGCTGCAGTATTTATGTAAGCTTAGCATTTTCTTGTATATATGATCATGCACTTTTGCACATTGAAAAAGTATTGCAAATTATCAATTTAGGTGCAGTCAGTGTGCGTTGATTTATTCATGACAGAATTTAGAAATAACGTGATTTTGGCAAACATTTTCACAGCCATTTTATTGCAGCATGCATACAATCAAATGAAAAATGACAAAGGCTTTTCTAAATAAAAAGAAATTATGGTTTTTAAATATAGAATTAAAATGTGGTACAACTCTCATTTGGGATCTTATCACTAATAGATTGATAATTCAGATGATATGGACTGGTTTTTTCTGTTGTACCATCTAAGGTGGAGATAAGTGAACAATGAAGGTTGTTGTCATTTATTAGGTTATTTCCAGACATATTTGATGTTATGTTCCTGTATGTACAGTGGATATTTACTTAACAAAAACTACAGTTGTATATTTCTGAAACACATGTATTATATGAGCATATTATTGTTTATTTTTGTTTAACATTGTAAAAATATATCACAAATAACTACCATTCATTCCTCCATTACTTCTGATATGGAAATTTGACACAGAAGAAGGTAGATGCCCCTTTTTTTTGTCAGGTGAGCTAATCTGATTGTTACAACAACAACAAAAGAAAAAACTTCATTGCTTGCATGACATTTGTTTCTTCTTTCATAAATGGCAATAGATTTTAGTCATATTTGAGTTGGTTCCCTTTAACCAAAGATCTGATAAAGAGTTTAGCCTGTTGTAAGACGTGTTGTAAATTATATGCTACTTAATACTCTATTGAAAAGTTCAGGACTTCAAAATGAGGTACTTTTTGTCAAACCCAGCTTGGCAAATGCTCAACATAGCGATCACTTTGGCATCTGTGTGTGCGTATGTATGTCTGTAGTCCATCTATACCCAAAATTTGGATAAATTTTTAAAGTCCTTTAGATTAAGCTCAGTGTTAAATTTTATTACTTTCCTTTTATGTATATCTTTTCGAGCTTGAATAAAAAAGACAGGCTTGACAAAAACAGGGTCTATTGTTAATGATCAGTATCTTCCTTCATTGTTGCAATATTTTTGTAATTCCTTCATTGATACAGTACTACACAATGTGAGCATCTGGCTGTGAAAGTTACAGAGTGTTGCTGTTCATGACATGCAACTTCAAGAGAGGTATTGGTTGTGACAGATTGATGCCTGTTTCACTCCATCAAAAGAGGTATTGGTTCTGACAGATTGATGCCTGTTTCACTCCATGCTTTGTTTGGGAAGAGAAAATCGATTGAATGCTAGAATTGAATATACATTTGTAAATCTAGAACAGAGGTAGCTATTAAATACTGTCTATTTGGATTATACAAACAAGAATATAACTAATTAATATTTCATTGCATTGAATGTATCAAAAACTATATAGAATACACAAAATAGATGTCAATTAAGAAAATAATGAGCATACCTTGTAATTGTCCCAAAATATTTTAATAAACGGGTACTTGACCTTCTCTCTTGCTCATCATTTTCTTTTGTGAACACTGTATATATCATTTGTTTGGAGTCTTCTTATTAATGCCATTTCGTTTAGTTTATTTTTATGTACATATTTGCATATATCATATATTATTTCTGTACATTATTACTGTAAATGCGCATACATCAGAAATTTAACCTTAAAGTATATCTGTTTGCATATTCTTTTTAAAATTTTTGTACAACTTGAATAAGCCAACTCTAACATCTTTACTGTTTCCTAACTTAATTACTTCATTTTACACAATGCGTGTGTGAATGCGTGCATGGGTGTGTGTTATACATAAGGATTCAAATCATTTGATTAGAGCTTTTTAAAAAATGTGTCTGGCTTGGAAACCTGCTTCCCAAATATTTATTGATGGACTTTTTATTCAAAACTTAAGACTTTTTTATTTATTTTTTTTTGCTAAATTGAAAACTGTTGTCTGCAGACAATTAGGATACAGACTTTGTGAAGTAAAATTTGCGGTGATAACTTTTCAAAATTTTGCACACTTTTTTGGTTTCCTTGATTAACATGATTAAATGAAAGGAAAAATGGAACTGAAAACTTTTTGATTCAACATAATCTTAGTATGAAGATTACTGTATATATCATTTTTGAGCATTTTTAAAGGATATTTTTATATGAATTTATCATCTATTGATACTTGATAAATACATTCCATTGTAATAAAATTCTTCAACTTTCTTTGTAGTTAGAGTTTTTTTGCTCCCTTTACTTATTATGCCAAATGAAGAATGTGGTTGGAGCATGTTGTGCTAACTTTCCATCCATCGGGTAAAATGTTGTGTTTAGGCCTGTTTCTTAGGCTTTTTGGTGGAACATTTCATATCTCATGAAGACATTTCTAGTTGTGAGTATGGAGTGGAACTGCCAGTGACATGCTCGTTTTTACATCATTTTATGCCCCCACTGTGATGGCTGCTATCTGTCCATCCATCTGAAATCCATTTTAGCACAATAGCACAAAAATGATTAAACTTAGAGCCACATTTTTTACACTCTGTCAAAGTTATAGGCAGATGGCATGATCACATTTTCATGCAATAATACATGAATTTATGTTTTTAGCTCTACTGGTCATTGTCCAGAAGAGTTTATGGAATAGCCTGTTGTCCATCATCTGTCTGTCCATTAGCAAAAGTTTGTTATTGCTACTCCTAAACTGCTTAGAAGATTGCCATGAAACTTTACACACACCGTTCATGGTCTAGTTGCAAAATGAAAATGGTGCTGCTCGGACATCCAGTATGGCCATCTTAGCAGCCATCTTGAAAATCTTGTTATCACTGCTCCTTCTGAATGGATGGTGATATCAACATGGCATTTTCACAAAAAAACTTTATTTGATGTATACTTGGTCATAAATGAAACTTGTGCCTATCTTACATTCAATGCGCCCACCATGGCAGCCATCTTGAAAATCTTATCACTATTTCTCCTGAATGAATGGTCATATCAGCATGGGGTTTTCATTGAAAGACTTCTTGTAATATATGGTTAGTTGTAAATGATAATGGTGCCAATCCAACTTCTAATATGACTGCCACAATGGACATCCTGGAAATCTTGTTATCACTACTTCTCCTAGATAGCTCGTCATATTGACATTGTGCTTTCGCCAAAAGACTTCTTATGTCTAGTTGCTGCTAAATGGAAATGGTGCCAATCTGATATCCAATATGGCCACCATGGCACCCATCTTGAAAATCTTGTTATCATTACTCCTCCAAAATGGAAAGTCATATCAACATGGGGTTTCCACTTGAAGACTTCTTATGATGTCTTTCAGTGATCTCCCCAGAAATTTTCGATAGCATCGGGGTACGCGTGTTTGGGTCATAAAATGTTTTACAAAGCGCGTGTTAACATCATAAAAGTGAAACAAATTAATATCAATGAAATAAAAAGAAGTGCATATATTTACATTGTATTTTTTATTTACCTAGGTTATAACAGTAACAACAATGCATATCTCATTTATTTCTTAATTTAAATAAATGATATTTGTCTTTTCTTCTTTTCACCATATAAACTGACTGCCACATCAAAATTAAAGTCTTTAAAGGACTGTCCTTCAGTACTGATTGTCATCAGGTAGTTCAGTACCCTCTGTGACAACCTGTTCCTTAAAACACTGTTCATTCTCTTCATTGAGGAGAATGAACTTTCACAATCTGATAAAAATGGAACATACAATTTATTAATGGATGTACAAAAATGAGACAAATATACCTGAATCCTAATTAAGTTAATTACCAAGGAAAAATTCTTCAGGAATCAAGACAGTGATGTGTTTTACAATAATCATCACAGAATAAGATAATACATATTCCTTTCCATTAGGAACAATATATCAAAGTGTTTGCTATTTTTAAGCTAAAATATTGTTCAAATTTAAAACTGTTTTATTTACCTGCTGTTGAGGTAAAACTGGAAGATAAAGATTGTTTCGTTTATTACTTTGATAGACAGAATAGAGAAATGAGAAATTAATAGGGCAGCACTCACTTAAGTTAGCAATATGGAAAACTTACCATCCGATCCAGCAATTTCCACCCAAGGGAATGACGTCTTCCATTCATTATTAAATCTCGTCCTTCGTTTCTTGATATCATTCTTTTTGGAAATCATGCTGGCGCTATCAGAATGAGAATCACTGTCACTATTCGTGATGCCAATATCTGATTGTCGTAACCAGGCCAACATGGGGTTATCCGGGCGCTGGGTAGGTGGTGTGTTCATTTTTCACAATTTTTTATTTAATCGGTGTAACTGCTTTGGCTGTTAATGAAAACGACTGACATATATATATAACACAGATTACGGGACAACTCGGCCCATAGCAGAGTCGGCCCACTAACGTTCTCGGCCCACAACGAACTCGGCCTACCCAAATCGGCCCGTAACGTACTCGGCCCCATTGCGTACTCGGTCCACACGATTTATGTAATAGTAATGTTGATGTAACGTGTTGTTTTTTTTTGGCAGTCATTTCATTTGTCTTTTAATCTTTGTACGTTTCTCAGTAAATAACATGTTTCTGTTAAATATTTCTTGTTCAATAACAGCAGGTGTTACGAACCCATACAAGATCAAAAAAAAAAAAAAAACCATTTGGTCCGAACTGGACATTGTTTGCTAATTCTTGCACAATAACAGCATGCGTTATGAAGTCATACATGATCAAAGGTTAAGATCACCAATAAGAACAAGTGTTATGAAGCCATACAAGATCAAAGGTAAGGCCGACAAACTTCTATACTAACCATAATTAAATATTTTATTTATATAAATTTTGTGCAATGAGACATTCGAATTACAATTAAGAGAGTTCTTTTTGCAATCTTTAGTAATTATGGGCCGACTCCGTAATGGGCCGAGTATGTTATGGGGTTAAATTTGCATGGGCCGACTCCGTTATGGGGCCGACTTTGTTATGGGCCGAGATATCCAGTCACCATAACACACTACCAGTAGACTCCATTGTTGCTGGCCAATCACGTGACTAGGTGCAGACGAAACCCTCACCAAAATTTGCGCAGCGGCGGTTATGCAAACCAGATACAAAGGATAATGGTTAAGTGAGTGAGCAATTATCCTGGATTATCTTAATAAAATACCCCAGAAGAGGCAAGAACAGGTATAATTTGAGTGGGGCTTTGAATTAGGTGACAGGATGTTTGTTTAACAGATTTATTTTATAAGGGTAGTGGGAAACATCAAAGCGTAGCGGCACAATAGCATCGCGTAGCGGCAGGTTCTAAAGCGTCGGGGGTTATCGGAGTTTGAAATGATAGCGTAGTGGGCCCGGGAGAACACTGGTCTTTGATGGTCCTAAATGAAAATGGTGCCAGTCTGACATCCAATATGTCCACCACAGCAGCTAATTTGAAAATCTTGTTATCGCGGAAGAATATCAGAGATGGTTTCAACACTCGGCAATTAAAAGGAATAAATGGTCTTATCTTGAATTCCTGGAAATTCTTTTTGCCCAGTCGAGCAGTTTTTCCTTGCCCCCAAATGTGAAATTCACTTTCTAAACACCCATATTGCCTTGTGTCATATCTTATGGCCTTCCTTCTAGCACCCATTTGCACAACTAGTGCTGCAGTTTTTGATGGATGGCCATGAAATTTGGTAAATATTATAGTTATCACTATGCACATAACAAATCATGTTGCTCCCACAATGTTTATTAGAAATATTGCCCTTTTGTCTTGTAGCAACGTAAAACACAATGTTGTTTGTACAACTAGTCTGTAGTTTTTGATGGATTGCTATGAAACTTTGTAGATGATATTATTGTCATCACTTGGAGATGTGCACATCGACAAATCACTTGCTTCTGCAATTTTTCTTAGGGTTATTGCTCTCTTTGTCCTGTAGCTTAATGTAGTGTATGACACAATCTCATTAGCACAAATAGTCTTGCAGTTTTTAGTACACCTGGCCAGTTTAAAGCCAAGTGAGCTTGTGTTATAGCCCTGTATCCGTTGTGCATTGTGTGTCGTCTGTATGACAACAATTTTTTGTTTCCACTCGGGAGTCCATAATTTTGATTCAATTTCGATCAAACTTGGAATATGGGCTTATGTCATCAAAATCTTGGACGAGTTTCATAATGAACAAGCTCCATGCATATTAATGAAGTGATCTTGCATCTGATTAGCTCAGTTTGTTATTACTCTGGAGGCCATATTTCTGGTCTGATTTTGATCAAACATTTGGAATAGATGTATATGTATTAAGTTTTAATGGCATGTCAGCACAACACTAGCTATATGGTACCATAAACTTGGAATAAGTGCTTATATCATCAAGTCAGGGCATATTAATGATGTGATCTTGCATCTGATTGCTTGAGCTTGTTACCATTCTGAAGTCTGTATTTCTGATCTGATTTGATCAGACTTTGAATATATGCTTATATCATTAACACCTCAATGGAGTTTGATAATGAGCAAGATACATGCATAGCAATGCATTAATCTTGCATGTGATTGGCTGATCTTGTTACTATTTTGGAGGCCATATTTCTAATCCAATTTTCATCAAACTTGGAATATTTGCTTGTATCATTTAGATCTCAGACAAGTTCAATAATGAGTGAGATCCATGCATATTAATGAGGTTATCTTGCATCTGATTGACTGAGCTTTTTTACCACTCTGAAGGTCATATTTCTGATTTGACTTTGATCAAACTTGGAATATAAACTTGTATGATCAAGATCTTGCACTAGTTCGAAAATGAACAAGATCCAAACGTATTAATGAAATTATCTTGGATCTGATTAGCTGTCTTTGTAACCACTCTAGAAAGTGTATACCTGATTTGATTTTGTGTAAACGTGGTAAAATATACTTAAAGATCTTAGATACAATTATGAGTAAGATCAATGCATATTGATAAGGTGATCTTGCATTTGATTGGCTGAGCTTGTCAAAACTTTAGTGACTAATTCTGATAAGATTTTTTATCAAACTTTGTAAATAGGCATATATCACCAAGATGTCCAATTAATTTTATTTTAAAAAATAGCGGATATTAATAAAATTTAGCACATTAGAAATAGTTTTTAGTTTGTATGCTATGTAATCAATTTGTTTTCTTTTTTAACATGCTTCTCTATTTAAAGAAAAGCAAGGGAAGTAACCCATGATATTGACTATTGAGAATCACAGGTTTGGGGTTACAGAGATTTGTTTCCCCCCCCCCTCCAAAAAATGCAAACCAGATATAAAAAAAAATAATTAGAATACAAGATGCATACATTTCAATAAAATAGTTTATAAAAATTAGCAAAATAATACACATAAGGGATTACGATGAATAATTCATTATTTATAACTGAAGAAAAGTATGAAATAGAAATATAATGAGTAACACTCTAAGTAGATCAAATAATTTGCTATTAGATTAGTTTGTAAAACCAATGCATCATTACAATCTTGAGACTATTATAATGATGTGTTGCAAATGGTGAGTGGACAAAAGAAGAACTGAGGACACATTCAATTAGATGCATGGATGTCAGAGGCAAAGTACAATTGCAGGCTAGCATAAACTATGTGCAATGTTGTAATTAAGAATACAAATTTCTTCACAATTATACATATTTGTTGCAAGTAATTGTGTTTTTTCTAATACTGATTTTGCTCCAACAAGAACATAATTCTTGTAAAACCATGTCTAAGTTTATAAATTTTATTTGCAGATAATTATTTCTAAAAACTTTACCTGATTTGAAATTCTTCAATATTTGGAAGAAGGTTTGATATCTTTGGTGAAACAAAGCTTGTCAGTTGCTAGTATTGTGATGTTAAAGCACCAGAAACATTTTTCATATTTGTTATGACATCCATTGTGCATTATTTTATGGCATTTCATATACTTAATACCATGACTCATAAATTATTTTTAATTTTTCTTTGGTATCTTAAGCTTTAAATTAAAAAATACCCCAATATGCTTTTCTCCCGAAACACTTTCAAATTTTATTCACAAGAGTATAGAAACCCATGGTCTAAAAAGCTTCATCTCTGAACATAACTTAAAGATCTTGGATGACTTTGACTATGAGCAAGATACTATGCATATTAATTATGCCTTCTTTTTGGAAAGAATTTTTACAGACATTAGTAAAATAGGTAAAATCTACATAATATACAGTTTGGGAAATAATTTACATCGGTTCTGTTCTTACTATACTACATAAATCTGCTTGGTAAAATGGTCAGCTGTTAAGTTATATAACTAGGTGAGTGATATCAGGTCCACTTGGGCATCTTGTTGATGGATTGCCATGAAACTTTGTAAATATTATGGTCATCACTAGAAGATGAACAGATTGACAATTCACTTTGTTAACACGATTTCTTTTAGAGTTATTGCTTGTTTTGTCTTGTAGCTTAATGCAGTGTATGACAGTCTCATTAGTGAAACTTGGTATATATTATGGTTATCATCTAAAGATGTGCATATTGACAAATCTTTGTGTTCGTTCGATTTTTATAAGAATTATTGCCCTTTTTGGCTTACAGCTGTATGCAATGTACTTTGTGAGTGCAACTACTTATGTGATGGCAGATCAGGGTCTATGTTGTTTGCATTTGAACCCGGCTTATACGCTAGTATATACGGTATGTGCTTTTCTTGGCTATGGACATATCTCCATCATGGGGTAGGGGTGGGAGTCAGGGGTATATTTACATGAGCAAATTGCTCACCATTTTTTTAAACAACTTTTTTGGGATCAATAATGTAAATACACAGGAGACATAATAGCATAAATATATACAATATGGTTGATTTGAAGGCAGAAAGCAATTTGACATTGAATATTGTAGGAACCAACCAGTTTAAGATTAAATGTATGCTCAATAAATGTGTTTGTTAAGTCAGTACTGCTTTTAATTGGTCCTGTCTGTTTTTTCCTTTTTCTGCTCATGCCAAGGAATAAAGATAGGTAGAATAAAGTTAAATATATTTGCGTAATTTAACATTTTCTATCCAAGTACAGAAAGTTGGAATACAATTTCTTACTTGACAATATTACGATACTTCTAAACCAATAATAAACAAATATCATATTCTGTAGGTATTCTAAAACCAATAATAAACAAATATCATATTCTGTAGGTATTCTAAAACCAATAATAAACAAATATCATATTCAGTAGGTATTCTAAAACCAATAATAAACAAATATCATATTCTGTAGGTATTCTAAACCAATAATAAACAAATATCATATTCTGTAGGTATTCTAAAACCAATAATAAACAAATATCATATTCTGTAGGTATTCTAAAACCAATAATAAACAAATATCATATTCTGTAGGTATTCTAAAACCAATAATAAACAAATATCATATTCTGTAGGTATTCTAAAACCAATAATAAACAAATATCATATTCTGTAGGTATTCTAAAACCAAATAGGATATTATTAGCGGTTAAGTCTACTTGCATATAACTTTTATCTCTCAGTAGTCACAAAGAGTTCATTAGGATTGTTTTTACATAGGACAATAAGAAAATAAATCTATAAATGTTTCTAACTGCTCATTACAGAATATGTAGAGGGGTGTTGCTTAAGTTTTCATTTTAAGCAATCCATTATTTGTATAGATTATTTGATGAATGATTTTTAACTGAACACTCAAGAACCCTGTTTATTTCTTATAGTATTTCTCTGAGCCCAAGGTATAGCATCATGAATTCCATACTATTCCATAAGATATATATTGATATTATAATTTTGTTCAATTCAACCAAAGTTACCATTGGCCCTGACTGTATCATTAACATATAAAATAAATCTTGCACTATAAATTTTATAAGAGATGTTTGTTCTATTTATTTTAATATACTTCATGTACCACAGTGGCTCAGATAAGAAATGACATTTTTGGCATTCTGAAACTTTACTTGGAATAAAGTCAGGCCCATGAAACTGTCGAGATATTTTTGGCTAAGGTTTTCCTTCTTTTTCCTAGCATGCAAAATGTTAATGGCTTATGTGCACTCAAATGATATCCGATTTTCTGGATTTCTAGTTCTTTAATTAGAATAGAGAGTACAAGGCCTACATGTTTAAATTAGCTTTTTTCAAACAATTTAATTTTCGATCATATCGCATTAATTTCCAAATAAAGGATTATAGTTTAGGTTCGTTGACCATATTCAAAGAAGAAAGCAGAAACAACTCGTGCCAGAAGGATAAATAACACTTTTTAGTCTTCGTTTTTCATCATTATGCGTGAGACTTACTATGGAAAAATGGCCAGTTAAAATGTTATAACAGACCAATAAATAGTTGACCAGTCATATCAGTCAGTTTGCCTAATATTTAATTTTGCGCTGGAAACTTGATGGTCTAACAATTGGCTTCTTGCATGCACGAGATAAAAAATAGTTGAAACAGAAGCTGCAGTTGATTTCTTTGTGGATGTGTTGGAAATTCTTGATGTTTCATTATGATCAGTAAGTGATATCTCAGGATGGGTAAGACTGGTTTAGTGATATAAAAATTGTGCAAGGTTTCCACATTCAATACCATATGGTATATTTTGCAGCCTGCAAATTTTCAACAGGAGTTAATAAAAAAAATATTAAATGGAAGTGAAGCTTTATCATTTAATGAAACACTCTCACTGAAGGACAAATACTGCGAGTCCAAAAAGAAGGAACAAAACATACGATAAATCTAAAGTAAAACAGTTTATGGCTAAATACAATCAATAACTGGAACGTTGTGTCTCAACAGTGAACAGCTTTATGGTGACGTACCTTTCAGACTACGCAGCTGAGACAGGAACTCCTAGCATATCATGGTACAAACTTTAGATAATATTATCCCGAATTTTCAGTTGAATACATGTATATGATATGCGGCATTCCAAAACTTTAAGACACCTTGACCTTTTTGACAACAATGCCACCAGATGTTTGTTTACGCAGGCGAGTCAGGAACTCCTAGCATATCAGGGTATAATCTTAAGACTGGTGGTAATCCTATGCCAACATTTCAGTTGAATACAGCAATATGTAACTTCCTTAAACTTTAAGACAGCACTTAAATACTTTTGACGCGGGTACTGCCGCCGCAGGAAAAATGATACCATTCTCATGCATGACAAAATAGCACTTACCATTCAAACTACAGTTGCCAGGATGTCATCTTCATGAAAACTCGTTTTTTTTACTACTAATATCTAGAACAGTTTTTCGGATCTTCTTGTTTAATTTAATATGTGGAATGAAAACTCCACAAACAAGTTTGGAAACATCAAACCCATCATTGGAAGAGCGGCATCCCTTTTATAGAACACATCACAGAGACAGTGGCGTACTAAGGGTAAATGGCGACCGGGGCGACGATGATGCCCCAAAGAGTCAGAATACGAGGCCCGAATCTTTATCAGCTGTTTTGGCGCCCCAAGACCTCTGGTGTACGGGGCAACCGCCCCCTCCTCCGTTAGTACACTACTGCATTGTGATGAGGTGGTATTGTGTCGATCGCGTTTAGGACACGCATACCTGACTCGTGCATACCAGAATGCATACATTGGGACTGGAACCCATTCTTGCAGAGTGTATCGACCTCCACAATGTGAGACAGAATTTTGATGTGAACTCAGTTAAATAATGTATGATGTACCGCCAGTGAAAATCCTGGACCTTTATTGTAATGCGGTTTATGAAACAAAATTTGACCCTATATTTAAAGGATGTTATATTTTTTACCTTTATCGTTTATTTTGTATACCTTATAAAGAACTTTAACATCTTTACCTTTTATCTTGTAAGACTACATGGTTACGATTATTTAGAAGGGTTTACTTCGCAAATGATTTTTTTTTCTTTTCAATATTGTTATCTTCACATTTTTAGAACTTAACTTTGAATCGGCACTATATAACCAGTATTGCGTTAATGTGACTCTACACCCAATACATATATACTCAAATACATTTAATTCCTTCTCTGCTACAGAACATTAAATACTCCGGAAAATTGGCTGGTGACAATAGCATTAACCCATTTTATTTTTTTTAGGCATAAGCCTTAAAGAATTATGGAACGATTTATATAATGTTAAGTTACGAAAACAATTTTATTCAGTCTTCAACAATAATTCGCCCGTTAGTGCCATCTTAAAGTAAGAAAATACTATTGTCTCTTAGTCGTCGCGTGACAAGGGTTTCATGTAACTATCACAAGAAAGGAAACTTCTTTTGCTCGGTATTATTAAATTCTGCCTTACAAAAAGGAGAGTTGATATTAAAATAAAAACACATTCTTTTCAAACATTTTTTGTTATTTTTATTGAATTCCGTCGCAAGAGAAGGTGCGGCTGACGCATCTATTAAATCAGGAAGCGACATACCGATAATTTAAATTGCAAAAAAAATAGCAAGAGATAGATTGCAATGGCGCAGGGCTGCACGACAGAGATCGTTTAAATTAGGATTAAGTTTGACACTAAATCCACCTTATGTTTGATATTTACATATAGAGCTTAAGAATTGAATTATTTTATAAAAAGTCACAGAATCAATAGTGTTTGGTCTTCTTTCTACTAGCCAGAGAAGCATCCGTCCAACCGAGTTGGTCACCCAGGCACCCTGGGCCATAGAACATTTACAATTTGAAATCTGTGTAAGTTTCTTAGATTAGAAATAACAAATATGCAGTGACTGGAAACGATAAAACAGCAGATTATTCAGATTCTTGTTGACTGACGTAAGATTAAAAACACTAACAATTTATATCGCCAAATACGTTGTTTTCGTGGAGATTAATCGCCATCGGAAAATTTGAATCGCCATTTCCGATTATTTGCAAAATAGCTTTCGAGTAATGTCTAAAGTCTAGGAAGAATGTATTCTCAAATAATTTAAAATGTCCACTCTTTATTTCATCTTTAACTTTATAAGTTTGTTTCTTTTAAAATTTAAGCCTCTCCTATACTTGAGAATTTGAATAGTTGTGAGACTTAGCACATCGTAATTTACACAGATTCTACTAAAAATTGAATGGAAGCCCAGAGTTGTCGAATAGCGGGACGTATAACGTTTGTTTCTTTGTGTGTTTTTGCATGTTTCTTTATTTGCTTTTGGGCGAAAAATATTGTAGACACGTCTTTTAATTGCCCCCCAAAAAACTACAAAACTTAATGACTACTTGAACAAAATGCAAACTATATATATACATATATGCACATTTTAATCTTGGAAAGAATAGGGTTATGCTTTTTATACAGTTGTCAGGGAAATGTATTACCAGGGTTGGTATATCTCGGCGCCATGACTAACATAGTTCTAGGGACTACGAAAATTGACTCACTCTTAAGATTTGGCTTTGGCCCAGTAATCAGTGACAGAAAAAAAAGACGCTAAAGTTGAGAGTCATCTAAAATCTCCAGCTTACCGACATCATAAAACATTCTCAGACTCCAACAAAATACCCTAATTTTATATCGTTGCCAGTGCATTTTCAAACGGGTTCATCGGTTTCATTCAAATTGAAGAAAACACAGGCGATGCCTTATTTGCCTGCTGTTTTTTGTTTCCCTCATTCATTGTAGTTTACGCAAAGTGGCATCGTAATGTAAAATATGCGATATTGGATATTGATATTTTGCCTCACGATCGTAAATTTGATTAACATATTATTACAACATCTTGCTTTAGCATCAATACAAATAGAAATGTGTTCCTAGAACACAAAGGCACACACACACACACACACGTTTAGCACTATGTGAACTCCCTGCCAAGCTGACTTGAACGAAAAAAACATTTCAAATAAGCACAAAATATAGGCCACATTCATCAAATTTTGTACTGTGTGCACACGAGGCCGTACGACTCTGTAGTCAACAGTACACGGAAAACAACGGTAGGTTACTTGGTAGAGCGTCGGATTTGTAATCCAAGCTTTGCGGGTTCCATAGCCGCCTAGGCAAACCCTGATCGGCTGCCAGGTGTGTTCTTGTGGAAGGCACTTAGCTTCCATGATATCTACATTATAATACACAGTTAACCGAATTACCTAGCTTTACAAGAGAGGTTATATGAAGGTTAAAGTGGTCTCATATTAACTTTTTGCTTGCAAAAGAAGTATAACATGTTATCTGATTAATTAATTACAAAGTTAATTAGTCCCACCCCACTCTTATCTGCATTTCCACTGTTATCATCCTACCGTATTGTGCGGGACGCGGGTATAGTCTAGTAGCCAATAATGTGCTCAAAGTGCCGTTAAAAACCAACCAACAACTGACATACGCAAAACACAAGTCACTAGAGCGATATATATGTCACGCTGACCTCAGTAGAGGCGCGAGGTGAGGTCGGGGGGGGGGGGGTCAATTGCCCTTTGGCGCCGGGCGAGGGGCGGCGCCATCGGGAGCTTTATCTTTTGCAGCAGCTGTAACCGGGGCATAGATGGGGGAGGAGGTTTGGAGGTTGTCAACTGACATAAAAACTGTTCTCTGTGGCAAAGTAGGGGGGGGTCACTAAAGAACATTGCCCCCGGGCGCCTCGGTAGGGGCGCCACTAAAGAACATTGCCCCCGGGCGCCTCGAACTCTCGCGCCGCCACTGGCTGACCTACTTATCGATGAAGGATGCTTCAATCACCAAGAA
The DNA here is from genome assembly GCA_029931535.1 of Margaritifera margaritifera. Taxonomy (NCBI): domain Eukaryota; kingdom Metazoa; phylum Mollusca; class Bivalvia; order Unionida; family Margaritiferidae; genus Margaritifera; species Margaritifera margaritifera. The sequence continues at coordinate 965,645 of JAQPZY010001089.1, read as the reverse complement.
GAATCCAGACCCAAAGCTGCAAAGCTGCAAACAAAAGTGCACGACACATTACCTAAATTCAACGCTTAGCCTTGGTGTGACGTACGAACGGACAAATTGGAGGCATTGATTGTGAGGTTTGTTACAAGGGTAACCGCCCCTCCCACATTCGTGGCATGGCATTAAAAGAGAACAAAATGGAGTACTGACAGAGGTATCATGCAGTTTGAACTGGCTACAGTGGCACTTTCCTGCACATCGAAATGAACAGACACATACATAGCAGTCACACAATCGTCCAGAAAGTTTTTTTTTGTTGTCAGACGTCTGTCTCGCATTATAAAGTTTGGTTTGGGCTTCTTCCAATCTCTTCAAAGTTTATTTGTATACATTAGTCGCTTGCAAGTCGACTTTGTAAAACGATTGGAAACAACTCTTATGAAGGCCTATGGCATGTCAGAGAAAGCCAAATGTGGCACTACTTTTGCACCAGACCATACATTGGTAGTCATTTTGCAAAGCAGACATCTTCGCCTGTCTCAACATTCGATGATCAAAAGCCATATTTTGAAGAATTTTTGGAAATTTGGAATATGCTTTTTCCTTTTTTTTTTTTTTAAATTTTTTTTTAGTCGGATCCTATTGTTCTTTCAGTTAATTTATATTTTATACCTCATTTTTTACGTCTTTCTTTATTTAAAAAAATTCAACATCCTGCCGCTACCGAAAGGCATTGCCCCATTGACCATATTCTAGCGTTTTAGATGTCAACAAATCTTCAAAATAACATTGCCGATTAAATCCTTTCTGGCGGAATCGATTGTGAGGTTTGTCGAAACATGAATGAAATTAGAGTTAAGCCCGTCTTAAGTAAGGGAATAAACTTCATTGAATTAAAAACCTGTGCTTGTATTAAATTATTGGTAAAAGACTAAATATGTCGGAATAATATTTTCATCTGTCAATTAAACCTTTCTAGCTGTTGGCTGGTTTCAATATATTTGGTTTCATTTGTGTGTAGTTAATTTGTTTTTTGCGCCACATTGACGAAAATACGATTCCCAATTGAATTAATTATAAAATCTTGCCTCTATCATGCAGTTTGGAAAACAGGATGAAATAATTAAATTTGATGACCGTCACGGCCACGGTGTCACTAAAATTAAATAGTATAACACAGACTCGTATTGACGAGAGCCTGGAAAAATACGGAAACTGTCTTAAAAGATTGTTTAGCTCCAAATATTGACAGAGCGAACCAATATGCTAAGCAGTCTTAATATCCTTCCAATCTTAGAAACAGAATTACCTATAATTTCTACAGCAGAAATGCACATTTTCAATTATATTTCTAATTAAGGCGTTGTAAAAATGCCCTATTTTCAGGAAAGTAAGAACCTTTCTAATTTTTGTTGTTGTTACTTTTTCTAATTTTCCTGGCAAAGTGGTCTTTCTAAAGCTGAGTAATAAGCATGAAATCAAGATATTTTTGAACAAAACACATTTTTATATAAAACATTTATTCTAGATTGCTTATGTTCATAGTTTGGATGATTAAGTTCCATTGCCTGATCTAATGAAAAAAAAAGTATCCAGTAAGTATACTCGGCACAATCACCTTGAATGAACTCAATATATTTTTGAACAAAACATATTTTGATATGAAACATTTATTATAGAATGCTTATGTTCATAGTTTGGGTGATTAAGTTCCATCGCCTGACCTTAATGAAAAAAAAAATACTCGGCACAATTACCTTGAATGATCTTGAATCCTTGAAGATGAATGAAGTTGACAATGCTATATCAAGCTTCCTAGGTTGGTGCAAAACCACATGTAACGGAACATGAAAATATTAATGTCCATGGAAATTCACCAAAACATCTAGCCACTTATCAATGGGAAATTTTGATACTCCTTCATTTGATTAAGGAACGCATCTGACTTTCATTTTGTATCCCATATTTTAAATGATCTACAGTATCAAATCTGTTTATATATATATATATATATATATATATATATATATATATATATATATATATATATATATATATATATATATATATATTCATTCGTGTCAATTCCATCTGATGTTTGTTGATTCTCCTCTTTGCTCTTAGTAAATATATATTTGGAAGGGGTGATGGAAAAGTGTTAAGCAGTTTAATTCTTTTTACAGGAAACGGGAAGTCATCGCAGGATATTAGACATTTTTGTTATTTAAAAATTTTCACATATGTCTGTAAGACAATCATCTGATAAAATAGGCTTAATGTTGCTGTATGGATGTATTCATAGCCATGATTTAAGGACAGAGAGAAAACACAAGCCATGATTTAAGGACAGAGAGAAAACACATCTAGCTTAATGTTGCTGTATGTATGTATTCATAGCCATGATTTAAGGACAGAGAGAAAACAGATCGAACTTGATGTTGCTGTATGGATGTAATCATAGCCATGATTTAAGGACAGAGAGAAAACAGATCGAACTTGATGTTGCTGTATGGATGTATTCATAGCCATTATTTAAGGACAGAGAGAAAACACATCTAGCTTGATGTTGCTGTATGGATGTATTCATAGCCGTGATTTAAGGACAGAGAGAAAACAGATCGAATTTGATGTTGCTGTATGGATGTATTCATAGCCATTATTTAAGGACAGAGAGAAAACACATCTAGCTTGATGTTGCTGTATGGATGTATTCATAGCCATGATTTAAGGACAGAGAGAAAACAGATCGAACTTGATGTTACTGTATGGATGTATTCATAGCCATGATTTAAGGACAGAGAGAAAACACATCTTGCTTGATGTCTATAAAGTTTGAATAAGCATTTGCTTTTATAAGTCATGGATCAAAAAGTTTAAAAAATAATGAAATTTTTTCTCAACTTAACTATGATAAGTATATACTCTGAAGTAGAACAAGGAGATATCTTCTGTAGTACAATATGAATAGAACTTAATGAATTCAGCAAATTGTTATGGTCACTAGGTTATATCTACACTTCGGACGACATATATCAAAACATATATCATGGTATTCCGTCACTTTCATGCTTTGGGGAATGATAAAATAATATCTATTCGGGTATTGACGGTGGAAAATACAATTTTTATCAGCCTGAAAGCAAGAAAGCCGGACAAGAAGTATTTGTCTGAAACAGACTTGTACGCAGAACAGAATGACTGTATTTATGCATGCATATAGGGCTTAACGGCACATCAGCACTTTCCTGACTATATAGTGCCTAGTATAAATATTGGATAGCAAAAAATTATGAAGGTAAACTAACTGCTAACATCTTTAGGAAGATAACCCTTTCGAATAATAAATAAAAATGTATTCCAATAAAATAAAAGATAAAAGTAAAGATATACATTAATTAAGATATATATATATATATATATATATATATATATATATATATATAAGATAAGATACGATAAAGGAAAACAATTAGAATCCTAAAACTACAAAGTCAAAAGTCTTTTTAAAAAATAAAAGCCGCATACTTATAGAAGATCCAAGATTTTCTCTGGCGACACGACGCGAAAAAGTTTAATCGATTTGATATCAAAATAATTTGGTCTCGCGGGTGAAAGTCGATACACTCGAGAGAATGTGCTCAATTGTTATTGGACACTGGCAAAACACGCATTCTGGTCGAAATTATTCCTTTAGAAAGTAAGAACTGGGCAAGTATGCGTCCTATACGCGAGCTACACTATTATAAATTCATGCATATTGCTAATACGTTCGCACTATGATATAAAATAAATAGATGTTAAAGATAGCTTGCTATAAATTTATGAATACAGTTTGAATGACAAGTTTATTTGTCAATCAGAAATATGATTAAATTATTAGTGAATATCTTATTTATTTTACTTTTAATTTATCCAGATAAAATGCACTTTATGGGTAAAGTGTAGGTTTTAAAAATATTCTCAAGGAGAATAGCTCATATGCGAATATGAAACACGTAGAGCCATGCTAAGGGAAGAGTGGAGAAGATGGATGCCTCGAACCTGCCTTTAGGGCAGAAAACCAATGATGATGATGATATTTGTTTTAACAGGTATCAACAAAGGAAAGAGACGATCATCTCATTTCGTAAAAAATCCCATAGAATGTGTTTTAACCGCCACAAATTAAGGGATAACTTTAAGTGCGTCAGACGAAATATTAGAATGACTGTAAAAGGTGCTTGACACAAAATTTGAAAAATTATGCTTGTACACATCATAGAGTGTCACGGTTTCTACTAATAGGAAAGACAGTCTAGAAAGAGAATTGACATAACTTTTTTCTCTTCTTTACTTTTTCGTCTGCATGTGTTAGATGGTAAAAATTCAAATTATCAGACTATCTTGACACAGCTCTGTGTGTTTGATAGTTCTTTTCAATAAGAAGATGATTTTTAGCGTGGATCTTTCAATAAAGACTAAATAATGGCCAGAAGAGATTACCATATAAAATACGGTCTAACAAGATTGTCAAGTAAGGAGTGTGTTTGTTTTAATCAGGTGCCACCACAGTTGGACGTAAATTCATTCTACAGCTAAGCTCATGCGAAGTCACAGTTCTGATTAATATTTTTTTTCGGACAAAAGCTAATTTTGTGCGGAGAGAATTTTGCCGTTGCACATTACAGCTTTTCACTTTAATCCTAATGAAATTCCAAAAATGAAAAGTAAGATGAGATTTATTAATTTTCGAGAAAACATGCACTTTCTGCTCATGTGACATTTGCATGCTCAGTTTCATGATCCCAATACATTAGCATGCACAAAACCAATTGTATCTGTTGACAAAATACAGATACGGCAGATTTTGTACCATAGAGCGTGAGACGTGTGCATCAGTTTCATTAAAATTCAAAAAGATGTCTAATTGCTAACTGTTTTTTATTTCTTTCTAACTTTTTTAATCACATTTATTCGAGCGCAAACAACTACAATTCGCCGTTTTCCAAGAAGATGCTGTAATTTGGCCCCGCACACCGGTAATCGAATGGAACTTTCTTATAAAATACACCAAAAAAAGAAGAAAAAAGCAAAAAGAGAATAAGGAATCCAATAGGGTTAGAGACTTTAGATATTTGTGCGTAATTTCGCTGTATTTGCGTGCAGTCTAAGCGCTTAGAGAGTTATTTCAGTCTAATGCATTTTCAAAGCTATGTTCTTTGAAAACGCAATTATTTAAGTCTAGAACTATTTGTCTATTAAATTCACCGTACCAATCATGCAAAACATAAAAGAAAATTGCGAATGCAGTCATTAAACGAATTGATGCATTTATTACAACCACCGGTTGCTATATAGGGATAGAGTTTTGGAAAGAACACTCCAAGTCACACTTGTACTCCATGGTGATCTCGCGCGCACGCACAACACATACAAACACGTTCATGGCACAAGACATACATCAAAAGAACAGCTAAATCCTTTTATGTTTCCTTAATTTTTCTACATTTTGGTGAACTACTCACTAAAGTGGACACGACATGGGAAATATGAGTATAACTTATGTTTCATTTTATGGCAATAGTTATATTTGAATGAAATGACTAGTGCAAGTGACCTTTCCAAAACCGGCCGAATCACACCTGGTTGCTTTGTTATCATTCGCAAAAGCCAAGAGGTTGTATAAACCGTTTATTTTCTGTTGAGGTTTAAATGCTGTTTTCTATTGAATACAAGTATCATTATTCACTGTTTAGCAATTATGCAGAAATTATCAGAAAAAAAAATTTTTTTTTCGTTGGAACAGCTGATTGGCTCAAATACTGCAGTGATACCTTGAAGAGTTGACAGAAGTTTCACCTTTTTAATGAATTTACTTTTTCTATATCTGTAGCAACATTGAAGAATAAATGTGAAGCTTCGATGCATTTGCTCTAACGCGGTTTGCTACAGTGTACAATCTATCCTACAAAACAGTGGTCTTAATGTAGTGTCATGCCATGCCATTGGTGACAAATGTAAGGTCCAAAACACAGGACTCACTTGCCATACTGATACAAATGTAAGGACCAAAAACACAGGACTCACTTGCCATACTAATACAAATGTAAGGTCCAAGACACAGAACTCACTTGCCATACTGATACAAATGTAAGGACCAAAACACAGGACTCACTTGCCATACTGATACAAATGTAAGGTCCAAAACACAGGACTCACTTGCCATACTAATACAAATGTCAGGACCAAAACACAGGACTCACTTGCCATACTGATACAAAGACTCACTTGCCATACGTTTGAGCTTGTTAGAATACATTTCTACAAATATATTATGATTTCATTTGTAAAGACCAATTTTATTTATTTTGGTATCTTTTAAAATATTTAACTTTTAACAATTAAAAAATATCATAACTTTTGGCTAAAAAATCCAGCAAGGTAGTTAGATACCCTGAACAAGTTTAAAATAGTACTTATATTTTATCAAGAAATGGAGAAAACATATTATTAGCTAAATATGAAAAGTTTGTGAGATCCATGGGCCACTTCTGGAATTATAAAACTGTACACACACACACACACACACACACACACACACACACACACACACACATATATGTATGTATATATATATATATATATATATATATATATATATATATATATATATATATATATATATATATATTAGTTGATTTCACTTTGCTTTATACACATATTGGAATCAAAATGAGTGTCAGAGATTAATTTGTATGTTGATTTCCAATTGTCTGAAGACATTTAAACTGTTGAGAATGGCAAACATTTAGTTTACTTCTGACAGATGACTAGACCAGGTGCCCCCATCCCCATGTATGTCTTATCATGCATCTCTGAGTTCATAATTCATGTCAAGACAGACAAAGCATTACTCTAGTTATGGTGTCATAGCCTAAAGACTGTACCTTAGTCCATCCAATTGAAGAACCGAACCACCTGCATGTGTCCTATACCCACTATAACAGTAGTCCAAGGCTGAAACAAAACCCCACTAAGAAATCAAGATTTTTTTTTATCCATATGAAGTTTCTTTTCATCTGTACATTTGTTTAATGTTGTCCTCTTCAAAAGGTTTTGTACTTGCTTCCCAAAGACTAAGTTATTCTTTAAATTTGAAAAAGTCCTTTTTTGAAATCATTTGTTGATTTTTGTCTCAATGAAGTATTGAGCTCAGTATAAGGACTTCAGTCAAGGTTGTTGTTGATTGATAATAATCAGTTTACAGTGTACAATATATTTATTTTTGTTTCTCAGTGCGCAAAGTAATTTAGGCACATTTGGTTTAGTTGCTTTTATCATCAAAAAGTTGTTTTTGTAGATCGGAAAGATCTTCCGTTGCAGTTACTAGATTTTTTGGAGCAAGGGGATATTCTTTGCAATGATCACGCAACGCTTTAGGAATATCTAAATCTACTTATGGTATGTACCCAGTATCAATATCATATGTGATATATAAATCTGCTTCTCGTATGTATCCAGTATCATTATTATCGGTGATATCTAACCCATTTTTATCTACCCATTTAATTTCGTTTTCATTTCCCCATCTGATGTTTTTCACCAAATGTTGACAAATAACCTATCAATATAAGTTATCAATGTTAAAATGTTGACAAATAACCTATCAATATAAGTTATCAATGTTAAAATGTTGACAAATAACCTATCAATATAAGTTATCAATGTTAAAATGTTGACAAATAACCTATCAATATAAGTTATCAATGTTAAAATGTTGACAAATAACCTATCAATATAAGTTATCAATGTTAAAATGTTGACAAATAACCTATCAATATAAGTTATCAATGTTAAAATGTTGACAAATATCCTATCAATATAAGTTATCAATGTTAAAATGTTGACGCATAGCATATGCATGTAAGTTATGAATTTTCGATCCATTATGAAGGACATCCGTCTTGTCTCATCATACACCTCATTATTTTTAATTTTTCCATTATTAACAGAGTATAATTCATGGTTGGCTTGAAAGTATCTATTAGGTATCATGCTATTACCACCACGTATACCTGATTCAATCACCAGGAACACGTCATAATCAGTTTGTAATTCAAATTCAATACCAGTGAGGCATCGTGTGCTAGTTCTAACCCCCTATAGTAGTGCGCAGTATCTGGGTTATGGTGTTTGATACAGACCTTACCAAACTTCTCGAAAATGTTGCATAAGATTTAAGATTTACCTTCATAACGTTGTAGTCGTGAAGGTCACCTAATGTCTTTAGTTCAAACTGATCCATTGCATCTTTTAGATATTGATGTCATCAGACATGTTCCAATGAACTTTACAAAAGAATCAAAATATTTGTATGGATAGACTTTCTTTCATAGGAATTGTGGTTGCATGTTTTTAAACCGCCAAGCTGATTCACGGAATTTATCATCTAAATATTTTCCGAACTGCTCACGAGATTGTTCCATAACTCGATAGCTGTTCACAAATCTAATTGTTGTTTGTTTGTTTGTTTTTTTCTTCACTTTAATCTCATTTCCATTTTTTCAAAATCTTTTTTGAACGAGATTTATTTCTCGCCAGTGTTGGGAATGATTTTTACCTCATTATCTAACTAACTCTTTCATAAAAAGGTGGCTATCATACCCTGACAAGTTGTATCTATTACTTTAAGCTCCAATCGTTATGAGATGAGTTGAACCTCTGGACCTTTGTACAGTCCAGTGGTCATGGTTTGTACCTTATGTACGCTAGCTTTCTCGTCCCTAACTTTAAAAACTTCAATTGTTTTCACAAATGTGTGAAAGGTGTTTGAGGTAAAATATATCTTGCCTGCATCTGTGAAAAACATAGGTTTCGTATTCTTTAATATCAATTCAATGTACACAATTTCTCCTACCCAACCAGTTGTAAAAAGAATCCTTACATAATCTGTACCACTGTAAATGATCGGATTGTAAGTCTTGTGCATTTCCTTCAGGTTCATGCACAATCTTGATAGTACGTGTTTGGTAGTCTTCAACGTCCACTGTGTGTTGTACTTTCAGAAAATGTTTCTTTATCACTTTTAACCCAAACAAATTAAAAGTTATAAGAAACAACATATAGAACTTTGCGTTGGCGATGAAAGAATTTGAACATAAGTATTGAGATGCTGTCAATCGTATTACCTACATAAAGCAGAATCTTATAACTTCTTATAATTGTTTGCTGTTTGGAATTAACGTAGGCATTTTATTTTACGAAAAAAATGTTTGTCTTTATGTTTGTTAATTTCGCTCGAAACAAGCCTTGACATATTGCAATAGCTTACGTAATGGTATTTGTCTGTACCGTCGAAATTGATCAGGATGTCAACATGCTGATCCCTTTCATTTTCTAAAATTTTAACCAGCATATTTGTTGCAACGATTTCATAGATTCATACAGATATGTTGAATTTCTTCTCACATTTACTGATGCCATCTATTTTTTATTTGACGTCTTTCAAACTATCTACTATACTTGTTCAAATTCTACTTGTTTGGTTTTTGTGCGTTTTTCGTCTGTGTGTTGTAAATTGATTCGATTGCATAGAAAAAAAAAGAAAACATATGTTGTCGTCGTTTCTCAGATTGATACAAGCATTTGTGTTCTTAACCCATTCTGGCAACTCTATGTAAGAGCTACCGTTGAATGGATCATACTTGTCAACCTTCACGTAGACAGCCTTTATTTTGTCGAAAACACATTTAGTGTTGTCCGTGATCTTTTGTTCAAATTGAGTGATGGGGTCATAAAATATATTATTTCTTACTGTAGCTCTAATTTGTTCATGATAGTACAGAGTTAAATTCTTTGAGTTTACGCGTCCTGATTTATTTTGAGTGTGGTTCAACCTGATAAAATAAAATACAGAGATCTTACCGGTTGTGAATTTAAATGTGTTAAGTACTTTATTGAGATATTTTCATTTGTTATCTGCATTTGCTTCCTTCGTTGTGCGCACTGCGCGTTGTAGCCTCAATCTGTTGCTCTATTACTTTTTGTGTCAACTTTTCGAGTTTAGTCTGTAAACTTCTCATCTTCTAAGCATGACGTCTTCGCTCATTCTCCTGTTCTTTTCTTCTTATGTTGTTCTTGTAGAATACGCATTTCATTTTGAGACGGTCTTGTGCTCTGCTGATCATTTTATCAGTTTCATGTGTGCTTTCTTCATTATATTGACGCTAGAAATCTTTGAACGTAAATCCTTATTTTCCATCGTTTTGCATCCTTTCTTTTTATATATCGAAACGTTCTTCAGTATATTTAAGTTATACATTTTCTTTAAACTTTTAGAAGCTGCAGATGAAGTTCAACAAATTAAAAATTTTGAACGAGAAAATAGACGGTTTGCGCAGAAGATTAGAAGAAAGTGTGAATTAAATCGGTTTCTAGTATTAGACAAGATGAAGAAGGTGTGAATTGAATCGGTTTCTAGTACTATACAAGATTAGTGTGAATTGAATTGGTTTCTAGTATTAGACAAGATTTGTGTGAATTGAATCAGTTTCTAGTATTAGACAAGATTAGTGTGAATTGAATCAGTTTCTAGTATTAGACAAGATTAGTGTGAATTTAGTCAGTTTCTAGTATTATACAAGATTAGTGTGAATTTAGTCAGTTTCTAGTATAAGACAAGATGAAGAAAGTGTGAAAAGAATCAGTTTCTACTATTAGACAAGATTAGTGTGAATTTAGTCAGTTTCTAGTATTAGACAAGATGAAGAAAGTGTGAAAAGAATCAGTTTCTACTATTAGACAAGATTAGTGTGAATTTAGTCAGTTTCTAGTATTATACAAGATTAGAGTGAATTGAATCAGTTTCTAGTATAAGACAAGATGAAGAAAGTGTGAAAAGAATCAGTTTCTACTATTAGACAAGATTAGTGTGAATTTAGTCAGTTTCTAGTATTAGACAAGATTAGAGTGAATTGAATCGGTTTCTAGTACTAGACAAGATGAAGAAAGTGTGAAAAGAATCAGTTTCTACTATTAGACAAGATTAGTGTGAATTTAGTCAGTTTCTAGTATTAGACAAGATTAGAGTGAATTGAATTGGTTTCTAGTATGAGACAAGATTAGTGTGAATTGAATTGGTTTCTACTATTAGACAAGATTAGTGTGAATTGAATTGGTTTCTAGTATTAGACAAGATTAGTGTGAATTTAGTCAGTTTCTACTATTAGACAAGATTAGTGTGAATTGAATTGGTTTCTAGTATTAGACAAGATTAGTGTGAATTTAATTGGTTTCTAGTATTAGACAAGATTAGTGTGAATTTAATTGGTTTCTAGTATTAGACAAAATTAGTGTGAATTGAATTGGTTTCTAGTATTAGACAAGATTAGTGTGAATTGAATTGGTTTCTAGTATTAGACAAGATGAAGAAAGTGTGAAAAGAATCAGTTTCTACTATTAGACAAGATTAGTGTGAATTTAGTCAGTTTCTAGCATTATACAAGATTAGAGTGAATTGAATCAGTTTCTAGTATTAGACAAGATGAAGAAAGTGTGAAAAGAATCGGTTTCTACTATTAGACAAGATTAGTGTGAATTTAGTCAGTTTCTAGTATTATACAAGATTAGAGTGAATTGAATCAGTTTCTAGTATTAGACAAGATGAAGAAAGTGTGAAAAGAATCAGTTTCTACTATTAGACAAGATTAGTGTGAATTTAGTCAGTTTCTAGTATTAGACAAGATTAGAGTGAATTGAATCAGTTTCTAGTATTAGACAAGATGAAGAAAGTGTGAAAAGAATCAGTTTCTAGTATTAGACAAGATTAGTGTGAATTTAGTCAGTTTCTAGTATTATACAAGATTAGAGTGAATTGAATCAGTTTCTAGTATTAGACAAGATGAAGAAAGTGTGAATTGAATTGGTTTCTACTATTAGACAAAATTAGTGTGAATTTAGTCAGTTTCTAGTATTAGACAAGATTAGAGTGAATTGAATCAGTTTCTAGTATTAGACAAGATTAGAGTGAATTGAATCAGTTTCTAGTATTAGACAAGATTAGAGTGAATTGAATCAGTTTCTAGTATTAGACAAGATGAAGAAAGTGTGAAAAGAATCAGTTTCTACTATTAGACAAGATTAGTGTGAATTTAGTCAGTTTCTAGTATTAGACAAGATTAGTGTGAATTGAATCAGTTTCTAGTATTAGACAAGATTAGTGTGAATTTAGTCAGTTTCTAGTATTAGACAAGATTAGTGTGAATTGAATTGGTTTCTAGTATTAGACAAGATTAGTGTGAATTTAGTCAGTTTCTAGTATTAGACAAGATTAGTGTGAATTTAGTCAGTTTCTAGTATTAGACAAGATTAGTGTGAATTGAATCAGTTTCTAGTATTAGACAAGATTAGTGTGAATTTAGTCAGTTTCTAGTATTAGACAAGATTAGTGTGAATTGAATCAGTTTCTAGTATTAGACAAGATTAGTGTGAATTGAATTGGTTTCTAGTATTAGACAAGATTAGTGTGAATTTAATTGGTTTCTAGTATTAGACAAAATTAGTGTGAATTGAATTGGTTTCTAGTATTAGACAAGATTAGTGTGAATTGAATTGGTTTCTAGTATTAGACAAAATTAGTGTGAATTGAATTGGTTTCTAGTATTAGACAAGATTAGTGTGAATTGAATCAGTTTCTAGTATTAGACAAGATTAGTGTGAATTGAATTGGTTTCTAGTATTAGACAAGATTAGTGTGAATTTAGTCAGTTTCTAGTATTATACAAGATTAGAGTGAATTGAATCAGTTTCTAGTATTAGACAAGATTAGTGTGAATTGAATCAGTTTCTAGTATTAGACAAGATTAGTGTGAATTGAATCAGTTTCTAGTATTAGACAAGATTAGTGTGAATTGAATTGGTTTCTAGTATTAGACAAGATTAGTGTGAATTGAATCAGTTTCTAGTATTAGACAAGATTAGTGTGAATTGAATTGGTTTCTAGTATTAGACAAGATTAGTGTGAATTTAGTCAGTTTCTAGTATTATACAAGATTAGAGTGAATTGAATCAGTTTCTAGTATTAGACAAGATTAGTGTGAATTTAGTCAGTTTCTAGTATTAGACAAGATTAGTGTGAATTGAATCAGTTTCTAGTATTAGACAAGATTAGTGTGAATTTAGTCAGTTTCTAGTATTATACAAGATTAGTGTGAATTGAATTGGTTTCTAGTATTAGACAAGATTAGTGTGAATTTAGTCAGTTTCTAGTATTAGACAAGATTAGTGTGAATTTAGTCAGTTTCTAGTATTATACAAGATTAGAGTGAATTGAATCAGTTTCTAGTATTAGACAAGATTAGTGTGAATTTAGTCAGTTTCTAGTATTAGACAAGATTAGTGTGAATTGAATCAGTTTCTAGTATTAGACAAGATTAGTGTGAATTTAGTCAGTTTCTAGTATTATACAAGATTAGTGTGAATTGAATTGGTTTCTAGTATTAGACAAGATTAGTGTGAATTTAGTCAGTTTCTAGTATTAGACAAGATTGGTGTGAATTTAGTCAGTTTCTAGTATTAGACAAGATTAGTGTGAATTGAATCAGTTTCTAGTATTAGACAAGATTAGTGTGAATTGAATTGGTTTCTAGTATTAGACAAAATTAGTGTGAATTGAATTGGTTTCTAGTATTAGACAAGATTAGTGTGAATTGAATTGGTTTCTAGTATTAGACAAAATTAGTGTGAATTGAATTGGTTTCTAGTATTAGACAAGATTAGAGTGAATTGAATCAGTTTCTAGTATTAGACAAGATTAGTGTGAATTGAATTGGTTTCTAGTATTAGACAAGATTAGTGTGAATTGAATTGGTTTCTAGTATTAGACAAGATTAGTGTGAATTGAATCAGTTTCTAGTATTAGACAAGATTAGTGTGAATTGAATTGGTTTCTAGTATTAGACAAGATTAGTGTGAATTTAGTCAGTTTCTAGTATTATACAAGATTAGAGTGAATTGAATCAGTTTCTAGTATTAGACAAGATTAGTGTGAATTTAGTCAGTTTCTAGTATTAGACAAGATTAGTGTGAATTGAATCAGTTTCTAGTATTAGACAAGATTAGTGTGAATTTAGTCAGTTTCTAGTATTATACAAGATTAGAGTGAATTGAATCAGTTTCTAGTATTAGACAAGATTAGTGTGAATTGAATCAGTTTCTAGTATTAGACAAGATTAGTGTGAATTGAATCAGTTTCTAGTATTAGACAAGATTAGTGTGAATTGAATTGGTTTCTAGTATTAGACAAGATTAGTGTGAATTTAGTCAGTTTCTAGTATTATACAAGATTAGAGTGAATTGAATCAGTTTCTAGTATTAGACAAGATTAGTGTGAATTGAATCAGTTTCTAGTATTAGACAAGATTAGTGTGAATTGAATCAGTTTCTAGTATTAGACAAGATTAGTGTGAATTGAATTGGTTTCTAGTATTAGACAAGATTAGTGTGAATTGAATCAGTTTCTAGTATTAGACAAGATTAGTGTGAATTGAATTGGTTTCTAGTATTAGACAAGATTAGTGTGAATTTAGTCAGTTTCTAGTATTATACAAGATTAGAGTGAATTGAATCAGTTTCTAGTATTAGACAAGATTAGTGTGAATTTAGTCAGTTTCTAGTATTAGACAAGATTAGTGTGAATTGAATCAGTTTCTAGTATTAGACAAGATTAGTGTGAATTTAGTCAGTTTCTAGTATTAGACAAGATTAGTGTGAATTGAATTGGTTTCTAGTATTAGACAAGATTAGTGTGAATTTAGTCAGTTTCTAGTATTAGACAAGATTAGTGTGAATTTAGTCAGTTTCTAGTATTATACAAGATTAGAGTGAATTGAATCAGTTTCTAGTATTAGACAAGATTAGTGTGAATTTAGTCAGTTTCTAGTATTAGACAAGATTAGTGTGAATTGAATCAGTTTCTAGTATTAGACAAGATTAGTGTGAATTTAGTCAGTTTCTAGTATTATACAAGATTAGTGTGAATTGAATTGGTTTCTAGTATTAGACAAGATTAGTGTGAATTTAGTCAGTTTCTAGTATTAGACAAGATTGGTGTGAATTTAGTCAGTTTCTAGTATTAGACAAGATTAGTGTGAATTGAATCAGTTTCTAGTATTAGACAAGATTAGTGTGAATTGAATTGGTTTCTAGTATTAGACAAAATTAGTGTGAATTGAATTGGTTTCTAGTATTAGACAAGATTAGTGTGAATTGAATTGGTTTCTAGTATTAGACAAAATTAGTGTGAATTGAATTGGTTTCTAGTATTAGACAAGATTAGAGTGAATTGAATCAGTTTCTAGTATTAGACAAGATTAGTGTGAATTGAATTGGTTTCTAGTATTAGACAAGATTAGTGTGAATTTAGTCAGTTTCTAGTATTAGACAAGATTAGTGTGAATTGAATCAGTTTCTAGTATTAGACAAGATTAGTGTGAATTTAGTCAGTTTCTAGTATTAGACAAGATTAGTGTGAATTGAATCAGTTTCTAGTATTAGACAAGATTAGTGTGAATTGAATTGGTTTCTAGTATTAGACAAGATTAGTGTGAATTGAATCAGTTTCTAGTATTAGACAAGATTAGTGTGAATTTAGTCAGTTTCTAGTATTAGACAAGATTAGAGTGAATTGAATCAGTTTCTAGAATTAGACAAGATGAAGAAAGTGTGAAAAGAATCAGTTTCTACTATTAGACAAGATTAGTGTGAATTTAGTCAGTTTCTAGTATTATACAAGATTAGAGTGAATTGAATTGGTTTCTAGTATTAGACAAGATTAGTGTGAATTGAATTGGTTTCTACTATTAGACAAAATTAGTGTGAATTGAATTGGTTTCTAGTATTAGACAAGATTAGTGTGAATTGAGTCAGTTTCTAGTATTAGACAAGATTAGTGTGAATTAAATCGGTTTTTAGTATTATACAAGATTAGAGTGAATTGAATCAGTTTCTAGAATTAGACAAGATTAGTGTGAATTAAATCGGTTTTTAGTATTATACAAGATTAGTGTGAATTGAATAGGTTTTTAGTATTAGACAAAATTAGTGTGAATTGAATTGGTTTCTGGTATTGTGCAAGATTAGTGTGAATTTAATCAGTTTCTAGAATTAGACAAGATTAGTGTGAATTGAATCGGTTTCTAGTACTAGACAAGATTAGTGTAAATTGAATCGGTTTCTAGTATTAGACAAGATTAGTGTGAAATTGAATCGGTTTCTAGTATTAGACAAGATTAGTGTGAATTTAATCGGTTTCTAGTACTAGACAAGATTTGTGTGAATTGAATCGGTTTCTAGTACTAGACAAGATTAGTGTGAATTTAATCGGATTCTAGTACTAGACAAGATTAGTGTGAATTGAATCGGTTTCGAGTACTAGACAAGGTTAGCGGCGAAGAGGTGGAAAAGAATACTAAAGAGCTGACAGATAAATTAATGAGTGAACAGAAAAACATTATGAAGAAAATAGAGGAATGTCGTGAGCTACATAAATATATAGGCATAATTTTAACGATCTTCCTAGTCATTAACGATCTTACTAGTCATTAACGATCTTCCTAGTCAAAGCCGAAAGCTACATAAAAATATATAGGCATAATTTTTAAGATCTTCCTAATCATTAAAACTGAAGCGCCAAAGCCTAAAGATAGTTGAAAGTAAAATAGAAGAATAAAAAGCTGGCTCTAAGTAACACTTTCACCAGTCCATTACCATAATAACTACATCGCCGAGATGCTATGATATTTTCTTGAATAAAAGAGAGAAATGCGAAATCAAGAGCACCGTCAGGATCCTATATCATGGTACACTCGATACAACTTTAATCGTGCCATACAGTATGTTGTTAAACAAAATGTTAGGATTCAAGATAGGTTCACTATACAAACTAACTTTTGTAGAACTGTTAAAGCTAACTGTGCCAGTATGTTTGTCTGACTTGACCAAGGACTAACAAGTTCGCACTGTTTTGTTACCTGACAAGATTGTGCCATAGTAGTATAGGATATGGGAATATGAGCTAAGTGGAAGTCTTTTTGACAATTGTAATGTTTTAAAACATTGACTGAATTGGAACTTCATCACTTTGTCGTGTAGAGTTACGAGAACCTCACCGACGCAGTAATTTTGTGTATTGTAGTTGTTTGCCTTAGCATCGAACTTCTGGTGCGTTAGAAACGTGTTGCCTTCAGCTGAACAATTCTTGCATAGTAGTATAGAAGGGGCTAGTTGTAGCAAAATTTCTAATGTTTTTGAGATATTATCGTTTTTCATTTTGAGTAATAATTGATTCATTTACAATTTAATTCTACGTTTTGTGTAGAAACGTAGTAAAAAAAGCTGCTACATCATCCTTCAAATTATGTATTTCTAGTCGATTTTCTATCGCATTTTGAAATGTGATAAATCGGTCAAAACAATAGCCACTGTCCTTAAAACTGGCCACTTATATACTAGTTACGAGTGGGTAGGGGACAGTCGTAGAGTTACGATCAAAACAAACTGAAACTTGTTCATACTTTACGACTTTTGTGAAACGGTGTTTGGTCCTAAGATCCTTGAGATTTTTTTTACAAATGCGACCTTTTGTGAAACGTTGCCGACAAAAACAAATTTTCCCCTCTGAATAGGCAGCTACCAGCGGATTATGTTAAATCAAATCAAACCACACAATTTCAATACGTTTGTCATAAATGTAACATTGTATTATTTAAATTCTACACATTTATTTTGAACAGGTGAAAACTATTTATTTTTGTAGGTTATAAGCCTATGACCATGCTTAGTATTTAGGGAAGACTTCTGATACTGGTTCAGATTACAGCATTTACTCTCTTGATGTCGCGTAATGTCATAATGTATACAGTGATACCAAGTTGGTTACTTTGACCACATCCAGTTTGAGGCGCTTCCTTTGAGCCCTTTGACAAAGAGGTTAAAAGATAATGCCAAGAATTTATACCAGGACCATTTTCTAGTCTATTTTTTTAGTAGCACTTGTAGAACAGAAATGAGACAAAGTGTTTCCTTTACAGTAGATGCTGTAGTTGATTGTTATGTGATGAGAATAATTTATTGGGCATGCCGCTGGGTCCTGGGTGTTTAAAGTTAACATAGATTTCTCATGTGTTATGTATATTGAACTCATTTCTATTCTAGAATTTCGGTTCTAAAAGATCAGTCTATTCTAGTTATGTTGTTGAAATCAGATATAATTTGAGAGGAATTATTTATTTACAATAGTGATTGGAAATACAAAAGTGCTCATTAACTTTTGGATTAATACATGATTTTGGGATTTATGTGAACTTATTCAAATACATCCTGGATTACATCTTTGTGGTACATCAGAACATTCAAGGATATTGGAATTTATTCGGAACATTATTATTTTGGACTTGTGATTAGGACATTTAGGATTATTTGGAATTTAACTAACAAATTGTAAGTGTCTTTTGAATTTTTACTTTAATTGTATGGAAAAAAATGCTTTTTGATTTTACTTATATTGTTGGTTTAATTTTCTTTCTGTTACATATTTTTAAGACCTAGAGTCGTAACAGATATTGGGATCTGAATTTCTTTAAATTACAATTTAAATTGACTTTGCTTTGGAATTTTCATTGTCCCTGAAAAAGATGTTTATTTCATCCATTTGAGAAATCTGTAGTGAAACAAGTAAGCATTCATAATATCATCTAAGGTTGAGAGCTTTGTTTCAAGTCCTACCCAGATAGGGTTAGAGTCTATGAAAAAGGACGAGTTGCTTGAGCTTGGCAGACATTATGATTTTTCTGAAGCGAAAGCGTTTTTGAAAAAGCAAGAGATAAAGAATATTTTATTTCCATATTTGGTTGGAAAGGAAATTTTGGATAATAGTGCTTTGGATTTAATTGATAAGTCTGTATCTGGTTCTGATTGGAAATTAAGGGAATTACAGCTAAAAAAATCCCCAGATGGAATTAGAATTAAGAAAGCTTCAGCTTCAGAAAGAGGAAAGGGAAATGGAAATGCAGATGCATAGAGAGAACGAGGAGAGAGAAATGAAGGAAAGTGCAATATAGATACAAAGAGAGAGAGAGAGAGAGAGGAAGCGGAGAGGGAAAAGAAGGAAAGGGAAATGCAGATGCAGAGAGAGACAGAGGAAAGGGAAATGCAGATGCCGCGAGAGATAGAGAAAGAGAAAAGACAGATGCGAAGAGAAGAAAGGGAATTGCAACATAGATTAAAAGAATTAGAATTAGCAAGCGGAGCACTCTCCCCCAGCCCCTTTACATACAAGTTCGGTTTTGATCAGGCATGTCGACAAAGGTTTAGGAATAGTAGAAAAGAAACTGGACAAAGTCATGTTGAATTTGCAAGGGAAAAAACAACTGTTTCATAGGTGGTGATTGCCAAGAAGGTTGATCAAGATTATGATAACACCAGACAGCTCGTATTAATTGAAGAGTTCAAGAGGTGCATCCATAGTAATGTTAAAACCAATATTGACGAGCAAAAAGTGGAAACTTTGGAAAATGTTGTTCGCATGGCTGGCTGATGGTTATTCCTTCACTCACAAATTTCATTTGTCAATAAGTTTCCCTCTCAGCAGTTTTCTGGGAAAAATCATCTCAGTCTCAAACGAGTACTTCTAAATTTCAAAACAGCACAACTGTTAGAATTCACACATCTGATAAGACTGATCAGAAATCCTTATCTCTTCCTACGTGCACTTATTGTAAAAAGAAGGGCACGTCATTTCTGATTGCTTCAGGTTGAAAAATAAGCAACAGAATAAAGACATAGCTATTCCAAATACTCTTATTTTAAAGAGGTAACGGTTATGGCCTTGAATTGAAAGCAATACAATTGTTGGATCAAACAAACCCCAGTCTGATTCTATTTAGGAGACTTATGAACAATTCATGTCAGAGGGTTCTATATCACGTATTGACGATTCTGCCAAACCTATCCTTCTTAAAATATGAAGGGACACAGGAGTTTCTCAGAGTCGTTTGTTATCAGGTACTTGGCCTTTGTCTGAGAAGTCTTCTACTGAAAGTGTTCTTATTCAGGGAGTAGCATGCGGCTTTGTAAATGTCCCTCTACATTGTGTCAATTTGGCATCAGACTTAGTTTCCGAACCTGTGACTGTTGAGGCAGTGATTTCTTTACCTATGGAAGGTATCCATTTGTTATTAGAGAATGACCTAGCTGGAGACAAGGTTGTGGTTAATCCACTTGTAAATGACAAGCCTTGTTTGGATCAAAAAGTTGATCCTATTGAGATTGAAATCCCTGATTTGTATACTGCTAGTGCAGTTACCAGAATAATGGCAAAAAGATCTCTTGAGAATGATGTTGACCAGGAAATTATTCCTTTAGCTGACCATTTATTGGTCAGTCTTTTGATGAGGTCACTTTCTCTCCTGATATTGATCAATCAAAAGATATTGATCACAGTGATTCTCTTTTTACAACTCAGTCTATCTATTCTAATCAGGGTGACAAAAGACAATCACTCATTGTCGAACAAGAACAAGATCCTGAGATCTCTTATTTGTTTCAGAGGGCTATTAGTGAAATTGAAGCCACACAAGTGTGTAAAACAATGGGGTCCTTATGAGAAAATGGAGACCACCTGAGATACCCGCTGGTGACGAGTGGTCAATGAGCTATAAAATTGTCGTTCCGAGGTCATATCGACAGGAAATTCTTCGTCTAGCCCTTTAAACTCTCTGGGCTGGTCAATTAGGAGTCAATAAGACCAATCACGAGATCTTGAATAATTTTTATTGGCCGAAACTTAAAAGTGATGTTTCTCAATACTGTAGATCTTGTCCCACTTGTCAAATGGTAGGACAACCGAATCAGAAGATACCCAAGGCTCATCTACAACCTATTCCTGCATTTGACGAAACATTTAGCAGAATAGACTGTGTTGGTCCCTTACCTAAGACCAAGTCAGGCAACCAATACTTGTTGACCATAATGTGTGAATCTACAAGATCTCCAGAGGCAAGTCTGTTGAAAAATATTAAAACTAAAACTTTTGTAAAAGTTTTGGTACACATTTTTAACACTTGTTGGCCTTCCCAAATCTGTCCAGTCTGATCAAGGGTCAGACTTTATGTCTGGAATTTTCCAATACGTTATGCATGAATTAGGCATCCAACAGTTTAAATCTTCTGCCTATCACCCAAAAATTGAAGGGGCTTTGGAAAGATTTCATCAAACTTTCAACAATATGATTTGGTCATATTGCTTTGATACAGGAAAGGACCGGGATGAGTGTGTTCATTTGTTGTTGTTTGTTGTTAGGGAATCAGTTCAGGAATCATACGGTTTCAGTCCTTTTAAACAAGTTTTTTAGAGATACTGTCCTTAGACCATTGAAGTTATTGAAAGAGAAACATCTTTCAAATGAAGATCCAAAGATTAATCTTCTTCACTATGTCTCTGATTTCAAATATAAGTTGTCAAAAGCTTGTGAAGTAGCATGGACAAATCTTCACACTACTCAGTTAAAAATGAAATTAAGGTATG
The DNA here is from genome assembly GCA_029931535.1 of Margaritifera margaritifera. Lineage (NCBI taxonomy): Eukaryota > Metazoa > Mollusca > Bivalvia > Unionida > Margaritiferidae > Margaritifera > Margaritifera margaritifera. Next base: position 944,108 of record JAQPZY010001089.1, on the reverse strand, counting down.
ACAGAAATACACAGCAAAGGAGTTTTCAGCCTGTTGATTAAAGTCTGGCTCTCTTGCCCATACATTAAAATCCCATTCTGGCTAAATTGTATGGTCCTTATACAGTTGAAAAGAAAGTAAATGACTTAAAGTATATCATTAATACTCCTGAGAGGCAAAAACAGAAACAACTTTGTCACAACTATGTTAAAGGAGTATTTTGACAGAGATAGCCCAGTTAATTATTCAATCAATCTAGTTTTTCCTGTCCCACACAGTGAGGATGTCAACGATGGAATACAATCTGACAGTAGTGACGACTCTGATTTATTCAAACTTCGGAATTCAGAAATATTGAACAATCTTGACCAGAAATTGTCACATCTACAACAAAAGGAAAGGAGTGAACAGCTATTACATGAGTATGAGCACTTGTTTCCTGAAGTTCCTGCACGAACAAATAAAATCTAGCATAACGTTGACATTGTAGATTCTACACCTGTGAAACAGAATCCTTACAGGATGAATCCTCTCAAAACAGGAATATTTAAAAAAAAGAAATTTAATATTTGAATGATTTTATAGAACCAAGTAAAAGTAACTGGAGTTCACCATGTATTCTTGTACCTAAGCAAGATAATATATTCCGCATGTGTACTGACTATAGAAAAGTCAACAGTGTTACCAAAACGGATTTATTTCCAATGCCAAAAATGGATGATTGCATTGATAAAATTGTAAATGCGAAATATGCCACCAATTTTGACCTTTTAAAAGGATTCTGGACAATTCCACTCATGAAAAGAGCAAAAGAAATTTCAGCATTTGTAACTCCTGATGAGGTTTATCAATACAAATTGATGCATTTTGGTATGAAAAATTCTACGTCAACATTCCAGCGTCTCATGAACATGATAACAACTGGTCTAGATAATTGTGACGCATACATCGATGACGTCATCATCTACAACGACACTTGGGAATATCACTTGGAAACCATTCGAACATTCTTGAATCAACTCAGTGATGTAAATCTGACGATTAATTTAAGCAAAAGTTAGTTTTGCCATGCTTGTGTCACATTTTTAGGACATATTGTGGGACAAGGTCAAGTTAAACCTATAGAAGCTAAGGTCAAGGATATCTCTGAATTCCCGGTGCCTGTTTGTATAAAGCAACTGATGCGATTTTTAGGTATGGCTGGATATTATCGGAAATATTTTGCACAAAGTTTTCCATAATTGCTGAACCTTTGACAATTTTGTTCAGTACGAAATCCAAGCTTCATTGGTTCATTTTTCCTTCCTCAATTCCTTTCTAGTTTGAAGGCGTATTAAAAACGGAGTTGTAATTTTTCTCTTACTCGCTTTGGAATCCGATGAACGATTGTAGAATTCTTCATTTTGATTAACTTAACTAGCAATATTTCAATATATATTGTCCCCCCCCCCCCGCCGGTGGTGGATGTCACATTTTCTATAGCAGATCTTTTTCTATGCTACGGGAAGAAACTTCGTGCTCCATTTATTGCGTACAATAGAGACTGCCTCACGCATATTGTATGAATTTTTTTGTATTGTTTACATACCTTTCATATTTTGACGTTTCACATACAGTAGAGACTGCCTCACGTATCTTGTACCTTAGCCGTACAATGTATTTTTAATTATTTATGTATTTTTTTTTTTTATGTTGAAAAACCCTATTGGAGCTATTTTTTCGATCGCTGAGTATATATTCGATCTTATGTGACCAACTTAGACGGTGAGGTGGTTTTGACTTTATATATATTAAAAATTTCTCCTCAACGGAGATTCAATCCGCTGGCTTCTTGAATTTGAACGACAACGCTTTTACTGTTTGGGTTACCTAATTTGCTTAACAACAATGCGAAATTATCTATAAACTAATATACTGTTTGGTGTAGTGCTCTCTTGATTGAGCTTACGTTAGAGATTGTTTGTCTGTCATTGTTTGTGTTGTATTATCTCTGCAATTTAAAATCTCCATTATTTATAGGTTGAACTATTTCAATATCACGATAATAACGTTGTGAGATAATGTTATAAAGCAGTGTTGGAACTAATTTCTCAGTGTGGTCATTTTCTTGTTTTTTCATCGATTGTGTATTTGGACAAAAGCCCATGCGAAAAATAATGTATACAGTCGAAAATTACCTGTGGGTCAGGGCTCTTTATATTTATACATTAATTATATATTATGTTCGTTATTAGTCAGTAGAAATGTATGTGGCTAGCTTCGTGACTTAACATACAGTAATCAGTGTTTAACTCGTGCGTCATTGATTAATTTTCTTTTGGGATTCGCGTGACGTGGCACACATACACATCTTGTGATGTTCATTGATTTTCTCTTAGTTTGTATACCCTCAGCTCAATGCAAGAGGGTAATTTTGTTTGTAAAAAAAATACGGGTGTCCAAGAAATGTTGTCGTATCCAACGAAGATTGTAAGACACAAAATATTGAGTGGTTCTTCTTGCCAGTGTCGTATACGGCACCAATGTATACTTTGGTCCAGGTACTAGCGGTTATTTTTGTCTTTAAAAACTTTCAGAGGTCCAGAAATATTGACGTATTTATATACAAGATTGTGATACACAAAGCGGTCCAGTGAGTTTTGGAGTAATGAAGAAACAGACCGTCTTGGAATTATAATAGTTTGATGCATTCATTTTTTTTAGTTATTGCGAGAGTTTAATATTTTAAAATTTTAACTTGCTCTAGGACTTTTTGTTTCTATGCTTCTCACATACGCATGAAATTCATGGCCTAATATTTATGTATTTATTTATTAAAAATATCATTGAGTGATCAGTGTTAAGAAACAATATATTTTCTATGGTTTGTGTATTATTCTATATATTTTGCGTGGAAAAAACGGCTTCTAATTTAAACACAATGATAAGTTACTCTCCCTAGTTGTTTTGTAAATGTTAAACTGTATGTTACGACAGGATTTATTTTAGTCCTACCTTCGCTCAACCATTCGCCATGGGTTGGCTTCACCATTCAACTAACATCATAGCAAGATAGCTTCCAGCTGCAATAATGTTGCAGGGCACTTCATGAAAACTTATCGTTTCTCGCTAATTCAGTATTTGCGACGTTATAGCGTAAAAACTACTTATTCCAAATTTGCGGGAACTGTAAGGACAAATGGTAGAATATCATTCATTGGAGGAATCCGTACTATTTTTTCCTATTTCACAAAAATCTCTGAATCACTTACTACATTCTAGTTTTAAATTACTTTAGAGTATTTATAAAAAACAAAAATCAATCCGGCTGAGAAATTAGTTTCTGACATTCCTTAAAGTTAGATTTAACACTCACCATTTTAAGCATAATTTAAACAAAGCAGGACCTTGTTTTGATATCAATGTAATAATTTGTCAATTTTTCACTGCTTATTGCCCGTCACTTCCATCTTCCAACGTAGATTACTCCATATCCTGGACTCAGCCTTAACGTCATTGGGGTTTAATACAAGTATTAAAAAGTGCGAATTCGATTATTCAGCTCTATCTTATTCTGCTTGATGACAGTAGAATGAAACGTGCTCGTATAAAACACCGCATATCATCTTTATTGGATTTCGTCTCAACTGCAGAGTTAAAGACTCGACATAGCGGTAACTGCATTGCTTGAACAACAGCAGCTGATAGTTAAAACACGACTCCGTAATGCAGAAAGAGACTCTTTTTACACTGGGACCACTGAACATTAAAAATGTACTCACAGAGCGTTAGAAATTGAATCTCTATAATATTTAAGTATTTCTATGTAGCTATTATATAAAGCTACACGTAACTACCAATTTTGTAAGAGAACTGGGTCACGTTTAATATTTGGATCTGGTGTATTTGGTAAATTAATCGCAATATTGCATATTGGGTCATTCCAAATTTCATTAATCAAAAGTCTGTGTATCACATCTACTCCATCTACCAACTAAGATTTCACAATAGGAAGTAAGTTGTTTCATTAACAATTGCGGGAAATAGATGTGGCCCCCTTTGTTCATTGAAGAAAATCAAAGCAAAGGTCTGTTTTAATAATTCAAATATAACTGAGCTAAACAGCGTTATATTTTCGGTCACCTTGAGAGAGAGAGAGAGAGAGAGAGAGAGAGAGAGAGAGAGAGAGAGAGAGAGAGAGAGAGAGAGAGAGAGAGAGAGAGAGAGGAGAACGATGCCCACACAGATGTAAAAAGCACTTCCTTCTGAAGGCATGATACCAATTGATACCCAATGTGTAGTTAAATGACTGACCAAGAACAAGAAATATCTGTCGTCTTTACAAAATGAAACAAACTTTATTAGTTAATCAAGCAAACTTGCCCGGGTCATTGGAATCTACACCGAAATCTCTGGTCACATCTATCTTAATATTTGTATTGGTGTTTTGCCACTTTGTGACTATGTGGAATCATCAACTGATCTCGGTGAAACACAATTTATTTTCAAGTGGGAAAACAACCGGCGCCGATTTGCATGTTCTCATAGGCAGCAAATATTGAAATAGTACCATAGATCGTTTAAAACTAAAGATATCCAGCGTATTGGTGTTTATAAGTATGCATAGAGCTTAACGGCACATCATCACAATCCTGGCTACATAGAACCAAGTAATAGTAACACAGTACATATGGTCAGGCTCGCCGACAGGAATTCAGGGCCCCTTGGCAGAGCAGTCATGGGCCACAAAACTAAATTTTTTGTATATAAAAAACATTGTACAATTTTGCATATACAACCTGTAGTAATCTACCATAGTTCAGACTCTTGCAATAAGCAAATTTTAATATTAACTGCAAAGTTTTTTTCCCCTCTCAACGGGCTTGCATATGGCAAATGGAAAAGAGTTGATACAATCATTAGGAATCTTTAGTAGCGTAGCAACAGCCCAAGCAACCACGCAACTGCGGGTGGAGGGACCTAGTGGGGGCCCAAAATTCCCATGAAACAACTTTTTTTTTATTGGGCCCAAGAATTAAATTATGCGGGGGAGGTGGCAGAATTTCTTGCTATGTCACTGATATAAACCCTTCAGAATAAAAAAAAACATATACTCCTCTTTTGATAAATCGTTCAGAGAACAACAAAAATGTTTATAAGCTTTACAAATAAATTATAAAGGTAAAAGAACAAATGAAAAAATAACAAAACTTAAAAGGGTAAAAGCTTCTTACAGAGTTTATATAGTGGCATATCATCACCAAAATTTGGGATATAAAAGGATTATCAAGATTTAAGGCTTTGCAAGGCTTTCAGTGTGGACAGATAGTCCAAAAGAATAATAAGGTCCCGATATAGTTCACGAGTATGACTTTAATTTTCACATTACAAAAATTTTGGTTTTATTAGATAACCGGCTTGAGATGGTGCAGTGTGGCTTTGCAAAGGCAGCTTCATCTTTGTTCCCTCTTTCGAACCGTCTATAAGTGGATGTATGACCATGCTATTTATTTTTTTTAAAAAGGGGAGGGGTGGTGCATGACTTTTTGGCAAAAGTCAAATTTTATTTTTGGAGTTTTTAAAAACTACGTTAGTGATTGTCGGATAAAGAATTTGGCAGTAGTGGCAGGATTGATTTTGGCAACATCTAGATGAGAATTCGTATGCAAAAGGTGCCATTCAAGTTGCTTTTCGTTCATACAAGGATTCTTATTTGGGCCTATAAGCGATATCATATGTGGGATTGAATTAGTAAGAAGATCGTTTGGTTGTATACTGAACAGCCAGCTGCATTCATGTTAGGTGAAGCGATAGTTTTTTTGCTTTATCATAGAGGATTTCTTAAGTGGAGATTTTAAATGCTTTGACACAAAGTCTAAATCCATGATTGTGTATCGGGTCAAGCATATGCAAGTAGGTTTCGCGAATATATCCATACATAACCAAGCAATAGTCACATTTTTACTAGCTAAAGTCCTGTATAAACGGAGTTCAACCTTCTGGTCTGCTTCACAATCTGTGTTTCCAGAACTTTTATAAAAGCAGTTTTTTTTTCTTTAAGGTATTTAATAATTTAAAGGAAAGTTAGCCTTTGTTACAGAATAAATCCTCAAAAGCTCTTGTTACGACTCTAGGTCTTAAAAATAAGTAACAGAGAGAAAGTGAAACCAGCAATGGATGTAATATCAACAAGCAATATATTTCCCTATCATACAAAGTAAACAATCAAAAGACACTTACAGTTTGTGAGTTAAATTCCAAATAATCCTAAATGTCCTATCACAAGTCCAAAAAATATAGAATGTTCTGAATTAATTCCAATAGTCTTGAATGTCCTGATATACCACGATGATACAATCCAGAATACTTTTGAATGAGTTCACAAAGTCCAAAGTAACATATTAATCCAAAAGCCAATCAGCACTTAGTAATTTCAATGAATGTTTAAATAAATAATTCCTCTCGAATGATATCTGAGTTCAATGGCACAATGTAAAATCTGATCACAACATGATTCCCAGACTGATCTTAAAACCGGAATGAAGTTAATGCGTATCAAATCTCTATTATATACCTATTTTCTAATGACCTACATCATAGCAGGACGTGAGTCATTCTATTGACCCCCCCCCAGCCTAATAGCAAATAAGACAGGACTTAAACTCAAACATTGGTCAACATCCTGTTGACAAGTAACCGTATTTTTAAAGTACACATAAGTACATCCTTACTATAATGGACAAAGTTAAGCACACATTCTAGATTCAATATACGTAACACCTCCACTCATAGAGAAAAAGAAAGATTTATGCAATCAATTTTCTTTTACATACTTGTCAAATATGCTTATGATACTATAATAATCAAAATTACATAGGAAGATCTCTTATGAATTACACAAAATAAAGCAATATAGGATGGCCACGTGACAGTGCGTTCGCAATCACGCTATCTCTTCCCCTGATGTGTCTAATGTCACTTTTGTATTCTTGCAGCATTAAACTCCACCTCATCAATCTTTGATTTTTAGTTTTCATTTTGTTAATGAAAGTAAGGGGATTGTGATCACTGAATACAACAATCGGAGAAAGAGCTGAAGTAACATACACTTCAAAATGTTGCAAAGCTAATATCAAAGCCAATCATTCCTTTTCAATTGTGAAATAATTTTTCTGGTGCTTATTTTTTTATTTTTTTTTTTTAGAAAAATAGCACAACACGGGATCAATACTCCACCAACCCCTACACTACTTGCATCAACATACATTTTAAGTGATTGGCTTAAATTTGTTGCTAAAAGAACTGGTGCATTCTTAAGTATGGCCTTCAGTTTGTCAAAAGATTCCTGATATTTGTCAGGCCAATGAAACTTGGATTTCTTACTCAATAAATTTGTCATAGGTTCGGCAATTATGAAAAATTTGAGCGAAATTTTAGATGATGTCGAGCCATACCCAAAAATCGCATTAGTTGCTTTTTACTTCCAGGCACCAGGAATTCAGAGATAGCCTTGACCTTAGCTTCTACAGGTTTAACCTGACCCTGTCCCACAATATGTCCTAAAAACGTGACACAAGCATGGCAAAACTCACTTTTGCAGAAATAATCGTCAGACTTGCATCACTGAGTCGATTGAAGAATTTTCGAATGGTTTCCAAGTGATCTTCCCAGGTGTTGTTGTATTACTTAAAATTGATAAAGCCAATCTGGAGTTGCAAATGCCGAAATTTCTTTTGCTCTTTCCGTGAGTGGAATTTGTCAGAATCCTTTCTAAAAGTCAAAATTGGTGATATATTTTGGATTTCCAATTTTGTCTATGCAATCATCCATTCTTGGCATTGGAAATTAATCCGTTTGGTGACACTGTTGACTTTTCTATAGTCAGTACACATGCGCAATGTATTATCTGGTTTAGGCACAAGAATACATGGTGAACTCCAGTTACTTTTATTTGGTTCTATAAAATCCTTCTCCAGTAAATATTGAATATTCCTGTAAGAATGTTGTTTCACAGGTATAGAATCTACGATATCAATGTCATGATAGATTTTATTGTTCGTGTTGGAACATCAGGAAACAAGTGCTCATACTCATGTAATAGCTGTTTTATTTAATTTCTTTCCTGTTGCTGTAGATGTGAAAATTTCTGGTCCAGATTGTTCAATATTTCTGAATTCTGAAGTTCGGTTAAACCAAAGTCGCTACTGTCAGATTGCATTCATTGTTTACATCCTCGCTGTGTGGGATAGGTACAACTAAACTGATTTAGTAATTAACTGGGCTATCTCTGTCAAAATACTCCTTTAGCATATTTATGTGACAAAGTTGTTTCTGTTTCCGCCTCCCAGGAGTGTTAATGACATAATTCAAATCATTTACTTTCTTTTCAACTGCATATGGACCATACAATTTAGCCCCAAGAGAATTTTGAATTATGGGCAAATGAGCCAAAACTTTATCACCAGGCTGAAAACTCATTTGCTGTGTATTTTTGTCATACCTTAATTCAATTTGTGACTGAGTAGCGTGAAGATTAGTTCTTGCTACCTCACAAGCCTTTGGCAACTTATATTTGAAATCAGAGACATAGTCAAAAAGATTAATATTTGAATCTTCATTTGAAAGAAGTTTCTCTTTCAATAACTTCAATGGTCTAAGGACAGTATGTCCAAAAACCAGTTCAAAAGGACTGAAACCGAACAGTTCCTGAACTGATTCCCTAACAGCAAACAACAGTAAATGAACACCCTCATCACAATCCTTTTCTGTATCAAAGCAATATGACTGAATCATATTCTTCAAAGTTGATTAAATCTTTCCAAAGCACCTTGACTTTTAGGGTGATAGGCAGAATATTTCAACTGTTGGATGCCTAATTCATGGATAACTTGTTGGAAAATTCCAGACATAAAGTTTGGCCCTTGATCAGACTGGACAGATTTGGGAAGGCCAACAAGTGTACAAAACTTGAACAACAGCTTTTACAATGGTTTCAGTTTTAGTATTTCTCAAAAGAATTGTCTCTGGAAATCTTGTCGACGCACACATTATGGTCAACAAGTATTGGTTGCCTGACTTGGTCTTAGGTAAGGGACCAACACAGTCTATTCTGCTAAATGTTTCGTCAAATGCAGGAATAGGTTGCAGATGAGCCTTGGGTATCTTCTGATTCGGTTGTCCTACCATTTGACAAGTGGGACAAGATCTACAGTATTGAGAAATATCACTTTTAAGTTTCGGCCAATAAAAATGATTCAAGATCTTGTGAGTGGTCCTATTGACTTCTAAATGACCAGCCAAGGAAGTTTCAATGGGCTAGACGAAGAATTTCCTGTCGATATGACCTCGGAACGACAATTTTATAGCTCACTGACCACTCGTCACCAGCGGGTATCTCAGGTGGTCTCCATTTTCTCACAAGGACCCCATTTGTTTACAAAATAACAATCTGGGATTTATGTGGCTTCAGTTTCACTAATATCTCTCTGAAACAAACAGGAGATCTCATGATCTTGTTCCTGTTACAGAACGAGTCGAGTGATAGTCTTTTGTCACCCTGATTAGAATATATAGACTGAGTTGTGAAAAGAGGATCACTGTGATCAATATTTATTGGCTGATCAATACCAGGAGAAAAAGTGACCTCATCAAAAGACTGACTAATAAATGTGTGAGCTAAAGGAATAATTTCCTGATCAACATCATTCTCAAGAGCTCTTTTTGCCATGATTCTGATAATTGCACAAGCAGGATACAAATCAGAGATTTCAATATCAATAGAATCAACTCTTTGATCCAAACAAGGCTTGTCAGTTACAAATGGATTACCCACGACCTTATCTCCAGCTAGGTCATTGCCTAGTAACAAATGGATACCTTCCATAGGTAAAGAAATCACTGCCTCAACAGTCACTGGTCCGGAAACCAAGTCTGATACCAAATTGACACAATGTAGCGGAACATTTACAAACCCGCACTCTGCTCCCTGAATAAGTACACTTTCACTAGAAGACGACCTCTCAGACAAAGACAAAGTATCTGATAACAAAAGACTCTGAGAATCTCCTGTGTCCCTTCATATTTTAAGAGTGATAGGTTTGTCAGAATCACCAACAAGTGACATATAACCTTCTAAAACGAATGGTTCATACGTCTCCAAAAAAGAATCAGACTGGGGTTTGTTTGACCCGAAAATGCATTACTTTCTATACAAGACCGTGACATTGACATCTTTGAAATAATAGCATTTGGAATACCTCTGTTTTTATTATGTTGCTTATATTTTAGCCTGTAGCAATTAGAAATGACGTGCCCTTTCTTTTTACAATAAGTGCACGTAGGAAGAGATAAGGATTTCTGATCAGTTTTATCAGATATTTGATTTCTAAAAGTTGTGCCGTATTGAAATTTAGAAGTATTCGTTTGAGATAATTTTTTTATACTAAAACCCCGCTGAGAGGTAGACTTACTGTCAAATAAAACTTTGTGAGTTAAGGAATAATCATCAGCCATGCGAGCAGCATGCTTCCAAGTTTCCACTTTCTGCTCATCAAGATAGGGCTTGACATTACAGTGGATGCACTTCTTGGGCTCTTCAATTAATACCAGTCGTCTGAGGTTATCGTAATCTGTGTCAACCCTCTTGACTGAGCACCACATATCAAATAGTTCTTCTTTTTCGCTTGCAAATTCGACATGGGTTTGTCCAGTTTCTTTACTTCAATTCCTAAACCCCTGTCGGTATGCCTCTGGTACCAATTCCTAAACCCCTGTCGGTATGCCTCAGGTAGCAACCAAGAACCCTTCAAAATGTACCCTTTAACCACATCATAATCAGCACTTTGTTGTACCGACAGTGAAGGGTAGACTTCACGAGCTCTGCCAGTAAGTACACTTTGTAATAACAAAGTCCAATGCATTTAAAAAGTTTTATGCAATTTTCTCAAAGTGAAGAAAGTATGTATCTACTTCTTTCTCATGAAAAGGGGATACTAACCTAATATATCTGGTAATATCAAAACCTGAACTTGTATGTTAAGGGGGGGGGGAGGGGTTCTCTACTTGTCAGTTCTAATTCTTTTAATATATATTGCATTTCCTTTTCTTCTCTCTCTCTCTCTCTCTCTTCATCTGCCTCTCCTTCATTTCCCTCTCCTCTTTCTCTCTGTCCATCTGCCTCTCCTCTTTCTCTCTCCCTATCTGCTTCTCCTCTCTCCTCTTTCTCTCTCTCCTTCTGCCTCTGTATTTCCCTCTCCTCTTTTGGCATTTCCTGCATTTCTTTCTGAAGCTGAAGCTTTCTTAATTCTAATTCCATCTTGGTTTTCTTTAGCTGTAATCCCCTTAACTTCCAATCAAAACGAGACACAGACTTATCAATTAAACCCAAATCACTATCATCCAAAATTCCCTTTCCTACCTAATATGGAATGAAAACATTCTTGTCTCTGTTTAAAGACGTTTTCGCTTCAGAAAGATCATAATGTTTGGCAAGCTCAAGGAACTCATCCTTTTTCATAGACTCTAACCCTGCCTTGGTAAAACAAAGTTCTCAACCCTATATGACATTGTGAATGCTTGCTGGTTTCACTAAAGATTTCTCAAATGGGTGAAAGAAAACTCTTTACCAGGGACAATGAAAATTCCGAATCTAAGTCAATTTAATTTGTAATTTAAAGAAATTCAGATCCCGGACGTGCCAACAATGGATGTAACATCAACAAGCAATTTATTTAACTATCATACAAAGTAAACATTCAAAAGACACTTACAGTTTGTGAATTAAATTCCAAATAATCCTAAATCCAAAAATATAGAATGTTCTAAATGAATTCCAATAGTCTTGAATGTCCTGGTATACCACGATGATACAATCCAGAATGTCTTTGACTGAGTTCACACAAGTCCAAAAGTAATATATTAATCCGAAAGTCAATGAGCACTTATTAATTCCTATGAATGTTTAAATAAATAATTCCTCTTGAATGATATCTGAGTTCAATGGCACAATGTAAAATCTGATCACAACATGATTCCCAGACTGATCTTAAAAACCGGAATGAAGTTAATGCGTATCAAGTCTCTATTATATAGCTATTTTCTAATGACCCACATCATAACAGGACCTGAGTCATTCTATGAAAAAAAACCGAGTCTAATAGCAAATAAGACCAGTCTTGAACTAAAATGTTGGTCAACATCCTGTTGACAAGTAACCGTATTTTAAAGTACAAATATGTACAGCCTTACTATAATGGACAAAGCTAAGCACAAATTATAGATTCAATATACGTAACATTGTGCATCCACCACAACAGGATATGAATACAGTCAAGATATTGTTTTCGTTCATCATGTATTCTATGCAGATGGCAAAAGTGCATAGTTTTAGATTTCGAAAACTTTAACCCGTGTTCTTCTGTTGAAGCATAGCTGCAGCTGGTGTTGGATAGTATATATACTTTTAGACCTATAGTTGATCAAAAATTGTCTACATATAATGAGCAGGAAGTACCTGGATTTAGGCATTTGACTATGTTGTAATTTTAATGTTAAAGAGGGTGACTGACAATATTCTGCCCTGAGGCACACTAATATCCCGAGGAAAGCTTTTAGAACAGAGTTCCTTAACTCTGAAATGTCGTTCAAAAAATTCGATGAAAAAATGGATAAAAATGGATGAAAAAAATGGATAGGCGGCCCCTTACACTTAGCTCAAATATGTAATTTATTATGATGTACATGCACGTGCTGTCGTGAGTTTTCTCCAAAAGAAATAAAATGGTTACCATGCGTTTGTTGTTTCGTTTTAAGAAAGTTTCTGAGTTGTCTGTTTTAAGTCAGACTAGATTTTTCTCTTGCGCCTGAATCCACGTTTAAAGTCTGATCGTAGTTTATTGGATTTAATATATCAGAGGTGTCTGTCATCTATAATTCGTTCCATGGATTTGCAGATACAGCTCGTTACTGCTATGAGACGATAGTTGGTAAGGTTCGTATGTTCTTTTCAAATTTGGCGGGAAGTTGCCATTTCCCAAATTGTATTGAAAATGTTTAGTACAGTATTGACAGCTGAATCAAGCTAGTGTCTCAGAAGTTGATTGTGGACATAATCTGGTCTTGCTGAAGTGCCATGGTTTAAATCAAGAGAGTATTATAGTTCTCTGAGGGTGTAAGTTTTATTGCAATTTTCAGCGTTAGCAGACTTAGAATTGAAGAGAACCTTTTCTTTCAGGTTTTTGACACTGCGGACGTTTTCAGAATAGTTCTATGGTGAAATATATTTGGAGAATATTTCTGTCAATGTGTTTGAAAATTCTGATATGATAGCGACTAATTGTATTAGATTTCTTCAAATGCCTGACACGTGATTTATTGTTGTCAATGATTGTGCGTAATATATTTCATACTCATTAAATAAAGGGGCGAGAGTTCAACCAAGAAACATAGGACCTTTTTTTCTTTCTTTCTTTTTGGCAAAAACATAAAAGTCTACATTAGCCAGGCACGGACGATTGCTCGTGGTGTTAGGTCTGTAATTATAAACTTATTTTCATGCAACATACAAGTATATTCTGCTTCGCTGATATTTATTCTTGCAGCTTAGCCCTTATACTAGCTTAATATTATTTATGTTCTACATAATTCTATATAAACATTTACATTCAGAACGTTTTCGACGAGAAAAATTTCAAAAACTATCCAAGGAGGGATTAGAAGTGGAAATATCACAACTTAATTGAGAATTGAGCACCAATGAAATGTACGGATTTTAAAACTACATCATATGAAGTTAGCTACAGTTTCCTTTCTATTAATCATAAATAACCCATAGCTGTCGAAAATATATCCCTCACAGTTTAACAATTTTTGTTTGGTCGTACCATCAGATAAAAAAACAAGGTCTTATATGGTAGAATGTTTCCTCATATACTTAACTACATCTTTATGACCAACTGTCGCGACTTTTTCTTTTTGCAATATCTAAAGTACTAACAACATATATTAAAATGTTTTACCATAATTACAAGGTAGACTATTTTTGTAGCAAATAGATACTAACTGATAGAATACTGGAATATGTTATTGAAAATAATTAGAATCTTTAACACTTTTTACTCTTTGAACTATAGCTTAGTATCTGGTCAAAGAATATTCTTTATTTCTATTTTGCATTGCGGACTTTACTTACAGGCATATCATTGTTTCATACAGGTTTTATTATGGCTAAATGTAATAACGAATCAGTTACAAATTTCTCACCATCGTTTTATATCGGAGGATAAATATTTCCTTTTTCAATATACTCTGTTCAGATATATACCCGCCTCGGAGGCATTTGGGAGTAAACATGGTGAAATACTTTCTAGAATGATAGTAATTATCTACTTACCTAGTAACATGAACAAGAGTGACTCAATATTTTTCGTGTTGGAGTTTTGTAAATACGGTTTTCTTTCCTATTCCCGTTTGCTGCATTTTATCTAATATTTCTAACCTCACTTTACATAAAGTGATTCACAGAATTAGGCTTAATCAAATGTTATTGCTACAGTAGCCTTCTCATGTCCAGCTGTCAATTAAGGCCGCATTTTCTGTTTTAGTACTGCATGACCAACAAATTTAAATGGTAGAGCGATTTCAATTAATCTTGCGCGTAGTGCGCGTAAACAAGTAGTAATTATAGAAATTCTGCACATTGCACCATGATAACGATGAATAACTTGCAATTCAGGCGGATAAACTGTCATAAGAAATGACAAGTTCTAGATATTTTTCATCTGCATGATTGGAAATAATTTTAAAGCTTTCTTAACTGGAGTGGAAGTCGTATGGAGATCCGTCCGTTATTCGACAGCGGGCTGTCTTGAAATATGAAGCTTGACAGAGGTGTGTCAAATTATATTTTTCCATTTATGCACAACGATTTATGTGCTCCATTGCTTCATCATTCCTGCTATGTGAACCACTCAAACAAACATGAATGCAACCAAACAGACTTTAAATATGAAACTTGAAGTACAAAACGAATCTCGACCAAAATGTGTAAGAAATAGATACAACGTACATAATTCTTCGATGAAGAAAACCTTTAAAATATAATTGTTGATGAAGCCGACATAAAAATAATCGCTCGAGTTTCATTGCAAGCTATTTGACGTAATTGAAAATGATATTAATATCATTGAAACCTTTTCTCCTAGGTTGAAAATTGTTATATGCTATTTGATATGAAGATGAGCGACAATCTGACCGTCCTCGGCCTTTTCCTTCGCATGCTAGAAAAAAACCTTCGATGTAAATAATTGCCATTTAGAACTACCCTCAAGCTCGTGGTTGTCACTACGTTATAATAACTTCATAACGTTACAATGAATAGATGACGTGTCGTCACTAACTGGATTTTGTTTTGATTAGAAAGTTACAGGAATATCAATAAAAATTATATGTGCAGGTATTTCAGTCGTCGAGTGTTATTTTCATGACCTGTGATGTTCGTCCGCCAAAAACTTACCAATTTTTGGAAGTATCGCTACCTCTGAGTCTCTTTCAGAGTCTCGAAGTTATTCAACTCGCATCGGAAAGAGACGAGTTTGATTGTACTTCACACAGGTCAAGATACATTTAAGATCTGCTGAAACGATATAATAATAATTTCAATTTATTCATTTGCATTCATTCTGTACTTATGAGAATAGAATGTAGTTTCTTTTCATCAAAGGTGTAAACAATTCCTCGAGCTTCATTGGAAAAACTATTTGACGTAATTGAAAATGATATTAATATAATTGAAACCTTTTCTCCTAGGTTGAAAATAGTTATATGCTACTTGATATGAAGATACTTTACATTCTCAAATATGAGTGTCTGTAAGCTCATAGCATTGCCCTTTCTTGTCAGTTATTAATATGATAAAGATTAGTATTCTTTGAAAAAGTGAATACAATATAGGTTCGAATGGTTTTGAAATATATGAATATGAATGTATTGCCTTTTATATTTAAAAGGAAACATCTTTGGTTGCAAATTGTTTGACTTGCCATATACCTTCATGTATCTTGGCTTAACATGCATGTAATTTTCTTCTTTCCTTCCTTTCTTTTGTGGCATAAAATAACATCTTTCACTACAATAGACATCTAATGAACGTTTGGTGAAGGGTGCCGCGGTGGCTCTGGGTTAGCGCACAAGACTCACAATCGGTGAATGGTGGGTTCGAATCCTGTCCAGACCAGCTCGGGTCTGCTGGAGTAGTGTTTTTATGAGCAAGATACTTTATTTCCATTTCCTGGGCATGAAATAATCTTTCATATGCTGATATGCCTTTAAAAGAATCAAATGATCTATCAATTAATCAGCATCCGGGATAATTCTGAATTTGTAACATTCTGGGGATATTGGATCATGGTTTTATTTATTGGAGTGAGAAAACACAGTTCTAAAAAATAGAATTTGTAATACATTTTAGAGCCGAATAACAGGCAGACACAGCTGACAAGCTGCCATAAGAGATGGGAAAATGTTTCATATATGTTACTGGAATAAAGTTAAACTTTTTCAATTGAAGTGGAAGACAAATGAAGATCTGTCCATTAAACGCTGGCAAGGCGCTGTGCAATGTATTATTTTGACTGACTTCTGTAAAAAATTCTGATATCGCATGACAACTGATGCATTCCTTTGCTTTATCCTTCCCGCTGTTCGTACATTAAACCTGTCAAACAGAAATACATTGAATTATGCAGATTTCGAACATGAACCATGGAAGGGAGAAGCAAAAGTTGTAAACCAATTTCGCGAAGTTGATAAACAGTTAAATGAATTTTTCTTCGATTTAGGAAAGGCATATGATGGAAATATCGGTGTTTGAATTTGTGTACACTCGCTCAAGTTTCCTAGAGAAAGAATAACACGAAATTTCGAATGGTATTATTCATATATCGATACTGAAAACGGTTCATTTCACATTAAAGTTGTAACATTATGTGACCGTAAGTTCCCACTTCCAAAACTCCGAGAAACTTCAACAGCAATGATTCTTAACTTTGTTGGATTGGAATGAATCGTATATTAGAAAACACAGTATTTCCAGAGAATTCACTTTTTTAAGCTTTTGGTTCAAATATGAAGATGTACAGGAATCACAGTGTCGAGGCTATACGTGACAAGTGTTACATTTATAAGTTTTTGTAATAAATACTTATAGAGATTTGACCTTTGAAAATGTATCTCCCGTATATTTAATGGCTTCCGCAAAATGCCATCTCTCATATCCAACTAATATTTTTTTATAGCAATAAATAAATAAAAACAAGTGTATTGAAATGTCAAATGATACATATTACTTTTTTTTATGAAAAAGTTAATTTACTATCGATGTCTCTGAGCTGTTTAAAAATAGCAATTTATTTGTGGCCACTTCTTGTTGTTCGAGTGATACAACTAAGGGCAGATTCTTGTTCGCACTTCAATATACCGGAATGATAAGAAATGATGAAACTTTTCAGGTACAATTTTCTTCAGATTCACAATTGGAATATCTGAATCCAAGAGCAACTAGATCAAAACTTATTATATGAAAGCTAATTTTAATAAATCATACCCAAAATATACGTGCAAATATTCTTATAACTTAATATGAAAGTAACAAATTAGCGATGCCTGTTGATACCAAATGGAAGTTTGCTGTCGAAATAACTTCGTTATAAGATTACTGCGTCAGCGTTATTGCGTTATCTTTTACATCAGTGTAGCGTACCCAGTTGATGTGATTGCTACATCGTTCTATTACGCAATTATAAAATAATGAAAATACAATTCAAATTACGGTAATAACACAACTGAACTCTCTCGAACTATCCGATAAAAAGAAGCTATGAGCAAATTCAATAAAAGTTTTGAATACTCTCTCGACTTTTCTTTATGAAGGTTTGGTAACAAGTGGTACACTTCTTATATTTGTATGTATTTAGTCTTGTTTTGGGGAATATTATTAAAAACTTTTAATGTTCTCGTGTTATCTGATTGTGTTAATGCTCATTTGTGTAAAATATACATTTTATTGGGTTAAATTCTAGGACTATTCATCATTTTATAGATTTAAATACTAGGATTATTCATCAGCAAACATCGCTAAGTTCTATTAAAACTAAAGTACTGGAGAAATACTCCTCAAAGTTTACATAACAAATCCAAATAGGGACATAGTGGGCTTTGTTCTCTATGATTATACCGATACATCGATAAGTCTTAAATTTTTGCACCCGTCTTTTACTTCAATTTAAAACAAATTGGTGACAAAATTCATATATGTTTGTAGAAATCAAAGGCTTTTCGACTTTATAATAATATTAATATTATTACCTTTATTTCGAGAGGATCACAAGAAAATGAATGGGTCCTATATACGATTATCGTTATAATCAAATCTATACAAGGGCATAGTCTCAACAATATAACACTGTAGACCATTTATAAACAAATCTATACAAGGGAATAGTCTCAACAATATAACACTGTAGTCATTTATAATCTATACAAGGGCATAGTCTCAACAATATAACACTGTAGACCATTTATAAACAAATCTATACAATGGCATAGTCTCAACAATATAACACTATAGACCATTTATAAACAAATCTATACAAGGGAATAGTCTAAACAATATAACACTGTAGTCATTTATAATCTATACAAGGGAATAGTCTCAACAATATAACACTGTAGACCATTTATAAACAAATCTATAAAAGGGAATAGTCTCAACAATATAACACTGTAGACCATTTATAAACAAATCTATAAAAGGGAATAGTCTCAACAATATAACACTGTAGTCCATTCATAAACAAATCTATACAAGGGAATAGTCTCAACAATATAACACTGTAGTCATTTATAATCTATACAAGGGAATAGTCTCAACAATATAACACTGTAGACCATTTATAAACAAATCTATACAAGGGAATAGTCTCAACAATATAACACTCTCGTCCATTTATAATCTATACAAGGGAATAGGCTCAACAATATAACACTGTAGTCCATTTATAATCTATACAAGGGAATAGTCTCAACAATATAACACTGTAGTCCATTTATAATCTATACAAGGGCATAGTCTCAACAATATAACACTGTAGTCCATTTATAATCTATACAAGGGCATAGTCTCAACAATATAACACTGTAGACCATTTATAATCTATACAAGGGAATAGTCTCAACAATATAACACTGTAGACCATTTATAAACAAATCTATACAAGGGAATAGTCACAACAATATAACACTGTAGATCATTTATAAACAAATCTATACAAGGGAATAGTCTCAACAATATAACACTGTAGACCATTTATAAGCACAACACATTATTAGAAAGAGATTTGTTAAGTTTAGGAATCTTGCAACTAAAAGTATCATACAAAATGTCATAAACTCTTTCTCTCTCTCTCTCTCTCTCTATCTATCTATCTATCTATGTATCTATCTATCTATCTATCTATCTATACGCATTTACAATCACATCCATAGTGAGTCACCTTACTCCGTCAGTTTTTCGTCGATTTCTTGTCTAACTACACCTAACAAGTCTTCCATCAATCGTTTGCCTACTTTTTAAAATCGTTGTTCCATAAAGGGTTCTACGATTTTTGCAGTAAAGCGTCCGGCTACTGCTGAAACCATTGTAAGTGTTACGAGCTTTTGTAATCCCATCCCAATCGTTTCAGCCATTTTGTCCATATTTTTATCCAGCTCTGATATTTTATTTCTTAGAACACCGAATATAGCCATTATTATCCGGATATTATCAACTATGGGCTGTAGATCACTCTTGTCGATACAAGATGTTTTCAATAACTTAAATATATTTTATATAGACTTAATACTATTAATTATAGGTTGTAGATCTTGTTGGTTGTTACCAGATTTTATTTTTTACAGCCTGGCAATATTTGAGAGCATTCCATATCTGATATAATCTGGTTGATCTGATTCCATACATTTCTTGAACTTATTGGAACCATGCACGCTTTGTATTTCCGCAATAGTTTCTGGCTGAAGGTCTGCTTGTTTTCTTGGCATATATATATATATATATATATATATATATATATATATATATATATATATATACTTTTTCTGTTTTTGAAAGGTAATTACTCGAATTTTACTGTCTGCATATGCACTACGCAGTTGCGTATCTGTGCTCGGAGTTGCCTGTGGTTTTCCATTTCCGCCAACACGGTCTCGACCTCGGCCACGCTAATGCTTTTAGCCTCAATAGCCATCGAGTACAGCTTCGCAATCGTATTGAGACTGCTTTGTGCCGCCGCGAGTAGTTCTGAATAGATACGTATTTGCGAATGTAGCCGTATCGAAATTTGCTAACTAGCAGCACCAGAGGTTCCGGTTATTATTGATATAATCCCGACAATAATTCCGATTGGCGCACCTATAATAGTTATCGTGGCCGTGATTCCAGCCAAACCAAGGCCAAAAGGCGCTGCCGCGGCAAGCCCACAAATAGCATCAACGACCACACATACGCGTTTGTATTTCACGAGCAACGCTGTTCTCTTAACTATTACTTGTTCGCCTCGGTAACATTGAGTGTCCATTACACTTCTTCTATTAATAATGAAATTGCGTGGTACAATTGCTCGATAACCATGCCTTGTTCAGGTGCAACACGCACACGCACTTCTAACCAATTAACCATTTTTTTTTCTGTTACAACTGCGATACAATCATAGAAAATATCCTCCTGTGGAATACTTAAATCTCCGGCAATTGTGGGTTCCTGAGGCTGGGCAATACGTTCATATAGAACCATATTGATTACGCCCTTGGTTGGTGTCGGAAACTATTGTGCTCGTCTTCGCCCAAGAACTGTCACACGGACAAGTGCGTCATTGTTAAATAACAGTTGCGATTGTCCTCTTCTCAGTTGAGTTAATGTCGGTTTAACAAATTCGTTGCTGAATTTACCCAGAGTGGATTCTCCGCTGAATATTACTTCATAGTTATACAAACAATTCCTGGATGTTTTCACACCTGATGGTGCAGTCAGCGATGGGACATTTTCACGTGCTAATGCAATGATTCGAAGTTACTTCGAGTTCGTATGTCCACACCAGGGTGGTCCCAACGGTTGATTTCAATTTGACCCTTAACAAGATTATGTTTGAACCTATACGAGCGTCTGGTAACAACATTTTGAAGCAGATATTCGTCGGCAAGTGGAACAAAATCACTATCAATGTTGGCATCGCTGGTCAGCTGATCCAGCACTCCGTCGGTAAATTCCGCAACCTCATCACCGCAGTCAGAATCCATTGCTTATATGTAAGGATAAATCTGATCTTAAACACAAACACCAAAGACGGTTAAGTACCCGCCCGGATAGATGTTGATTACTTCGAACTGAATTTAATCTCCGGCGACTAATGATGTTGATGCTGTAAATTTGAAAAATTCAGTATTAATATCAATGCTGGTTTTGCTGAATCATAATATATGTAGCAAATCATGATGCTGCTGATCATTTTTCAACATTGCTATTTGACCCCATCCGCCACTATTTCCGGTTATGATAAACAAATATGATCCGGACTCGTGCACTTTTTAGATATTGTTACGACTCTAAGGTCAAAGAAAAATGTAACAGAAAGAAAGTGAAACCAACAAATGAATGTAAAAATCAACAAGCAATTTATTTCTAGACAATTAAAGTGAAAATTCAAAAGACACTTACAGTAACGTGAATTAAAATCCAAATAATCCAATAATCCTAAGTGTTCTAATCACAAGTGGTAAATATATAATGTTTCGAATGAATGATTATATCTTTGAATGTGTTGATGTGCCAATAGTCTTTAATGTCCTGATGTGCCAGTAGTCTTTACTGTGCTGATGTGCCAAAATGAAGTACTCCAGAATACCTTTGAATAAGTTCACATAAATCCCAAAATCATAATTAAAAATTCAAAATCCAAAAGTCTATGAGCACTTTTATAATCCAATGAATATTTTAAATAATTCCTCTCTCTGAATTTTGAATGATTTTTCACAACTGTAATGGCTCTTTAAAGACTTATGTTAAGATCGAAACTGAAAAACTGTCCACTAAACATTGTATATATAAAGATAGGTCACATGACAGAATGTTCTAGAATTTTATGGTGTATGTGACTTTTAACACACAACTCTAAGGGAAATTATAGTTTTATCTGTAAATAAAATCAACATTGACCTCAAATTGAATCAACAACTTGTTTACCAAAACCGTACTTGAACTCAAATACTAGGACAATAACTAAACATGTCAACATTATACTTAACATTAAGGTTTAAGCAAATATTAAAGTCAAGAAACATTTATAATTTCCTAAAATATTCATAATATTATATAAACATCATACATAATAATATGATGTTTAGGTCTATCAAAGCTATTATCAAAAGAAGCGAAAACAAGTCGATCATTTGCTAAAGTTATGGGGTCAGTTTTTTCTCATCATTCTTTGGTTAATATTCCATCAAATACGTCCCATGAAATTACTACGCCTGGTGGCAAAGGCACATCTGCGATCTGTTTATCCACGTATATTTTTTCATCCCACCATTAGTAGTATCAATATAGTCTTTGATAAAAGCAAGAGACACGTTAGAGTCTGATTCCCCCGTTTTCAGTGATTTCAGCAGGTTTTTCGCGACAGCGCATCGCAGCCTCAAAACAACATCGTTGATGCCTACGTTAGACGTTTTAAGTTTTCCAGTTTGATCTTGGAAAATTACAAGCTCGCCCGAGTTGTCAGCAACAACCCGGCTGGTAAACTCAGTAAAATCCAATTTAGTGGTAAACCTAGTCAAATCCACATCAGCACAGCGTCGTCTGGAGGTTGAGCATCCGTAAATGTTAATAGGCATATTGTATACTATCAAGTGTAGTTTAACGTAAAATAAATAAGCGTTTGCGGGTTTGGTGAACGCTCGAGTGCACGCAACACTTCAAGGACAAGATGGCCACATATAGGTCCGTCCAGCCGAGTTTGCAACGGCAACGTTGAATAAAACAGTGGTATAATATGGTCCCGATGGATTCGAATCGTACCCGGTACGAAATCTCAGAAACTAACAGCATGCCACATCTCAAATGCAGATAAAAATATCAAGCTCCTTCCATATCTTACAAATTTCTTTAATTGTTGCCAATGTTCAATGTTACTGACTTTTTGTTTCAAAAAAGAAGAAATTGAACGGCGTCCGTAATGTTGAAGCGACATGGCTGGACTAGTCGATGTTTACGACGTGGAATTGCGCAATTCCGGCCAGTCGGCAAATTCCGGGAGAGTCTGATATGAGTTGTGTCCCTTTAAAGCCTTATGAGTAATTAGTTTTTTTTCGCTTATGGAATAATTGACGAATAAATGTAGAACGTCCATGCAGAATATCCTATTGTACAGCCGGTATGCGGTTTCAGAAGAGACAAAAACCATTATTAACGAAATTAAGGTGTAATGTTATGAAATTTGTGACAAGCTGTATGTTAACTATGTAACAAGCAGACGATGTTTGTTTACATATAGCTTAATATTCTTATCTGCATTTGAGATGTGGCATGCTGTTAGTTTCTGAGATTTAGTAGTTAGTATTTATAGAAA
Organism: Margaritifera margaritifera; assembly: GCA_029931535.1. Lineage (NCBI taxonomy): Eukaryota > Metazoa > Mollusca > Bivalvia > Unionida > Margaritiferidae > Margaritifera > Margaritifera margaritifera. The sequence continues at coordinate 920,478 of JAQPZY010001089.1, read as the reverse complement.
TGAAACCGTAGATGTTCCGCAGGACCCAATAAATGCTGTCAAACGTTCGTCTATGGCTACTGAGGGACTCATTGAAGCTATCAGAAGTTTGGATGACTCAACTTTACCGTTGGCGATAACATCACCAGGCCAAACTGCATCGTTGTTATCGTGGCGCTTACGAGTTAACGTGACTGTTTGGCCCAGAAAATAACCTTACGAACGTCTCTGCAAAATCTAAATATGTGTGAGAGTGGAATAACGCAGGAAAATTCCTTGTCATTGTTAAGCTGTTTTCGTCGCTGTGCAAAACCAAGGTTTCAATTGGGGTTAGGAAACGATAAGTCTTGTACATTATCTACCGCGACAGGGGGCGTTGCACGGTTTACAGGCCGTTACATTGTATGCGGTAGATGATTTGCATGTGCATTTTTGTGTCTTTGATAACACCATAGACGGGCCAGCGGATCTTGCATAATTATTGCTGTAACGGGCAAGTCCGAGAATTGTTGTAGCAATGTCAACTTTGTCCAAACAAACTTCGATTTCTGTTCTGTCCATGAAATAACGTGCGCTGTTGAACAACGCCATGATGCCGTTGTTGACAAATCCGACTTCGTTGTCGGGGCCGCCGTATCCAGCATTGTTGTCGTTGCGCACAAGCTTTCTTTGCACTTCTAAGAATTCTTCGCATGGAAGAAAATACCGAGATGTGTACTGAACATGAAATTCTATTGGCCGTGCCTGGTCTGGCACCCTAGCATCGTACACGTAATATTGGTAATCCTGCTTGCTTTTTATCTCGCAACATAGGTGCGTCCATGTCAAACGAGGGATCGGATATATCTTCGAACTGAGCTATTGTTTATACATTTATGGTTTCGTCTAATACCTTTTGCGAGACAACTGTAATCCGCTTCCCATTACTATATTTGCACTAGTCGAATCGGCTATACGTTGTTGAGCAGCTTCATTTACGATTTTTCCTAACCGGATCTGGCATTGTTGCTGTGGATGGTAGTATAATAGCTTTTGGTGGTGCTCGAGGGACTAATCGTCGTAGTCGATCTCGAATCGATTGAACCGCCTGCGATCCTAGAGTTTCTAACCTATCCGCAGCAACGTTTTTGATGCTATCAACGATTCGCATTGTAACTTGTTTAGCAATTGGTGCAGCACGCGAAGAAAAGGCCGCAAGCACTTTTGGTGCGCCTGTAAACAATCCCTGGACAACATCGCCAAGGCCAGTTCTGTAATATGCCGCGTAAATGGGTTTTCTCGTGTTAACAACACGTCCAAGTACAATTATCATTTTAATAAATATCAGGTCGATCTCTAATGTACAGTTGTATTGTCAAGGTCTCACCGCATAGGTCCAGCATGTGTCCGTCCTGGTCCACAAGAGTAAAACGAAGATTTGCCAACCGGGGATTGTTGCATGAAAGATACACGAGCGTGGGAGTTATTGATATCAGATCACTCGGGGCCTCCGTCGGGGCAAATCCAAGCAATATATAACCCTGCAACGCTTGCATTGTCGATGCTGAGGCTTCATAACTGCCACTGATAGCGTCACAGGCAAGATTAACCGGAGCCGTCGTGGTAATTCTGACAATGTCTGGCGCAAAATTGTAACTGGTACTGCACGCAAAATTCGTTCGTTTGGGGAAATCTCATTAATATCTTCAGTCTAACCAAGAACTGTTTTCAACGACGACTGTGCAATATCAACCCCGTACTCACGAGATTTAATTGAGATAGCAGAGCTGATTGTGACCTCGTGTTCACGTATGAAAATGTTGGGGTCTTTTCCGGTATGTCGGATCTAATTATGTATTGATTCAAGCTCGTATGCCCCAGTGGGAATATAACAATGTTCCAGGTAGTGTCACCGTGTGACGAAAACACAAACGAGTTATTCGCGGGGAAGCCCCCAAACGGCTGTGTTCGAATATTTGGCCAAGTACGATAAACGCGCAACGACACCAACGCGATCTCAAGTGTGCGGGATTGCCCCGCAGTGATTGGTGTAGGAAAAGTCACATACAATTCTGGTTTTGTTGATGAGATTGTAATCATTGAAGCAATGCTTGGGGTTGTATTTGCATCGCAGCATTGATTTCATGTAACACGTAAAGCACTTCAGAATTCATCACCGGGGTCGTATAAGTCATCGACGTCTTTAATAAGTTCATGCATAACCCCGCGAAACGTCCCACGGTCCATGATGTTGTTGGTGAGCAACCGCTGACAAATCGATGCGGCCTCATTAATTACTTCTGGTGCGTTGTTACCCGCGCGAACTGATCCCACAAGCGTTTCCAACCTATCCACGAGTTCATGGTCTGCGGTTGCGCAATCACCGATACCTTCACCAGCGTATTCTTCCGGTTGTTGTCTTGGGAGTAAACTTCTATAATCTTCAACAATTTTGTGAAATTCCTTCCACTCTGGGCCTATTGCCGAATGCTTTTAAACATCTCTCTACATATTGTTACAATTCTAGGTCTTAAAAGTATGTAACAGCAAGAAAGTGAAATCAACAATGTTAGTAAAATCTTTATGCAATTTATTTCCAGATAATTAAAGTGAAAATTCAAAAGACACTTACAATTTGTGAGTTAAATTCCAAATAATCCTAAATATCCTAATCACAAGTCCAAAATAATAGAATATTCCGAATGAATTCCAATAGCCTTGAATGTCCTGACGTGCCACAAAGATGTAATCCAGAATGTATTTGAATGGGTTCACATAAATCCCCAAATAATGTATTAATCCAAAAGTCAATGAGCACTTTTATATTTCCAATGAATATTGTAAACAAATATAATACATAACAATATCTACTTAACCGAATTGTCAGATGCTTTATCATTGCTAACTGGTTTATAATATGATCCTGCTACATATTCTTTCCAGTTGGAAGGAAAACGTTTGGCAAAATCTAGGACATCCGTCTCAATCTTTCTGAGGCCAAGCTCGTTAAATATATTAGTACGTGGCGTCAGTGACTTGCGCTTGGGTAGCGCCGTTGCCTCTTTGTGGACCACAGCCGACTCTTCTTGGACCGCAGGGGCCACAGGGTGAGCAATATGCAAATGTTCAATAGCTTGGGGATTTCCTGGCAATCAGACCAATCATCGTGGTGGTTGTTTCCGCGACTTTCTTCACTTGTTCCGCGGTTTCACGCGTGGGTTTGATCAGGGGTGCAAACGTTTGTTCAAAACCCGTGAGGTCTTCCTGTCCGGTCTGTCACGATGCAACATATCTTTGACGCGTTCACGAACATCTTTGTAACTGTGAAGAAGTTTTAGTCGATCCTGTACAGCTTTGTTGCGTCAGTCAGCATACTCAGCTATAACATCGCTTGCAGCTTTTACTATTGTTAATATCTGGCTACTAAATTAATTTGTTTAAACCAGCGCGATACTTGCGCGGCCCATCAGTCAAGTCAATAGTGAGAAAAATAAGTGGGTGTTGGGTGACCTCCGCAAACATATTCCGAAAGTCATCTCACGAGTTGTCGCCAGCACACCAAGTCCAATGAATGTTAGAGAAACCATGCGCGTCAATGCCACGAAATACCATTAACATGTTACAGTTGTCTCGTATTACTTCAGACAAATAGATCACATCTGTGTTTTTATGTCGACCTCGAGAAAACATTCCCGCGGGATTGATTTGGTTGTAAACATCACATCATCCTACACGACAAAATTATTTGAGCTCGGATCAAGGTCATCAATCGTACGTGCTTCGTCGATTGTGGACAAAATCAACCGTGGTCGTGGTGGCTTTGCCACACAACGACGCCTGAAGCGCTTCCGTAAAATCCTTACATCATAACATGGTTGATCGACGGCGCAATCACATACAGGCGATCCCAAGTCAACCATCGTAAAATCATATTCAAGAACAGTTCTGTTTTTCCTGATCCAGCCGGACCAATGATCAACGCACGAACCGAGTTTGGAAACACGGAAACTTGCTTGAGTGGTTCGGGGCTGCCTGCGTGGAAAAGTCAATGACAGTAAAATCTTTGTTTTTTTCAAAAGCATTTTCGTGTTTCCTTTTTTGTGATGCCATGTTAAATGCCAACTGTTGTATAATGCAATAATGCCTTCATATTGTGTGCGATGCCGCATAAAAACATGTACTGCGAATCCAACACGGGTTCAAACACGTAATGGTCAAGCCGGAATCTCGGGAACTTGTGTTTAATGTGGAGCAAAGAAGTTCACGTTTGTCGGACCATCCAGGTAAACCAGTGAACGCAAACATGGTTTTAAAAAAAAAAAACTTGGCGGCGGTGATGTCGCTGTTGCGTTAGCGAAGCTACCTGGGACACCGTGGAGTATATATCCTAGTGAAAAACACATCCCTGGATACAATTACTGTGGACCTGGTAAACGGCTGGATATACGACTTGATTCTAACAACCAACCGAAACCTGGAGAATCACCTATCAACCGCGTCGATGCTGCATGTTACCGACATGATCTCGCGTACCAAGCATCAAATGGTGTTCGTGCGCGTCAAGATATAGATCTCATCCATGACTTGATTGCGATCAGTCCTATACTCGGAAAAAGAATTGCTAGATGGATCATCAAAGGAGGCACGAAGGCTAAGATTGTACTGGAATGTTCCACCGGTGGACAAAGTCCACTCATAGGAGGTAAAGCACATTGCTCTAATGGTTTCTGAACGGAGTTTATCAAAACTATGCTACAGTCCTTGTGGTTACTGGCAAGGTGAAGCTGCTGATGAAACGATAGCGAGCGCGGCAAAGGTCACTCACGTGGCAGCTCCAGAGTTGTTAGCTAAACAAGCGCTGTGGGAAATTTACCTGCCGGTGCAAAGGAAAATTTCCCGTGGTTGGTTTGATGTCCAAATACCTAACGAAGTTCACCAGGATGATCTTTTATTTCTTCCACAAGATCAGGTGCGAGAACGACAAGGTCGTTTGCGACTATATAAATACGCGTTAACCGTCGTAGATGTCACCAGCAGATACAAAAAAAGCGGAGCCGTTGACGTCTAAAGATTCAGTAATTGTCTCAGATGCGCTTAAACGTATTTACACACGTGGGCCACTAACATGGCCACTGTTATTATAAGTTGATCCACGTAAAGAATTAAGCATATGAAATAAGCATATTAATTCACAAAACTTCTCCGTATGGAGAAAGAGATATCTACATTATTAAAGGTAATAATATGAAGATAAATTCAGAAGTTATGTAATTCAAATTCATATTGAAATGGTTGTCAGTCAACATATTTACAAGATCCATGCATATACAACGTTATTTCTATGATTAAAAGCTTTATAAATTTAAGTTGCCAAATTATTCAAAATTCTAGGATTCTGGATATTCATAAGTTCTATAAAATTAATAATATTTGGTCTTTTTCTGAAATATTTCTCTGTATATTTGGCTCTTAGATCTTTATGCAGTACGCATTCAAGGACAAAATGATATTCATCTTTAATGAGGTTACAAATAGAACAAAGTCTATCAAGAATTGATTTATATGGTCTCGCCCATCTACCAGCTTCAACTTCGAGTCTGTGAGAAGATACTCTAAATTTAGCAATTGCATTTCTATATTTCAAAGAATAGATGCTGTCAAAGTAAAGTTTTGATCCGAAATTTGGAATATTTAAAGAAAATAACGCTCGACTACTGTTCTTAAGACGATCCATCCAATTTTGGATAAAATTGTCTGATAGCCTTAATTTAAATGACTGTAAAAATATGTCAGTGTTACTGACCCATTGATCAACCGAAACTTTATAGAATCCTAATCTTGACAATAAATCTTTAACTAAATATGCCCAATTTACTATATTGGGTAGAGCTTCTAAATCGTTCAACACCATTTGGTATGTATATTTTATATATTTGTCCTCCTTTGCCTCTAATATCTTAAACCAGTACTTTATAATGTAATAAAATCTATTGACTATCATTTTCGTATGCCCTAACTCACCACAAATAAAATCATTTTGTGTTGTCTTCTTCACTCCTAATATCCTTTTGCAAAAATTTTAAATGCACTCTTTCAATGCATTTAGCAGGAATAAATCCCCAAACTTGGCAACAATAATTTAAGATAGGTTTTATCAGTCTATCAAAAAGATTCATGACATGGCTTGTTTTTAAGAACGTAAATTTAAAAAGGTATTTTTCAAGTAAAAATATCGCTTTTTTGGCTTGCCCTGCCAATGTTGTCTGTGCTTCATTAACGGCACCACCAGAAGTCATAACAAGTCCGCGATATGTAAACTTATTTACAATTTCCAGTTTTTCATTACAGTAAGTGAATTCCATATTTCTAGGTAAAGTACCACCTTTTTAAAAAAATCATAACCTTTGTTTTTGAGGTGTTAACCACAAGTTTCCACTTAGCACAATAATATTTCAAATAATTTAACCCGGATTGAAGACCTTCGGGCGAACCTGAAAAGATGGTAATGTCATCTGCGTATAAAAGAATAAAAAGATATAACATGCCAATATCTATACTTTCAATACCATGCATGGAAAACTCTTCCTCTAAATCATTTACAAAAATTGAAAAAAGGAAATGGTGATAAACATTCACCTTGCCGGACACCAGGAATACAAGAGAATTCATCACTTAACTTATTATCATATTTAACTCTTGACTTTACATTGCTGTACATTGATTTGATTATATCTAGAATATTTCCCCTTTAACCAAGCTTTATTAATTTATACCATACGTTATCCCTTTCTATATAATTAAACGCTTTGGTGAAATCAATAAACGCACACAATATTTTTTTAACTTGATTAATGATATGTGAGATAAGTCCATGTAAAATAAAAATATTGTCAACTGTACTCATGTTTTTTCTACATCCTGCCTGTGCTTCAATAAATACATGATTGTTTTCTGTCCAGTCAATAAGTCTATTATTAAGTATACGTGTGAATAATTTACCTGTGCAACTAAGAAGCGTTAAATAAATTACAAAATGTATAACATTCTCCAGTATAACTTTGCATCATTAAATTTTGCTTTTTCAAATTCTAATGTTTTAAGTTTATCATATTCATGCCTATATTTTCATGGTAGTTTTTTATAGTCTGATCTTGCACCTGTCATTTCTTGTCTTGCTTTAGGTGTTTTTACAACTCGATAATGATTGAATTTACTCATAAAAATTAACCTTTTTTCTTCACATGTATCATTAAACCAAGGATTATGTTTTTTTCATCATGTGTCTTCGGAACTCTATCATGACATCTTTTAAATCTTTTGAAGATTGGCAAACAAACATTGTGAAAAATATCATGTAGTGCCGACCAAAAATTTTCAATAGTGTCAGCGTTAACATTATCATGTAATTGTTCGTTAATACTTTCTAGTTGTTCGGTTACAGAATCGTCACTTAATTTTGATTTATATTCATTCGTGAACTCTGGTCGCCAAACATATTTACCCTCTATACTTTTATATTCTCTTTCTTTCAAAAATGTTGCTTCGGCATCATTAACAGTATTAAATTCTAACGTAAAGCATACAACACAATGATCTGACAAAATGTTAGGCTCACTATATGCATCAGCAGCGAGTCGGTGTCGGTGTAAAGCATCTTGAAACGAGCCTGGTAAAATGGTTTTATTTTGTCATAATAAAACTCGTACATGACAAGTCTAGCACGGACGCGCCAACATAGATAGGCTTTGTCAGCTTCAGTTTTGACTTTTTACGATGTACGGCAATGAATCAACCATCGATGATCTTTCGGGATTCAAATGCCGGGTCAGCAATAAGCCTTCGAAGCTTGTCTTGTTCGGTATCACGGACAAGGTCAACGTGAATTCGTTTCCGCAGATTCTCCATAGTTTTCCCAAACGCAGAATTGTTCATTAGTTTGAAGATATCTTTTTCAAACTCATTTTTAGAATCCGTTCGCAGATTTGTATTCATCTGGATATAATGAGCCATGCACCCTGATGAATTTTGCTTACACGCATTCCCAATCGCAGATATAGCTGCAGGCTTTGTACGTCGACTACACAGTTGGTTTATGTCCGAAGATCTGGAACAAATTTGGTGCATTCGGTAAACTTTCCTACGGATTTGTCAACTATCCCGCACTGGTAAGGGGACACCATTCGTAAGGTACAGACAGCGCTTCCGGTGCCAGCGGATAATTATTGTGGGTGTGGTGGAGATTTTCTGAAGTATCATTAATCACTGTTGCTATTATGCCTATGTGCGGTATAAATCGACTGAAACCCTCCAACAGGCAGTGGCTGCATCATTGCTCAGTCATACAAGATGTTGAAGTTGGGATAAGTGTTGTAACTGTTTGGTTTGGTTTTGTCATATCCATCCACGCTCGTGTTATTAGCGCGATCGTATCGATGACTCCACATAGAAATTCAGCCACGAAGTCCACGCTCAATAAACAGATGCATATAAATATCGGTCAGCAGTTCCAACTCCACCATGGTTTTCAATAACATGTCATTCCCGGCGATGTGAAATAGTGAGCTGGGTCTAACTTATACACTCGCATGGCTGTGTCTCGAAACGTTTTAAAGACGTCCGCGAGCAACAACACATCGATGCGTAAATACAGATCGTGATAGTCACCCATATTTTACATTCGAATGCGGACCAGACTTTGTTTGCATGCTCATATTCGTTGGCCGACATACCTTTGAGATACAACGACGAATAAAATGCGTTTAATCGTTTGCACCGCCGTATCGATGAGTAACTGTAAAACTATCATTACCATGGAAAGCTCCGCTTTCTGCTGCAAGGTTGCTCGCTAGTATCAGGGCTGGGATTGAGAAACTGCAGCGAATCAATGAACTGCAGTTGTCCGAATCTAAACGTCATGTATTTTTCCATGTTGTTGGGGATGACGCTGATTGGTGCATTCGATGCCGTGGCTACTGCCTGCATTATTGAGTGTGTAGGTAATGAAACACCATAGGAATTTTTATTTTATTTGGGCAAATTCGCAGCTGGAAATTGCATTATCTGTGTGCGGCTCCTCTACGCGTCAGTAATGTACCAGTGATCGCGTTCTTTGATATCAGTACCAAGGGGACCATCACCGATCCAGCAATGAGTGGCCGCGGAAAACTCACAATAGTTATCATTAGTCATAATCATGTCTGCGGGTAAATAGAGCTGTTGTATGATACATTTCGCCGTAACCTCGAGCTATTTAAGAAACACCTCAACGGAATCCTGGCCACGTTACAATATTGGCGGCTTCGCTGCATCTAACAACAATGCAGCAAAACCCGCATGGAATATGTTCAGCTACTTGTGTTGTATTTGACTGAACCTTAGTGCTGGACGCAAACGCGTAGATGATATACGTTACTTTCATTTTTCGTTGCACCGCAGTAAATTTCAAAATGTTTTTACCAGCTTCTGGCATAATCGTACACTGCGGCTTTTCACTGATTCCACCGCAGTAAAAGTCATCATTAGCGAGCAGCCGTTGGGTGCTAAATGCATGCATGCAACGTCTGCATGGAAATTTTCTACCTTCGTGCTTATTATTGTGATATACCATTCGTGGGAAATATTTGATCCATACATAATGGTACCGCAATTCTAAATCATGCAATAATAATAAATCAATATTAAATCTCCTCCATGAATCTTTGGTTTGTGTATGTGGGTTATCGAATCGGTTGCAGGTTTTTATTTCAAACAAATACATTCACGGCGATATCAGGGTTGAGTCGTTTAAACTTACTGATATCAGTAATTTGCACAGGAAATTCTATTTTACCAAACCTAAGTTCCCCAAGGTGTTGTCGGCATTTCCGTGGCAGTCTTGATTATCAATCGCGGGATACAACGAGGATAAGACATCGATTGTCATTGTGTTTTTTTTTTTTTTTTACATTAATCACAGCTCGCCGTGGAATACATGCTGGTGTTAGAATATAACTCGACCCACGGATAGGATTAAACGGGAAAATATGTAGTTGAACTCTGTCAAGAGTCAATCCTGATCCTGCTTTGATGTATTTTTCCAACGTGTGAAGAATCTTTTTAAAACCTTTGTCATTAATAGCCTCAGTGTCTTTGCGGTTTAAGATTATAAGCAGACCACCATGATGCCACGAGGTTGTGATTTTTAATCCATCCTTGTCATGGTTAAGTGGCGTGCTCAAATACACATGAAAAACAATTTCTATATTTACCGCTGAGGTACCTGTGCACTGTAACGTTGATACGATTCCTGGACGCATCTTTGAAAGAAGTTGCACCACGTCTTTGCTTGGCGGGTATTCGGTCGGAATAACTGCCTGATAATCTTGTAAATCACCACGATATTTATGCAACTCAAACTCGGGTAATTGTAATTGCCGTGCTTTTACGACAGTCCCAGTAGCAATGGTATGTATGATACGGCGTCGATGTTCTTGTTCATCACCAACTACCTGTGCTATTTCAGCCCGCTTGGCCCGTGGATAAATCTTGATATTGTACTGCGCTGCTATTTCACGAAGTTGTTTCAGAGTTATCCGTGGCTCATCTGCGAGTCCTAACATTACAAGTATGTTATCTTTACTCATACCGCTTTGAATATTTATCCCACGCTCTTGCGCAAGTTGTCTTAGTTGATTAGGGGAAGTCATTGTCCTAGTTAGAAATTTTTGCATTATCGTTTTAACTTTACCAGGATCAGAAACTGCAATCGCTTCAATTCTGGCTATTATTTAATTTACTTTACTAGCATCGTTGGGCGTGTTAACGTCGGGTATTTCTACAGTAGTGTTAGCGAGTCTTTGCCTGCGCGCGCGATAATACACGCGAACGTATCTGCATGGTCGGCAAAGCGGATTACGCGACTTTACTCAGATGCCTCATTTAAGACATGGTCGGGCAACTAAACCAATACGTAACGCTAGCAAATGTGATTTAGAGTATTAGTAATGACATGTTCTGCCGCATAGTTTACGTTTTTCCAAGACATACACCTTTACAGTTATTATGTCCAACTGCCATTGAACTTTTATATATGTAAAAGTTGTTTAATTGGGCGAAACACGGTATTATGTAGAGTAAAACCTTAATTTATGCTAATCTGAAATACTGTAGAAGGGTTTTGTAAATAAACCGACGCGTTATCTGAATAATCAATAACAAACAAATACATAAACTTATGCAAAATGTGTCTTAAGTCCTTGCCGGCCCAAATGAACTCCAATGATTCATCACCAAGTACTGCATCAACCCGTACATTGCCGTTCACAGCATCAAATCCAATGATTCTAAACGTTTTGGAGTGTTTGTATATCGCGGCTGGGGGTTTTGCTTCTCTAGACCTAAAAAGGGATCTATACAATCTCCTCTATTGGTTAGTGAGTGTGGATGCCATCGTTATATTAATACTATAGGTATCTCTCTAATTATTTTTTAAATTATCTTCACAACTACTAATACTACTACAATATTCGCTCGATGTTTCACTGTCATCATCCGTTTCACTAGTCAACGTCCATTGGTCTGGTAAAATGATGCCACAATTGTTTATTTACATAAACCCTATTAAAATACTATAGGCGTCGATTGTAAATTTTGCGCCATTATATATACACCGCGGTAATTGTTTAATATAATATTCTCGCATAAACTCTGCCACAGTCAGTGTAAAATATAGCTGAGGCAAAGTATTTTTGTACAGTATACTGGCGATCAATAATCAGATTTTCCACAGTAGTATAATTAGTCTTACAGAAAAGGAATCTCCACATCTCCACATTATAGTATAGCCACAATCAATAATATAGGCCTGACTGAAAACTTCACTTATGTGCGTATTGTAACATTTCCAATAATGGTGGTCGGTTTGTTTACCACGCTAGCGTTGATGCAGATAAACAATCGTAGACATGCAAAGCTGTACTTTGTGGCTATCGAAGATAAAATCATTAGCGCGGCCGAGTTCGTGATCGTGACCGTGACCGTGACCATGATCGTGACCGTGGATGTGATCGTGACCGTGACCATGTCATGACCGTATTTATCACGCCACAATTTTAAAGACGTGTACATAAGTAGTAGTAACATAGTAGTTTTTTGTTTGTTACTGATCGAGGTCAAATCTTTTTACCACACATGACTATCCTCTTGCATGGACGGCTGTTGTTAACTATCGCGGATTAGCGCGTGGGTTCGCGTAATATGAGCACAACGCATGTGGAGTGAGGATTTGACCTGGATCAGTAACAAAATACAAAATTACCATATTACTACTACTCTAGTGAAATAGATTGTAAATAAAGCGAATTGATGCATAAAACTACCCCTAAAGGATTCCACTGATTGCACAAATTTTATAAGAGAACATTTACGTTCCAAATTTGTAGGAACTAAATTCACAATTCACGAACTTCAAAGTGAAGTGGCAGCAAAATAATATTTAAATTCTAATGGATATTTTCTTATTGAAAAGGAATGCATGTTTCTGTGCAGGAAAACTGGTTGTCAGCTTGCCCAGATGGAATTTAAAATGAAGATACGCTGCTTGAAATTAAAAGTGAAATGCCTACTAACTGGACCATATTGGATGAAACTTATTTCAAACAAGAAATATGACGTCCAAAAGAGTGGCAATGGCAGTCTGATTATTAAGAAGAAAGGAAATAGAGGGTATTATATACAAATACAGATGAAAATGTTTTGCAGGGCTCTTAAGAAACGTACACGTCTTGTATGGCTTAGTGCAGATGACCACAAGTTTGTGAATGTCAAGTATAATGAAAATTATGTAAATAGACTTCTTACAGACTACGTGCATTTTATGCAGAGAAAATGATGTAACGCATAGTTGATGAAATTGAAGAAGATCGCTTATTGTTAAGTAAGACTTTCAAAACATGAATGCGTCTGTGACTATAAATTTATATAATTATTGTTTTGTGTTGCTTATGATTTTTTAATCATGTTATGATGTTAAAGAATGTATCATTTATTCAAATTACAGATTTGGGAATATACAATTTAGTCATTTTATGTATCAGTTTAAGTTTCACCTCTGGTCCAGTGAAACAAACATTAACTCATAAGAAAAAACGCATAGAAAATAACAAATTTTCTTGTAGCAAAAAGGACTAGTAGAATGAGAAATTTACTAGTCCTGCTGAATCTTCAGTAGTCCTTCCCACAAAACCATGTTAACTACATATCTAGATTAACAACACTCCAGGGAGAGGGTAATTTAAAAATGCACTATTTTCAACTATGAATTTATCACTTGCCCGTCCACCAAGTACCTTTGAAATAACATAATTTGCCCATATGGAGATATTCCTACCATGTATTTGCCAGTGTTGTGCTATTAATAATTCCCGTTAAGTCTCGCCTTTATTTTTGAGATTTTAGCTGGCCTCTGAATAAATGTTTCTGTACCATCAATACTACATGTAGTTTTCTCTGAAAGATTCCGGGCAACAGTTCCCAATTATTCTCTTGCTAGTCATATTATCAGTGATTTCAACTTAACTGCTAAGATTGGAATCCAAGAATGGAAAATCTTGCATTTCCATCTGACGGCGTAGATTGAAATTTAAATGGAACCAAACACGCGCAGTTTTCATGCAATTGTCCGTGTATTTGACACATTGATTTCGTCCATAAATTGCGTTTGCGACGATTTTTTGAACATTCATTGACGGTAACATGAACTACATCCACCTTTTTATATTTTACATCGCTATCCATGGCAATTTTAAAGAGAAAACGAGCAACGATACAATGTAAGCAAAATGACTGATATTGTTTTGATCGCGGCACGTGCTGTATCTAATGTTCTTTCCACTATCGTCATGGCTGACGCATCACGTGATTGGTTAATGGCTGTGCTCATGAAACTGGTGTCAAATACATATAACGGTGTCTATAGACATGCAAAAGTTAATATCGTCGTACCTACAAATGTAATAATCGTGGCAATAGTTGTTCCTTTCTCTTTAAGCAGTTGTCTTAGCCTTTCGTCTAATGGGAACTTTTCTTTAATTTTTGAATTTATTTTTGCTATGTTGTCTCTAACGTTACGCTGGATATCTGTTAAATGTTCAACTACCGCTGTTCTTTTAGCTATTTCTAACAGTTCGTTCAATTTAAGTTTGTTTGGTTGCATCTGTTTATTTGCTGATATATTATTTTTGTAATTTGTCTGTTTGTCATACGTTTCAACTTCTGATTTCATATGTTCTATCATCGATTCTGCAAACGTTACAGCATCTACAGAACCTCTGAATTTTCTTTCTTTTCGGAGTAAAAAATCTTTACTCTGTAAATGGAAGTTTTCCTCTTTTGATTATTTAGTGGCAATTATATATTACTGTCACAGCTTTTATTACTTTATAGTCTTGTGGTTCAGTTGTGCTAATTGTTTGCGTTTCTATTTCCTCAGGAACTCTTATTGCCTGTACAGCAGTAGGTTCTAAAGATTGTTGTAAAGATCTGTCTAGAAATTTACCATTTGGTAGTATCAACTTATTTTCTTCTTTTACACAGCCCAAGTTCTTAAGGAAATCACTTCCACATTTATTCGCTATAGAGTTAAGTCCTAACGTTTTATAGGACTAACCATTTTTTAATTTTGAATTTGTTTTTTGCCTACTTCTTTGTAATACACTGTTTTTCTCTCAAGTTTCAGCAGAGGCGCAATTAAATGATATTTTGAATCATCTATGTGAAAATCGTGTTTAACAAATTCTTTGTATTCATCGTTTAAATCTGCAGATGCAGGAACTTTGTTGAGGACTTTAAAACCGCCCATCAGATAAAATTATTAACAATGAAACCATCTTCAATTATTGCATTCGTCGTTTGTTCCTGGCAATCATCTTCATCGTAAACAGGATTTTCAAATGTATGATTAAATTTTTTCCATTGCCTACTGCAATTTTCAAACTATTTAAATAAATTAAAAAAGAAACAACTTGAAAAAGAACTGGGAATCACAGAAGATGAAAATAGTAATAAATTAAGTTCCCCTGAAATTAAAGCTTACAAACAGAGTTCAAATAAGTATAGCAAATGGGACACACACATAGATTATTGGCAAAGCTTTAACTGTGAAGGAGTTGGAACATGGAGGAAAGGCAAACAAAAACTATGAGATTTTGGCAATGCAAGGTCAGCTATATCAAAGTCATTGTATGATGCCATCATCCTAGCAGTTACCACTTTGATGAATAAATTTCTACCCATTGATGATTTAAATGAATTATGGACAGAGTCAAAAGATTACATTATATGTAATGGCATTTGATGTTTCTGTCACTTAAGTTAACATTACCGCTGTCTACATTGAGTGCCAGTTTCACAACATTTAAAGACTTCAATTGTAAAAAGTCAACAGAAGAAAAACAAAACACAGAAAATACTACTAAATTAATGTGCACAGGATGCTTTCTAATAGATGCATATTTTTCTTTGACCATAGTTTTAATAACTGTTGTTATTACTGGCATGTCTATCTATTGCGTAGTTATGACTTTTAGGGAAACAAAAGAAGAGAGAAAACAGACTAAAACATGTTATCCAAAATCTTCTAAACAATGAAATTAGCAGTTCTGAAGCTTTCACTTTTCTAGTATGCTCTTCCGTCTCTTCTTCACTTAGTATTGAATCATTGTTTTACCTGTTTTCACTAGCTATTACGTATCGTGTGTTCGTCCAATGAAAACATTTTCTTTGCTATTCTGGGTTGGATAAGGCAAAAGAGGCGCAAGGAATGAAATGATCTATGTTTAAACCATCATCATTAACACCTTCGGTTTTAAAAAATAGCCATAAAAGTCAATGGATGGTACACGAGCATTTTCAACATCGTATAAGATTTCATGTTTCATTCAACTGATTTCCACTGATGAATTATCTTGGAATTTTAATGATTGTGGCATCTTTGATTCATGTATTCATTTCTCTGGTTTCTTCTCTTAATTTTTTAAAATTGTCCTTATTTTTTCTTCCCTCACATATTTCGTATACTCCTTCATACAGGATTTGTAGTAACCTTTGCCTTTATTAGATTCATTTATGACTTTTCTATTTTGAATTCTGAGCATTGCTTATTATCCATTTTTATATTTTACTTCTTCATTTTTAATGAATTTTCAACTATTGAAAATTTACTACTCTTAGTTTCAACATAATGGTAAAACCAAATTAAGAAAATGTAAAATTACTTATACGATAGTGTAGATTAAATTTTGGTAACATAGAAATCGAGGTTGCATTCGCCTGATAATTTCGTTGAAGATGAATGGAACATAGTAAAGACAAAAACAGAGACGAAAACAAGATTCACAAATCAGCAGAGAAGGTAATTTCACAAAAGAAAAATGATCCACTTTGAGTTGAGCCTAGTAGACAACTTGGGAAACGTTCATATCAATTTGAAAGAACCAAAGCAGAGAAGTTAATACAGGAGCAAAAGAAATCAACATTGCCTGAAAGTCACGTGGAAAGTCAAACATAAACAGGTGTAAACAAAATCTATTACTGATTAGTCCGTGGAATACGTTTTTTTGGCTGCTTCGTGAATGTACAGCAACGTTCTCACTGTTCAAAAACCTGTCAAAGAGCAGTTATTTAAATTAGATACTGTACCGAAAGAACAATTTCACAGTAATAAATGGCAAGTGAAACAAAACAACATGATTAACATTTTTTGCCACGAAACTATTTACAGAGCTTTTACGCAGTTACATCATGGTTATAAAAAGATATTTAATATGTCGATAGGTTCACCAACACAAATGGAACTTGATGAAGTCATAAAATTGATTATTTTATTCTCACCAAGACAGTTTGCGAATACTTGATAGCACGCGAAATCATACCAGACAATATAAATAGGTAATACGATAGCGTAAGCCAAAAATAACGCGAGATAAAACAATTAGTACCAGTGAACGAAGTATAATTTCATTTCATGTTCAAGAGCAAACCCAATAAAACAGTTAAATCTAAACGCAGACCAGAACCGATTAAAAGCCTGATAAATCTGTTGCAAATTCTGGTTTTACAAACGTTAGTGCTAAATCTAAGCTGTGTATTCATACATAAAAAAGGGAGTGAAAATACCAACTGCACCACCTTTGTGTCCCACGGGCGATATACAATGGTAATTATGGCAAATCAACAAAATTAAAAATCATTTGGTGTCAGAGATCAAATATTACACAGGTGTTAGAAAGAAATACAAAGCAGCATGTAAGTTTTGAAACTTGGTAAGGGTTTAGCGTGACAACTGTTTTCGGTGAAATATGTGTAGCAGCTGCTAGATTAGATGACGAGGGAATAGTGACAGGATTGATAATGCCTTTGGCTTTTAGCTGGTTTGGACCAACGTCGAAATGAACTGTGGCAAAAGCTTTGAGAGAAAAATTGATATACAACAATTTTAAAACACAATAAGATAGTAACTTCTACAATAAAGCAACATAAACAGTATTGACGACATGATAAGCAAACAAAAAAGAAATAAAAGGCAATAAGTGATAATGAATTAAGCACGAGGAGTTTAATTTGATCGCTGTTGAGCATAACACATACAAGGATATAACGAATGCAATAAGGAAGAAAATAAGCAATACAGAAAGCCAAGATATAGAGAAGTTAAAAAGGACTTTATTAAGAGGACGGACAGAAATTAAAAAGCAAAGACATTTTAGAGAAACTTACAGCAGACATAAACTCTATTATGATAACAGATGTAACAAAGTAAGTGCAAAGCACGATAATGGATGCAACGTAAGTGGACAATCTATAACATTTAGTTGTTTGTAAATTTTAGATGTTTTAATTCGTGCTACATAAATGGAGATCTGTATTACGAGAGAAGGATTGCCTGAGAATGAAAACTATTTGACCTATCCAATTTACAAAAGAAATGATAATCTATACATTTCATTGCAGAGAACAGTTCTGGTCGTCGGTTATTACAATGTTTCCAATGAACTAAAAACTAACATATTATATTACGTTAACGACAAGAATAAAACAACGACTGTTTAAACTCCTAATTCATTGCTGACTTCTAATAATGACATTGAAGAATTATTTATATAGAGAACTTAAAAAACAATTAGTTCTTGTCATTCCGAACAATAATTACACAGACTTTTAAGGATATTAATTTGAAAGATTTGAAAACATGGAAAGAAGAAGTCAACAATAAATTAACAACTATTGAACATTGTGGTAGTGACAGAGCTAACAAACTTCAAGAGTAGGAAATGCAGTTTGAAGACAATAAAAATAATATTTTAGATGCACAGGACTTGTTTAAACATAGAGCTTACAACTGACTTATGTTGTTCAAAAAAAGCAAGCTGTAAGAGAAAGAGAAGCAGAAATACCCAATAATTTTACAAAGGATAAACTCAGAGAGTGACACTGAACACATTACAATTATAGAGAGACACTGAACACATCACAATTATAGAGAGACACTGAACACATTACAATTATAGAGAGACACTCTAAATGAAAATAGAAAAATACAAAAAAGAATTTCGAAGAGGAAATCAAATTAAAGCCTGGGTGTACAGTGCTTTTTTAATTTAATGTACCCATACAGGACTATCTGGATGGTATCATTATGCTGTACTAGCACGTATAGACACATTATTTGTCAGAAGGGCAGGTAGTTGGCTTAAACGTAAGTTGTTGAATATTTTTAAGTCTAAAATTACACTGCAGAAGTTAGTTCAACTTAACTATGCTCCATTAAGACTTGCTAAATACATATTTTACGCTGTAGTTCATTCGCAGCCACGGCATGCTATTAAAATACATAAATCAGGTTATATACATTTTTCTTAACTGGTAAACTGAAGATGAAGAAAACATTTCATTTTATGTTGGATCACATCTAAATATTTAATTTTATGTTGACTTACATATAAAGAACAAACTTTATGCTTATGATGTGGACTTTAAAAAAGGATCTAATTTTTACATTATAAATTAATCGAGTATCGAAGAGAACAATATTTTTTTTATATTAACTGAACAGGTTGTGGAAAGATTCTGCTCCTGTTTAATCAAACCTGGTAACAGTTATAATACATAACTAATTTCTTACTCTTAAATGACAAATAACAACAGTAATCACCAGGCGTTCAATTGCTCACGATCTAGCATTAACTGTTAATTGTTCAATTGCTCACGATCTAGCATTAACAGGAAGTAGTTATCTGTTGTAGTTAATTGATCAATGAAGATAGAATTAGACACGGTGAAAACTGTGGAATAATTGCAGAGGAAAACTGCAGTTAAAAGAAAACAACAAAGCCACTGGACTACCTGGATCACAGATTAAGAGAGCAATGCTTGGTTACTCAGTTATTCAGTAATTTGGAAGATGCGGTCAAGTAAACACCGGCAAGCTGTCTCAGTGAATTTCTTATGCATCAACGTTTATACTATTTTTCTCTTGAATTCTAGGGTAAAATGTTCATAAGTGTGTGATGTGAGTCGGATATTGGGTTAGATTCTGCAGCTGTAAATGCTATTTTGGACTTTTTCTGCTGTATATGAACCGACAACAATCATATTGAAAGCACACATGTAGCCAAGCGTACAAACATGAATCTAGATGAGGAAAATATTCCCTTCAGCATCGATCTGAGTAGTGCAGTGGGAGCCTGCTTACAAAGTCAGCAATTCATCGAAAAAATCTTGCCAGCTTTAATTGAAGCCGTAAAACCAGTAATAAAAAAGCTATTGAAACCAATAACATATTTTGTAGACAAGGGCCCTGGCCATACAAGTACAACAGTATGTGTCTCCATTGCACAAACAGCTAGCTCAGGGAAACAAACAGATACCAGATCTGCAGAAATATGTGAACGTGTTGGAGCAGAAATGTGACGATATGGAACAAAATTCTAGAAGGCACAACATCCGCATTCACAATGTTCCAGTGCAAATTGAATATAACAGTGGGTAACACCGATGAGCTTGTATGTGACATTTTCCAGAGGACTCTTAAAGCTGACTGAGCTCAGACGAGATTTATAACTCACACCTCTGTGGGAAAATCATAGAAGGAAAAGCTCCCGCCATAGTTAAATTTAAAACTTACAAGATGAGGTCCATAGTACTTGCCCGATGGAAGGAGCTGAAAGGAAACCCTAGTAAAGTTTTCATCATGGAAAATTTGACCAAACACCCGTAATAAAATCAAAGCTGATCTTCCTCAAGAAAGCCCAGAACATTGACTCTATTTGGTCCTATAATGGTCACATCTATTACAAAGGGACTTCACAAGGGCAGAGGTATCATGCAAAATCACTGACCAACATACCAGATCCATCCCATGTAGGAACATAAATGGATATCAGATATCTGTGTGAACATTTTCCAATTGATTTAACTTGAACCAGTTATTTTATGAATACTCAATTTTCATTTAATTTCAGTTTCTCTATTTCCTTGACAGCAAAAATGTTTCTGCGTCTCGAATACAAAGCAAACAAAAGTACCAGGCTCTTGGCGAGGCATTTTAGATTGATCAGGTCAGAACTGAAGAACATTACATGATTTTACTTTTGGAAAGAAGTTATAGAGATGAATGACAAGTTATATCTTTAATCACAACTAGACATATAAATAGGATTACATGCATTTGTCGGTATAACGCGTGAAAACAACTGCGGTTCGTTATTGTATGCTCATCTATTTGCAGATGATTGTTTTGTTGACCCACCCTAATATAACCTCTTCTTAAATCAAACAGAGAATGGTGTAATTGTGTGATTGATGATGAGAACCTTGAAATCCATGTCAGTGGAATCATTCGCAGAAACGCAATCTTACACTCTTGACATGAAGTAAAATATCACAAATATGCAAAATATTTCTTCTCGTTGCTGAACATGTTCAATCACATTACCGAATTAGTTAAATTAAAGCTATTACTGATCTTGACAATGACACAGAATATTTTTGGCTCGGATTTTCTTTTTCTTCTTCGCTTTAAGGTGCCTTCACGATCGTGTAAAATACTAGTATAACAAATTGTATTGACTAAATGTTCTTTGCTTTATTTCATTTACAAGGATGTGGACCCGAAGATTAAAAAGATTAGAGTTACACTCAAGCTAAGATTTAAATGAAAAATCTGACTTATGATTGGCTAACATGAAAATCACATACCAGATATCAAAGTATTTAGCTTAAGTATGTTGTTTATCTTGGGACCTAATACTAGGAGAAATGGACGAAAATAATAAAAAGTTACCGATTTATTCTCCATATTTTAGGCAGATTGTTTGAAAATCCCATGCGTTTTCTTAAAGCTTTGACTTTTCTTCATTAAATCTCATACGTTTTTCACATCTATTAATTATAAGTATTTGATGAATAAGATCTCAAAGAGACTCAGGTGTGAATAAGGTCTCAAAGAGACTCAGGTGTGAATAAGGTCTCAAAGAGACTCAGGTGTGAATAAGATCTCAAAGAGACTCAGGTGTGAGTAGGGTCCAAAGAGGATTCTGAAACCCTGGTTGGCAGGTGATACAAATTCCAGAGTGGATATTTCAATACTATTTTAAGGATTATAACAATGGGAATCTGTAACTCAAGGCTAAAGCTGGATTCCATCTGTTTCAAATAGTAAGACAACATCTAATCAATAATATTAATTGCTTTAACGATTCTTCAAATTCCCCGCCTAATCAGCAATAGTTCCACTATACTTTACTTCCAAGTTTACTGTTAGCACCTCTGTCATAGGATAAACGTTGTCTTACATTTTGTCCTTTTAAACTTAATTGCTCTGTTGCCGAAGGCGTACAGGGTAGAACGTGTATTTTCCTTGCTAATGAACTTCTACAAACATTCTTAAGTCATTTTGTGTTATATTTTAATAATGTCCTTCACAGTTCGCGAACAAGATAGTTTGAACAAGATTCTAAAAATAATTGTGTTGAAATTGTCATTTCACCGTGGTACAATGACAGGCAGAATTGATAAAATTGGAATCGCATCTTTACAATTTAGTATAATGTCTTTATTTCAAGAGGATGACATATTTAGCAATGAAGCTAATCTTTCACATGGATCAATGTACATAAAATACATACGAATATACATCAGTTAAAACTAGTAATCATACTTACAACGCTGACAAAAATGACATGTAAAATAATAGAGGATACTATCATTAATTTAAAACAATATAAGAAGAGGAAAATATGTATATATAATAAAATCGGAATATAAGTCTGGATATCATTAACTGTAGTTATTATATACAGACTTGAAATTACAGTAAGAAGCTGAATTTCTAATTTCAATAGGAACATTTTTTGCACAATGTCGGACCCGCTCCAGCTAGAGATTTATCGAAATAGCAAGAACGACATCGTGGAATAAAACTATACTGGTTGGAAAAATAACTTTTGCGTTCTGGTGCACCTGAAATCCATACATTTAACCTTGTTTTACACTTTATTGGACGAGTGCATGGTCGTATGGGTTAAGGTGCTGCTGCGTTAGAGCTAGGCGATAGGTGTCCTTACTTGTGACACTGGTTCAATTCCTGCACTGAACGAATTATAATACTCTAACCTGTTTTATTATATTGGTCTATTTCTCTCCCCCCCTCTCTCTCTCCCCTATATATATATATATATATATATATATATATATATATATATATATATATATATATATATATATATAACATTTTTCATTATCGTAATAAAAGTTGTAACTGTTCAATCTCTGTATCGGAATTGGTAATATTATTATCATTTCTTTCAAGTGAGTCTACGTTTGTACGCAGTTTGAGGATTTCTTTGATAGTGTGGCCAGGTAATCTCACTCAGGTATGAATATATCTGAACATTTCAGGAAAGCCTAAGAGGAAAGATAATTACAGGACTTAACTGATATATGGCACTCACTAGTCCTTAATTGTGTTATGGTTTTTTTTGTTGGTTTTTTTCAAACATCAATATGCGCGTGTTTCAGATTCCATTATACTCACCGATAAATAAAAGTACTTCCCACAGATAAATAAGATAAATAAGAGACGTTCTTAATGGAAGGAACATTTTAAGTACTCATTAGGAATCAATGTGCAGCATTTCAGACAATGGCTATTCCGCGCCTAAGGCGGATATAGGATGTCCATTTAACAATGACAAACTATGTATATATATATATATATATATATATATATATATATATATATATATATATATATATATGTGTGTGTGTGTGTGTGTGCGTGTGTGTATATGTGTGTGAAGGTACTATATATATGTGTGTGTGCATGCGTGTGTGTATATATGTGTGTGAAGGTAAATAAATGCAGCTATGAAAGCAAAATCACACTCATCACAATAGCGAATAAATAGGTCATCATTTTAATAATGTAGGTACTGCGTGTATGTATGCATGTGCGTGCGTGCGTATGTATGTATCTAGTAATGTATTTATGCATGTATGTGTATATTAAAAATACGAGTTACGTAAAACCATTATCGAAAATAATGTTCTGTACCAGACAAAATCCGCGGTAATCCTTGAATTCTCTATATTTAACATGGTGATTAAATTAATTGACACACAATATTGTCTGATGAGCTCATATTCTCTTAAGTTTTGCAATCATTTATGAAATATTAAGCTTCTATATTAAGTTATGATTTTAAAGAAGAAATCATTAGTTTTGTACACATAGATAAAGTATTCTTTGCTTTCAAATCATTTTAGGCCTTTTAGGGTTACACTATATGTCTTTACATTTTGCAGTACTTTTGTATTTTTTTCCCGCCCGATACATTAACGAAACGGAATTTTGTCAAGATCCAAACATTTCACCATTATGGTAAATCTAGGCAAAACAAGAATTAATATACATTTATAAATCGAAAGCCAGCACCATACTGTGGGAATTGAGCTGTGCCAAATGCTCTCAAAATTTACTGATAGACGAAATAAATATTTTCATCCTTTGATAATAATGATATCCATTATCAAAGGCAGTCGCAACTACAACTAGAAGAATAATCAGAAGTTTATCTTGTAATCCTGAAGGGTGAACATCGATCAGAGTGCATATTCTGCCAGTGTCCATCGACAGTTGAACACATACATACAATCAAACGAGTGTTGAATATGTTTTAGGAACATATGATGCTTAGAAAAGATTTTTTTATAGTGCTAAATAGAGAAAGAAAAATGCTACTAATGTAATGTGAGGGACGTTAATTATATAGTGCTAAATAGAGAAAGAAAAATCCTACTAATGTAAAATGTGAGGGACATTAATTATATAGTGCTAAATAGAGAAAGAAAAATCATACTAATGTAATGTGAGGGACATTAATTATATAGTGCTAAATAGAGAAAGAAAAATCCTACTAATGTAATGTGAGGGGCATTAATTAAAAACCTGTAAAATGATCTGTTTTATAATAACTTTCCCTTTCCGTTTATTTACTTCATTTTGATCTGGTATTCTGAGACTCAGTCTTTTACTTTGAATCCAAGTTACTACAAAATAATATGAACTCAACAATGTACATTTCCTTTTAAAAGGAAGATATATTCTAGAAAACACAAGATTAGTAGATGATATAATGCATTATACTGAAGAAAATAATATACCTAGACTACCATTACTTAGACTACCATTACTTAGACTACCATTACCTAGACTACCATTACCTAGACTACCATTACCTAGACTACCATTACTTAGACTACCATTACCTAGACTACCATTACCTAGACTACCATTACTTAGACTACCATTACCTAGACTACCATTACCTAGACTACCATTACTTAGACGACCATTACCTAGACTACCATTACCTAGACTACCATTACTTAGACTACCATTACTTAGACTACCATTACCTAGACTACCATTACCTAGACTACCATTACTTAGACTACCAATACCTAGACTTCAATTACTTAGACTACCAATACTTAGACTACCGTTACCTAGACTACCATTACCTAGACTACCATTACCTAGACTACCATTACCTAGACTACCATTACTTATACAGCTATTATTTAATGACTATGAAAAGGCTATTAATTCTGTTTCTTTGAGATTTTTGCAGAAAATCCTTACACTTTTAAATTTTGGTCCGATGATAAAACATTGTATTAAAACGATAATACTGCATCAGCTGTTCAACATTCATTTCTTTCTGAATTTGTGAATATTATTAGAGAATGCAGACAAGGTAACCCAATCTCCCCATACCTACTTTTGTTATGTGCAAAAGATTTTGTTATCTTATGTTTGAAAAAAAAAACACAACACAGATGTTAAAGAGTTACAGATTGACAACACTGAATATTTAATATCACAGTTTGCGGATGACACACTATTAATATCACAGTTTGCGGATGACACACTATTAATATCACAGTTTGCAGATGACACACTATTACTATCACAGTTTGAGGATGACACACTATTAATATCACAGTTTGCGGATGACACACTATTAATATCACAGTTTGCGGATGACACACTATTAATATCACAGTTTGCAGATGACACACTATTAATATCACAGTTTGAGGATGACACACTATTAATATCACAGTTTGCGGATTACACACAATTAATAATACAGTTTGCAGATGACACACTATTAATATCACAGTTTGCAGTTGACACACTATTAATATCACAGTTTGCAGATGACACACTATTAATATCACAGTTTGCAGATGAAACTATTAATATCACAGTTTGCAGATGACACACTATTAATATCACAGTTTGCAGATGACACACTATTAATATCACAGTTTGCAGATGACACACTATTAAACCTTGATGGTACATTCTTTTCAGAAAAGACGGCTTTACAAGTTTAGAAACTTTTGCTTTTCTTTCCGGTCTTGAGACCAACATTACCAAAACAAAAAACTCTTTGGATTGGTAACAGAAATTTTTGTGCTGAAACATTTCATCATATATTACAAATACAGCGGGCAACAGAGTTTGCAGTACTAGGCGTCACATGTTCATTTAACTTAGAAGATATGATACAAATAAATTATGAGCCTAAATGACAGATAGCAAAGAACATTTAAAATGTAAGGTTTACAAGGAATCCAAGAACAGCAGGAATAATACGGTATTAAAAGCCCTGATAACTCCATGTTTAAATCAATTATTGTTGTCCCTACTGGATCAACTAAGTCAGATGATACAAAATTAAATAATTTAAAAAAAAAAATTCATTTGGAATTCAAAGAGAGATAAAATTAAAAGGGAAACCTAAGTACAAGATATTCATTTGGATGGACTAAAAATGATTGACATTTCTTAATTTATCATGGCCTTGAACGCTACCTGGCTTCAGCATCTCTTTCGGATAAATGCAAGATTTCTCAGAATTTTCGGAGAAAAAAGAGTACGCGAAAGAAATTCATTAGCAGAGTTTGTCAATTAATACATAAAAAATGTGATAATCACAACTATAAATATTTTTGGGTTGATGTATTAAAAGCATGGAAACATTTCCTGGATGTTTCCATGTGCATGCTTGCCTTCCTTAGTTGACGTGCATGCTTTCATGCACGTCAACTGAGGAAGGCAGAATACCGTCCACTAATACATGGATGAATAGAGAACAAAGAATGAATAATAAGCCAATATTTTACGGGGGACGGAAATATTAAAATGTTAACTATATTTATGATTTAATTGATGAGGGTGGTACCTTTATGAATTTTGAATCATTTAGAGAAAGATATAATATCAATATAAACAATTTAATCTATCAGGGGATAGTTAATGCAATTAGAACAAAAATACAAACTTTATATATTCCAAGCTCTCTTCTTTGTAAACCTTATATTCCTTATAAGTTAAAAATTATACTTGAGGTTCATAGAGAATGTAAGGAACTTTCTGGGATATTAATAAAATCAAACAAAAAGCCGAACAGTGAGATAAAATGGAAAAGTATACAGGGCAAATGAATGACAGAGAATTTACTCGCGAACTTATAAATTTACTAAAACTACTAGGTTCCTATGGTTTCAGTTTAGAATTATACACAGACTTCTGACAACAAAATCTTTCTTGAACATAGCGTGAAAATTCATATCTTTGAACAGCAAAGATTTACAATATTTCAACAAGCTTTATTAATTTTATACAAACAGAACACAAATGAAAGATTTGTTCAGCCCATGACTGAACAAATGAGCGTGAGTGAAAAGATCAACCTTTCTTTAATTGCAATAGTTGAAGTTAGAAACTGATTCGGTCACTTCTGAAGTGAAGGCTTTTATCTGGCATGATATTATGACGTAAATATTTGCGTTTACCTTCGGTTCACTTTTGATTGACTGTTTATGTCCACTGAATGAAGAGTTGATGAACAGGAATTTAAATATTCATAATATTCAGGTTTAAGAAGAAGCTTTTAACTGATTATTGTTTTTTTTTATTGAATGTCGGCGGACGCGAATCTAAAATGCAAACACCGACTATTTTAAACTGCCTATTGACTTGTCTGTCTAACAGCATTCGGCAGAGTTTATACAAGTTCACAAATATAATCATCCCACAAAATCATTTTCGCCCTTACATATTTGCACCGGGTCTCATATATTTTGTTATCCTTGGCATAACTGCACAAAATTCTTCAAACTTAAGC
Organism: Margaritifera margaritifera; assembly: GCA_029931535.1. Lineage (NCBI taxonomy): Eukaryota > Metazoa > Mollusca > Bivalvia > Unionida > Margaritiferidae > Margaritifera > Margaritifera margaritifera. The sequence continues at coordinate 892,786 of JAQPZY010001089.1, read as the reverse complement.
TTTATTTAATGTGTTTTGCTTGTTCATATTAGCAGATGCTGCCAAAGCTCCATCCTAAAATTTCAATCCCGTTTCAAACAACATCTTAAACTAAAAAACAAAAATTATGAGGCTATTAAGTCACATAGAACCATTACAATTATAAGCTACGTGGTTTTATAATCATTTAATGCATCAAAATATAAATTGGAAATGATTGAAAGCTACTTCACTTTTCATTTTTTTAAGTTATGGATATAACTATATCAGAAATTACTTAGTCCCGCTTTATTTTAATTTTTATTAAATAAATGTAGCTCATGCACAAATTGAGAAGCTGCTATGGCTCTGCGGATGTTATGCCAAAATTGTAACCGAAGGGGTGGGGATTTGAATCCTGCAATAAAATATCGTGGTGTGTCCAATTGCCTCGATACTAAATAACCTACTTGTCTGGCTGTACCGTAAAACTCGAAACTCCAAACTAGTTCCGACAATATACGCTAGTACAGTCCAGCAGTAATTTGAATCTCTGATGCAGAAAACTATGTCAGACATTGCCCAAAAGCTTGTCACCAGCGATTTTTGTATAAAGGTCATGCATAAAACTGTCAAAAATAACCCAACAGCTTGCCACCAGGAATGCATTATGCAACTCGTGCAAAATTACGTCAGTAATTACTCAAGAACATGTTACCGATGGTTTGTGTGGAGCTCATGCATAGAACAAAGGCCAAAATTACTCAACAGTGTATTAACGGTGACCTTTTTTTTAGGTAGCTTATGCATAACAGTAGGTCAGAAATCACACAACACTGCCTCGTAGGTGATTTTATTTAAACCATGCGTATAGCTCGGTCTATTTTACGTATATGAGGGTTTTCTTCTTTCCGCCGACAAATGCTGTCATTGTTCAGTATTCCACCCTTTTGTGTATTGTTGTTGAGTGGACGTGCAGAATAAGAAAATATGTTATATCTTTCTCCACACACGAATAATATTAAATTAATTACATGAAAAGGTGACGACTGAGGAAACTAATCATTAAAGTCATTCAGTTAAAAAACGTAAGAAACTTTGCAAAGAAATATGAGATATTAAATAATGCTTTCTATACATGCAAAAACAAACACATCTTCTTGCATTGTATACAATTCCAAAGAACACTTGCCAGTCGGAAAAACAAAAGATATGAATTCAGGGTTGAACATCATCAAATTTTATTTGGATTTAAACAATCTCATATCTATAAGTATGGCCTCAGACAGGTTTCCGTACTTCTCAAAAAGTGGGACAAATTTGAAGTTCTACAATTGAGAAGTCCTAAAAATGTCCGTTTGACCCTAGCTTTATTCGAATGTACTTATCTTCCCGAAGTGATATCGGAATTGTCAAGTACATATAATGGCAGATGTTTTCATCTAATTGTTTTCTCCGGTTCGACTTGATTACTGGATTGAAGAGGACGTTCTGGGAGATATATTTAGTTTTTTTCCTAATGTAGTTCTACAGACACACTTCTGATACTTGAGAGACATTTTTAAAATTTTAAACAGCACTTAATACACGTCTAACAGACGCGACTCTAACCAGACCCTGTAATTGTATTATAAATGTGGATATTCGAAATATTTGTGTTCTTATTAACCTTCTATCACTTATCTGAAGGTTATTACATGTGTAATTAAATTATGATAGTATTAGTAGGTGTGGTATTACTTCAGGTGCACACTTAAACCCTTAATAAGCATTATATTTTCATCCATAATATTGTCGCCAAATATGGATCGTTTTTGTTGTCGCAATCTATTTTCTCACTACCTCATGTCATCATCGCTGTCCTGTCGTTTTTGTCATTTACATCATCGCTGTGCTGTCATTTTTGTCATTTACATCATGCTTCGCATACTGCCACGACATTTTAATGAGGAAGCAGATTTTGCAACGGGACAGTTTTCATCTTTATTTTTATCTCACATATATACATATCTGGATTACATAAGGTCGGGAAACTCTAACATTACATACGTACGCATTCGAGTTACTACGCTTTCAGATATTACATTTAAGTAACCATTTCATAAAAACTAAACGGTGTGCATACACAGACAGATGGATTATAGTGATCCAAATGGAGCGCAGAAACTTATTAATAAAATCACACATATAACCTGACACGTAAACATTTATACCCCTTTACACATTTGGCATAAGTTTTTATGTCACTTTTTTCACTCAGTCTGGTATTTATCATATCGATATCATTACCACATTATTATCGTTTTTAGTTTTGGTAATATATATTCTCAACACTCCCCACCCGTTGAATAAAAAGTTTATTTTAAAAGAAAGGAAGTTTAAAAATTTCTGAAATTGTAGCAATTTTAGACATGTAAAAACTACAAAGATACCATTTTAATATGAAGTATTTACCAAATGTTCTGTGACTGCACCACCAGCGCGAACAAAAAGTAGTTATAATTATTTTATTTTGTGTAACCCATGTGTTATGTATGATGTTAATATAATATTATTAAATATTTTAGGAAATTGAAAATGTTTCTTGACTTTAATATTTGCTTAAATCTTAATGTTGTTTATCAGGAAAAATATGTTTAACTAGTGTCCTTGAATTAGGTTGTTTACTTCAGACTTTGAAGACCATTGGCATATCATAACATTCAAGGACACATCCGTGAATTCGGAACATTCTATATTTAGGACTTGTGATTAGAACGTTAATTCTTATTGGATTATTTGGATTTTAATACACATTACTGTAAGTGTCTTTTTTGATTTTTGATTTAATTATCTAGAAATAACTTGCTTGTTGATTTTTACTTGATTTGTTGGTTTCACTTTCTTTCTGTTACATTTTTTTAGACCACAGAGTCGTAACAGGAATTGGGGGCTCGTCCGGGATAGAATTTCTTTAAAGCATATTGGAGATATTAAAGTTATTTTTGAAATTCATATTGATTTTGTCTCGGAATTTTTTTTTGTCTTTGGCAAAGATTTTAAAAAGATAATTTTTTGTGTGTGAAACCAACAAGCATTCACAATGGCATCTAATGTTCAGAATTTCATTTCAAAACCTACCCAGGAGGGGTTAGAGTGTATGAGAAAGGATGAGTTGCTCGAACTTACCAGAAAATACAGTCTGTCTGAGGCGAAAGCAACATTGACAAAACAGGAGATAAAGATTATTTTAATTCAATATTTAGTAGGAAAGGGAATTTTGGATAATAGTGCTTTAAGTTTGAAGAGAAAGTCTGTATCTGGATCTGACAGGAAATTAAGGGAATTAGAGTTAAAGAACCAGATGGATTTAGAATTGGCAAAGCTTCAGATTCAGAGACAGAGAGAAAAAGAAGAGAGACAGATGGAGAGAGAAAAAGAGGAGAGGCAGATACAGATGCAGAAAGAGGAGAGGCAGATGGAGAGAGATAGAAACAGGAGAGGCAGATGGTGAGAGAGAAACAGGAGAGGCAGATACAGATGGAGAGAAAGAAAGAGGAGAGGCAAATACAAATGCAGATGCAGATGCAAAGAGAAGAAAGGGAAATGCAATTTAAATTAAGAGAATTAGAACTGGCAAACAGAGCACACTCCACTCCTTTAAACACAAGTTCAGGTCAGTACAACAAAGCACTGATTATGCTGTGGTTAAGGAGTACATCTTGAAAGCTTATGAGTTGGTACCAGAGGCATATCGACAAAGGTTTAGGAATTGTAGAAAAGAAACTGGACAAACTCATGTCGAATTTGCAAGGGAAAAAGAACAACTATTTCATAGGTGGTGCTCAGCCAGGAAAGTTGATCAAGATTATGATAACCTCAGACAGCTCGTATTAATTGAAGAGTTCAAGAGGTGCATCCATAGTGATGTTAAGACCTATCTTGACGAGCAGAAAGTGGAAACTTTGGAAAATGCTGCTCGTATGGCTGATGATTATTCCTTGACTCACAAAATTTCATTTGGCAATAAGTCGTCCTCTCAGCAGTTTTCTGGTAAAAAACCATCTCAATCTCATACGAGTACTTCCAAATATCACAACAGCACAACTGTTAGGAATCAAACATCTGATAAGACTGATCAGAAATCCTTATCTCTTCCTACGTGCACATTATTGTAAAATGAAAGGGCACCTTATTTCTGATTGCTTCAAGTTGAAAAATAAGCAACAGAGTAAAGACAGAGCTTTTCCAAATGCTCTTATTTCAAAGAGGTCAAGGTCACGGTCTTGTATTGAAAGCAATACATTTGTTTGGTCAAACAAACCCCAGTCTGATTCTATTTTGGAGGCTTATGAACCATTCATGTCAGAAGGTTCTATATCACTTATTGGTGATTCTGCCAAGCCTATCCCAATTAAAATATTAAGGGACACTGGAGCTTCTTAGAGTCTTTTATTATCAGGTACTTTGCCTTTGTCTGAGGAGTCTTCTTCGAGTGAAAGTGTTCTTGTTCAGGGAGTATAGTGCGGCTTTGTAAATGTTCCTCTTCATTGTGTCAATTTGGCATCAGACTTAGTTTCCGGACCTGTGACTGTTAGGGCAGTGACTTCTTTACCCATAGAGGGTGTTCATTTATTACTAGGCAATGACCTAGCTGGAGATAAGGTTGTGGTTAATCCACTTGTAACTGACAAGCCTTGTTTGGATCAGAAAGTTGATCCTGTCGAAATCGAAATTCCTGATTTGTACCTTGCTTGTGCAGTTACTAGAGCTATGGCAAAAAGAGCTCTTGAGAGTGATGTTGATCAGGAAATTATTCCTTTAGCTGACACATGTATTGGTCAGTCTTTCGATGAGGTCACTTTTTCCTCAGGTATTGATCAATCAAACGGCATTGATCACAGTGATCCTCTTTTGGCAACTCATTCTCTTTGTTCTAATCAGGGTGACAAACGACAATCCCTTGTCGTTGAACAGGAGCAAGATCCCGAGATATCTTGTTTGTTTCAGAGGGCTATTAGTGAAACTGAAGCCACACAAGTTCCAGTGTGTTACTTTGTGAAAAATGGGGTCCTTATGAGGAAATGTAGACCACCTGAGGTACCCGCTGGTGACGAGTGGTCAGTGAGCTATCAAATTGTTGTTCCTAAGTCATATCGACAGGAAATTCTTAATTTAGCCCATGAAACTCCTTTGGCTGGTCATTTAGGAGTCCGTAAGACTTATCACAAGATCTTGAATAATTTTTATTGGCCGAAACTCAAAAGTGATGTTTCTAAATATTGCAGATCTTGTCACACTTGTCAAATGGTTGGAAAACCCAATCAGAAAATACCTATGGCTCATTTGCAACCTATTCTTGCATTTGATGAACCATTTAGTAGAATAATAGTAGACTGTGTTGGTCCTTTACCTAAAACCAAGTCAGGCAACCAATACTTGTTGACCATAATGTGTACATCTACAAGATTTCCAGAGGCAATTCCTCTGAAAAATATAAAAACTAAAACTATTGTGAAAGCTTTGGTGAAGTTTTTTACACTTGTTGGCCTTCCCAAATCTGTCCAGTCGGATCAAGGGTCAAATTTTATGTCTGGAATTTTCCAACAAGTTATGCATGAATTAGGCATCCAACAGTTTAAATCTTCTGCCTATCACCCTGAAAGTCAAGGTGCTTTGGAAAGATTTCATCAAACTTAGAAGAATATGATTCGATGATATTGCTTTGATACAGAAAAGGATTGGGATGAGGGTGTTCATTTGTTGTTGTTTGCTGTTAGGGAATCAGTTCAAGAGTCGTTGGGTTTTAGTCCCTTTGAACTAGTTTTTGGTCATACTGTCCGTGGACCATTGAAACTATTGAAAGAGACACTTCTTTCAAACGAAGATTCACAGATTAATCTTCTTGATTATGTCTCTGATTTCAAATATAAGTTGTCAAAGGCCTGTGAAGTAGCAAGAATTAATCTTCACACTACCCAATCAAAAATGAAATTAAGGTATGACAGAAATACACAGGAAAGGAGTTTTAAACCTGGTGACAAAGTTCTGGCTCTCTTGCCCATACCTCAAAATCCTCTTCAGGCTAGATTTTATGGTCCTTATACCATTGAAAAGAAAGTAAATGACTTAAATTATATCATTAACACTCCTGGGAGACGGAAACAGAAACAACTTTGTCATATAAATATGTTAAAGGAATATTTTGACAGAGATATCCCAGCTAATTATTCAGTTAATTTAGTTGTACCTGTCCCACACAGTGAAGATATCAACGATCAAATACAATCAGACTATAGTGACTCTGGTATAACCAATCTACGGAATTCAGAAATCTTGAACAATCTAGACCAGAAACTTTCACATCTACAACATGAGGAAAGAAATGAACTGAAACAGCTATTACATGACTATGAGCACTTGTTTCCTGATGTTCCAACACGAACAAGTAAAATTTATCATGACGTTGACATTGTAGATTCTGCGACTGTGAAACAGCATCCTTATAGGATGAATCCTCTCAAACAGAACTATTTGAAGAAAGAAATTCAGTATTTACTGGAGAATGATTTCATAGAACCAAGTAAAAGTAACTGGAGTTCACCATGTATTCTTGTTCCCAAGCCAGATAGTACATTCCGTATGTGTACTGACTATAGAAAAGTTAACAGTGTCACCAAAACAGATTCAATCCCAAGAATGGACGATTGCATTGATAAAATTGGAAATGCGGAATATGTCACCAAGTTTGACCTTTTAAAAGGATTCTGGCAAATTCAACTGACGGAAAGGGTAAAAGAAATTTCAGCATTTGTAACTCCAGATGGACTTAATCAATATAAAGTCATGCCGTTTGGAATGAAAAATTCGCCTGCAACGTATCAACGTCTGATGAGCATGATAACATCTGGTCTTGATAATTGTGACGCATATATTGATGACGTCATTATCTACAACAACACCTGGGAAGATCACTTGGAAACCATTCGAAAATTCTTTGATCGACTCAGCGATGCGAATCTGACAATTAATTTGAGCAAAAGTGAGTTTTGCCATGCTTATGTCACATTTTTAGGACATATTGTGGGACAAGGTCAAGTTAAACATATAGAAGCTAAGGTCAAAACTATCTCTGAATTTCAAGTACCAATTTGTAAAAAGCAACTGATGCGATTTCTAGGTATGGCTGGATATTATCGGAAATTTTGTTCAAATTTTTCCAAAATTGCTGAACCTTTGACAAGTTTATTGAGCAAGAAAACCAAATTTTATTGGTCTGACAAGTGTCAGGAATCTTTTGACAAGTTAAAGGCCATGCTTAAGAACGCACCAGTTTTTTCTGCACCAAATTTCAGCCATTGATTTAAATGATCTGTTGATGCAAGTGATGTAGGGGTTGGTGGTGTATTGATTCAGAAAGACAAAAGTGGCGTGGATCACCCTGTGTGTTATTTTTCTAAAAAACTAAACAAGCACCAGAAAAATTATTCCACAATTGAGAAGGAATGTTTGGCTTTGATATTGGCTTTACAGCATTTTGAAGTGTATGTTACCTCAGCTTATTCTCCAATTATTGTGTACAATGATCACAATCCCCTTACTTTCATCAACAAAAGGAAAGATAAAAATCGGAGATTGTTGAGATGGAGTTTAATATTGCAGGAATATAACATTGACATCAAACACATCAGTGGAAAAGACAATGTGATTGCAATTGAACTCTCACGTGCATAGACATGTTATACTGCTTGATGTAATTAAGTTCAGTATCATAAGACATTTTCTTATGCAAATTTTGGTTATTATAGTATTAGATGTATATTCAAAAGAAAGCTTTTTTGCATAAATCTTTCTTTTTCTTTATGAGGGGAGGTGTTATGTATGATTTTTATATAATATTATAGATATTTTAGGAAATTATAAATGTTTCTTGACTTTAATATTTGCTTAAATCTTAATGTTGTTTATCAGGAAAAAATATGTTTAACTAGTGTCCTTGAATTAGGTTGTTTACTTCAGATTTGAGCTAAAGGATAGTTTTGATAAACACAATGTTTACAGAATTTGAGGTCAAGGTTGATTTTGTTTACAGATAAAACTGGAAAATCCTTAGAGTTGTGTGCAAAAAGTCATGTTCATACAAGTAAAATTCCATTAAGATGACACATTCTAGAACATTCTGTCAGGTGACCAATCTTTATATATACCATGTTTAGTGGACAGTTTTTGAGTTTCGACATTTGTGTCAGTCTTGTAAAGAGCTATTACAGTTGTGGAAAGTCATTCGAAATTCTAAGAGAGGAATTATTTTAAATATTCATTGGATTGTAACAGTGCTCATAAACTTTTGGATTTTGGATTTTTAATTGATGATTTTGGAATTTATGTGAACTTATTCAGAGATATTTTGGAGTACTTCATTTTGACATCAGCACATTCAAGACTACTAGCACATCAGGACTTTGAAGACCATTGGCACATCATAACATTCAAGGACACATCCGTGAATTCCGAACATTCTATATTTAGGACTTGTGATTAGAACACTAATTCTTATTGGATTATTTGGATTTTAATACACATTACTGTAAGTGTCTTTTTTGATTTTTGATTTTAATTATCTAGAAATAACTTGCTTGTTGATTTTTACATGATTTGTTGGTTTCACTTTCTTTCTGTTACATTTTTTTAGACCATAGAGTAGTAACACATGTCAAAGAAGAATGCATAGAAAGACTTTTGTCCAGGCCCCGTATGCACGAAGGTTTTCAAGTAAAATTTAGTGCACACTAAAATATAGATATTACATATGGATAAAGAATCTTTCCAGATTGCTTAACCGACACGAGTAAAAATTTTCCATGCAGACGTTGTCTGCATTTATTTAGCTCCCAACTGGGGCTTGACAAACATGACTTTTGTTATGGTGGAGTTTGTGAAAAATCTCAGCGTACAATTATGCCAGAACCCGGGAAAAACATTTTGAAATTTACCGCGGTGGAGCACAAGATGAAAGTACCGTATATCATTTATGCGGACTTTGAATATTTGAATGTTTCAGTAAACGCTCCTGAAATTATAACAAATACAACACAAGTTGCGGAACAGATCTCATGCGGGTTTTGCTGCATTGTTATCCGATCAGACGGGAAAACTGAGCCACCAATGTTGTATCGTGGCCAGAGCTCCGTTGAGGTGTTTCTTAAATCGCTCGAGGTTACGGTGAAATGGATCCGCAAATAGATATACTATACTCACCATAAGACGTGATTACGACCCGTGATGATATTAATGAGTTTTACAAAACACTAATTGCTGGATTTGTGATGGTTCCTTTAAGACTGAAAGTTCTACAGTTCATAATCACTGCCATATTAATGGCGCGTACAGAAGAGCCGCACATAATGCATGCAATCTGCGGTTGCAAATTAAACCAAATAAAATAAAAATTCCTGTTGTATTTCATAACCCAACACCATGGAAAAATACATGACGTTTGGAGTGGGTCAGTTGCAGTTCATTGATTCACTACAGTTTTTGAATTCCAGCTTGAACAAGCTAGTTAGCTACCTTTGCGGTGGAAAGTTTCAAAATCACTAGTCGATATGCCACCGCTGACAATTTAAAGTTGATAACGCGAAAAGGAGTGTACCGATGAGTGGATGGGGAAAGGTTGCCGAAAGTCAGTTACCACCGATCGAGGCATTTCATTGGTCGTTGTCTCGCGAAGGTATTTCCACCAACGACTACGAACACACAAAGGCGGTTTGGCCCGCATTCGAATGCAAAAACCTCGGTGACTATCACGATTTGTATGTTGCTCGCGGATGTCTTTGAAGCGTTTCGCGATACCGCCAAGAGAATATACACTATCGACCTCGCGCACTACTTTTACCGTTACTGGTGGGGTTTCAAGGGTGAGTCATCGTCGCGCTTGCGCGAATAACCTGATTGTGGACGGACATGACCCCGCTGTCCAAACAGTTGTATCATGTATCTTAACATCATCAATCTTTATAATTGGGCAATGATACAGCCCCTGCTTGCTGGTGATTTTGAGTGGACTAATCCCGCGGATATGGACGTGAAAACATATGTACACAATCACGACAGCAACAGCGACCACGGATACGTCATTGAAGTTGACTTGGAATACCCAGACGAGCCATACTCGTCCCACACTCATAACGATTACCCGCTGGCACCGGAAGCGCTGTCGGTGCCCCGCGAATGGTTGACCTCCCGATCGTGAAAAAAATCCGGACGCAAGTTTACCGAATAGAAAACCAACTATGCAGTTCACGTACGAAGCCTGCAGTTGTATCCACAATTGGGAATGCGTGTAAGTAAAAGTCATCGGATGCTTAGATTTCACCAATATGCTTAGATGGCTCCTTATATCCAAATGAATACGGATCTGCTCACCAAAGCCACTAACGAGTTTGAGAAAGTATTTTTAAACTAATGAATAATTCTGTATACGGCAAGACGATGGAAAATATGCAAAAGCGAATCAACTTTGACCTTGTCCATGATACCGAACAAGACAAGCTTCGACGGTTCATCGCGCACCCGGCATTCGTACCCCGAAAGAACTTCGACGGCGGGCTTGTTCTCGTATATAGTAAACAATCAAAACTGAAGCTGACAAAATCAATCTACGCTGGCGCGTCCTTGCTTTATCTTTTAAAGCTGCTCATGTATGAGTTTTACTATGATAAAATAAAACCATTTTACCGCGATCGTGTTAAGATGCTTTACACCGACACCGACTCGCTGCTGATGCATATAACTACCGACGATGTGTACGCGGATATCGCATCGGATATACCTGTAAACGAACTGGACAACAGTGATTATCCGAAAGCATAGCCGTTGTTTAGCAAACACTTACAAAAAGTCGTAGGAAAATTCAAAGACGAGGGCAAGGGTGATCCTATCGCCCCATAATTTACTTGGGTCTGGGTGAGACCGAAAATAAAAAGAGGGCGAAAGGAGTTTTTCCGGGTTATTGTTGGAAAAGATCTCACACAAGAGATGTATAAAGAATGTCTTCGCGAGCGACGCGAATTCACACATACACCCAACATGATCAGGAGCATAGGAGATCGCATGAGTGTATACCGATTCACCAAGGTGAGTTTGTCACCGATGGACCAAACGATGGATATTTCCCGATGGAATTACCACTTACGCGTTTGGATATCATGCTATTGTGAATCAACTTACGATTGACACACTAGCGTAAAATATATCTTGGCGGCAGTTCCGTATTCGCTGCAACGACTTGAAATTCCTCTCGAACAAATGCTCTGCTAGGAGACTTTGCCGATTGCACATCCACAGACGCCAAATGATATCGTGTTGGTTGCCTTGGAAAGCCAATTCGGGCCGAGATAGTAAATACATCGACGGACCATACCGGATCAGTAGCACGACGTTGCCCACCTTCTAGTTCTCCAGGTGCATACATATACCGAATAAAATTGTTTTTTTAGTTATTTTAACTGTGGTGGAAGTGAACTAATTTTTAGAACGGTGACAGTCTTTTGTCGAATCGCAACAGCGGGTTTTAATCCAATCGCGCGTGTGATTTCATTAATGGTAGTCTTGTTACCCACTCGCGAGATCGAGCACTTTGAGTCAGAGACCTCATTAACAATTCTTGTACTTACTGATGTTCAAATAATCGTTCCGCAAGTGTGCTGTTAAATCGTTTCGCAATAGCTTGGTCACGATGTATATTAACATGTTCAACACGAACCTGCACATTGTGTTTTATTAACAGCGCACCAGAGGTTCCGAGAATTTTCTTTTACCTAGATCCACTTGTAATAACCATGGCCATGTTAACGGTAGGTCCGCGTGTATAAATACGTTTAAGCGCATCTGCGATACCAGCCGAATATTTACACGTCAACGGCTCCGCTTCTTTGTATCTGCTACCGATATCTACAATGGTTAGCCCGGTAATGTGGGAGAAACAAAAGATCAGCCTGGTGAACTTCGTTAGGTGCTTGGACATCAAACTAACCACGGGAAATCTTTCTTGGCACGATAGGTAAATTTGCCACAACGCTTGTTTAGCCAACTATTCTCGAGCAACCCCCACTCGCTAACTTTTCAACAGCAGCTTCACCTTTCCAATAACAGCGAGGACTGTATAGTATAGTTTGGCTAAATTCCGCTCAGAAACCATGTTTGTTTCTTATATCAATATATTTTACCTCCAATGAGTGAACTTATTATAACCAATGAGGGTCTTAGCCTTCATACCCCTTTTGATGATCCAGCTAGCGATTCTTTCAGCGAGTGTAGGATTGAGCGCGTTCAAGTTATGGATAAGATTTACATCGGCACGTTGACCCGCACGGATATCATTTGATGCTTTGTAAGCAAGATCTTGTCGGTAACATGCAGCATCGACCGATTTACAGGTGCTTCCCCGGCGCTGGTCGATTGTTAAAATCAAGTCGTATAACGAGCCGTCTACCAGACCCACAGTAATTGTTTCCTGGAATATACTTTTCATCGGGGTATTTACTCCATGGTGTCCCGGGTAGTTTCACTAATGCGGCAGCGACATCACCGCCGACGACTTTATTTAGACCCTGCGTGGCTACGGCCGCTGGAACTGGAAGTTCCAATGAATGTGAACGTTTTTGATCCACATCGAACACAAGTTCCAGCGATCGCGTTTGAACTAGAGTTGGATTCGCAGTACATGTTTTTGTGCGACATCGGACACAATATGAAGACATGATTGTATTATAAAACAATTGTGCTGACATTTAACATGGCATCACGAAAAAGGAAAAGCACCGAAGATGCCAAATATGTGAAAAGGTCTGCTTTGAGAAAAATCAAAGATTTTTCTGTCATTGAAAACCGTCCAAACACGGTGATATGTTTCCAAACTCAATTCTTGCGTTACTCTGTGGTCCAGCCAGTTCAGGGAAAACCCAAATGTTGTTGAATATGATTTTGAGATGGTTGACGTGGGATCAGTAATACGTGATTGCATTGTCGGCGGATGATCAACCGTGTTATGACGTACTCAAAGATTTTGCGGGCGCGCTTGCGTCGTCGGGGGGTAAAGCCACGGTTGACTTCTTTTCCACAATCGACGAAGCATCTACCGGTGATGACCTTGATCCGAGTGAGAATAATCTTGTCGTGTACGATGACGTGATGCTGGAAAACCGAATCAATCCCGATCGAATATTTTCTCGAGGTCGACATAAAAACACAGATCTGATCTATTTGACTTAACGATATGCACACGTGCCTAAAGTAATAAGAGGCAACTGTAAGATGTTGATGATATTTCGCGGCATTGACGCGCATGGCTTCTTTAAACATTCATTGGACCTAGTGTGCTGGCGACGCCTCGTGGGATGAATTTCGTAATATGTTTGCGGAGGCCGCCTCGGACGGGTATAGTTTCCTCACTATTGACTTGACTGCTGGACCCAGAGTGCTAGCACTCCAGAGCCGTCTCACTTCCGCAAACAAATATCGCGCGGCTTTGGATGAACGATTTTAAACGGCCGTGATAAATATATTCAATGTTGAAAACAGAGAAAAATGCTAGCGATGTCATAGCAGAGTATGCTGACCAACGCCACAAAGCTGCTCTCGAATACCTGGAACTTCTTCCTAGTCATAAAGATGTCCGCGAACGTATTAAGGATATGTTACAGTCGAGACAGACTGCATGGGAAGATCCCAAAGAGGGCATTGAACAAACGTTTGCGCCACAGCTTAAGCCCACACGTGAAACCGCGGAACGTGTTGAGGATATACAAAAAGCCAGGAGAGAAACTGAGGAACAGGTGGCAGCGCTGAAGAGAATAGAAGACGAGCCGGGTCCAATTCGTAAAATAGCTAAACGCAACAAAGATATAAGAAAGCTACTTTGGCAACCGCGGAGACTATTTGACGCTTGCCAGAAGCGATTGCGGAAATCAAAGAAGATACCGGAGAAATTGGAGAAACCATTCGTGTGATTACAAAAGGCACACAAGTACTTGACAAAGACGTTAGAGATGCAATTATAAACATGCCACGAGTACCACCCGATTTTAAGTCACAGATGCAAACACCGGCTCAATTACTTTAACGAACACGCACGCCAGCGCATCTTTGTAAATCCTATGAATGTCGCTCTTAATAGCCCCCCCCCCCCAACTGGAAAGATTTCATCAAAGACACATGATAAATACATGGGCAGTGAATGGCCTAAAATGGTATTTAGAGAGTTTACAAGAAAGAAACAGGCCACCGGTGACAGGTGGTATCATTTTGTAAAAACATTTAATGTATTTCATAAGTATATACCGTACTAAGTTCAACCCACACAAGAAAGACGTGCATATGAGCAAGAACAAATGCTTACACAAGAAATACCGGCAACGCAGAAAGAACAGTTAGAACAGTTTAAACAATTAGCAAGCAGATAGCACAATCCATAACGGAAAAACAACCGCCTACACCCCAAAACGAAGCTGCATCAGCAATAGCACAAATTGCTAAATCTGAAGCTCAAAGAACAGAAGAGAAACAAATAAGAAAAGTAGAAGGCCTTGGTGGACTGTGTGACCCCCACGACCTTGGTGCTCGGCTGGAAACACTTGTGGGGTCGATTCGTGCTGGCAACAAGGCACCCAAAGTCGTTAATGAGGCCGCATTGATTTGTCAGCGGTGGTTCACCAATGACATCATGGACTCGGGGACGTTTCGCTTGTTAATGCATGAACGTGTTGAAGACATCGATGATTTATATGACTAACGCGATAATGAGTTCTGAAACACTTTCTGATTTACGCGAAATCACTGCTGCGTTGCCACGTGTTGTTGCAAATACCACCCCAAGCTTTATCTCGATGATCACGATCTCATCAACGAAACCAGAATTGTAGGTGACTTTTTCTACACCAAATGCAGCAGGTGTATCCCGCACACTCGAGATAGCATTGGCATCGTTGCGTGTTTTTCGCAGTTGGCCTAATATTCGATCGCGGCCATTTGGGGGTTTTCCCGCGAATAACTCGTTTAGTTTTTCGTCAGACGGTGGCGCCACCTTGAATATTGTTGGACTTCCCACTGGTGCGTACGAGCTTGAATCAATAAATAATGAACTCCGACAAAGAATCACATTGGTGACCGGTAAAGACTCTAAAATTTTCATGCGCAAACACGAGCCCACATTCAACTCTGCCATATCGATCGAATCTCCAAGGTACGCGGTTGATATTGCCCAGTAATGCATCGCTGAAAATAGTTCTTGGTTGGCCCGAAGATATTAATAGGACACTTGATGGTGTCAGTTACAATTTCGCGCAGACATTGTCAGAATTACCATCACGGCTCAGGTTAACTTGACCTGTGGCGCCATCAGTGATAGGTATGAATCCTCAGCCTCAACAACGCGAGGGTCGCACGGATTGCGCAAGGTCTGCTGTCCCGTCTATGATGTTTGTCAAAGACACAAGCGACCGTCCTGATCATATTAATTACACCGAAGCCGCCGGTAATATAACCGGAGACAATCCCAATTTAAATAGTGGATTTGCACAGCGACGAGTCCAGCTTAACGACCGCGGGGAGTTTTCCTGCGTGATTCCACTCACACACATATTTGGATTTTTTAGAGACTTTCTTAAAGTTATTTTTCGGGCCAAAAACACAGTCACGTTAAACAGAAAGGGCAACCCCAACGATGCAGTTCAGCACGATGGTGTCACTGTTCCCGATGCAGGCATAGTTGAGTTCTCCAAATTTGCACATTGGATGTCATCCATCAGTGGCCACAGACGCACGTTTAGTATCATTTATGGAGTGTGGCCAAACATCCTATAATTTCATTGCTCGCGATGATTGGTAAATAAGTACCCAACAAGGTGTCAGTGCACCACGGCATGTGTTTATAGTAGAGAATCTACACAACCAACTGGAAAGTTCAGTGATATTTGCAAAACTGGGAGTGACTGAGGTCTCGCTAAGGTTAAACGGTCAACAAGAACGCACCGAAAACATTTTGCTCAACTTTGACAACTATCTAATCTGTCGTGTGTATCATCAACTGTTGAAATACCTGGACCGGGATTGCAAATTTCCCAGCCGATTTATTAATTTAACCTCGAGCATATGGACCTGTTTAAGCAGTCCGTAGTGGACATGTACTTCAAAGCACGTGTAGGAGCAGCCGGTAACCCCGAGTACAGATGTATAGCTGTAATTCTCTCCGACAAGACTCTGTTGTTGCAGGGTTTGAGTGTTCGAATGAGGGTTATTGACGCGACTGTGGAAATTTTTAAAAGTCGCAACATAGTAATTGAACCTATTACATTTGTAAATAATAATGCCTATCACGAGGTGAAAGTTGGCCCTAGCCCACAGCAGCTTGTGAAAATCAAAAGCGCAATACCAAACGATTGTGGGGTCACATTGAAGCTATCTCCGAAAAAGTTAATTGGAAATGTCCTGTGCGGTTAACCCAAACATAACTGAATCAGCTTAATGTGGCCAAAGAAAAGAACACCTCTGTGACATTAAAGTTATCCAAGTCAGATGTGGCACAAATGCAAAAGATTGGGCGGAATATTGCCATTCCTTGCAGGCTCAGAGCAGATATGGCCTTTGGCTGTGACCTGGCCGTTGAGCGATTTTCATTTACTCACGATGACAAAGTCAATCAAGTATTTCCGAGGTGTCTTTATGCGGGATGAACTTGCATCGATTTCAGCGCACAAGGGAAACCGGTATTGTTAACCTGGATTTGAATACATGACCTGGAACTTACTTTGTTGCATATGTGGTAACGCTTAGACATCTTTCATATTTTGACTAGTACGGGGTTGCACCGCCACTTGAAGTTGCTGATTATTTAACCCGAGGCGGACAAAGTCGTCTACCACTCTTTTATTCAACGCTGCCATTGCAACGTCGGTTGGATGGACCCAATATGAAGTCATCTTGTTGTTGAAGCGTTGCGCACACTCGAGAGTTCACCAATCACACAAACGCATGTTTATTTTGCATTAAAGTACACTTGATCGTATACAAAATGCCTATTAACATTCAAGGACGCTCAATCGCCCGACGATGCGGCGCCGATACGGATTTGACCGATTTTTCCACCAAAGCGGATTTGACCGAGTTTACCAGCCGGGTTGTTGTTGGTGTTGATCCGGGCAAGCTTGTGATTTTCTAAGATAAAACTGGAAAACTTAAAACGTCCAATGTGGACATTCAAGATGTTATTGTGAGGCTGCGAATTGCTGTCGCGCAATACCTGGTCGCGATCACTTCAAACGGGGGAATCAGAGACTCAGGTACATCGATTGCATTTATCAAAAACTATGTTGACGATGCCACTGCTACAACAAAACAATACGTGGATGAACAGATCACAGATGTGCCTTTGCCACCAAGCATAGTAACGTTCTCGAACCAAATGTCAGGAATATTAACCAAAGATGCGGAGGAGAAAACTCCCGAGTATACCTTAACACATGCTCTACTTGTTTTCAGTTCTATTGCAAATTGTTTTGATAGACAAAAAAGTCACATCTTAAAGGTACGCGATTCTGGATCATACTTGTTTCTCATAACCGGAAATAGAGGTGAAAGTTGGAGTAGATTGGGAATATTAACAAATGATCAGCGGCATCTTGGTTGTAAGTCTTTACCAATAATATCACGTATCATGAATTTTACACATATGCAGTATCAGCATCATTTGTCGCCAGAGATGAAATTCTGTTTGAAGGACTCAACATTTATCCGGCCGGATACTTAACCGCCTTTGGCGTTTGTGTTTAAGATTAGGTTTATCATTATATATTAGCGATGGATTCTGACCGCGGTGATGAACTTGCCGAGTATACCGACGGGATGTTGGATAGACTGACCAGTGACGCTCACATTGATAGTGATTTCGTTCTACTTCTTAACCAATATCTGCCTGAAAACTATAACATTACCAGACCTTCGTATACACTGAAATATACACTTGCTAAGGGCCAAATAGAAATCGATAGTTGGGATCACCCTGATGCACCAATATCAACTCGAAGCCAGCTTGCGACCATTGCAATTTCACGTGAAAATATCCGATCGCTGACTGCACCACCCGGTGTGAAAACATCCAGGGATTGTTTCTACAACGAAGTAGTGATATTCACCGCTGAATCCACCCCTGTTACATTCCACAGAGAATATGTTAAATTCAACATTGACTCAACTGAGAAGAGAAAGATCTCGTCTGTTATTCAACAAGGACTCACTTGTCCGTGTAACAGTTCTTGCACGAAAACGATCGTTAGAGGTACAAAGCAAAGGTGTAATCGATGTGTTTCTAGATTAACGTGGTGCCAAACTCCAGGAACGTACAATCGCCAGAGATCTTAACATTTCTCTGTAAGATATTTTCTTTGATTGTATGACGATCGTGCAAGTAAAGAAAAACGCCTGGTTGGAAGGGCGTGCGCGTATGGCACCTGAACAAGGTCAGCCTGTTGAGCAATTAGTCTTCACTATGACAATATTAATAGAAGAATTATAATGAACCTTCAATGTTACCAACGTGAAAAAAATAATCGAAGCGGAACTGCTACTGCGAGATGAAGTCGTTAAGAGAACCGCGCTGCTCACGAAATGCAAACGCTTGTGTGTGCTCCTTGATGCTAATTGTGGGTTTTCCGCGGCATGAACTGTTGGTCTGGGTGTTGTTGGAATCACAACCACGACAACTATTATAGGTGCACCAATCGGGATTGTTGTTGGATCCATATCGATAGAACCGGTGTCGCAGGCGGTTCCAGTAAAATAATAAAGTTAAGGCTGCATTCGCGAATACGTATCTATTCGGAACTTCTCTCGGCAGCACAAAGTAGTCTGAATACGATTGCAAAGCTGTACTCATTAGCGCGGCCGAGTTCGAGACCGTGTTGGCGGAAATGGAAAACCATCGATGTCTCGGCGCACAGATACGCATAGTGAATTTGCAGACAGCAAAAGTCGAGTAACTGTTCGCATAACAGCCCGAGCAGACACGCACATGTGTGATTATATTTTGCAAACCCCACCGCGCATTCGCTTTCGTGGACGATCGCGATACAAATTCAAACAGCCATAGAGATTGGTATAAAAGGCGCCATAGAGGTTGGTAAAAAAATCCAAAATATACAAACTACCTCTACTATTGAATTTTCCATTCAGGTGGCTTTGTCAGCTTTATTTGCATTTTCATTACCCTTTATAACTATGTAACTAGGCAAATACAGTACAGACTACTTTTTTATGTTCGATGATGTAATGAACCTGGGATTAAAGTTTATTAAGAATGTAACTCACAATTCCTTTAGAAAGCCTTGCTTGAAAGCAGTGGAATTAATAAAAAAAAATCGTATATTGTGCTAAAATTATTTATTAAGAAATACCATTCATATTGATGAAAGGGCAATTCAAATGGCTAATACATAAACGGTATCTAAAGCAAAAAGCAATCAATACGCAGGGAGCCGGGGTGGCTCAGTGGTTAGCGTGCCGGAATCACGAGCAAAAGGGTGCGGGTTCGAATCCTAACATATGCCCAGTCTGTGCCAGCTGCCGTAGTGTGTCTTTGGGCAAGGCACTTGACTCCAATTGCCTTGGCACAAAATAACCTACTTGTGTTGCTGTGCCATAAAACACCAAACCAAACCATTTAATACGCAATACAATGATAGTGAGTGTTATCTGATGTGCTTATAGCTTGTACATTTTAACCCACTGACAAATTAGATATGCATGCAAACCTCCCTAGGCTTATAACCATGTTTGTCTTTAATCAGAGATGCTGAGAAGGTGACGTTCTGTCTAGACAGCTGCATCCTTCCGGTGGCGATGGATCTCGCTAATCAGCGAGGAATAAACATAATCTCAGGTAATCAGTTTCGAAGACAATAATGGCGTGGAATATGAAAAACATTTGTGATGCATTTGTTGCGTATAACTGTTTCATAAAAGTAATGGATTCAGAAATGCCACTACAAAACAACTTTGAATGTAATCGCAATTAACGGGAAATAGTTATGAATTTATTGTACAGTATATCAGGTGTCTTATTTTCTTGGTTTAGTCACTGCTGGACAGTCACTATGCAACGACAACATTTTTTGCATGCAAGTTTTCATGATTGTTAACTTGATCATTGGGATAAGCTGGATAATTTTACATAAAATGTATCTGAGAAACCTGAGCCATGACTCAAAATGTCTCACTGCTCTGCTCCACGTTTTGCTCAGTCGCATACTGCTTATTCTTTATTTCGGGATTTTAGAAAATATTGGCCACTTGTAAATATTGGTCAAAAGCTATGATTATAGCAATGGCCATTTTTTCAGTTTCACACACACAATGAATATGCAGATTTTATTACAGGTAAAAAAGCTTGTTAAATTATTATTACACAGATAGCTACATGTTGATACGTGACGATTCTACCTACTATCCTTTAATTGCTGGCAATAGTTTAATAATTTTTGGTGACGCAGAAATCTACACTGCATATTTTATGATTGCGTCAACTAAATGATCGAAGTTCGTAAAAGATAAATTCAAACAACATTTATTCAAGAAGAAATCACTTCGTGCTAACTGACATTAACAATTCATTCATTATTTAAAATAGGAAACATCTACCGCAGTGGAATAGCTCAAAGAAAACTAGAGCATGTTTATTCTGATTATCTGCTATTCGAATACCAGACTACCTAAATCATGCTCTTCCATTAACGACGTGGAACAAGTATATTTACGTATAATTACTGCTCAACTTGGATAATTTTGAACATTACATCAAAGAGTCTTAAAACTACTAATTTGTTAACTGGAGAAATTTACATATTGTACCGTAAAATAAAGTGGTCCTTGTCTCTCTTTTATAACCGCATTTCTCAATGGTTTCCACCAAATATTTCTGTCGGATTTAAACTTACACAGACAATATTTACCACTGCAATGCGTCCAACAAAAGGGTCACATTCAAATCTTCCTTCACCGAAATTATAATGTGTTTTGACAACACAGAAGCAAGTCAAAGTAAATCCAAATCCGCCATTATGTTTAAATCATACGTGATTGTAAAGTTTTCACCCACGAGATGAAATATATCTGTTATTCACTCGGAGCAAGCAAATATTCTTTTTATTTCATGCTCAAGCGTATTGTCAAGCAATTTGTATAACACACTGAAGTGGCTGATTTCTTACTGCATCCCGCGCGATAATGTCAGCAGTTTACCGTTTATGTTCTGCTTTGTTTTTTGTATATTTGCACATGAAATATCAGTAGTTACATAATGCTCCTTCCCAATTCAAGGAAAAACAGCAGATAAAAAGAAAATGGAGAAAAAAAATTATTTGGTCATTGCTTTCTTTGAACTCAGTTCGCTTGAATACGAAGCAACAATCTTAACCTTTACACCACGCAAGCGTCCTATAAAACGTTTAAAATTTCTTAGTTATAATGTTATCAATGTCTATTGACGACCAGTGGAAAATATGATATTTTTTCACTGCAGTGAAATATCACAATTATTTTACTCGGAAAATCCATTAATTAACTGAATGCATAAAATAAATAGCATTAGTTACGAAATATCTAAAATATTTGTAGTTAAATATATGTACTGAAACATGTCAGAAACACATTACAACCCACTTTAATACGTCTTCAGCTAGAAAAATAAATTGAGGACGATACATAAGCAGAATTTAAACAGAATTATCATCAAAATTAGCTTAGGGATTCATTTTGAAAGAAATGTTACGTAGGTAACAATCAATATTTATAAGAATTTTTCACCGACACTGAACCGTTATTTAAAGAAGATCATCATGCAAAAAGATTAGTCACGTTTGATCTGTACAGGTACAGCTAGACCTAACGATCATACTTATGAAACGGTCAAGCTCAAGAGGTAGAAAAATTCAGTACAGGACTCTTTTTTGTTGTTGTTGCTTCATGAACAAGGCCACATGGCGGTGAAATGGATGATGTAATTGAACGTTTATTTTACATTTTACGTACCAAATTTGGACAAGAAGTAAGCAACAGTACATGAGGGATGTCTGGCAGGAATGAATATTTAACACTGCACACAGATATGTATTAACTGCTAAGAGAAAATTCATATATGAATTTGTCTGAATGGGTAAAGAACTTTAAAGTATGTATAAACGTAAAAAAGACAACGGGGTTTTTCTATGTTGTGGAATCAGTTCCAAATATTCCCCCAAAAACTCTCCGACGCCAGCAAATACATTTTGGATGTACAGTAATAGGTTTGATAGACATCCTGGGAAAATAGAGAACATAAAAGAAAAACAACAGCTTAGAACAAATTTGATATACCTGTAAATCTGTATGAAATATTGGAAGGAGGGAACATGTGTATGGAGAGAAACTACATTTAACCTGTCAGATTAACATACGCAGAGTCAGACATATTGATGTATTAATCACATTTCAACATGCTGGTACTAATGTTGCCGATTCATCATTTTCCTCTGGAGACGACTACAAAAATTGAAGATACCATAAAGTTGGAATAAACGATTTATCAAAATTGGTGTTATAACAGATAATATACATCATGGACAGAAATATATTAGTAAAATAGGCTTGAATTGTTTTATTATACTGTACAAATTGTCAGAACACAAAATAATATGCTACACTGTAGCAGCTACAGTATTGACCAATCGATATATATATAATGCCAGACGAAGACTCAGTTCTCAAACTGAGAAACTATCAGCATCAGGTAAAAGTTCCGTATGCTTTGTATTGCGATGCTAAAAGTACGTTTTTACCACAGACACAGAACTATAATAGTGCTATGCAACAATAAGATATTTAATGGACAATGCAAACAAGGTTTTGCTTTTACATCAAGTCAATTCATATATGTTACTAACCAATCATTTACAGAGGTAATGATTGCATTCAGGTGTTTTGCAATTGGTTGGGTGGGATCGCAAAAGTTGTGTACGACGCGTTAAGACAGAAAAATGCAAAGCCTGTAATATTCACAGAGGAAAATGAGATACATTTTAACTTGACAAATACGTGTCACATTTGCAAGAAAGAAAATATTTAAAGACAAAGTTTGCGATGATGATTACTTTACAGGCAAGCTCATAGCAGATACCCAAAATGCATACCATTTTTCATTAATAACTTGTTCGGTTATGGAAGTCATCTCTTCATCAATGAAGAGAGAAAAAAAATTCCAAACGAAGACGACAAAATAATCGTACATGGTAAAATTGTGTCTGAAAAAAATGCATCTATTTGTTTTAGTAGGACTTGCTGCTAAACCTTATTTCAATGACATTTGAAAGAAGTTAAAAAATGTTATGATTGCATCAACATCTATCTAATTTTCGCTACCATTTATTATATACAAGATCTCGTTACCATTTATTATATACAAGATCTCGTTACTTATTATTATATACAAGATCTCGTAGACTAGTTCGTAGTGTTTTACATTGTAGTTATATATTCGGCTTTTCTTTTAAATGTAGTGAAAATTAACATCATATTTTTAAACGTTATCTCTTCTTTATATTTCTTCTGTGATGACATTTATTACCCAGCTAGTACATGATCTGTATTATAGTCGCATTAGCACGTTTTTCATGTGCAACATTTTGTTGTTTAACACCGATGTTTTTGGATTTACTGTTTTTTTCCCTCTGGTTTCGTGATCAATGCAACTTCGCATACTATACATGCTTTAACTTCTTCATTTTATAATGTACTGTTTGTTTTTTCCACATCTGTCACATTCTAGAAACTCGTCATTTTTATTTTTAAAAACTCTATGCGTTTTCTTTCCGGAGAAGGTGTGTACTTTTGGTTCATAATTTTCAGTCTATGTACATAATTTGTTGAAAGACATACTATCATCAGGTTCCCAACTGTTAAACCATTTATTAAATCTTTTTCATTTCACTAGTATATACTATTCACCGTCCATTCTTTTAATCCTCAAGATATTTTCAACTTTGTATAAGTGATATTGTTTGTGGTATATATATATATATATATATATATATATATATATATATATATATATATATATAACCATTATTTATAAAACATGTCCTAGATATCCCCACACTCCAAGTCATCCAGTTCGTATACTACCAGATCACCGAAACTAAATTGCCTGATTTTAAATATTTCTTTGGTAAAGTTAGGAAGGTACTCCTTTGCAAATATGCGTCAAGACAACAAAACTGTTGGTCCAAGCCACATGCTTTTTTGGAGTCTATACTTAAAGCCATTGCAAAGAAAAAGCAATGGCAAAAATCTTTGGGAAGATAAACACTTTAAAAACAAATGTAAACATTTATATAATAAAAAATGAAAGATAAAAAGTAATGACCTTTAAAATAAACACAATTAAAGATAATGGTAAAAATTAATGAAGAGATGGGTGTAGAATTCAGAAACTGAAGGGAAAGAAGGTGCAGACGAGAACACAGGGACATTTCTTTCGGTGTTGTGCTCAAAACAGAATAATATTCAGAACAATGACTGATGGACCATATCTATTACAAATATAAAATATAGATAATTTTGAAATGTCACGTCTTATCACCTTGAATTTTGACATATCAATTGCAGACTCATTTGGAAACTGCGCTTCCTCAAAATGTAATGCAACTATATTGCAGAAACCACCTTGTACAGACGGACGGACAGGAGAACAGATGGACACTGCTATTACTATATCTCCCTGCAACTTGGGTTAGGGGAATGTAAAAAGAGTATGTCAACAAGGAGAAAAAGAGACTTATAATGCCGTGCATGTAATTAAGCAGACAGGTACAAACCATTAAGGAAGAATGAGCAGATGCCGTACAAAGGTAAAGTTCGAAAGTTATGATGCTATGTTCCATTATTCCCAGAACGGCCTTCTGGGTGATTCAGATGGAATATATTTTCGTTTAAGAGCATATGATACAACTAGGTGTATATATACCAAGAAAAATATATGTGTTGGAAAATCATTGGCATTCAGCTAATGTCATTGTATTTAATGTCCTGCATAGTCAGAATACTTTTTCCACTTTATCTTGTTTTGTCGTCTGAGACAAATATTTAAAAAAAAACTTTATGGTATGTCTCATTTTACTTAGACAATTTCTCATTTTACTTCGACAATGTGGTCGAAACAAATCAAATGAAAGCTGTCTTTCTATTTAATTTTAATCCTAGTCGTTGGTCTGTAGCTAATACATCTCTGACAGCTCAATTATATACTTGTCGTCTCCGATTGACCCCGTGGTCAATATCTTGTTTTTCTTTCTTTCTGGTTTTATAATCAATGTGACAATATCACCGTTGATATAATAATGCAAAAACATATTAAGCGTCGATGTCTAACAAAGGCAAAAGTGGTCGACCAGTATTTAAGGTTATAGTTATGATATGCATCCATTAACTGATAAATAAAAGAAGTCTCAGTTTGAACAAGGTAGTTAGTAGTATGCAGAAAATCGTGTGAGAAATTATTTGTTATCCATTTGCTAGAAGCTTACCATTCAGAGAATACAGTTGCTGTTTTGCACGAGCATGATTCAGACGCTACAAACTCGTAAATAAAAGTCACAAGATATGCAAGACATGGTAGTTAGAAGTGAATCTGTCCTTAAAAGTACATATTAAGGCTGGAAGCAAAAACTATGGTTTGACTGAGTTGCAACTTTGTTTCCATTATGAAGCCACGTGATAATGGTCGCATATTATTTCTATGTAGACCTTGCATTGTCTTATTGTCAGATTCCTTTTATATGAATATCTATGATTGGCAGTGTTGGAATAGTTTAGTACTAGCTTGTTGTGAACTTTGTACCTGAGAACTGATTCTTTGTATTTTATATATTATATTTAAATGGTAACCATTCGAGGTTTCTTAAATAAAACTTCACTTAGAGTTGATTATTTAGTCACATTCTGTCTCAGATTCTTTTCACTGCATTGATTTATGTAAATAATTTTAATAATTTATGAGCTTCAAATGTTTGTGATAATGAAAGTATGATACCCAGATTGATTGTGGTTATGGTCCACAGCAGTTATGCTAAGATCCCTTTTTCACTGGCTCTTCTTTCGAAACTCAAACTATTCAAAAACACAAAACTGAAAATTCCACAAGAAGTTTTACATTCTATGACATCATGATCTGGAGTGGTTTACCTAATGGTATTAAATGAGATCATGATCTGGAATGGTTTACCTAATGGTATTAAATGAGATCGTGATCTGGAATGGTTTCCATAATGGTATTAAATGAGATCATGATCTAGAATGGTTTACCTAATGGTATTAAATCATGTGCAATTCTTACTGCCTTTAAACACAGTAATTTTATAGTCGATTTACACTTGGTGTATTTTTTTTACATTCAATGAATCATATCTTCTTCCTTGTGTAACTTACTTTATTATTTGTCAATATGGCTCATTGCACCATTTATTAATTGTAAATATTGTTTCTTGTACATTTTATTAATTGTAATTATTGTTTGCTGTACAGTTTATTAATTGTAAATATTGTTTGCTGTACAGTTAATTACACCATGCTAATGTGTGATAAGAGCCTTTGGCTCAACAGTCTATCGATAATATATAAAATTTATTATTATTATTATTATTATTATTATTATTATTATTATTATTTTTATTATTATTATTTTCAGTAGTTGTAGTATTAGTAGCAGTAGTATAAAATATTTTACGTACTAGTGTCATAAGTACATGAGCTTTGCCATAATTACACATGCAATTGACTGATTGATAAACTCATGAATTATATTAAGAAATTCTTTTCATCTCACTTTTGTTATCATACATGCAACTCCCGTCAAAGATTATATAATTTTCTTTTTCATTTCAATACCATTCATTAATACATATCTTTTTAGAAGCCAATCAAAAAGCTTTTAAGCTTTGATTTACTTCTAAGTTACTTCTTTCATCTCTAAGGACCCGCAGTGGCTGAGCCGTTGAACTCGTAACTAGAAGGGTAGGCCTATGTGTTCAATTCCCACCATCAGAGTAGGCCGGATCGGTTACAATGGTGTGTCCTTGGACAATACATTTTATACATTTTGTCCCGACATGATATAGCTTTCAAAGTGTTATATTGCCGTAAAACACCTTAAACCATACAACCTTTATCGCTAAACGCTGCTAAGTGCTGCCGAATGACAATATTTTCCAAAAATACTGGAATCGGTCAGTTCTCGTCAGGAAGTTAAGAAAGAGTCAGCCTTAATCTCAGCCCGATTTCGTTCAGACTGAATATAATTTTGACGAAGCTCAATTCTATTAATCGACTGCCGTAACGTCTGTCTGATGGAATGAGGATCTGACACTTAAATATAAACAGGTTCGTTAAGTACTTATTGAAAATCATTTATATCAGAGTCCACACCACCAGCTTAGTCGAAGACGCGACATTCTTCTAATTGCATCGCACAAACAATAGCAGCAGCAGTCAAATCCGGCGCATGGCCCAATCCTGCAGAAAAGAGATTTCCTACCTAAAAAGATGTCTGTTCTCTAAGCCTGCATTACGATCAAATTTATGTAAGATGAACTATATAATAGAAATTTTATCAAAGAAGGACCAGTGTCATTGATCTCGTGTTATTTGCAAAATATGGGAAGAATTCTCTCCCTAATCCTTACGCGTCTTACCTATGGTGATTTTCGTCTAGCGGGCGCAGATTTCTCGAAATTGCATTAAAGATTGGCAACATTTCTTACAGTGTGTATCATCAATGTTTCTTATCTACAACATGAAACAAAACAATCGTTCTTCTACCTAACATAGCTTGCATCACATGAAAAATAAAAAGAAAAAAGAAAAAAAAGAAAGAGGCGGTGACTCTTTTATTCCTCCTACTGTTAAAGTGAAGAATCGTACTTTCTGTATGAACTGATAATAATGATAATAAGCTATACATGTAAATTTGGGAGATCTCCAAATGTACTGATAAATTTCACGACCGTCTCTGCTCATTCTGATAATTAATGAAATTATCAGAGGGAGAATCGAAGATTTTTTTTCTTCTATGGGAGTCCAGTTTATAAAGGGGATGGTTCGTTTTGCCTAAGTCGACTAACTTTGGACAAAGTGGATGTTCGAATACTCTCCACCCACTACCCATCCGGCAATGAATATATCCTGTTTAATTATGTCCAGATTATGAGTTTCTTGTAATTTAAAAACAATATTGAAAAAAGATACTAATAATTTAGTAGGAGTAGCACCTTGTGAAATTAAGCAGCTCCAAATATCCAAATTAGAATTGACCTATGCGAATTAAAACGTCATAATAAATTAGAAGGGTCTTTCAAATACGAACAAAAAGGACGTAAGTGTAAGTCACTATGAAATCCTGGGTGCTAGAAGCCAGTTATAAAGTAGGTCGGTTGTTTCGCTGGTATAATACGGCAGAGCAGCACAGCGATTACTATATTTAGTACAGAGGCAATGGGAGTAAAGTATCCTACCCAGGGACACACCACGACAGCTAGCCCAAAGACCATAATCAGATTTCTCATACCTGA
Organism: Margaritifera margaritifera; assembly: GCA_029931535.1. Taxonomy (NCBI): domain Eukaryota; kingdom Metazoa; phylum Mollusca; class Bivalvia; order Unionida; family Margaritiferidae; genus Margaritifera; species Margaritifera margaritifera. The sequence continues at coordinate 864,206 of JAQPZY010001089.1, read as the reverse complement.
CATGAAAAGTAGCAAAATGTCATTCAATTCAGAAACAAAAATAATACAGATGTAAAGAATAATTAATCTGACAGAAGTTTTGTTAACATGGTTCATTTGTAAAATTGATATTATGAAATTTAAAAAAAACAGAGAGGAGTTAATAGTAAAACATCAACTTAATACAGAAGAGTAATAATTTGAAACGGTAATGAGACCAAATTATTATTATTATTATTATTATTATTATTATTAACAATATTATTATTACACAAAACTGTCGAACAAATTTAAATCTCTGACGGAAAAAAGGAGATAATATAGGACTTAAAGCATTGAGTAAACATTAGTTTTGGGTATCGCCGGTAAAAACATACCGCGATACATATCATGATAGTCACCGAGTATCACATATCATGATAGTCTCCGAGTATCACATATCATGGTAGTCACCGAGTATCACATATCATGATAGTCACCGAGTATCATGATATATATCACGATAGTATCATGTAATTGATAATCCAGAGTTTAAGCTGTTTTTGTATGAGTATAATATCTTATTATGCTTTGAATCCATAAGAAATCAATGTAATTGGATGGGGAAGCCATAGTACAGCACTGAAGAAAACCAACAACCAAAAATAATGATAAATAAATTTTTCAATAAAATCATCTTTATATTTCCACATTATAAATAAATATAAAGATTGTTTACATTTAATTTTTTAAAAAATGACTAGACTGCAACAAAATGAATACATAATTCTACTTCGAATGAGTAGTTATACACTGAACCGACATCAATTTTCAATAATTAATGCTAAAACATTTAAAAGAAATGACCTCCTGAAGTTTCCTCCAGATTTCAACACACCAGTAATAGAAGACAAATTAAAATGCCATTAACATTTTAACGAACTGTTTTCAAACTGAACTACATTAAAACTAATGATGTAGTTCAAATTTCAAGCACAATTTCAAGCTGTCATCATTTGTTTTAACACTCATTTGTTTGAGTTTTGATTTAGAAAAATCAAATGATTAACATGCTTTGGTTTTAGTAAGACCCTTCTATCACTAATTAACTCTCCTGCTTTTGAGAAGACTCATTCTGCGGGGAGAGATGTTGCTGGAATGCAAAAGTAGTGTCTGGCAACTTTAGAAAGGAGTGGAAATTTACACTGTTAACTTTTCTACCAAAGCAATGGGTTCTCATTGAAAGGCAGAATTGTTTCACTCCTGTATTTCTTAATTTCACAAACAACTTTATCCCGAATACCTATATATGTGACTGTTTCCAATTTTCTGACAAATACGTCATCCAAAAAAAACATTTAAAGCACAATTTTCAGTTTTCACTTTTCTCGTAACTGGCTCAGAAACCAAATCTGATTCAGTTTTACCGGCTGCATGCCTGTCCTGGCTGGCTGGTCTCACTAATATGTGACTCAGCTGGTAACAGGGAAACTGAGGAAACTCTGACAAATCCACATTTGTAATGCAATCAGGCCCAGAGATCTCAAAAGTACCTGAAACTGGATATTTGGAGTTGGAGTTTTTACTCCACAGAGAATTTGGTCTCAAAAGTCGATCTCGACCTACTTTCGAGCTATTCTCCACCGAGTACAAAACTCTGGATCTCGAGTCGATTGTTTTACTCGAATCACGCAACATGTTACATCATTTTGATGCTCTTCAGCGAGGAGGCAAGAAAAAGGTGCTAGTACCTGTCACGCGTATCCAATGTAAATAATCAAGGCGTCCCTCGCGGGAGATAAAACCGCTGCACCTAAAAAAAGACGCCTTGTATGGGATGAAGAGCAAGAAATGCTTCTCTTATCAGAAGTTAAGAAAAGAGAAACTGCTTTTTTCGGAAAATTTAAGGGGAGACAGCGAGGACATTTAGCAAAAGAAAGAGAGGCATGGGAAGAAGTTTCAACGGTGATTAATGCGTACGTACTTGCATACATACAGTATATGATATAGATCGATTATAATTAGGATTATACAAATTGTAACTTATGTCATGTATAAATGTCTTCTCAAAATTTTGAGATTTCCCCTTTTTAAGTTATTTTTAGAAGAATGAAACAGGAAACACTCTAGACAATATTGTATAATTAAAGAACTAGTCTTCACCAATACAAGTAGAGTTTAAAATCCAAATCCTTGTTGAAATATATCGTCGTAGAACAGTATCATTAAAAAATAAATGTATTGTTTTAATTTCTTATTTTGTTATATTGCCATAATAAATACCTACTGCATCATTACTTCTTGTCCCAAATGGAAATACTGTTCAACAGGAATTCTCGTTGTACACATTTACGTACAGTAATGTAAGGTTAGAGTTAAATGAAAATGGCGGAGCCTATTGTTTGACAACACGTGTATTTGTCTTAGTTATGTTTCAAGACAGTGCAGTTTTCCAGTGTTTAAGTAAACAAAAAAGAGTACATACCTGCTAATTTGGAAAATTCTTGCTTGGTTTCCACTGCCTTCTGCTCTTGCGGGAATCCCATACTTCGATAATGGTGGCTACTACTGCTCGAACGCTGCGCCCCACAAAGTAATCGCGGCTACTACTGCTCGAACGCTGCGCCCCACAAAGTCCTTGGATATAGTCACACTGTCACCAAGCAGCTTGTAAAAATCACTGGTGGCACAAAATCTGAGGGCAACAAGGATTTGTACAAGTGGTGGGAGGGCGTTGCTTCTTTTTGTGGGTCTCTGTAGTTTGGGTAACAGTAAATCGGTTATAAAAAGGATAGTTTGGAGTCTGAACCTAAATTTTGAAAATACTTCTTCCTCTGACAGAAATTCCAGAGGATTTGTGTAACCGACTAGAACTCGAGGTGGAAATATTGTATTCAGGCATCGCCTAAAACGTCTGTGTCTGTCCACAGTTACCCTATTTGCTTCAGTTTGGAGATTACTTCTAACCATACTCGATAATTTTGATCTCTAACTCGACTTTCGAGTCAGAAAATTTACTCCAAATTTTCGAGAACCACAAATGAAGTAAAAACTTTTTTGCTTAATTAAGAGAGGGCTCCTTATCATTGTACAAGGTCTTCTTAGTTCTTACAAATTGTAGCAGTATAGTTATTGAATCATACCTGACTATGTGTGTTTGCCAACCTTAATGCTTCAGTCTCTAGATGGCAGAACACTGTCACTCTGTCCTCCTCTGTCGCCATTAAAGGCAGAGATTTAAATCTTGGACCAATGTCTGATACCATCTCCAACAGATCCATTTATGACCAATGATACTAAAATTGATTTGAGTCTACTTAAAAATTTCAAACGCTGATATGCTCTTATGAAAGAAAGTAAAAATACGCCTTACACGTCCGATCATTCTTGAAATCTGATTGACATAGAATGCTTTCTGAGAAGCCAAGATTAATTTGTGGACAAAACATCATATGTGAGGCGAGAAACCAGATTAATTTGCAGCAACACTCACGTTACTGGCATTATCAGTCACTAAAGCAGAGAACTTGCAGCAAAAGCCCGATTCAACCACAGCATCGCAAAGAACTTTACCAATATTCACCCCTGTGTGAACCTCTGAGAGCAGTCTTGTCTGCAACACATTGGTTTTTTTTTAGCTCACAATCCTCATTTATATAATGACCACTAATTGTTATATATGACTGTGTCGCTCTAGAGGTCCAACCATCTGTTGTAATAGCCGTTATGTAAATGTTCCCTCTCCATTGTGTCAATTTTTCATCACACTTAGTTTCCAAACCTGTGACTGTTGGGGCAGTGACTTCTTTACCTATAGAAGGTATTCATTTATTACTTGGCAATGACCTAGTTGGAGATAAAGTCGTGGTTAATCCACTTGTAAGTTACAAACCTTGCTTGGATCAAAAAGTTGAACCTATTGAGATTGAAATCCCTGATTTGGATCCTGCTTGTGTAATTACCAGAACTATGGCAAACAAGAGCACTTGAGAATGATGTTGATCAGGAAATTATTCCTTTAGCTGACACATTTATTGGTCAGTCTTTTGATGAAGTAACTTTCTCTCCTGATATTGATCAATCAGAAGATATTGATTACAGTGGTCCTCTTTTTACAACTCATTCTCTCTATTAGAATCAGGGCAACAAAATACAATCACTCGATGTCTTACAGGAACAAGATCCTGAGATCAACTGTTTGTTTCAGAGGACTATTAGTGAAACTGAAGCCACACAAGTTCCAGTATGTTACTATGTAAAAAATGGTGTCCTCGTGAGAAAACGGAGATAACTTGAAGTACCCGATGTTGAAGACTTGTCAGTGAGCTATCAAATTGTCGTTCCGATGTCATATCGACAGGAAATTCTTAGCGCATGGAACTCCCTTGACTGGTCATTTAGGATTCAGTAAGACTTATCACAAGATCTTGAATCATTTTTATTGGTCGAAACTTAAAAGTGATGTTTCTAAATACTGTAGATCTTGTCACACTTGTCAAATGGTTGGAAAACCCAATCAGAAGATACCTAAGGCTCATCTGCAATCTATTCCTGCATTTGACGAACCATTTAGCAGAAGAATGGTAGACTGTGTCGGTCCCTTACCTAAAATCAAGTCAGACAACCAATACTTGTTGACCATAATGTGTGCGTCTACAAGATTTCCAGAGGCAATTCCTTTGAAAAATATTAAAACTAAAACAATTGTAAAAGCTTTGGTTCAAGTTTGTTTTACACTTGTTAGCCTTCCCAAATATGTTCAGTCTGATCAAGGGTTAAATTTTATGTCTGGATTTTTTGAACAAGTTATGCATGAATTAGGCAGCCAAATCTTCTGCCTATCACCCTGAAAGTCAATGAGCTTTGGACAGATTTAATCAAACTTTGAAGAATATGATTCGATCATATTGCTTTGATAAAGGAAACGATTGGGATGAGTGTGTTCATTTGCTTTTGTTTGCTGTTAGGGAATCAAGAGTTATTAGATTTTAGTCCTTTTTATTTGGTTTTTGGACATACTGTCCGTGGACCATTGAAGTTATTGAAAGAGAAACTTCTTTCAAATGAAAATTCAAAGATTAATCTTCTTGACTATGTCTCAGATTTCAAATATAAGATGTAAAAGGCTAGTTAAGTAGCAAGAACTAATCTTCACTCTCCTCAGTCAAAAATGAAATTAAGGTATGACAGAACTACACAGGAAAGGAGATTTAAGCCTGGGGAGAAAGTTCTGGTTCTCTTTCCAATACCTCAAAATCCCATTCGGGCTAAATTGTATGGTCCTTATGCAGTTGAAAAGAAGAAAAAAAAAATGACTTAAATTATATCATTAATACTCCTAGGGAGGCGGAAACAGAAACAACTTTGTCACATAAATATATCAACAGAATATTTTGACAGAGATAACACAATTAATTATTCATATGTTAATTATTAACATAATTTTTAAATACGAAAAAATAATATTATCATACAGGTTGGAGAACTTGAATTCGAACTGTACGGAGATTCGAACCCGGGTCCGCCGGTTACGGCACCCATCGCCATGGTCGAAGGGGTATAGGGGTTCGTGCGTGCTGGCAAGGCGATGGGTACCACGAAAATTATATTGATATTATCAAGCATTCTCCTGTTGGATCCAGGGATAGCACTTTCCTCTCTGTTTGGTATGTATTTGTAATTCTCTCTCTCTCTCTCTCTCTCTCTCTCTCTCTCTCTCTCTCTCTCTCTCTCTCCACACATATATATATATATATATATATATATATATATATATATATATATATATATATATATATATATATATATACTCTGATAAATGACATGTAGAAGTGTAAATATTTTTCACATGTATGTTTTGTTGTATAAATCTCTATCTCTCTCTCTCTCTCTCTCTCTCTCTCTATCTATATATATATATATATATATATATATATATATATATATATATATATATATATATATGAATGTATGAACAATACTTCCTTTTCTTTCGTAGTTTCTCATTCTATCCTTAGGTTTTTTCTTTCATCCTACAGTGACGCAAAACAATTGTCGAGAACTGCCTACATATTTTGTCTTGTTCAAAAGTGGTTGCAACACTGTTGCAGTGCATACAGTTTTACACGCATGTGTCACTTATCTTTATGACAATAAAACTATAAAAAAAAAAAAAACCAAAAACCCGCCCCCCCCCCAAAAAAAAAAAAAAATATATAAAAATAAAAAAACACACACATCAGCTAAGAACACTCGAATGATACACGGCGCGTGATTAAACCTAATCTGGTAAAAGTTGTCTACACCTCATCCTACCCCACCTCACCCGACCCCGAAACCTCCGATATAAGAACAATAGTGGCTGCTTAGATGTCTATGTAGATACTATGTGTATCAAGCATCTGGACAATACACTGTAGTGTTCTGTCGATAGTTTTTATTCTTAACTGAAATGTGATGAAACGTAACTTCAGTTCAGACTCTATTATTGTAAAACTGATCCCACCATTCCACGCATGGCGGAACGAGAGCCTCGATCCACCATTGCAGCACGATTTAAAATAACGGTTTGAACTTGACAGTGTTACATTTACTATCGTGGTACGGCGTGATTTTAAATACACGCTGACTGACCGCAATCAACTACTGTGCCCTTAAAGAAAATAACGGCATTTTGTTTCTTGCGACGATGTAAGGGAGTGAGAAACCAGCATGCGTTCACTTAACAACAGAGAAAGTAAAAGAACAATTTTTTCCTGTCCTTTCAAACGACTAAAACAACTAACTATCGCACCAGGACGATATTTATTGTTTCTGTCTGAGAATAACGTAGCGGGAAACAAAATAATTTAGCCTGTTTACTTTTCAAAACGTGTCATTATTTATTTTTTAACTAAAATAATGGCTTTTGGAGATGTGTTTAAAGTGTTAACAAATTTCTTATCATAGAACATATGTGATGTCGCGCAAAAATATCTTACTTCCAAGTAATAACCAGAGAGGATATGATACTTGCTGCACTAAATTTGAGTATATGGAGCTGTTGTATCTTGTTGTGCATTTCAAGCTCCGTCAAACAATTTGGGAATCAAATTAATAGACTTCATACGAAAGATTCGGAAACCACTGATTTTGCAATTTGTCTTGGAGACAAAATATGTAACAATTGTTAAAATATCCTTTCTGATAAAACATTGTAAATAGTTTAGATATCGTGGAGACTACCTGGTGTATATATGTTCATCATGATGAAGCTTTCTCCTCCAGTTTTTATTTTACTTAACCCGAGTAAAGTGAACCAGTTTTCGCTACAAAATAACATATATTTTAATAACATCAAACCTTGCAGATATTTTCAGATTGTTTCCAACTCCAAGACGTATGTCTGTTTAATTCCTTGAGATGACAAATATTGAATCAGTAGCATTTAAATGACGGTACCAATAATTAGGTCAAAATGCTTGTGTACCTTACAACTAATGCTTTACTAGGCGTGTAGAGTATTAGATCATGCATTAGTGAACTAATTGGCTCATAAAGTCACGCAAAATTTACAAATAATACGATTGTGTAACAAGGAACAAGAAAAATGGGTGGTCATAGGTCATGTATTCATAAAACCTTACAAATGCACAAATTATCTTAAAAGGGATAATTGTAACAATATGGCAAACGGAAACACTGTTTGTGTAGGTTAAGAACCGAGTTCTTGTGGTCCCTAAAGAAAGTGCTGGCGGCCAAATTATTTCGAAGTAGAACTGATTCGGTAACTGTTCAATATCAAGTTTGGAAACTTTTGAGGAAAAGGACAAAGGTACACGCCATGAGGCAATTAAAAAACTATTTCTAGTCATCTATCCCAAACCGGTGGAAGCAGTCACCTAAACCGAGAGTGAAGCATAAAACCCAAGAAAAAAACTGTAGCTGTGTGGCAAACAAAAACTTAACACTAAACCTGTTAGATTTCAGTCCACTACACTTTTGGAATGATCTGGCAATCCTATCAAGCTCTTCAATAATTCTAGATGCTAGAAAATATAGAAACTGGCAAACTACCATAAGAAATCGTGCACTTCACCATTTGCATAAATATAGCTCACACCATAATACAATGGAATTGCCAGAGTTTAAATGCAAATATTGTTGAAATAAGTCTTCTGCTTAAAGAATACGACCCAATAGCTTCTCTAACTTCAGAAAACCTTTTCTGTAAAGAAACTATAGAGTTAGTCTAAATAAAACAATTTCATGACCTACAAGAACTTTTTTTTTAAAAAATACTGATAATTCCGCTGGAGAAGTGTCGATCATCATAAATAACACAATTTCTCACAGCGAAAGTTATATCAGTACTACATTAAAGACTATAGCCGTTCGTGTCTTCATACATATAACTCTAATACTGTATTCAATATATCTTAGATCAAGCACCCCAATCAATCATTGTGATGCTGGCCATTTTATTAAACAGTTACTAACACATTTTTCTTCTACTTGGCGACTCTAACGGCCACCATACCCTCTGGGCCAGCAAAGATGAGAAGTACAGAGTAAAGAAAAAAGAAGACTTTGTTTCAAAACACAATTTTGGCTCTTTTAATGGAATGTCGTATAACTTACCTGCGTTCTGCCACACAATCATACTCTTAATAGGTTCTGACCATCTGCGATCCATCCATTTCACTTAACTTCTCTTGGAAAGTTTGTGGCGACATCTATGGTACTGACCACTTTCCATACTTAAGAAAAAAACCAAAGTTCAAGGGATAGGCCAGAGATGAAAATTGAATTAAACTCATTGGAAAACGTCTCAGTCCCTCTGCGAATTAAATTTGACAGAATCCGGTACTCTTATTTCCTAACACTCTCCAGGGTGTTTCTGGCAATAGAATACACAAAACTTGGGTGATTTATAACCTGTCAACAAACTATAGTTTTATGATGCGTGCTGGGACGCTATCAGTCCATAGAGATTTCAATGCCAATCCAACAACTGAAAATCGGAATAAATATTATATAACTAGCTCAGTTCGTTGTATCTTTATTTAAAGCAAGAGGAAGACATGGAGATCCTATGTTTATAAATAAGTATGAAATATGGTACAGAAACTTACTGACAAAATTAAAACAATTGTATCAAAGACTTAAAGAAAGTTGACAAATTGGTCACTACCATACCAGAAATTTTAGAACTTTGACAAATTGGTAACGATTGTGCCAGAAATTTCAAACACATTGACCGAAACATTTTCCAAAATACATTCTGAATGTACCTTTGCAAAGGGTGATTATTACAACAAAACCGTTCTCACTCTCAGAGAAAAAACAACATTCCTTTTATCAAGCCCATGACACGTCAGCAGAACCTGAATATATCCACTATTAACTTCTCAAACACGTACCCGATACAGCTCTCAATACACAACTAAGCATTATCAATAAATCTTGAGAAAATGGCTCAATATACGTTGAAAACGTTTTGATCTACAATAGATCAAAAGTTTGCATATTATTGAACATGAACTACAGCTATTCTTAAACATAGTTCAGAAATAGTCAGTAGAAAACGGATTTGAGTTTTGGAGGTCTAAAACTGTTTTTATGAACTTCTGCTCATTACATAAAATTCATGAAGACCAAATACTCTGTATTGCAGTTCTTTTATCTATGTTGTAAAGGAGACCACATCTTTCGGACTCAACGTAACCGTAAGCTAACTTTCCTTTCTCATATTAGTATCTCAGACACAAATGTCAAAAGGCCCCGGATTTAATACGAGTTGTGGCAAACATAGATTGGAGAGCAAACCGGAAGGTCTGTTCCAGTCATACGGGAGATTAGTAAGATTTCAACTTGACTATGGCTCGATTATGTACTGATGAGCAAGCAAATCTTACCTGCAGATGCTTCATCCGATACACAGTCAGGGGCTTAGATTTTGTATCCAAGCATTCAGAACTTCCTCTTCAGAAAGTCTCTATGTTGAGGCAAATGAGTCATCACTTTTTCTCGTACGACCAGAATTGACTCTTCAAAATGCTACCAAGATATCCTCTGATCCATCTAATGCAGCATATGCCGTCTTTAGGCCCAAAAACAAAATTTCTTCTTTTCTTAAGTGATGGGGGCATACGAATTCGTTCTCACCCAGAAGCGGCAAAAATCAACGTTGCAAATACTGCAAAATACTATATTTCCAAAGTACCACTATGGTTACTAAACCCACCAAATTGTCGCCTACAAATCATCTCGTTTTGTATAGTACATTCAATTTAATCGGATTCATCAGTCGTGGCTATACCTCTCTGTATACAAAGATGGAGACAAGATTGTAGCTGCCATTGCAGCACCCCACACGGCACCATCTAAAGACTGTTGCCAGGTGTAACCTTCATTTTTACCGCAGAATAATTGTTTGTTCTGCTTGATTATTTTTTTAAATTAAGATCTTGTTACTGTTAAATGCAAGACAACGGATCAAATTTACGACAAGTAGTAAATATGTCATCATTTGTAAATGTTTCGTATTCTATTGGTTCTTTTGTTTGGTTTTCTTAGCATATTATTCCTATAGTATGTTTGTTTTTAGATATTGTTTTCTCATTAGCATCACGAGCGTCATCTCGAGATGCGCATGAAACATGAATTTATCACCAAGGAACATCCATAAAACTTCACGAGATTGATATTGTCTTGGCAAAATTTGAAAAAAGGGTCGAAATATTATCGTCATAGCAAATGAAATGAAAAACAAACAATCAATTTCATAAACACTAAAACCACGTTTATAGTACAGCATGGGGGGGGGGAGGAATCATGCGATCAAACATAATAAATTTAGGTCTCTCTTCCAAATTCTTGACAACTATAATTTCAAATTGAAACATGAATATCGACTAAATGTTTGAACGCTTATTTTTTGGGTAAAATATTTGTATTTATTTTCTATAAATCGGAAGATGCGTAGGAAATATGAATAGCATATATTCTATATATTATGTTATAATCTTCCTGCTTTATCAAGTTCTCATGATATTTGTATTCTCTTAGTCGAGAAGTAATCTGCCAAATACTTCTGGGTATTACTTTCTCTGCAAATGGTATGAAAGCCGATTTTTTTTTTCGTTTTGTCGTGATCATGACCCAATTTCACCAATATAAGTCTTAAGCTAAGTATAGACGTAAGTTATCTTATTTGGTCAGTTTTAAGTCAGATTTAAATTTCAGCCAATCAGTTCGCTGGATTCAAAAACTGAAATTTAAGCATGAAGTTAACTTTCTTTGGTGAAATTCAGCACAGAGATTTTGCGTTCTAAGCTGGCTACCGAAGATCGAAAATGGACGTTATTTTAGTTTTAATGAAAAAAAAAACCACTTTCATACAGAATTTATTGTTTTTCCAAGAAATGACTGCTGGAAAAAAATGGGGGAATGGACATAATCTGCTGATAAGATTTTAGCATGATATTTAGGTAAAGAACATATTTTACAGATATTATGGAATTCTAATGTTCTGAGATTCAATACTTATCAAAATCTATAACTTCTCCAAGCACAGAAGAAAATCAAAAAAGGAGGCAAGCGGTTTGTGAAGAAAATGACAACTCGATAGAGGAAAAAATTCAAGTGCCAATTTTATGCGCAGGAAATCATTTAAATGTGCGAAATGAGCTTGCAAGTTGAACTGCAGTGCCCGACAATTTATGGCAAGAAATTATGATCGATAATTTAGCAATGTATCTACGTGAATGTTCAAGTTTCCACAGATCTCGGCTTAACATGCATGCAAATTTCCTTATTTCAAGAATGACAGCTGCGGTCAGTGACCAAAATAGACGTAATTCGAAGATCATCAACGATACTACTTTGTCAGGCGTTAGCATGTCATATCATTACCGCAGCAGAATACTTTACAAATGGCATCTTTCACAGATGTCCTGAAATTCTAATATTCTTACATTTCAATACCCATCAGAATCCTCCTGAGAATGCAAATATGTATTTAAAAGAAGACAGAATAATTTGTAGAATAGGTGAAGCAAATTCAGACGCCGGGTCGAGGTGCAGTAAATTGTTTATTTTAAAAGACGAAATATAGTTTTGCAAATCGATCTGAAGAGGAGGACATTCTAAGGCAAGATATTGCGATCTATGCTGTTTGAAATATTACAAGTTTTATGTAAAGTCTTGAAAAAGGCAAGAGCTTGTGTCATATCCTGATTTAGACTTTCTCTGTAGACGTTTTTAATAAACTTCTCAATATGTGGAAAATATTCTTATAGGCCAACAACATGTCTAGAAAAGGTAACGAACTGGTGGAGATGCTGTTTTCTAGAATTCCGCAATCGTGGTAGAAAGTTGTCACATGGACCTGAAATGGACAGAGCGGGGATAGTTTAGTGAAAGGACAAAGGTCAGATGTCAAACAAACACATTTTTTAAAACAATGGGAAGAAATATACTAACGTAACTGCTCTCTAACATGCAATATGATCTTAATCCAAACTACACTACCTGAATATGAACAGATTATACTTTCATTGGTAATCCACATTTCTTCATCATAGAACTAAATGTATAACTTAAGTGAAATTAAAACACTTTCTCTGTCAAGAAAACGGCTTATTCTACATCAGTGAAAGTGGTTATTACTCGGAGAAGGAAAATTAAGTTTTCTGTCTAGAGAAAAGGTTGAATACTCATTCATACGAACATTCCCTATTCACATAATAGATTGCATAAATTGTCCTATTGAAATACTAGGTTACGGAAAGTGTTCTTTCAGACAATAGGTTGCAGAAAATCTCCGATCTGGATCACGTCATATCGCCACCCCTATTACTTCCAGTTTCCACACAGGCGACCCAGAAGCGTGCAGACGGAAGCTATAGGTTCATGTAACCCTCGGTTAATGGAGTGGAGCCGTCAAACCACAGCAAAGCTGAACTGGGTCAAACATGGCCTTGACCATTCACTCTTAGCTTAGAGTGTACTAAACCGTGTTCTTAATAATTCACAAATATCGCACACATGCACAGGCAAGATATAAATATTATTGTGCGAACATATAACATATTAAAGTTAATACAATGAAATTTGTCCACGATAAGAATTATTATAAGAGATTACATAATACTGAAACAATTCTTATCATTTATTATATACACAATGCATAGTTTATACCAGTATGAGAATTAACAAATACCATATGTCGCTCGAGCAGTAAACTCTGTCTAGTAAACCAGCGTCATGCAATGATACATTTCATTGACAATATCTAGAAAATTAAGAATCAACTAACAGAATGCATACACCTTGCCAATCATACATGCAAGATATACAGAAAATAAAATAAAAATATAAACATAGCTCTACGGCTGAAGATATGCTATGACCATCAACGAGACGTCCCCCACAAGGTAAACTAAATGTTTTGTGATTGCACTTTAACAATCACGTTTCATATCAGTAAGAGATAAAACCACGAATGAGATACACACAGTAACCGTGAATTATATCCTTGAATTGATTGGGGGAGAATTTTAATGTAAGTCATGATTACAACATTGAAATTTGCTTTCGTGGAGGCAGTATTGCATTACTGTATTTTGGACCACAACACATAATTATGTTTCCAATTCTGAGACACAATGATTTTGAAAGTGCACGATTATATTTGTTCCTGTCTTATTATAATGATGTAGCGCTATGAAACAAAATTACCCACTAAGACTGAATTGATGATGCTGTTAAAACCTGTCCTTCATTGAAGCAAACTATGATTAAATGAACAAGAGTTTTGACTATGTATTTACCTCTCCAACGTTTCAAGTAGAGTCTGCAAGGTCTTTTAAATGTGCGCCTGACAGATTAGTGTAGAAATGGTTGAGCAATGAATGGATTGTACACGTCATTAATTAATTTTCGACAGGGCATCGTCAATATTTACTTGGTAATACATGGCTTGGTTATGCATAATATACGCTTCTTCGGACGTTTTCAGCTCGTATAAACAATGAAACCTTTGACAGCTTTTGACGCCAGTTTTTACCACATGATAGGCCAGTATAACTGGTGGAATAAGAACCCGGCGACACCCCGAGAAAAATCATAGACCCACAGGAAGCTACTGCCAAGCTTTCTCACATACCCACACTGGCCGAGCTGGAGACTAGAACCCACGCGGACAGAGGTGAGATGGCAGTGATCGATAAAGGCGAGTGTTTTATAGCACTCGGCCAATGGTTAGTGAAAAATGCAAACAAATACGCTAGATGATAACGAAACATGAAAATGTACGGCTCCTTGACTCGGGCATGTTTACAAGTGATGTGTCGATAGTATCGATGCATCGGTATATCGTGATATTTTCTGTCACGATAGGGTATCATGATACAGAGCTCAACTATCGATACTTGACGATAGTTTAGTCTGTTTTTAATAAACCATTTTTAATAGGCATGCTATTTTACAAAGTAACTGTTTGTAACAGGCATGCTATTTTACAAATAACTGTTTGTAACAGGCATAATATTTTACAAAGTAACTGTTTGTAACAGGCATAATATTTTACAAATTAAATATTTGTAACAGGCATAATATTTTACAAAGTAACTGTTTGTAACAGGCATAATATTTTACAAAGTAAATGTCGATAAACCATTATTGTGTTATGTTTCTATTGAATCCTGTATATACCCAGTGGGGAACCTCATGTATACATGCAACTGTTGAACTGTATTACTGACCACTAAAGACTAAACTTTGGACATAATAGGTCAAGTGGTCAGTCACCCATTAAAGACAAGAGAAACTGATTGGTTGGTTTTATTTATAGATCACAAAACATAAATGTGTGTAGGGACAGGTTAGTTCTGTCCATGCTTACTTACATATATGCCAGAGGTATGCAAATGTGTGTAGGGACAGGTTAGTTCTGTCCATGCTTACTTACATATATGCCAGAGGTATGTAAATGTGTGTAGGGACAGGTTAGTTCTGTCCATGCTTACTTACATATATGCCAGAGGTATGCAAATCTGTGTAGGGACAGGTTAGTTCTGTCCATGCTTACTTACATGTATGCCAGAGGTATGTAAATGTGTGTAGGGACAGGTTAGTTCTGTCCATGCTTACTTACAGGTATGCCAGAGGTATGTAAATGTGTGTAGGGACAGGTAAGTTCTGTCCATGCTTACTTACATGTATGCCAGATGTATGTAAATGTGTGTAGGGACAGGTTAGTTCTGTCCATGCTTACTTACAGGTATGCTAGTCCTATAAAGAGCAACTGAAACGTCATTTGAAATGAAGAAGACATACGAGGTATGTAATTTGTATATAAAAGAAATTGTTTTAAACTTTATTTAAAGCATTGTTATGTATATTGAATCTATAATGTGTGTTTAAATTTTGTCCATGATGTTAAATTGTACTTTAGATTCTCGTCACTCGTAAACAGAATGTTTACATTGCATTTGAGTTCAAGACCAGTCTTGTTTACAATTAGACTGTTTTTCCATTGGATTGCTTCACATCCTATTATGATATAGGTCAAGTGAAAATGTGTATAAATAGGGATTTGGTAAACAAATAGCTCATTCCTGTTTTAGATCTGTGGGAATCAATTTTAGATCAGAGTTTACAGTTTGTGCCGTTGAAATCAGATGTAATTCGAGAGGAATTATTTATTTAAGGTTTCGTTAGAATTACTAAAGTGCTCATTGACTTTTGAATTAATACATTACTTTGGACTTTTGTGAGCTTATTAAAACACATTCTGAATTGTATAATCGTGGTATATCAGGACATTCAAGACTATTGGAACTCTTTCGGAATATTCTATATTTTTGGACTTGGGATTAGGACATTTATGATTATTTGGAATTTGAATCACGATATTGTATCACTTGAATTTCAACATGTATTATAGGAAAATAAATTGCTTCTTGATATTACTTAGATGGTTGGTTTCACTTTTTTCTGTTACATATTGTTAAGACCTAGAGTCATAACAATAAAGATTGTTCATGATTCTAAATAGATGTCTCCCTGTTCTTTGAGAATATATAATTTCATATTTTATTATAATGGTGTAGCCAGTAAGAGTCCCAATGCTTTAATAAGTATTTACTATATATTATCTTCAAGTTAATTGTAACCTAACATGTATAGTAGTGCTGTTTGCAATTTCGGAGTTCAAGACATTGCAGTTGATTACAATGTTTTATTGTCTGATGTCTTGAATAAAGTAATTTATATATATGTATTTCAAATACAGGGATGCGATAAATAATTGAATACTGGTATACTAAAAAAATGTATTTTGTTTGTCTCTTTCTTTGAACGTTTATCTGTGTGTCTGTCAGTTAAGTCTGTCTGTTCTTTTCTTAGAATTTGCTCATTGTAATGACGTTCTATGTTCATTGTTGTATATATCTTCATATAGAGAAAATATTTTAAGACAAAGGCATGTAGCTGCTAGAAATCTTAACTTACGACCCTGGTTCCATAAATAGGGTAAGTATAATTTATAATTGCATCATACTCAAGTAATTTGTCACGTTGCTTGATTAATGAATGGTCACAAGTTACTTAGTTCAGCAGTTGAATATTATTTTTTAAAATTACGAAATAACAAAGCTTTCGTCTATATGGATATGTTCAATTGTAACATTGAATATTTGATATTTGTTTTACCTGCCTATCATGAAGTGCAGTTGTAATGATACTATAATGCCATATTCATGCTTTCTATAGGTAAACGGAATTTGCTATATTCTTCGTAATTTAAGTGCTTGTTACCTGTCCATGCATTTTCTCTATCTGTCTATCCTTGGTATGTTCTTTCTTCTTTCCAAATGATAGTAGAATATTTCATCCTTACAGGATGGAAAATTGTGATTTAACTAGTTTTTAAATAATTAGGGTACTGAATATTCTTTCTTTCCAATTTCAGGGTTTAATTTAATGAAAATAATAAAACCAATACCGTGAAACAATGTGTGTTTCCTTTTATATCTGAACATTCCTAGTCCGAACGCAAGAAAGTGTGGAAGTATAGGTCACATTCTGTTACACATTAATTTGGAAAGAAAAACGCCAGAAAAAACCTATAAAACTCCAAACTTTGACCCGCAATTATAAAGTTATTGATGGCTTTTCGCGATTTCTCCGAATTCACACTAGTTTGAGCCACTTATCTCAATTATAAAACGTAATTATTTCAATTTTTGTATAAGGCCTGTCAAGTAGTAATAAAAACAAAATAGGTTTACATCCTTTCAATTTCAAGCGTTGATCAATACAGAAAGACAGAATAGCGACGACAACGATGTTTTTCAGCTGTATTCTTTATTAGACATAATATTCGTAGTTGTAAACTGCCCAATACGATGGCGTCAAGTATCAAAAGGAAAATGATTCCGGCCCCCACAGTCATTCAAGTCTGATGTTTGGAGTGATTTTGGTTTCTTGAAAGAAGACTGGGCGAAGGTTTTGCTTAGAAAGTGTGATGCCGTATTGTTACGACTCTATTAAACTTGGAGTTCTTACTCAACAAATTTGTCAAAGGTTCGGCAATTATGGAAACATTTGAATACAATTTCCGATAATATCCAGCCATACCTAAAAATCGCATCAGTCGCTTTTTACAAACACAGGCACAGGGAATTCAGAGATAGCCTTGACCTGAGGTTCTACGGGTTTTACTTGACCTTGTCACACAATATGTCATAAGAATTTGACACAAGCATGACAAAACTCACTTTTTCTTAAATTAATCGTAAGATTTGCATCACTGAGTCGATCAAGGAATTTCCGAATGGATTCCAAGTGATCTTCCCAGGTGTCGTTGTAGATGGTGATGTCATCGATGTACGCGTCACAATTTTCTAGACCAGATCTTATCATGTTCATAAGACACTGGAATATTGCCAGAGAATATTTCATACCAAAAGGCATCACTTTATATTGATAAAGCCCATATGGAGTTACAAATGCTGAAATTTCTTTTGCCCTTCCGTGTGTGGAATTGTCCAGAATCCTTTTAAAAGGTCAAACTTGGTGACACATTTCGCATTTCCAATTTTATCCATTCTTGGCATTGGAAATGAATCCGTTTTGGTGACACTGTTGATTTGTCTATAGTCAGTACACATGCGGAATATATTCTTTGGCTTTGGCAAAAGAATACATGGTCAACTCCAGTTACTTTTGCTTGGTTCTATAAAATCATTATCCAGTAAATATTGAATTTCTTTCTTCAAATATTCCTGTTTGAGAAGATTCATCCTGTAAGTATGCTGTTTTACAGGTGTAGAATCTACAATGTCAACGTTATGATAGATTTTATTTGTTTGTGTAAGAACATCAGGAAACAAGTGCTCATAATCACGTAATAGCTGTTTTAGTTCATTTCTTTCCTGTTGTTCTAGATGTGAAAGTTTCTGGTCCAGATTGTTCAATAGTTCTGAATTCCGAAGGTTGGTTAAATAACAATAGTTACAATCAGATTGTATTCCATCGTTGACATTTCTCTGCGTGGGACAGGTACAACTAAATTAATTGAATAATTATCTCTGGGCTATCTCTGTCCAAATACTCCGTTAACATATTTATGTTACAAAGTTGTTTTTGTTTCCGCCTTCCAGGAGTATTAATGATATAATTTAAGTCATTTACTTTCTTTTCAACTGTATAAGGACCATACAATTTATCCCGAAGAGGATTTTGAGATATAGGGAAGAGAGCCAGAACTTTCTCATTAGGCTTAAAACTCCTTTCCTGTGTATTTCTGTCATACCTTAATTTCATTTTTGACTGAGGAGAGTGAAGATTAGTTCTTGCTACCTCACAAGCCTTTGACAACTTATATTTGAAATCGGAGACATAGTCAAGAAGATTAATCTTTGAATCTTTATTTGAAACAAGTTTCTCTTTCAATAACTTCAATGGTCCACGGACAGTATGTCCAAAAGCCAGATCAAAAAGACTAAAACTCAGTGATTCATGACTTGATTCCCTAACAGCAAACAACAGCAAATGAACACACGCATCCCAATCTTTCCTGTATCAAAGCAATATGATCGAATCATATTCTTCTAAGTTTGATGAAATCTTTCCAAAGCCCCTTAACTTTCAGGTTGATAGGCAGTAGATTTATGTTGTATGCTTAATTGATGCATAGCTTGTTGGAAAATTCCAGACATAAAATTTTACTCTTGATCCGACTGAACAGATTTGGGAAAGCCAACAACTGTATAAAAAGAAACTTTATCAAAGCTTTAACAATGATTTTAGCTCTAATGTTAGCTTTAGCTTTAACATCAAAACCTGATCTTGTGTGTAAAGGGGGGGGGGGGAGCGCTCCGCTTGCCATTTCTAATTCTTTTAATCTATATTGCATTTCACTTTCTCTCTCTCTCTCTCTCTCTCTCTCTCTCTCTCTCTCTCTCTCTGCATCTGCATTTCCCTCTTCTTTATTTCCCTCTACTTTTTCTCTCTCTTTCTCTGCATCAGCATTTGCATTCCCTTCTCCTCTTTTTTATTTATCTCTCCATCTGAATTTCCCTCTCCTTCGTTTCCCTCTCCTCTTTCTGAGTTTGCATTTGCATCATATTTTTTCTGACGCTGAAGCTTTCTTAATACCGATTCCATCTGAGGGTTTTCAGCTGTAATTCCCTTAATTTCCTATAAAAACCAGATACAGACTTCCCAATCAAACCCAAAGCACTTTTATCCAAAATTTCCTTTCCCACAAAATACTGAATGAAAATATTCCTTATATTTTGCCTTGTTAAAGATGCTCTCCCTTCAGAAAGATCATAATGTCTGCCAAGCTCAAGCAACTCACCCTTTTTCATAGACTATAACCCAACCTGGGTAGGATTTAAAACAAAATTCCCAACCTTAGATGACATTGTGAATGTTTGCTGGTTTCACTAAAGATTTCTCAAAATGTGTGAAATAAAAATCTTTACCAGGGATAATGACAATTACGAAACAAAGTCAATTGAAGTTTGAAAGGCAATTTGTAATATTTCTGAAATGTTTTAAACAAATTCATATAACGGACTAGCACCGAATTGCTGTTAGAACTCTAGGTCTTAAAAACGTAATAGAAAGAAAGTGAAACGAACAATCTAAGTAATATCAACAAGTCAACAAGCAATTTATTTCTCCATAATACAAAGTGAAATGCAAGAGATACTTACAATATTGTGAATCAAATTCCTAATAATCTGAAATGTCCTAATCACAAGTCCAAAAATATAGAATGTTCCGAATGAGTTCCAATAGTGTTGAATGTCGTGATAAAAGATAATGATACAATCCAGAATGTCTTTGAATTAATTCACAAAAGTCCAAAGTAATGTATTAATTCAAAAGTCAATGAGCACTTTAGCAATTCAAATGAATATATTAAGTAAATAATTCCTCTCAAAGTATATCTGATTTCAATGACACAAACTGTAAAATCTGATCTCAAATGCATTCCCACAGACTGATGTAAAACTTTATCAAATCTCTATTTATACACATTTCACTTCACCTATACCATAACAGGATGTGAAGCAATAAAAAAAACCAAAAAAAAAACCAGTCTAACTGTCAGCAAGAACTCAAATGCTTGTAAACACTCTGTTTACAAGTGACCAGAATCTTAAATACAGCTTACCTTCATAGACAAGATTTAACCACGCATTATAGATTAGATATGCATAACATATGCATAACAATATATATATATATATATATATATATATATATATATATATTCTTGCCTTTTATACTAGTATACACAACAATATTTACAAAAGGTAGTTATAAATGAGTCATAATTGACACAGAATTTATGTATGCATGACTTTATAGCTGCATGTATGCTTTGAAAATCTATTAAATTAATGTTAATGGAAAATCTATCTTTAAAACTATCAAAACTTATCCATGAACCATCATCATTAAGGAAATCATTCACAAATCTCACGGCTTTATAAAACAATGTTTTGTAAAATACACTTTTTTCTATTGTAATATAAAGATTAAACTATATTTGTGTTTCTATAAACTTTTCATGTGTGACTAGTTTGAATGATCTAGTCAGTTCTGAATATTCTTCAGAAACCCCTATCCAAAAGGGACTGAGATCGGTTTTTAGTGAGTCAAGAAAATATATTCCTAATAGAAAATAAATTATCAATATTTCAAACTGAAAATTGAAGCAAATTTTTACATTCAGACTCGTCAAACGATATTCTTCTAAGTCATGTAAGTTTCAAAGCATTCACAAAATTAAACATATTTAATCCTACCTTATAATAATCCTTGAATATTTCTTTTGTTTTGACTTCTGACGCATACAAACTTGCAAATGAGTGTATTTAGTTCACTAAGTACCTGCTGGGATGGATTTAGTAATGGCAATACAAAATGATTAATCATGGAGATAGCTAAACTTTTTATCAGTTATCTTTCCAAACGGAGTTAAAAACCTTATGTTTCGCTGAATTAGCGGGTTCTAAAATCCCAAATATTAGATGCAGATATTGCACCTAAGACACCAAGCTCAGTGCAAACCCAATTGGACAATATTTAACGGTACTACCTGTTCTATATCTATCTAAAGTACCTTCGTTTCTTTAATATCTATAATACGACCAGAGCATTTGGAATATTGATATAGAAGATCTAAAGCAGACTTCAGAGATTTCTTTGAATGATCAAGAGCAAGTCATAAATCATCAGCATATTGAGAACCAAACATTGGATATATTACCTATGTTTATTTACCTGCAATTTTTATTTGCTCTTATCATACGGGCTTACAATGTCTGCACAACAGGTAACACATGAGAAGAGTGGATCCTCCTGCGTACACCCTCATAGATTTGACCATTAATAATTACACAAGATTTATTGTTTCGGAAAATTATTTTTGAAAACAATCCCAGATTATTGCCAGTTCTTCAAACTTAAAAGAGTTAATAAATATATCAATAAATGGTCATGCAACTGAGTCAAATGCTTTTTTCAAAATCAACCAAAAGAAGCAATGTAGAAATATTGTTCTTTTTGGTGTAAAACATTAAATGATATAAATTGTCATGTTCTCTCCAATGTATCGCCCTTTTAAAAGCCATATTTGATCCTTGTGTTTAATTGTGGGAAGGACAGTTTTAACCCTACTTGCAATACACGCAGAAGCAATTTTGTATAATACATTAAGAAGTAAAATGGGTTTCCAGTTTGAAATATACAGCTTAGGTGTATAACCATTTAGTATACATATGGACTATATACACATATACGATATACAAAATATACACACAGTACACATATATACACACACTCATTCTTTCTGTTTGGAAGATAAGAAACTAAGTTCATACATAAAGTTAATAGCCTCATCAGAATCTGTAATATATATCTTTCCCGATAGATGTGTTGACTTCAGCAGTGAATCCATCAAATCATGGCGTTTTTGATTAGGCATGTTTTTAGTGTGTAGCTTCTGTATATACTAATATATAACCATTTAAAGAATGTTTCTGTAAATCATTCGATTTATTAATCTCATGATCGACAGGATCAACCTGACGTTTTTTATATAAATTCATATAAAATATGTTTTTCTTTATCAAACATTTCTTTCTGCCTGTTAAGGAACCTTTGCTTTCAACAAGAGGCTGTATCATTTTGTAACAGGATGAAACCTGGTTGGAATCTAGCGAAGACATTTAACACGATCACGTGAATGTGATGTTTACTTATAGATGCAAATTAATGAATGAATCTCAGACACCCTTGCTCACACCCTTACTTCCAAGTCTCATAAACTAAACTATAACAACTGAAAGCCCTACCGTACTCATAGGCAAAAAGTTAAAGGACGGATATAACAAAATGATATCGTTCCTCAATGCATAAATGCATCGATTTTCAGAACGTTATCACCATAAATGATATCGTTTGTCAGCGGATATAATCAATGAGTGGATTTTATCAACAGATATGACTGATATATGGATTTATCAACAGATCTGATTTTTCAATATGTTCATTAACAAGTATGATGGTGCATTAGATTGTCACATATAATGACATTGACTTTTAGGTTCAAAAACCTAACAGACACACACACACACACACACACACACACACACACACACACACACACACACACACACACACACACATATATATATATATATATATATATATATATATATATATATATATATATATATATATATATATTCCCTACCCCGCAGACTTGTTGGTTCAAAACCTTCGGCCCCTCACACTGAGTAAATCAGTATCGTCCCTCGAACCAACGTCACCACTGACCCCAGTTTCCGGGCTACACAACCCCACGGAGTTCGACGAATCCTCGTTACAGCTAAAACTACAATGACTGAGCCGTGTAATACATGACGACTAGACTCATCTACATATCTGTATTGCGACGATATTTATAAAAAAATTAAGCTACACGTATTATGATTGTGGTCATATCCATGGCCAGATAACTCGAGGCAAACGACCCCCCCCCCCCTTCTTCCGCCCTACTGCTGTCGCTTGTGCATTCATCAGTGAGCGAATAGTAGTCAGTATTTCGAAATAGCCAAGGTTAAAACTATACATCTACTTGGTAACACTGTACACGACAACGAAAGCCATCTACGTTTTTGTTCATGTACAACGCAAAGATTTTATTCTTGCACAAAATTCCGTGACACATTTTACTGATATAATTTCTTTTTCTAAATTACAGAAGTTCTCTCCTTCTTCAATTTTTATAGCTCTAACCTTAACCCTCACATCATCCATCTTTTTCTTCCTATTATGTTCCTACTCTTTTTCGTTTTACTTCAGTTTTGGTAATTCATTCACACTCACTGTTTCTCTCTTCTGAATTGTTTATCTCTGCAATCAGTTGATTTTCCTATCGGTTTTGAGATTTTTTTTAAAGATGCATATACAATTATTGTGTCGTCTCATTTCTAACATAAGCATTTTAAAGAAAAGTTATTATAAATTTTAAATCTGACAACGGAATATTATCAAACGTATTTAATTGTTCAGCACAGAAATATTGACGTTTAACTTTTAAGATAACTTCTTTTACTCATCTAACATATTCAAGGTCCTTTAATAATGAATTGTTAAATTTCCAGGATATTATTCTTTCAGTTTTATTTTGGAAAATAAATATCCTAACTTTGCAAGATAATGATCAGTCTTATATCCTGGTTCAACGTTTAAATTTTCAATAATTATGAATAAATTTCCGAAACAAGATAACGTTCAGTCTGGTGTTTTTTTTTTACTGGATTACTCTTTTTTCCAGGTATACCTATGGATCATTATATTATATTCCCTTCATCCATCTACTAAATTATGTTCTATACATATATATGACAACTTCTTTTGCTTTCAACAATTTCTCCACCAATTATAGCATAGTCGTTTGTAAAACTCAATATACCTTTCTTTCATCGCAAGGTAAAATTATGGATTGTCTTATTTTGGTCCATAAACACATTTAAGTGTAAATCTGTCGTTTGCAATGATAATGTCCATGCTAAGCTTTATGTCCGCATTATCCTTTTTTATTCCATAGGGGTGAATTGGAATTATTATTCAATAATTGACTTACTCCGCTTGAATTAGTTGAGTATGTAGGTAACCGAAAGAGTGTTTTGAATAAGTTCCTTCTCGCGGAAGAAGTTTCTTCATGTAGCAAGCGAAGTAATAGTTCAATGAAAGAGCTCATTCCGCAAGTTAGGTATTCATTACAGCAACTTTCATGATGTCAACATGCCTCGAGAGAAAAAACGTGTGTGTGGACAGTTTAAATTGGAGAAACTGACATGCGACATGTATTGTTGTCTATGGAAGCCGTATTGATTATTCCCATCATCTACCCAGGTAAATGTAAAGAGCGATCTGATTGGTATCATCTACCCAGGTAAATGTAAAGAGTAATCTGATTGGTATAATCTGCCCAGGTAAATGTAAAGAGTAATCTGATTGGTATCATCTACCCAGGTAAATGTAAAGAGCAATCTGATTGGTATTCCCATCATCTACCCAGGTAAAGGTAAAGAGTAATCTGATTGGTATCATCTACCCAGGTAAATGTAAAGAGTAATCTGATTGGTATCATCTACCCAGGTAAATGTAAAGAGTAATCTGATTGGTATCATCTACCCAGGTAAATGTAAAGAGTAATCTGATTGGTATCATCTACCCAGGTAAATGTAAAGAGCAATCTGATTGGTATCATCTACCCAGGTAAATGTAAAGAGTAATCTGATTGGTATAATCTGCCCAGGTAAATGTAAAGAGTAATCTGATTGGTATCATCTACCCAGGTAAATGTAAAGAGCAATCTGATTGGTATTCCCATCATCTACCCAGGTAAATGTAAAGAGTAATCTGATTGGTATCATCTACCCAGGTAAATGTAAAGAGCGATCTGATTGGTATTCCCATCATCTACCCAGGTAAATGTAAAGAGCAATCTGATTGGTATCATCTACCCAGGTAAATGTAAAGAGCAATCTGATTGGTATCATCTACCCAGGTAAATGTAAAGAGCGATCTGATTGGTATTCCCATCATCTACCCAGGTAAATGTAAAGAGCAATCTGATTGGTATTCCAATCATCTACCCAGGTAAATGTAAAGAGCTATCTGATTGGATCACTTTCTTTCAGCTGCATCATATCAGATAGCTGAGCAAATACATACTGCTTCAGCTAGGTACATATGCCAAGGGTAGATATCAAACGAAGTGGATCGACAACCCTTGGCTAATGAAGATGATTCCCAGGCAGTCGGTTTGAAATTTTAACATTTTTCAATGAAGTCTGTATCTAGAATAAAGTATACTGAATACAAGAAAATTAAATACATCCCTTTTTCTTGAGATCTCCCACCTCTGACAAGTCAATGTGGCAATATTTATTGACACATATATACACTTTAAGAAAGTCATGTAGTACTATTGTAATTATTTATGTGCAGAGATAATATATAAACTGTATACAGCTGATTTTGTTAATAAACCATACATAGTTATAATGTTTAACAATAATGCTGTATATTGTACAATTTCAAGAATACTGCTGCTAAAGCTGGTGGTGATTTGGTGTATAGACCAAGATTGAGGTTTGCCATAACAGAGTAAGATCAACGACAAGATAACAAAGAAAACTGATACGATGTTTGAAGAAACAGTTAGTGTAAAAAAGTAGAGAATTAAAGAACGAAGATCACAGAACGGACAACAGTGACAACTATAAAATTTAAATCAGATGCAGACCAACTAACTCTTTACCTAATAAATGATCGGCATTGGTGAACGAGTATATTTAAAGGCGGGTGGGGGGAAACAAAAACAGCAAACTAGTAACTATTTTTCAAATACTCAGTATAATATAATGATATCCAAGTTGGGCAAAAACATCACAACAGTCTTATACATTTTGGGAGATGAAAAAACATCAATGCAGTAAGAAATATAATTTATTTCTGACTATATGAAAAGTGCTTGAGTTGAATGTGTGTATGTAGCACACTGTTGCTTACAAACCAAAATAGGTGCCACTGAGGTACTTTTGTATATTTCAACTCTTTTGTCCTCTATAACGAGATTAACTTCTCAAGTTGTAAAATCTAATGAATACCTTACCTATCTTCAAGATTTATATTAGCATAAGGTGAATACTCGAGTTGTTTACCCATGTTTATTAGTATTCTGCAAAGGATATTGTAGTCTCAGGAAGTGCGGAAATAGCCAGCTTGACTGGTTATAACTGTAGTTTTTTGTTGGTACCTACATGGAAAGTTAAGATTACACTGATCGACTGTTTCTAATAATAGTACACAATTGTTAGAAAATACATTTATCAACTATACCCAGAGTTACCTCACTTCATGTTCTACATGTTACACCAAGCCTCATCAACGCAATCCAGATTCTTGATTTTGTCCAAAATTCTGGTAGTCTGTTTAGTTAGGTCCTCTTTTATAGCAACGCCTGAACCTTTCAACTGTTTTCTATTTCTGAGCACCTAGAAGTTCTTATTCCAGGATACGAACTTGCAGATAACTGGCAGGTTTTGAGTTATTATCTAATGTACAGAGTAGATTTACAATATTTTTATATCGCTTTTTTATATTTCTATTCCCACCTTTCGCTGCAAACAATCATCCACTTTTTCGGCAGTTTTCTTCTCGGTTTTTTATATTTTATTTTTATATCTCTATCATCCATCCACATTTTGACAGACTCACTTTCTGACTCTTTTTCGTGTATCTCAATCTTTCTTTTCAGCTGTTTATTTCAATCTTAATGACTTCCACTTCTTCTCTCATTTTATTAAATTCCTGCAAAATTTGTACAATCTCAACCTTTAAATCTTGATGCATTTCTTTCTTCGGCGTCTGTAGTGTTCCCTCAGTTTTAGTAACCAGTTAGTTCAGTTTAGATTCAATATACTCCCTAGAAGTCATGTTGTCAATTATTTGAGTGCGAGAGTCCAGATTGACTTCTATTTTTCCGTCTGACTTTGCGGCGAATTCTCTGTATTTTCAAGCTGTCATCTTACAAACTGTCTTATAGATGTTTGTGAAGGAGACAGAGAGATATTTTCGGTGTATGACACCAGTCTGTACGGTGTTACACTCTTTGGCGCATTCTTATTTTTCTCTCTATCCATCTGTGATTTGGTGCGAAATTTAAATCTAAACTTTAATGTACTTTGACTTATTTACCCCACCAAGGATAAATATATTGGTTATTACTGTTGTAGGCTAAGACATGTACATTAAATGTCATTCACGCTGATACACAACACGTATAATGCGTATTCTGAAGAAATTACTACATTGTCTAAAATATGTAGCACTTAATAGTCAGCATATAGAATATACTTAGTACTCATAACGTGAAGTCGTATTTATGAAAACACCGTTTATTTCTCAGAATGATCACAAACATAACCTACTGAATAGATATTTTTGCATGGCCGTGCACCCGTGCATCGCCATCTTACTAGCATGAATCGGATGTGGCCATTACCAATAAACGTTCCTCTAGAACTCTGAAGAGTTTTGATATGAGGTCCCAATAAACGTCCACAAAATGAATCGTTCACTTCAACTACCTGTATCACCTTTATTTTGAAATACTATGAGGTCGTTACCATGTAGTTTTTGATAATTATCGAGCATCTTCATCACGGTACAGCGAACAGAGCAGTAGAATACATCACAAAGAGAGCTAGTCATGGAGTTAATAATCCCGGAATACGCCCTGAATGCCTTGAAGGGCCTTGGCCTTTCATTGGCTACAGGGTGGAACTTACAAACACAGGAGAAGAGAACCACCCTTCTCCTGATATGGGAGGAAAAAAGATATTATAATGAAGAAAGAACCCCAAGAGATTGGAGAAAAGGGGGACCATGGAGAAAACAAACGCAGACTCAACAGAGGGAGCGACAACCGTTTACTCACCCGAAGCCGACCGGCCCTGCCATGGTCCCAAAACCAGGAGCGCCACCGCCGCCAACTCCACCCCCAGCGGCAACATATGTAGCTGGGACACAGGGGGCAGAGTCTTTAAGGAAGACAACGGAGGAGAAGAATAAGGAGGAGAAAAAGATGGGGCCACGAAAGAAAGCGGCGGAAGGGAGGAAGGACGGAAGCTTCACCACCACCACCACTGTCCACTTCCATACCACAGCTAGAGGGGAGCAAAATAAATCTAACCGGTACTCCCCACCAACAAGCATGGCAATATATATATCGTATGTCCCTGCATGTTGGAATGAGTGAGGAAATATGGGAGGAAAAAAATTTAGCCTTGAATTTCATCGAGGACCATAGGACAGTTATGGCGACTGAGAGCAGAGGAGGGGGAAAAACCAGGAGGACTCGCATAAAAAAGCCGCAGCACTCTTCAAGGACATGGGGACGAGATACTGTGAAACCCCGGTCCCACTATCAGCGCTATTCTGCAATTATTTGATCGCCTACCACCAGCTAGACGTCCCCCCTGTAAAATTCGAGGACTGGATGAGTGATCGAGACATACTTCACCTCATTGATCCAGGTAGCTCAGATCGCCCATCAAGGGTTCTACGGCTGCCTGAACAACTGCAGGAATCCATTCCGCTGCCAGGGGTAATACCCAGCCCTTTTAAGGGCTAAAAAGTTCTTTTAAATTCCTCAAGGTTTTCATTTTGGCTTGAAAACCTTTTTGAATATAACTTTATTTCAACGCAAATATGATCAATTATCCACCGAATCACAAGATAACTTGATAACATCTGATTAAGATCACAAAAATTGAATGGGTTACTTAAACCAAAATTTATTCATTGTTTTCGGAAAATATATGTACATTTTGTACACGAAATTTCAAAATTTACAGGAGAATAGGAAAATTGATAAGACTGAGTAAATGTGACCGCAATTACAATATGTGGCTAACACACAATTGGTAATAGGGACAGCCCGACTTAGTTAACTGGGCAGAATTTGATCATGTACGTTCATAGAGTATCAGAATTTCGTCACGCTTCGCGCCTCCCTTGCCTAGCCCGTGCTGCCTGCCACTCCTGACATCAACAAAGTAAGTGCGCTTTGCACACCCCAGTTAACCTGTAAACATTGTGGTTCTATTCCTATGTACAGGTATAAAGTAAATTATACACACCCTCCAATATCGCGCCTTCAATGAACCCCCTTAATTGTGGGGAAACCATGCA
This sequence comes from Margaritifera margaritifera, assembly GCA_029931535.1. Lineage (NCBI taxonomy): Eukaryota > Metazoa > Mollusca > Bivalvia > Unionida > Margaritiferidae > Margaritifera > Margaritifera margaritifera. The sequence goes on along the minus strand of JAQPZY010001089.1, from coordinate 834,464 downwards.
GCGATGGAGAGGTGTATACAAATCGTTTAATACGCATTAACGTGTCAGGTGTGCTGCAAACTGACAACACACCTGTCCACAACCTTAGTGTGCTCAGCACACAACCTAACTTGCTTCGCACGCACTAGGGGTAAATAGACTTACATGGTCGAATGACCGAACACGTCTCTAATTCAAATTCTCCCTCTCTCTCACTGCACGTGCAGGCGCAGATAATTTTATAAAACGTTATTTTTTTTACTAATAATTAGTGTTAAACTTATTGACAGGTTTAAAGAAACAAAAATGTTATAACAAAATATTCAGAACTTTTGAATACACCTCGTATTTACTCTTTTAAAAGGTATTTTTTTACCTTAACTGTTTCACCTAAAATGAAACCACTATTGGTGTGATTTTGTTGCATATATGTTTTACCTAATATACACATTGATCAATATGTCGATACCATCTTTCGATTTAAGTATGTAAAATAGATGTTTATCTCTATTGTTCACAGATCTATATATTTTTGTCTATACTTATATCTAGCTGTCATAAACACACACTCTATCTCTCTCTCTCTCTCTCTCTCTCTCTCTCTCTCTCTCTCTCTCTCTCTCTCTCTCTCTCTCTCTCTCGCTTGCCTTCTCTGTCAGGTTCTGAAATAATCGATCATGTATTAACATATATTTCCATAAATGAGAACAACAAAAAGATGAAAACCAATGTATTGATATAACTCGTTTCTATTCCTATTTCAGTTTTGCCTGTAAATGGGTTTAAGAGATTCAAATATTGTCTCCGAGCTCTTGCTTGTTTTCAAAATGACATTTTTAAATTTCTTTTTTACAGTAAAGACCACAAGCCATCACTAGATTCAATATAAGACTTGTAAATCCATTTCTACAAACCTAATGGAATCAGAATAAAACGATATTATCGCAAGGAAACAATGCACTGGAGGATATAATGAGGATCATCAAGGTAACAATAATCCTAAACTTGTGTCGTATAAACGAATATCTAGAAATGTACCAGAAATATTAGATAAAATCAGAAAAACGATTGTTATATATCGATGCATTTCACCCATACATAACTTTTATTCCACTTTAATCATCAATCAAACATTGTCCACTGATGATAAGAATACAGTCTAACCTGTCTTAAGCATCCTCCTATGGTAAGTGAGAACAGTGACTTTCTAAGACAGGTGGCTGCTCAATGCAGGTTTATTGCCTAAAAATGTTGTTTACAGTACTTTTCGAAAAACTGTCTGTTTACAAGACGTAGTTGCTTAATACCGGGGATCTTTAAGGCAGATTTGACTGTATATTTCATATTGCGTGTAAACTATATTAATTACCATAACCATTTTCAGGCCGAACATTTTCTTTTATTGTTTTCTTCTTTTCTCCAACACTGCTGAAGCCCACCCCCACCTCCGGATAAAGAACTTAAAACAAACAAACAAACAAACAAAGAGTGACCATTTTATATTGATTTTAGAGTACAGATTATAAATATAAACGTACTAAAGTGAAAGGTAATTTGTACTCTCCTTGAAAACAAAAAGTTTAAGTTGGAACTTTTAGACTTTTTTGTGGTTAAGCAGCTCTATCTTCCAGATAGGATTCAAACTTATTCTCAGATTACATGAATGCCATAAAAGTTCAGTCATATACATCGCCTGTATCAAACTTATTATCTGATTAGAGGAATGCCATACAAAAAACTCATTTATATACATCGCCTGTATAAAACCCCTTCTGGTAGAATGGAGATTTGAGACCTAAATTAAAATAAATACTAGTCATGGAAGAACAGAAAATAATTTACACAGGATTCCGTCACATCGGCTTACTTGAAGACGCGACGTTAGGGTAATTGCACTGCACAGACAATAATAGCGGATATTGAAATTTGATTGTGGAGCGAGGATGCAGACAATATTTGTTTTAGCATTTGCAGATGATTAATTAGCTCAAGATTAGAGTCTGTGTCCATATTACTATTAAATAAATGCTTGTCATAACATTCTTTATGGTTCTTTTGCTATTTATAGACTTTTATTCAAATACAGCTCTAGATTAAAAATTTTGAAAAAACAAAGCTAGTGAAGCACCAACATCAATTACCTCCCTTTAATTTATATTGACGTAAACAAATTAATAAATTGAGGACTACAATAGAATACATATCATATGACTCTCTGTGTCACCGACCTTGGATCAATGGAACAGTTTAACAAGATTTCGTTTGCACAGCACAAAATGTATGACCAACGCGAATCGATGCAGATTTTTCCCCAATTTCACAGACCATTCAACCAAACATCCGCATAAGGAATCTATAATCATTTTTTTCCAACGTTCATATAACAATTTTTTTCTAATTTAACAATGTTTTTCTTAATCAAAGCTGTGCTAGTGCGAAAAACTCTGGTCTTTAACAATATCACTCTTTGCTGTCGAAAGTGTAGCGCATTTTGTATCAATTGAAAAGTCATACATACGCACAACTAAATAAGTGTTTGTTCGGAATCAACGGAACTCGTTTTGTATGGCATATGAATAAGCCGATGCCGTACTATTCTGTATCCATATGTCATATAAAATGAGTTCTTTCTCCTAACTTGGAATACAACACCTATTTGGTTGTTGTATTTATCACACACGCACACACACACACACACACACACACACACACACACACACTTTTTTCAATATGCACATATTTAAATATACTGTTTTCATAGAATTCAAAGCACGTTTATAGCTCTAATAAATACATGTGGTTAACAGTTCCATTCTGGGAGAATGCAGAATTATTTTGGAGAGCTATATGCAAAAACGAACTTTACACCTGCATAAACGCCATGCCAAAGACGTGTGATTAAATGGATGATTGCTGTAATCATGTCTTTAAATGCAACAGTTTATGCTGCTTCTCTCTGTGTGCAAAGTTAACCCGATGAATGACATGAAGTAGGATATCGTTTAATTTGGTAAAAAAAGAAAAAGATAACTTCTTGGGCGTTGAATAACTTAGCTTCTTGGGCGTTGAATAACTCATATTCAAGGAGTAAAAATCAATCGGCTTTCTGTTGATAGAACTTATCTGCCATTCAATTACGTTTAACGATCTTGGTTGTACCCACTCTCGGCTTTCTGTTGATAGAACTTATCTGCCATTCAATTACGTTTAACGATCTTGGTTGTACCCACTCTCGGCTTTCTGTTGATTGAACTTATATGCCATTCAACTACGTTGAACGATCTTGGTTGTACCCACTCTCGGCTTTCTGTTGATAGAACTTATGTGCCATTCAATTACGTTGAACGATCTTGGTTGTACCCACTCTCGGCTTTCTGTTGATTGAACTTATATGCCATTCAATTACGTTGAACGATCTTGGTTGTACCCACTCTCGGCTTTCTGTTGATAGAACTTATGTGCCATTTAATTACGTTTAACGATCTTGGTTGTGCCCACTCTCGGCTTACCATCGATTCAAAACAGTTTTCGATACATAATGAATATTTATTTCATCGTTAGTGTTTGAGCATAGGGATATTTCTCTATCACATCAAAACGAAACAGCAGATCTCTTGAGGTAAAAGTAAAGTTCTAGTAAGATATTTGGACAGTTATGTTGGGTTGTGAGGTCAGACTGCATTCCCTAACGTAAGCACGGAATCGTCAAAACCAACAGTAGCGGCATGGGTAATCGATTTAAACAGGGGTTAGCAAAACTAAGTAGTATTGTATAGAACCGTACCTGCCACATAACGATAAACAGACTATTTATCCTTTCAGACATAGTAATTAACACATAATTTGTGACTTGTATAAAGTATTTACGTACAGTCTACTTTTCGTGCAGCATCACTTAATCACATGATCGCCAAATGGACTCAGGTCACAATTAATACTTCCGGTTCAGTACCCACGAATGTAGTCCCAGTCTATTTTTTAGAGCATTTTTCCTCTCTCATTTGTGGTGATGTATGCATTAGATTTAGGCATTCTTGGTATTGATTTAAATGAATTGTTTATTTTTTAGAATATGAGCATTATGGTGTGGTTGTCTGTGTGCATTTTGGCGACAGTGCACGGTGAGTAATAAGGCATTGGTGCTGATCCGGAAGTGAAATATGTGACCCATTGCACGTTGCTTTGTTTACAGTCCAGTCTCTCAAAAGAATGCCGGTTAACCTATGACAAGAACTTCACCGTGAGTTCATCTTTGCAGATACTTTAGATCAACATATGATTTATTAGGATTTGGACACAGTGGAAAGTTCAGTACTGGCAAACAAATTAGGATTTGGACACAGTGGAAAGTTCAGTACTGGCAAAATAACGTAGAGTCTATATCGGAAAATTAATTGTGGTCTGAGGCCAAATCTCTCAACATCAGTATTCGATCGCAATCGGCATGTTCCATGCATAAATTGTCTGTATCATGTGCTCCTTTGACCTCTGACACCAAGAAACATGTAGGCCACACTGTTTGGGTCACGTGAATGTAGGCAATATTTATGTACGGTGTCCAGTTTGTAAACACTGCAAATTTGGCTCTTGCGTTTTAGTTGCATGTCTCACATGGTGGAAGTCGATACACTCGACAAGAATGTGTTCCATTGTTGATGACGATCGAAGATCAATATAATTTTTTTCTCTGATTAACAGATCTTTTTCCCTAATAATATTTATCTATTTCTATTTTTAAAACCTAATTTATGTATTTATTTATTTACTGATTTATTTATTGCCAAATTTTAAAAATGTGCTTGCATAAAAATGAATTAATGTGGGGAAGAAGGGAACTTACTTTCCTGCGTTGCGCGTATAGCTTTATATCACTGAAGCTTATACCATGTTTCTAATTTTTTTCTCTCAAGACTTCTCAGACTGAGGATTTAGTTCAATCCGACGTTATTTATTACGTAAATCCGCCTTGTCAAACTGGGCTGCCCTTACTGTCTTGTTATTATGTACGAACAATAATTCTTGGATAAAGTTCACCTTCAATAGAAGGTGCCAGATGCTCGCATAAACAAGCAGTAATTGGAAACATTCTGCATAATATAGAATTTGGATCAGAAGTTAGAGACGGGTAACGTGCAGTAGGAAATAAAAAGCTAAAAAAAAAAAAAAAAAAAAGATAAAAAATTATACTCTGTAATGGGTTTTATCTGTTTCACTGCAATTAGATTTTCGCACTTCTCTAGCGACGTTGAAAATTGAGTGAAGATCCATTCTTTATTCCTTAGCAAGCAACGTTGCCACGAAAAATATTATCAAACGGCAACGTAATAGATCATGCAAATTTTAAATGGGCAAGATATAATTGCTCGTCTTTGTTGAAAAAAAAACAATTACTGATTGTACATGATATCATTCAAATGTCGATTTCCCCGCTATTGGGAATGGTTGTTTCACAGTATGACATTGATCAAAGCACGTACATGTAGAACTATCTTGATGTAATATGTAATGTAAAAGCTCGATTGGACATCAATCACTCCAAGGATAGGTTTTGTATCCGAAATTTTATTTTCACCAACTCTAAGAAGAAAGATTAATGTTTAGATTTTCTTCATTCCCCGACCGGCGCTAATTGGAACACGTATTATCAGTGGTGGCGCGAGGGGTGGGGGTGGGTCATGGGTCAATTGCTCCCAATCGTCCGGCAAGGATGGAGGGGGGGGCGACGTCGGCAGCTTTTTTTATTGCAGCTGTAACCGTGGCGTAGATGGGGGGTGGGGGTGGTGGAGGTTGGCAACTGACATAAAAAGTAGGGGCGCCAAAAAAAAAAAATTGCCCCCGGCGGCCTCGAACCTTCGCGCCGCCACTGTGTATTATCAACCACTGTGTGGTATCATATACGTACAATATAATGTATTAACCACTGTGTGGTATCATATACTTACTATATAATGTATTAACCACTGTGTGGTATCATATACTTACTATATAATGTATTAACCACTGTGTGGTATCATATACTTACTATATAATGTATTAACCACTGTGTGGTATCATATACTTACTATATAATGTATTAACCACTGTGTGGTATCATATACTTACTATATAATGTATTAACCACTGTGTGGTATCATATACTTACTATATAATGTATTAACCACTGTGTGGTATCATATACGTACAATATAATGTATTAACCACTGTGTGGTATCATATACTTACTATATAATGTATTAACCACTGTGTGGTATCATATACTTACTATTGTTATGTATGATGTTTATATAATATTATAAATATTTTAGGAAATTATGAATGTTTCTTCACTTTAATATTTGCTTAAATCTCTTATCAGGAAAAACATGTTTAACTAGTGTCCTTGAATTAGGTTGTTTTGATCAATATGTTTTCTCAATTTGAAGGTCAAGGTTGGATTTTTGTTTACAAGTAAAATTCCATTAAGATGACTCACATTCTAGAACATTCTGTCATGTGACCAATCTTTATATATATCATGTTTAGTGGACATTTATTCAGTTTTGACATTACCATCAGTCTTGTAAAGAGCTATTACAGTTGTGAAAATTCATTCCAAATTCTAAGAGAGGAATTATTTTAAATATTCATTGGATTATAACAGTGCTCATAAACTTTTGGATTTTGGATTTTTAATTGATGATTTTGGAATTTAAGTGAACTTATTCAGATATTTTGGAATACTTCATTTTGACATCAGCACATCAAAGATTACTAGTACATCAGGACTTTGGAGACCAGTAGCACATCATAACATTCAAGGACACAGCCGTGAAATCAGAACATTCTATATTTAGGACTTGTGATTAGAACAATCATTCTTATTGGATTATTAGGATTTCAAAACACATTACTGTAAGTGACTTTTTGATTTTTCATTTTAATTATCTAGTAATAAATTGCTTGTTGATTTTTACTTGATTTGTTGGTTTCACTTTCTTTCTGTTACATTTTTCTTAGACCATCGAGTCGTAACAGAAATTGGGGGCTCGTCTTCTGGGATCTGAATTTCTTTAAAGCATATTAGAGATATTAAATTTATCTTTGAAATTCATATTGATTTTGTCTCGGAATTTTTTTTTTTGTCTTTGGCAAAGATTTTTAATAGAGAATTTTTTTTTGTGTGAAACCAACAAGCATTTACAATGGCATCTAATGTTCAGAATTTCATTTCAAAACCTACCCAGGAGGGGTTAGAGTGCATGAGAAAGGATGAGTTGCTCGAGCTTGCCAGAAAATACAGTCTATCTGAGGCAAAAGTATCATTGACAAAACAGGAGATAAAGATTATTTTAATTCAGTATTTAGTAGGAAAGGGAATTTTTGAAAATAGTGCTTTAAGTTTGAAGAGAAAGTCTGTATCTGGTTCTGACAGGAAATTAAGGGAATTAGAGTTAAAGAACCAGATGGATTTAGAATTGGCAAAGCTTCAGATTCAGAGAGAGAGAGAAAAAGAAGAGAGGCAGATACAGATGGAGAGAGAGAAAGAAGAGAGGCAGATACAAATGCAGAAAGAAGAGAGGCAAATGCAGAGGGAGAGAGAGAAAGAGGAGAGACAGATGCAGATGCAAAGAGAAGAAAGGGAAACGCAATTTAAATTAAGAGAATTAGAACTGGCAAACAGAGCACACTCCACTCCTTTAAACACAAGTCCAGGTTTTGATGTTACTAGATATATTAGGTTAGTACCCCCTTTTCAGGAAAAAGAAGTAGATAAATACTTTCTTCATTTCGAGAAAATAGCTGAAAACTTGAAATGGCCCAGAGAGCATTGGACTTTGTTGTTACAAAGTGTACTTATTGGCAAAGCTCGTGAAGTCTACACTTCACTGTCAGTACAACAAAGCATTGATTATGATGTGGTTAAGGAGTACATCTTGAAAGCTTATGAGTTGGTACCAGAGGCATATCGACAAAGGTTTAGGAATTGTAGAAAAGAAACTGGACAAACTCATGTCGAATTTGCAAGGGATAAAGAACAACTATTTGATAGGTGGTGCTCAGCCAAGAAAGTTGATCAAGGTTATGATAACCTCCGACAGCTCGTATTAATTGAAGAGTTCAAGAGGTGCATCCATAGTGATGTTAAAACCTATCTTGACGAGCAGAATGTGGAAACTTTGGAAAATGCTGCTCGTATGGCTGATGATTATTCCTTGACTGACAAAATTTCATTTGGCAGTAAGTCGTCCTCTCAGCAGTTTTCTGGTAAAAAACCATTTCAATCTCATTCGAGTACTTCCAAATTTCACAACAGCACAACTGTTAGGAATCAAACATCTGATAAGACTGATCAGAAATCCTTATCTCTTCCTACGTGCACTTATTGTAAAAAGAAAGGGCACCTTATTTCTGATTGCTTCAAGTTGAAAAATAAGCAACAGAGTAAAGACAGAGCTTTTCCAAATGCTCTTATTTCAAAGAGGTCAAGGTCACGGTCTTGTATTGAAAGCAATACATTTGTTGGGTCAAACAAACCCCAGTCTGATTCTATTTTGGAGGCTTATGAACCATTCATGTCAGAAGGTTCTATATCACTTATTGGTGATTCTGCCAAGCCTATCCCAATTAAAATATTAAGGGACACTGGAGCTTCTCAGAGTCTTTTATTATCAGGTACTTTGCCTTTGTCTGAGGAGTCTTCTTCAAGTGAAAGTGTTCTTGTTCAAGGAGTAGAGTGCGGCTTTGTAAATATTCCTCTTCATTGTGTAAATTTGGCATCAGACTTAGTTTCTGGACCTGTGACTGTTGGGGCAGTGACTTCTTTACCCATAGAGGGTGTTCATTTATTACTAGGCAATGGCCTAGCTGGAGATAAGGTTGTGGTTAATCCACTTGTAACTGACAAGCCTTGTTTGGATCAGAAAGTTGATCCTGTCGAAACTGAAATCCCTGATTTGTACCCTGCTTGTGCAGTTACTAGAGCTATGGCAAAAAGAGCTCTTGAGAGTGATGTTGATCAGGATATTATTCCTTTAGGTGACACATGTATTGGTCAGTCTTTTGATGAGGTCACTTTTTCCTCAGGTATTGATCAATCAAACGGTATTGATCACAGTGATCCTCTTTTGGCAACTCATTCTCTTTGTTCTAATCAGGATGACAAACGACAATCCCTTGTCGTTGAACAGGAGCAAGATCCCGAGATATCTTGTTTGTTTCAGAGGGCTATCAGTGAAACTGAAGCCACACAAGTTCCAGTGTGTTACTTTGTGAAACATGGGGTCCTTATGAGGAAATGGAGACCACCTGATGTACCCGCTGGTGACGAGTGGTCAGTGAGCTATCAAATTGTTGTTCCTAAGTCATATCGACAGGAAATTCTTAATTTAGCCCATGAAACTCCTTTGGCTGGTCATTTAGGAGTCCGTAAGACTTATCACAAGATCTTGAATCATTTTTATTGGCCGAAACTCAAAAGTGATGTTTCTAAATACTGCAGATCTTGTCACACTTGTCAAATGGTAGGAAAACCCAATCAGAAGATACCTAAGGCTCATCTGCAACCTATTCCTGCATTTGATGAACCATTTAGTAGAATAATAGTAGACTGTGTTGGTCCTTTACCTAAAACCAAGTCGGGGAACCAATACTTGTTGACCATCATGCGTACATCTACAAGATTTCCAGAGGCAATTCCTCTGAGAAATATAAAAACTAAAACTATTGTGAAAGCTTTGGTGAAGTTTTTTACACTTGTTGGCCTTCCCAAATCTGTCCAGTCAGATCAAGGGTAAAATTTTATGTCTGGAATTTTCCAACAAGTTATGCATGAATTAGGCATCCAACAGTTTAAATCTTCTGCCTATCACCCTGAAAGTCAAGGTGCTTTGGAAAGATTTCATCAAACTTTGAAGAATATGATTCGATCATATTGCTTTGATACAGAAAAGGATTGGGATGAGGGTGTTCATTTGTTGTTGTTTGCTGTTAGGGAATCAGTTCAAGAGTCGTTGGGTTTTAGTCCCTTTGAACTAGTTTTTGGTCATACTGTCCGTGGACCATTGAAATTATTGAAAGAGAAACTTCTTTCAAATGAAGATTCAAAGATTAATCTTCTTGATTATGTCTCTGATTTTAAATACAAGTTGTCAAAGGCCTGTGAAGTAGCAAGAACTAATCTTCACACTACTCAGTCAAAAATGAAATTAAGGTATGACAGAAATTCACAGGAAAGGAGTTTTAAACCTGGTGACAAAGTTCTGGCTCTCTTTCCCATACCTCAGAATCCTCTTCAGGCTAAATTTTATGGTCCTTATACCGTTGAAAAGAAAGTAAATGACTTAAATTATATCATTAACACTCCTGGGAGACGGAAACAGAAACAACTTTGTCATATAAATATGTTAAAGGAATATGTTGACAGAGATAGCCCAGCTAATTATTCTGTTAATTTAGTTGTACCTGTCCCACACAGTGAAGATATCAACGATGGAGTACGATCAGACTATAGTGACTCTGGTATAACCAATCTTCGGAATTCAGAAATATTGAACAACCTAGACCAGAAACTTTCACATCTACAACAACAGGAAAGAAATGAACTAAAACAGCTATTACATGACTATGAGCACTTGTTTCCTGATGTTCCAACACGAACAAGTAAAATTTATCATGACGTTGACATTGTAGATTCTGCGGCTGTGAAACAGCATCCTTATAGGATGAATCCTCTCAAACAGAACTATTTGAAGAAAGAAATTCAGTATCTACTGGAGAATGATTTCATAGAACCAAGTAAAAGTAACTGGAGTTCTCCATGTATTCTTGTTCCCAAGCCAGATAATACATTCCGTATGTGTACTGACTATAGAAAAGTCAACAGTGTCACCAAAACTGATTCATTTCCAATCCCAATATTGGACGATTGCATTGATAAAATTGGAAATGCGGAATATGTCACCAAGTTTGACCTTTTAAAAGGATTCTGGCAAATTCCACTGACGGAAAGGGCAAAAGAAATTTCAGCATTTGCAACTCCAGATGGACTTTATCAATATAAAGTCATGCCGTTTGGAATGAAAAATTCGCCTGCAACGTTTCAACGTCTGATGAACATGATAACATTTGGTCTTGATAATTGTGACGCTTATATCGATGATGTCATTATCTACAACAACACCTGGGAAGATCATTTGGAAACCATTCGAAAATTCTTCGATCGACTCAGTGACGCGAATCTGACAATTAATTTGAGCAAAAGTGAGTTTTGCCATGCTTGTGTCACATTTTTAGGACATATTGTGGGACAAGGTCAAGTTAAACCTATAGAAGCTAAGGTCAAAGCTATCTCTGAATTTCAAGTTCCAATTTGTAAAAAGCAACTGATGCGATTTCTAGGTATGGCTGGATATTATCGGAAATTTTGTTCCAATTTTTCCACAATTGCTGAACCTTTGACAAGTTTATTGAGTAAGAAAGCCAAATTGTATTGGTCTGACAAGTGTCAGGAATCTTTTGACAAGTTAAAGGCCATGCTTAAGAATGCACCAGTTATTTCTGCACCAAATTTTAGCCAATCATTTAAAATTATCTGTTGATGCAAGTGATGTAGGGGTTGGTGGAGTATTGATTCAGGAAGACAAAAGTGGTGTGGATCACCCTGTGTTATTTTCTAAAAAACTAAACAAGCACCAGAAAAAGTATTCCACAATTGAGAAGGAATGTTTGGCTTTGATATTGGCTTTACAGCATTTTGAAGTGTATGTCACCTCAGCTCTTTCTCCAATTATTGTGTACAGTGATCACAATCCCCTTACTTTCATCAACAAAATGAAAGATAAAAATCGGAGATTGTTGAGATGGAGTTTGATATTGCAAGAATATAACATTGACATTAGACACATCTGGGGAAAAGACAATGTGATTGCAGATGCACTCTCACGTGCCTAGAAATGTAATATTGCTTGATGTAATTAGGTCCAGTATCATAAAACATGTTCTTATGTATTTTTGGTTATTATAGTATTAGATGTATATTCAAAAGAAAGCTTTATTATATAAATCTTTCTTTTTCTTTATGAGGGGAGGTGTTATGTATGATGTTTATATAATATTATAAATATTTTAGGAAATTATGAATGTTTCTTCACTTTAATATTTGCTTAAATCTCTTATCAGGAAAAACATGTTTAACTAGTGTCCTTGAATTAGGTTGTTTTGATCAATATGTTTTCTCAATTTGAAGGTCAAGGTTGGATTTTTGTTTACAAGTAAAATTCCATTAAGATGACTCACATTCTAGAACATTCTGTCATGTGACCAATCTTTATATATATCATGTTTAGTGGACATTTATTCAGTTTTGACATTACCATCAGTCTTGTAAAGAGCTATTACAGTTGTGAAAATTCATTCCAAATTCTAAGAGAGGAATTATTTTAAATATTCATTGGATTATAACAGTGCTCATAAACTTTTGGATTTTGGATTTTTAATTGATGATTTTGGAATTTAAGTGAACTTATTCAGATATTTTGGAATACTTCATTTTGACATCAGCACATCAAAGATTACTAGTACATCAGGACTTTGGAGACCAGTAGCACATAATAACATTCAAGGACACAGCCGTGAATTCGGAACATTCTATATTTAGGACTTGTGATTAGAACAATCATTCTTATTGGATTATTAGGATTTCAAAACACATTACTGTAAGTGACTTTTTGATTTTTCATTTTAATTATCTAGTAATAAATTGCTTGTTGATTTTTACTTGATTTGTTGGTTTCACTTTCTTTCTGTTACATTTTTCTTAGACCATAGAGTCGTAACACTATATAATGTATTAACCACTGTGTGTTATCATATACTTACTATATAATGTATTAACCAGTGTGTAGTATCATATACTTACTATATAATGTATTAACCACTGTGTGGTATCATATACTTACTAAATAATGTATTAACCACTGTGCGGTATCATATGCTTACTATATAATGTATTAACCACTGTGTGGTATCATATACTTACTATATAATGTATTAACCACTGTTTGTTATCATATACTTACTATATAATGTATTAACCACTGTGTGGTATCATATACTTACTAAATAATGTATTAACCACTGTGCGGTATCATATGCTTACTATATAATGTATTAACCACTGTGTGGTATCATATACTTACTATATAATGTATTAACCACTGTGTGGTATCATATACTTACTATATAATGTATTAACCACTGTGTGGTATCATATACTTACTATATAATGTATTAACCACTGTGTGGTATCATATACTTACTATATAATGTATTAACCACTGTGTGGTATCATATATTTACTGTATAATGTATTAACCACTGTGTGCATCGGTCAGGTATGTGTATCCGATACATGAGCGATCCAATATCTGCTAACCTTTGTGATTTGTTCTGTATGAATTATGCCACTATCCAAAAGGAATTTGGAATGTAGAGCAATATTCTCTTGAAATTTTCAGTAATCTTTCTTATTTGGAATTAGACAGAGATTGTCAATTAGGTATTCTAAAAGTATATTTAGAGTTTGCCTTAATTTACACTCAGTTACTTGGATGAATGATAAGTAGTACATTTTATTTTTATATGCAAATGTTTTTAGGAAAATGGAGAAGAAATCTTTTCATGAAATTTTCAAGAGCTCTTCATTTGGATTTAAACAGAGATTTTTAACTAGATATCCTTAAAGTAATTTTAGATTTTGCTTACATTTGGACTTAACTACGTAATCAAAAAACTAAGTCTTAGGTAGCACACTTCAGTTTTGGAGCAAATGAGGCTATACAAATTTGATAATAAAAATTGAAAAAAATAATCTTCCTGACATTTTCAGGAGCTTTTTATTTGCAATTAAATGCAATGAACTTCAAATATATGTCGCAATGAGTTTTGAAGATTTTGTCTTTATTTTGACTCATTTATTTGGTCGAAAATGAAGTTTTTGGTGAAATATTTAATTTTTGTCGCAAACGAAGCTTAGCAAATGTGATATGGAAATTGGAGAAACGTTTCTCTGAAATTTTCAATATTTGTTTTGCAAGTTAATATACAGACCTGTAATCAGATGAAATTCTTTCTTAGATTTGTCTCTATTTGTATTCAGTTGCTCAGTTTAAAATTAAGTCATGTATGGTATTGTTTTTCTCGCGATAACTAGTCCCTGCAAATGTGATTTAGAAATTTGAGAAACATTTTGTATTCAATTTACTAGTTGCAATTAAAAGAGAAATTCAACTAAATATAGAAAAAACCAATTTAGGATTCCACTATTACCATTCAACAAATTGTCATTGCTTCTGATCAATCACGGTGTCTCGAATATCTAAATTTCACTATTACCATTCAACAAATTGTCATTGCTTCTGCTCAATCACGGTGTCTCGAATGTCTAAATTCCACTATTACCATTCAACAACTTGTCATTGCTTCTGCTCAATCACGGTGTCTCGAATGTCTAAATTCTGACGGTTTAAAAAAAGATACGATAACTGAAAAACGTTATCGTACTTGTCGTCTTTTTCATCGTCTTGTCGTTGTTGTCCTTTTCCTCCATTTCGTACGATTATCGGCGAAGTTGCTATTATAGTAATATGTTTGCCCCCATCTAATCGACCTTATCACAATGCATCAGACCATACTGAGTTAAAACATCAATATTGTCTTGTGATTTACGTCAAAAAGACAACTAAAGGTAAAAAAATAGCAGTATCAGCGAAGTCTTCTTTTTTAAAAATTATTCTTTGTCGAGTAATAGTCGTAGTAATAAAGAGGTGGAGGGCATAAGGAAAATGTTGGCATAAATGAGATTTGTGGCATGAATTGGCCACACGTTTCGCTGTTGCACTGAAATGAGGCAGCGATTAAAACTTTCACTATTAATTAAAAATCAATCAATTTAGAGTTTACAAAAATTAATGGATTATATGAGACACAAATATTGCTTACCTTTGCTGTCAAAATACCGCATGCAAACCGTCGAACGAGCTCTACAACAGATCAAATGTACAGGTACTACTTTTTTCATGTTAATCCATAAATAAACAGAAATAATTGGTCCTGACATCACTCACCTGGCTGAGCGCTGCATGATAGCCAAATGCAGTTGGCCAAGAAATCTGGGTCAGTAAGAAACTTTCTGTAGAAATTGCTTGATATGCTGTTGATTGCATATGTTATAAAAACAATCGTTTCAAGGTTTCTCACATTTTGTATCTTCACTAACATTGGATGGTACACGAACATCATTTGTTCAGTACTGAAAGGCCTTCATGTCAGGATACTTTCAGTCGAATTTGGTCAAATTCAATTTAGTAGTTTTTGAGATCATTTGATGGTTGTTTGGAGTGGTTTGTATACAAAAATGCATTCCATCAAATGTGGTCAAATTCTGCTTAGCTGGTGTGGAGAATAAATTGTTTACAAGCTTTCCTATTTTAGTAATGGCGGCCTTAGTTGATGGCGGATCAGCATCATTTGTAAAGATTTGAAAGGCTTTCATGCCAAGATGGTTCCTGTCAAATTTAGTCAAATTCTGTGTAGTGGTTTTTGAGAAGTAGTCGTTATAAAGTTATGTATTTTTAGTAACGGCGGCCATATTTGATAGCGGATCGGCATCACTTGTACAGTTTGAAAGCCCTTTACGCTAAGATGCTTCTTGTTCAATTGAGCTGTTTTTGGCAAGAATTTGTTTTAAGATGTTTCTATTTTTAGTAATTGTGTCTATTTTTGATTGCGGATCGGAATCATTTGTATGAATTTGAATGCACTTTGCTCCAGGATATTTTGTTAAATCTGGCCATATTCTGTTGTGAGGATTGTCAGAATAATGTGTTTAAATGTCTAGTTTTAGTAAAGTCAACCATATTTGATCGCTGATCGAAACCATTTGTGTAAAACTGAATACTTTTTTTACTGAATCCTTATATCAAATTTGGTCAAATTCTGTTGAGCTGGTTTCGAGAAGAAAATGTTTAAAAGTTTTTCTATCTTTTTTCTATCTTTTAGTAACTGCAGCTGTATTTGTTCATGGATCGAAATCATTTGTACACATTGTAAAGCCATTCTTGCCAGGATCATCTCTGCTAAATTTGGTTGAAATTTGTCTAATGGGTTTTAATAAAAAGTTGTAAATATCAATTGTTGAGGAACCTACGACGTAGTACAGACGCAGCTGATTTGACCATAGTATTTTAAAAGCAAGACACAAATAAAATTCGTACTAAATAAAATTAGATTAGAATAACCACAAATATAGAAACAAATGAACGAGAAGACAAGAAACACAGAGTAAAGAAAATATCACGGGAGATTCTAATTAAAATAAATCTCTAAATTTATATGAGAAAAAAAAAATCATAATCCATAGAAATTCAAGGTATAAAATAAACATCAAACCTGCCAGCTCAACGTTCGATTTCAGATCTAATTTAGGAAACCGAACCTAGAAGACATTTTTCAAAATCTCAGTTTTGTAGAACAATCAAATGCACAGAAAATCACTTAATAGGCTATTGCTAGGTAGTAAAGAATAGTTGATATTCAACTAATGCATCAATGAGCTTGCTTTTGGTTCCCCCTGCATGCAGTCCAAGATACAAGTGTTTGGTGCGATACATTTGGTAAATAAAGTTATGTATTATATACTTTATAAATAGTCCCATTAGTTTAACGTTCTTGCTACAGTTAAATACCCAGCGGTATTGACCGTGGTTAAGTAAAACTATTCACCTCTTTCTAATATGATAAACACGTTCCTGCATTGGATGAACAACTTCTGGCTACGGCTAAATAAAATTGTCGACGGAAACGTGGAACGCTGAACACGTCATAAAGTTGATGGCCACCAGATGCCGACAAAGACTGTAACCCTTTCTATCTAACACTAATGCTGGAAAATGAGTAGATCTAGCACTCATCCAAATAAAACTATCTATCATATAAATTAAATAAAGAAAATCTGAATATATTCAAAGATTTAAATTGTTAGAAGAAAAAAAAAAAAGAAGAAAATAAATATGATTCATATAAATATTGGACGGCTAGTGATTGCTAGTTGTTGCTGTTAGTACGAGAGAGAGAGACACAGATAGAGACACAGAGAGAGAGACAGACAGAGACAGACAGAATGAGGCTAACTAACATTTGATACAATGTTACAATATATAAGTCAACAACTTCCCTTTCACGTAAACAGTGCACTTTTATCCACTCTGAGTGGCATTGTTTTATCCTTCATTCGGAATTTAATGAAACACAAGCGACTCCAAAATGAATCTATATCCATTGTTTGAGGTATTATCGAAGACCGATGGACCAATATATACCCTGGCAACAATCATGACGCACACAGCACTTTCAAATTTACTCTCTACCATGATAGTAGCCTTGAGACCATCCCAACGAAACAGTAGCATTAGACTGACTTTTTCTTGGTCATCTTTTCATAATGGTATCTTTAATTTTCATTGATGTATTGCGTCATATTTTCCCAATATTAAGATTTCGTTTTGTTCCTTTGGCTACATGACATTCCAACCTCTTCAACAAACTTAGTTTCGTTCAGTGTTGAATGAGAATTACATCATGTACGCGAGTGTAACCATAGCAGTAAAGTAGCGTATATTACTGCTTCCAGGTTTCATTCATTAATAGAACGAAGTGTAAAATGATAAATAAAAAACGCTGACATATCTTTTTTGTTTGAATTGTGTTATTCCTATAACATATCAAAATGATCAATATACTTGTTTTTAACTATATAATAAGAAGGTTATTGACTGAATATTGAAAAATATAGGGCTTTCGTTCGTGTGGCGTAGAATGTCCTCGCAAGCTCGGGCATTTTCTGCCACATGACCTCGGGTCCAATATTTTTCAATATTCAGTTAACCTATACATACATTCTGATTACGTAACAAAGACGCATCTCTGCAAGCAGAGAACGTCGCTGTTTTCATCATGGAATTGACAGTTTTTGATGCTCGAATATATATATTTCGCATCAATGTACGCCTACCTTAAGTCCCCTAAGATGGATAAAAGTGCTCCAACAAGTACATGGTGACCTAATTACTTCTTCAAAACAAAATAACCCTCCGGAAATTACCACAAATTAGTTATTGTATAACGTATCAGACGACGGGCTCCTCGTATCTGAGCCGGACACCGGGGGTCATGTTAACTCCATGGAGTGACTAAACAATTCCTTATTGAACAGTTCGGTATTGACTTAAGTTTTCTATGTTTTATACCGCTAATTTCTACCTGATATTTTTGCATATTCATAGAATGTGCCGCTTATAATATTCACAGCGATTAGTTTTCTTATTTATTATCTCTGTATTATTTCTTTTAGGGGTTAAAGGTGGACGAGAAAAACGTGTGTCGTGCATTGTTTCAGGTATTCTGTGCATTCAATACGCATTTGATCCAAACTTTGAATGAAGACGTATAATAATGACTGATTACCGAGAGAGAGAGAGAGAAAGAGAGAGAGAGAGAGAGAGAGAGAGAGAGAGAGAAAGAGAAAGAGAGAGCATACTTCTAAATCACCCGTTTGTAAACCAGACAGGCTCAGATTTATAATTTGTGAGCATTCGCCGACAACACAGGGAGTTTGTTAGACTATAGGGATACAGGGAGTTTATTAGACTATAGGGATACAGGGAGTTTGTTAGACTATAGGGATACATGGAGTTTATTAGACTATAGGGATACAGGGAGTTTGTTAGACTATAGGGATACAGGGAGTTTGTTAGACTATAGGGATACAGGGAGTTTGTTTGACTATAGAGATACAGGGAGTTTGTTAGACTATAGGGATACAGGGAGTTTGTTAGACTATAGGGATACACTTTTTTACCTTTTTAACAGAATTATTATATGAATATGCAAACATATCAGGTAGAAATTAGCGGTATAAAACATAGTAAACTTAAGTCAATACCGAATATTATCAACCACGTCCATGACATAGTGTTTTTGTAAAACTATACATACAATTGTTTCACGTTCACTTACATATATTGTCTGAGCTGGAAACATGACATCTTGTATTTCTTTTTAATCCAGCGATGTATTGAAAAGAAGAAGAAAAAAACAATTTACAAAGCAGATTTGAACTAGAATACAATGACTGTTTCAAAACAAAATCGATCTTATACTGTCCAGCTGACACACACAGAGGTTACATACAAGGCAGAATGAACGCTTAAACTCTACACGAAAACTATTAATGTAAACGTGAAAAGAACTCATAAAAAATATTTCAAGGGCGAGTGCAATGACGCATTATCAAGCCATCCATCATACTGTTCATTATTTGAACAATCTTTCAGCTTTTGTTTGTAATTACTAAGAGATCCAGCTTGGGAAGGTCCTTGGAATGCTTGCATTCTTCCAGTGACAGCGGTGCATCCCTATAATTTGATATGTGCAATGGTAACCTTATCTAAATTACTAAAAATATGAGTCCCTGTCACACCTGTGTTTTGTGTGCTATGGTCGGTGTGTGCTATGGTAGTGCTATGGTAGGTGTGTGCTATGGTAGGTGTGTGCTTTGGTAGTGCTATGGTAGGTGTGTGCTATGGTAGTGCTATGGTAGGTGTGTGCTATGGTAGGTGTGTGCTATGGTAGGTGTGTGTTATGGTAGTGCTATGGTAGGTGTGTGCTATGGTAGTGCTATGGTAGCTGTGTGCTATGGTAGTGCTATGGTAGGTGTGTGCTATGGTGGTGCTATGGTAGCTATGTGCTATGGTAGTGCTATGGTAGGTGTGTGCTATGGTTGCTATGTGCTATGGTAGGTGTGTGCTATGGTAGTGCTATGGTAGGTGTGTGCTATGGTAGTGCTATGGTAGGTGTGTGCTATGGTAGGTGTGTACTATGGTAGCGATGTGCTATGGTAGTGCTATGGTAGGTGTGTGCTATGGTAGCTGTGTGCTATGGTAGTGCTATGGTAGGTGTGTGCTATGGTAGCTGTGTGCTATGGTAGGAAGATGAATAATTTAATAATTCGACCGTGGAAGCAAATTGTATCTGCGTAATCGGGATTGACATTATCCTTTGAATTCATCGATTTTCGTAGTTTTCCAAATTAACATGTTTTCATAGGTACTTAATTTCATGGATGGCAGAAGTGGTCTTATTGTTTTCACAGAAGGATCATTGTTCTTTGTATCTTTTCATTTGTGGTATGTAGCAACCACAAAATCAACGAAAATTAGTACCCAACGAAAAACAGTGAATGCAAAAGTATATTTTGATTTTCTTTTTTGTAATGTATTTGATAAATTTAATTTACTGATTTCCTCGCTGCTTAATGTTATTTAATACCTCAAGTAAATGAGTAAATATCATTGTTCAAGTGTATCGAAATATTTCCTGAAAATGTTACATTTTAAATTAATTCTAAATCCGTTAAAGATGTTCACAATATTAAAACAGTACAAGTATTTCATGTTGTTCACGCTGGTGTTTGAAATGTACATATTGTTATACAAAGATACACTTGTATTAGAAGGGCTGAAAATTCAACCATCCACACAGCATAGATTCTGTAGTAAACAAATATTGGCTAGCTATATTTTTCTTTATCTAATTGTACGATTATTTTATATTTTGTTTTGTCGTTGAATATATCTAGCTAGATTTATAATTAACATGTTACGGTCCGTGTAAAATATCATATCGGCTTGTATGATGGTATGTGAAAGAAAAAAATTTCTCCAAGAAAGTTGATGGTATCTGTCTTTATACTTAAATGTCGTCTTTTCAATAATATTTAACACAATATAAATCACTGTTTTTTGATGACTTCATGAATATGTAAGATGAAGACTATCTAAGTTTATGTATTGTAATATGAATGAACCTTGAAATAAATACAGTCAAATAATAAAGGTAAGTCATGAAAATGAAAATTACCTGCATCATTAGAATTATTAAAGTTCCCGAGATGCATAAGGATAATGTGTTTTACAAATAACGTTTTAAAAAGTCGCATGCCTTTGTATTCCTCCATTCTACAAATATTAAAGTTTTAAAAAGTCGCGTGCCTTTGTATTCCTCCATTCTACAAATATTAAAGTTTTAAAAGTCGCATGCCTTTGTATTCCTCCATTCTACAAATATTAAAGTTTTAAAAGTCGCATGCCTTTGTATTCCTCCATTCTACAAATATTAAAGTTTTAAAATTCGCGTGCCTTTGTATTCCTCCATTCTACAAATATTAAAGTTTTAAAAGTCGCATGCCTTTGTTTTCCTTTATTCTACAAATACTAAAGTTTTAAAAAGTCGCATGCCTTTGTATTCCTCCATTCTACAAATATTAAAGTTTTAAAATGTCGCATGCCTTTGTATTTCTCCATTCTACAAATATTAAAGTTTTAAAAAGTTGCATGCCTTTGTATTCCTCCATTCTACAAATATTAAAGTTTTAAAAAGTCGCATGCCTTTGTATTCCTCCATTCTACAAATATTAAAGTTTTAAAATGTCGCATGCCTTTGTATTCCTCCATTCTACAAATATTAAAGTTTTAAAATGTCGCATGCCTTTGTATTCCTCCATTCTACAAATATTAAAGTTTTAAAAAGTCGCATGCCTTTGTATTCCTCCATTCTACAAATATTAAAGTTTTAAAATGTCGCATGGCCTTTGTATTCCTCCATTCTACAAATATTAAAGTTTTAAAAAGTCGCATGCCTTTGTATTCCTCCATTCTACAAATATTAAAGTTTTAAAATGTCGCATGCCTTTGTATTCCTCCATTTTACAAATCTTAAAGTTTTCATAACCTGCAAGCTCCCACGATTTTCTTCTAAAATGTTAACACCCCCCTCAAAAAAAAAATGTAAGTAAAAATTGTCAACATAAACTCATTTCTTCATCTATTAGTTGCCATAGAAAATATTGTAAACAAGCAAATAATTAGATTGAATAACGAGTCTATAAATACCCAAATAAATGTTCAAAAGCGTATTAATAATCTAATATCTTATGATCCGATATTGAAACTTAGTTTGTAATGTTCTGAACATGTTTACGTTTGCCCTGTCCATTTAGGAGCGTTCCAAGTATCGTATGGCCTATATGAATGACTTATTTCTCCACGATCGTGACAACAAGGAAAGAAAAGTATCGCTTTAATACATTTTTATAGTCGTTTATTAGATTAAAAAATTATTTCCTGCACATTGCTTTTTGTAAGCTTTTTATATTGCTTCAATCAATCTCATTTAGTACCGTGTCGGATTTATAATCCAAGGATCGCTTGTTTGATAACCAACCAGCCCAGCCCAGGTCGACTGCCTCGGTGTGTCTCTGGGAAAGGCATTTAGCTCCCATTTCTTCTGCGTGATATACCCCAAAAAAGTGCTCAAAGTGCCGTTAAAACAAGCCAACCAACCAATAATCTATCTATCTATCTATTCGTATGTATGTATGTATGTATGTATGTATGTATGTATGTATGTATGTATGTATGTATGTATGTATGTATGTATGTATGTATGTATGAATGTATCACTATGTGACATTTGTTAGGGAAATCTGAGAAGTAATTTTAACGCATGATAGTTTAGAAAGAATTTAAGTCTGATGAGTCTAACTGAGGCTGTGACTACAGTTTATTTTAGAGTGTGACTATCAGTCTATTTTCCTAACTATCACAATCTCTGGCCATTACATGTCGATTTAATGCAGGTCCTTCTGCAAACATTATTTTGGTCCACTCTAATGGATGATCTATTTTTGTCCACTCTAATGGATGATCTATTTTGGTCCACTCTAATGGATTATTTATTTTGGTCTACTCTAATGGATGATTTACTGCACATAAAAAAGCGTTTAAATTACATTAGTTCCTCGACTGATTTGCTGTGGTTGACACATTTCATGTTTTCTTTCAATTACTTTACCGATTCCTCAATAAATGAACACAATCTTATAATTTCTCAATATCTAAGGAAATCATGATTCTAATATGTCACTGGAATTGGTTCTATTTCTATACTCTTCTCAATATCTAAGGAAATCATGATTCTAATATGTCACTGGAATTGGTTCTATTTCTATTTCTTCTCCGTTGACGATCAAAGAGGTTGATAAGTCTTATATATAGTTACAAAAATTAATCTCCTTAAAAAATTAATCTCCTTAAAAAATTAATCTCCTTGCATCCTTGAGCCAGGTTGTAACTTTTTTAAAAACAAGATCGGTAGGTGTACTCCATTCTGCAAAAAATCAAAGAGATGTCTGTTTGAGCGAGACTAGACAAACATCAGCATATGTACTAAAGTGCAATTTTACAAGACTCTAATACAACATCCAAATATGGTACTACTAATGGAAGACAAATTATTCTCTTTTCTATACATGTTTATATTACATATACTAACATTCAAAATATACTTGTTTGAACAGGGAATCGTTTTCAATACATGAATTGTACCTTATATATGTTAAATATACGAAGAAAAAAATAAATCAATAAATTTAGATATCATTGCTTAATTTTTATTATAATTATGAGCATAATCGGTCAACAATCAATATATTTCTTCTTTAAATTGTTTTATATATTAATTTTTAAAACTCCCTTCACTTTTTCTTTCACGGTGGTTACATGTTGAACGCAAATAATCACTTATTAATGGAGCTTTGAAATTCCATTTAACAGCACAGAAATTAGTATGCGGAGTGAACAATAACATACGCATAACACTTCAGGACTGACCAGTGTAACCGGTCAAAGCCTTACCAACTCATTGGAATTATACGATATACGTATATTAAAAGTTGTTTTCCAACATACATGCAATCCAATATGCCTAATATGTTTAAGCATGGGAGCTGTTTTATGCAATTTGGTTGGTTTGTACAAAGACACAGTCTAAGAAGAACTTGACAGACGAAGAGGTGGTTATTTAATGGCCGTAAAGCTTGACAGCTGACAATACTGGCTATACGAATCATGACAGCTAACAATACTGGCTATATGAATCATGACAGCTGACAATACTGGCTACACGAATCATGACAGCTGACAATACTGGCTATACGAATCATTATTTAGGTTGCCCGGAATGTTTAAAAAGAATTATATAATTTTCATGGTGCGATCAAGTGGTAAATGCATGTTATGCAACAGTGTCTTAATCGACATGAAAGAGTATTAGGTTGCACTAGAGGTTCTACTGATACCATATTATGTATTTACATAATTTTAAAATGCACGTATAGATATGGAACAAACAGTATAATTTACAGAGTTACTTAGTTTTCTTACCACATTGAAGACTAGAAATACTTTATCAAGAGATCACTTTTGAAAAACTGTCAAATATATTAAATCAAATCAACAGGTATATGGACTGATTAATATATACTAAGAATTTGCAGGTATATGGACTTATTAATCTGTACTAAGAATTTGATGGTATATGGACGGATTAATCTGTACTAAGAATTTGCAGGTATATGGACTGATAAATTAGAAATAAGAATCTGAGGTGTTTAATTAAGTTTTACATTTAATGTCCCGGATTCTTTTCAGATTGCACAATACGCTGAAATGATTGTTCGATAGGGATGAAGGAAAGTTAAGCAGAACTATTAAAACTATAAGTATTTGTAATTTTTCATCGGTTTTTGCTCTCATCTGCTTTACTTTGATAGGTGGAATGATTCTTTTAAGATTAATAAAGTCCATAATTACGTTAAAAACGAAAATTGCAAGATAAAATAAATTCCGACCCTGTGATTAGTACACTTACTCTCGTGTAAAACAATTATAGTATATTTAAAATCGACCAGAAACAAGTGTGTTGAAAGTGTACAAGTGTACATTACTTGCAATGGCGGCCAAATATTATGCAAACTGCCACCAGGACAGCGCTATTTGTTATGTATGTTTACATATTTAACTTTTGTCATAGATATTTAACTTTGTCCTTGATTGTAGGATGTAAACAAGTTGTTCACTTAGGATTTGAGGTCAGGGTTGCTTTTTTTACAATTAGATTGTTTTTTCCACTAGTATTTTTGATATTTGTCAGGTAGGCCATATAATTTTCTAGAAAAATCTGTCAGGTGACCTGTGTTTATATATAGGAAGTTTGGTAAGCAGTATTTAATTTATATGTTAACTATCAGTCTTAAAGGAATTTGGTTTAATAATCAGATGTTTATAGTTGTGTTGTAAAAATCAGAGCAAATTCAGAGAGAGGAATTATTTATTTACAATATTCGTTGGAAATACTAAAGTGCTCATTCATTTTTGAGATTAATACATGGCTTTAGGATTTTTTTGAAATCATTCAAATATATTCTGGATTACATCATTCAGACATACAAATACATTAAATACTACTGGCATATCAGGACATTCAAGACTACTGGAACATCAGGACATTCGAGGCTACTGGAATTAATTCTGAACATTCTATATTTTGGACTTGTGATTAGGACACTTAGGATTATTGGATTATTTGGATGTTAATTCACAAGATTGTAAGTGTCTTTTGAATTTTCACTTTAATTGCCTAGAAATAAATTGCTTGTTGATTTTACTTACAATGTTGGTTTCACTTTCTTTCTGTTACATATTTTTAGGCGATAGAATCGTAACTTATTGAAGCGACAATATTCTTCTTTTAAAATGTTTTTCTCCTTATCACATGAATCGATTATATTGTTGAATCAATTATTATGTTTCTAGATTATATTTCAAAACAAAGCCGCACATGTTTGTTCGTCATGAACACTGACGTGCAAGTGAGATATTTTTGTACATATAAAACATGAATCTCAAACTGTGTATGAGAATTTACGGATGTATGATTAGTAAGATTACAGCAATCAGCATCATGTCTGTACTGTTTTGCCTTATTATCAATAGAACTAATGGCAAGCAAATAAAAAATAGCTATTAGTGACTTTGCACACATAAAGTCATCATTGACTGACCTTTTTATATACCTGGTTATTGGAGAAGACAAATCAGAATGGGGTACTGAAGTGTGCTTGTCCACACATATGACTAATATAGCATGATGATGGTGTATTGCTTGAATGCTTGTGAACATTAATATGTTGCTAATTTCGAGTAATTATTATTAACAAATATGAGAGAGTCATTGTTTTTAGTCTTAAATGATGATGTTGACCTGTATGGGTTTTGTTTAGAGAGAATGGGTGCGATGAATCAAATTACAACGACACTTTAATTTCATTTTTGAGCATTATATTTTGATATTTATTTAATTTATATTTTGATATTTATGTAATTTATATTTTGATATTTATTTAATTTTATTTATTTTTCCTCTCAGTTTTATTGTTAAACAGCTCAAAGTAAAACGGATTGTCGCATATACAAATAACAGTCACATTCAAAGAAATGAGATAATATGAGGATCAAAATGGCTCCAAAATAAAGCAAAGAATGCAAACTAACACGCAAACCTATGAACAAATAAAGCACTTTATTTCATAAGACCATAAAATATCCCACGTCAAAGAGTTTGTAAATTGCTTAGTTTTAATATTTGACTATTTTGTGTATTTTTTTGTTTATCTTGATAAATCCCGGACCTTGTCTTCAGCAGAAACATATATAAATGAGATAATTTATTCACCGAAAAGTGTTTATCTTTCTCAAACGTGGTCTGGTCCTTTAAGTTTTGAATATTTCAGATGAGCTTGGACTGTTTTCATCACATTTTTCATGAAATTGGCTAAATTTAGTATACATTGTTATGAATCGCTTGTGGTATTTATTTTCTAGCTCTGATTAATAGTAATTAACGGTCTCGGGCAAATGTTGGAGTGGTAAACATTATGAATTTTTCATCTTAAGGTAAGTGAAAAAGGAAGGATGATTAAGTTAAAAAGGCAATCATTGTTTTATGCGAATACAACCAAAATAGCTATAAACATTTCGAATGAATAGCATTCTTAGCCAGATAATCATGCTTAATTGTCTCGCCGTGTATTAATAGATGTAAGCAGAAGTAACCCCAGTCTCTATGCTGCCGAAGCCAATGAAAACTGATAGCAGATAGGCTAACAAAGGAGCAAGGGTCCAGTGGAGTAGGAACTAATATAATGATTAATTTATTTCCTTCCATACGTTTAATTTCCTATAAAGTTGTATGGGACCTACAGCTTAATGACAGTACATCATAGATGAAGTACCTCCTTCATATTGATCTCACTGTTTATCATTCAGCAGTTGCATTTTCAAGGAATCTCAGCAACTTTGATTTTAACACCCTTATTCTAATTATCTCTCTCTACTCTCCTTTAGACGTGATCCACTTTGGAACGAGATGTTGTGAATGTCTACCTAACGAACAAAGAAATAATCAACCGTTAATGTCTTAGCAATCATTATCACCTTGTAGCGAAATCGATAATTCTCGCTTCAAATAATACGAACAAATCCCATTCGACACGCTCGTGAAGCGGACCGAACTAATTTCGCTTACTTAAAATTCAGTTAGTATTGGTCCAAGAGGAAGGGAATCCTAATAATGCGGAAGTAAAAAAAAATATCCATGATATAATTTGGGACCTAATGACGTTATGACGCATTTACTTTGCATCAGAGGATTAAACAGTATTAGCATAAGAATATTAAATTAATGTCCTTGTTGAACGTTTTTTTTTTTTTTTATGTAAATTCAAATATTTGAATACATATTCAAGATGAATCCTTTCCAATCGATCTTTATTTCGGTACATACAAGCCACCAACCTAATATACAATATACAAAATACAGTTTATTTTTGAGCGCCAGTTTCAGCTGCAATGGTACCATACATTTTTAAATGTTGATCATCAATGATTTTTAATGCATGGAATACAAATAATGTTAGGCTATTAACTATAAGTGGATTGTTATTTTCAACTAACCTGTAAAGTTGTCATATGATGGATTACTGAACCAATCATTCTGCAGATATTCAACTCTCAAATCTTCATAACGTTTACACACCATCAACATGTGGTATTCGTCTTCCATATACGATAATTGACGTGTTTGTACAATATTCACACAAATATTTGTTACGTGATACACCCAAAATACCTCCCTATATTAATCATTAGACAGTTGCTACGACAGTGAACACTTGCTAATGTATTGCACAAATAATGGAGTGTGATCATACCAAGATAACGTTGAAGATTTAATAAAGATGTAAAATGCTGACAATGCAAACACAAATACAAATTGGCAGTACCACCAGTTTTGTCTAATACAATATTTTAATCGTTGAGTAAATTCACATATCAATAGTTCAACATTATCAACTTCCTGTGATACCCATATTAATCGAAATCCATAACTGAACAATAATTTCCAAACGATGAATGGATCCACATTATAAATGAATATAAACACAAATAATATTTCAAGTCGAACGCTGATATTTATTGCAAGATCTATAACAACTAACGCATCTCATGGGCTAGATTGCTACAAAGATTACCAGAAGCAAGATCGATCGGCTTGATTAATTCCTCCACAGTTTTGTCTTATTTGATTCCTCATATACAATAGGATGAACGCTGTTTAATTTTCAATTGCTGAGAGTAAAAATGATTCTTGAAGAGTAGTTGCATGAGCCGATTGGGGGTCATATGGGGTCTATATAGTCGCCCATAGATTAACAGGCGGGAGCCTCTATGGGGTCAAATGAGAAATGATAGTGGTCATAGGTTTAACATGGGAATGAGCCTCTATGGGGTCCAATGAGAATAGATAGGAATAGATTTTTTAGGGTCAAAGGGGTTTATGGTGTCAAAAGGGGCACGGTGGGTGACACGTACACATGGACAAACACCTCACACATAAAACACAATTGGCAATTTGAGTAGTATCTCTTTTCTAAGAGATGTGGGTGGCCGTTAAAAGGAACGTTGATTGTTTTCTTTCTTCTACTTCTTTCTCCCTGGCCACCATTTCTTTCACCATCTCTTCAAGGAGAACTTAGGTTGTTTCTTTTCCACATCAGGGATCCAATCTGAATGACCCATCTTCCTAAACCTTTATCCAGTTGATGTTGAGACGATGGAAGTCCCTTTTTTCTTTTGGCGCTCCTTTTCTTTTCTTTCCTTTGCCACGTGGTCTTAATCTTCACTGCTTTTTCTTCCATCACTTTTCTCACAAGTCACTTAGCTGTGTTAATGGCAGTCTCTTCCCTTCTCACACTGCTTAAGGGCGGGTATAACCAAAAGTCTTCCTGTACATTTTCTGGGAAGTACTCCACCGTTTCCATGAAATCCAAGGCTTCCTTTAATGTCCCCACACTACAGGGTGAAACTACTAATGCTGTCTTCAATTTCATGGCTTCCTCCTCTATGACGTCTTAAACAAGATCATTGGCTTATTTCAGGTCTTCCACTTCCCTGCTCACACGGTGTACGATGGGCGGGTAACAACAATAAGCCTCTACCTTTTCTAACAGGTACTCTACCAGCACCATCCAATCCACCGCTTCCCTCTGTGTCAGGTTCTTCTTCTTCTGTTTCTAACATTGTCTTTAATGTCATTTCTGACATTGGTTCTAAGTTCACTTTTTCTTTTCTTGGATGATTAGTGACACACAATGTCTTTGGCATAGCGAGCCAGTCCTTGTATCCAAGCATGGAAGCCAAGACTTTTCCAGTCACGTACATCTTTCCAATCGTAAATGTGTTGGTGTAAGCCACCAGCTAGACACACTTTTTGGTAAGTATTAAGTATGGATAAAGTTTGACAAATGTCTTCTACACATGGAGGTACACTATTTGTATTCATGAATAGTCTAAACACTTTCAACACAATTTGTCTTTCGTGCACCGATAAAGTTTGAATGGTCATGTCTTTGTTGCATGTATTGTTCATAAATTGTCCACAAAGAATTTCCTGAGAAACGAAATACGAGAAAAGTAGTCACTAGCGCACACACGACACGACGACCAAAACTCAATAGAATCATAAAAGGTGGAAATAGTTCTTGTAAAAGAGTGTGGTAATCCTCTAAGTCCCGAAAACTGTCATTGACTTCCACGGAATTTGTTACAACACTGAAGACAACAGTCGCGGCATGGTCAACTTTTATATCCACGTAGCGTTTTGTGTCTGCAATAGTCTTTCCCAAGAATCAGTCTGCTTATACTGTGAAAATGGCAATAGTTAAAAAAAATGATTTTGAGTTTGCGTTTCACTTGTATCTAGACAAACTCTCTGTAAATGTTTCTCGCAGCTCCAAAGACAGATTCTGAATGTGCTCTTCTAAACTAGTCATTCATAGCCATGTCTTTCTTTTTGATGAAATAGTCTCACAATGGCCAAATGGAATATGGTGGTAAAGGATATCCTAGATGATGAGTGATAACCTCGCCACACACCACACGTCGTGAAGGAGTTTCGTCTTGAGGTGACACTTTTTGTAAAAGTCTTTTGTATTCCTGTAAGTTTTTAACCTTTTCCTGGACTTCGTTCCATCGAATTCTGTGTATCTCTGTTACATTGTAGGTAGAAGTCTTGGCATCCCAAATCTTAAAGGTGGGTTGTTGATCAATGTCTGACCATTTGAATATCTGGGCACTAATTAGTTTTTTTTTATAGTATTCAAATACCAATGGTTAAATCGTCTATGCCGTAAAGGATGTATTTGTTCTTTGCGTGTCACTTGAACCTGTACAAACTCTTTGTAAATGCGTTGTCTTAGCTCAAGAGGCAAACTACAAATGTTCTCTTCTAAAGTATCCCACTTATTACTTCTTTGGACCGACCAAAGGAAGGTAGTGACAGCGCGGAGACCATCTGGCATGTTCCAGGTTAGCTGAATCTTTAGGCTCCCAATATTGAAGTGTCACACCAAACTAAAACACTGGACTTTATCTCTTTCTCCCAAGTAGATAAATCCGGCTCTAACTAAAGCTTTGGGAGTAGGTCCTTGCAGATATTTAGGCCATTTATCTTGGAACATCTGGAATCGACTTTCAAAGTCACAATAGCCAGGCAAAGCCACAGGCAATGTGTATTTTTCCTTGATGAGTACATCTCGTTTTCCTAGTAGTGGTATACAGAGTGGTTTGCTAGTGTATGGATGAGATGCGTAGGTAGGTACACACTTAGCATCACATAACCAGTAAAGCAGAATGGGCACCGTGCTGCATCGCTTTTGCTAGTGGAGCGGTAAGGCACACCAATGGCATCGCTTTCGATGGTTCCAGAGGAGCGGCAAGGTCTTACTGCATTGCTGATGTCGCAGGGTGCGGCATCCGTGTCATCGCAAGGCACCGCATCGCACTCGAGTTCATGACCAAACTTGGAGTCCACAGGGGGTCCCTCACTCGGTAGCTGTGTCGAGTTCGTCAGTATCGGTGACAGCGTACTGGCTTCAACATTGAGCTTGAAGTTCATAGTGAGTTGCTATGTTGAATTATTCATCTTCTTTCTCAGTCGGCGCTTGTATTCACAATGAAGTGTTGGTCTTGGAACTTGCCTCTTTTTATAGTGGAGCTCAGCGTGTCCGTACACTAAAGTTTTATGGTCTGGAAGTCGCACTCGTTTCTGGTACACAATTTGATAGACTTTTTCTAAAGGACGACTGACGATTCAGTGGTTTGGCAAACGTATAGTTTTGTGGGGATCAAATGTTTTCACGCAAATATCTTGATCTTGTTCGGATCGTAAAGCTTCTTTCAAAACATCAAAGTTGACTCGCTCGATAGTTCAGTGTCAATCCTTTGACTATGCACTTCGTATGTAGTTGTCCCTGTCGGTCTCTGTATTGGTATCCGTAATTGTTGTGGCCACCGCTAGCAAAACTGACGATAGTGTCTTCTGGGTGCTCGTCCGTCATTCCAAACGTTTTAGGCATTCTAATCAAAAGCATGGCTAAATAACTGAAGGAATTTTTAAACCGTACTTGTCCCACTTTCATTTAGATGAGTTTGGCTCCGTTTATGGTGACTTGAGGATATTCGGTACCTTGTTCTGAATAATATTTCAACAGAAATTTTCCGTTGTATCCCGAGAAATTATGAGCCATGACTGTATCATATCGATGACAGTCCCCGTGACGCTGGATGTCCGCTTCGCTCAAAGTGTCGTCGGTAATATCTAAAATCCATTCGTCAAAATCGTGAAGAGTACGGGGTCCTCAAAAGATTTTTTCACGTCCTTCTGGAATCTTACTACAATGGGGACAGTGAAAATGTATAGGTTCTTGTAATCACTTCTCACAGAAATTAAGGATGTGAACACCCATCTCTTGTGTACATTCAAAGTAAAATAAGATAAAATCCACTTGTTTCTTTTTGTTCTTGTACTGGTCTTCCTAGATGCCTTCCTCCAGTTCGTTGTCATATTTTTGAATGTAGCATTGATGATCAAAGTATACGATTTGGTCACAAAAACGGCATCTTTTCCTTCCGGGACAAACGCGTGCCTTTGAATTATTGGTTCGAATCAGATTTCCGCAAGTGGAGCACAATCTCAGTAATTCACAACCACTTTTTTGCTGTTGAACTTGTTTCATGCGATGTTGTTCGTAACAAGTGGGGATGACAAAGGTTCGCTTTCAAGAAGAGCAATGAATGCGTTCTTTTCCTTCAGGAATGCATGGTTTGGAGGCTGAACAAACCCGGCATCTCTCTCTCAGTGAATGTGTTGGTCCCGACTGCAAATTCCTTGGTCACATTTCTCGCAATAATAATGATATCCAAGAAATTCCTGTGGTACTTGTAATGTTATCGAAATGTTCTTGATGATGATACACGTGAATGTATTTTCGATCTGAGAAATCGGATCCTCGATACACATGAGTTTTGCAAACCACTTGAGGGTATACTTTCAACGTCTTGAAGTTTTTGCATTTCAGGAATGTTGAACACGGTCTCTTTGGAATTGTCTGCCTGTTGCAACAGGAATTCTTCTCTTCTTTGTTGTTTGGCTATCCCATGCTGTTTCTATTCTTTGGTCTCATTCTTGTCGTCATAAGTTCGCTCCACGAGAATGGCACATGCTAAACACATCTTGTCTTGTGAGTTGTTAATTTGGACAATTCTGCATTTGGGTTTTACGAATGTCATCCACCAATAACACTTTTCTGCGTGGTCCGTTACCTCTTGGTGGTGAAATGTGGGTCATGTGAAGAGTAGCTTTTCCATCGGTTATGTTAAACTCGTAATTGAATTGTTGAACGTTTTCAATTTTGTCCATGATTTTAGATGGTGTTAATTCTGCCGGTGTACTAAACTCAATCCACACAGGAGACTTCAAACTGTCGTGATGAATGGAGAGTCTCCAACGACCATCCTCTTTAGCTTGGCATTGTTGTTTCAGTGTGTCTAACAAAAAATACCACAAATCGGCAATGAAACCTGCTGCTTTCTCAAGGGGACTTCAGACTTGAACTCTTTAAATTTCACCGTGTAGGTGTAAGTCGTGGTTCTACATTTTCTAGAAGTCAGTTTTTGCGTCTCTTGAATGCGATAATCATTTTCGGGAACTACTGAACGACTTTCTTTTCTAGTAGCTCTGGACTATCTTGGTTTTGTGGTAGAGGAGGTAGAAGGTGTTGGTTCAGGCTCACTCATTTCGTCTCCGAAATCAGAGGCATGTACTCGGGCCAGCACTTCAGCTAGTGGCATATGAAGCGGTACGGAAAGTCGTCGTCGTCGCCTCTTGGTTTCTTCTTCTGGTTTCTCACTGGAATAGTGTGATCGTTTCATCTTGATTGCAAACTTTGATTTTACACTCACTCTCCCCCTATATATAGAGAGAACTTCTCACCCTAAGAGTATATAATTAAACTTTTAAACTGTGAAGACGGAAAAGTCAAAAAAGCTTACCATTCTAGTCTGAGATTTAGCACAAAAGACTGATATTGCCATCAGAAATTTAAAGAGAGTTTTAGAAAGAATACCACGTTTTCCAATAGGACAACGGACTACTCCTCTCGAGATAAAAGTCAAGATACTTGCTATGTCTACCAGGAAAAAGGACAGTGGACTCCAGAATGTCCACAACATCAAAGCAAAGGAAAGACAGGAGAAATGAGAGATAAAGGTACATGCTATCATTGTCAGGAAAAAGGACATTTGTCTTCAGAGTTCCCTGAAAAAAAAGAGAACAAGCAGAAGGAGAAGCGGGAGGAAGCGGAGGGTTCTTCAGAAACAGACGAAACCCCATTTCTATCAAGAAATGTAAGAAGTCAAGACCCTTGGAAGACAGTAAAGAGAAAGAAGAACCCACACCCGTGAAGAAATAAAAAAAAAATAGACAGACAGTGAAAGGAAAATGGACTTTGGTGATGTGTTATGAAATTTCATTGTAATTCAAAAGAGAATATACTAAAAAGAAAATGTAAGTGTCTCGTTGTCTTGATTTTTTTATATTATGGACTCACACACGCACTCATACAAGAAAATATATTTTTTATGGGATTTAAGTTTTACTTGATTTGACAATCATAGAGTAGTATATCTTTTCTAAGAGATGTCGGTTGCCCTGAAAAGGACCGTTGGGCGTTTGTTTCTGACAGACTCATTGACTTGACATGGTGAGCTTTAACTGCCTCGATCGCTTTCCACGGCCAACTCCTACTCCTCCTACTCCTGTTGTTGTTGTTACTTTGGTTGTAGCAGTCACTGCTGCTACTGATTGTGGCATATCAGGGGTAGTGAGAGTAGATGGAGTGGTGGGCTTAGAAAGCTTAGCCCGTGAAAGTCTCTCTCTCTTGGATTGTGTTAAAGAAGTCTGATACATTTGTCTCAGATACTTTAACTCAGCCAAAATGTCTTGTAGCACGCACAAAGTTTTGTTTTCACAGCCTTCCTTCTGTCTTTCACACTTCAAAGTTTTCCTCTTTTCTTCTTCTTTTTGTTTTCTTCTTTCCTCTTGTTGTTGTTGTTGTTGTTGAAGAAATGATTCTTCTGCTTCTCTTTGACGCTGTAAAAAACCTCCAGTTCTTCCTTCTGCCTCTTTCTAAAATCATCCGCCAAGGTTAATGATGTAGAAGGTGATGAAGGCGGTACTACCGTCGTTGCAGGCAAAAATTCTTGCGAAGACGTCAGAAAATCAACAAAATCCAAATTAAAATGATCCTCTTTTAGAAGAATGCTAGTGACCGCTGCATTCTTTATCGTCGTACTCTCACTCCGAGTAAATGAGGTCTCCGTAGCAGGCGTACTCCATTCATGGTTTCAGTCATTCTCAAACTATGCCGCAATGGTACACCGTACGAACACTGTTGTGCCAATATAATGAATGTGACGTCACGCGTCTGCTGTCTTCTGCTTGGAAGAAAGACCATAAAGTTGTTAACGCTCTTTTGGATTGGTGGAATATTTCGATCCGTTTGGTCCGGTCATAGGCTATATATAAAAGCGTTTTGTCAGATTGTTTCACCTGTTCTCAAGACAAGATATATACTACAGTAGGGTCATCATCGATCGTATATGGAATGCTCTTCAATCAGGACTACCCCATGTGTGTAAAAGTATCATGGGCTATTGCCAGGATCACAGACGCAGCCATATGGAAAAGAAGAATTTAAGTGGAGAGACAAGGCTGTGTGAAAAGGGTCTTACTCTAGTTCGCAGAAGTTTAAAGAAAAGAAGACCTGTGAAGAGATGTCACTTATGTTAACTCACTTTGGTTAACAACCACCAACGGTCCTTTTCAGGGCCACCCAGATGTCTAGAAAAGATTACTCCATCATTGCCAATTGGATTTATGTATGTGTGTGTGTATGTGTGTTTGTCGATTTGTATGTGTCACCAACCATTTCTCTTTTGATCCTATAACCCCATTTGACCATATAAACCCATTTGACCCTATAAACCCATTCCTATCTATCTCATTTGACCCTATAGAGGCTGATTCACATGTTAAACTTATGACCACTATCATTTCTTATTTGACCCCCCATAGAGGCTCCCCCACGTTAACCTATGGTCGCCTATATGGACCCCATATGACCCCATATGACCCACAATCGGCTCATACAACTACTTTCGAGTAGCGAAGTAGAGATGTAACCGTAAATGAGAATATTAGGTGAAGAACATGATATTTCCAAATGAAGTAAGAAATGGAAATCAACTTGAAAGCCGGTGAACGTAGTTGATTTTGAGATGGATATTCCACGGACACTATTTGATTGTCAGATCATAGAAATCTCACCTAAAAGGAATTGTCTGTTTGCTCATCTGTGATATTTTACGACGTTGCTCATTTATTAAATATTTGCATGAACTCAGCACCAGATCTTCATCAGAAACTAAGGATTATGAGAATTTTGTTTTAAAGCTCATACAATTTTAACAACTCTCTCTCTCTCTTCTATTTGAGAGAGATTTTGTAAAGTACCAAAGACTTTAGATATTTCATAACTGCTAGTTGACACCGATAAAAATATTTTCAGTATTAAAAGGACTGACACAAATGCGTTAAAAAAAAAAAATAATAACAACATGCAAAGCAATTATCTATTGTACATTTTCTTAGGTGCCTTTCCTTTTCAAATAATCATTTGCAATGTCGGGCTGGAAAGAGTCTTGTAAATATGTATAGGGGTCATCTTTTGTGTGTCAATACAAAATTCATCTATTTCAAGTTTGTCTGTAAAGGATTTTGCTGAAATAACTGTTTTAAAACGAGTGTAATAGAGAACATTGACGAGCGTTATGTGTTTTCCCCCAGGGTAACAGCCGCCATTATCAAATTTGGATATGGAATGTATCAGCACAGTTGCTGATATTGTAAATAAGTTATATGTCAATCTGCTCTCTGGAGTGTCATTATACATTCGTAGAGTAATTGCATTTGGTGCCACATGGAGTGTCATTATAGTAGCTACATTCGTAGAGTAATTGCATTTGGTGCCACATGGAGTGTCATTATAGTAGCTACATTCGTAGAGTAATTGCATTTGGTGCCACATGGAGTGTCATTATAGTAGCTACATTCGTAGAGTAATTGCATTTGGTGCCACATGGAGTGTCATTATAGTAGCTACATTCGAAGAGTAATTGCATTTGGTGCCACATGCGAAAGGCTCTATTGATTCGTCCACTAGACTGTATTGT
Source organism: Margaritifera margaritifera (assembly GCA_029931535.1). Lineage (NCBI taxonomy): Eukaryota > Metazoa > Mollusca > Bivalvia > Unionida > Margaritiferidae > Margaritifera > Margaritifera margaritifera. The sequence goes on along the minus strand of JAQPZY010001089.1, from coordinate 797,364 downwards.
GAGTTCAGAATAAGCACAAACTCGACTTTTCTTATTATTCATCTGTTTGTCTTGCCCAATGGACAGGGTTATAGACGTTATATAGATTCCTGACACCAGTATCATAAGCACCATCCATGTCTATTTTTGTCCGGCTGTTGACAAGATCTAGGGATCTCTCGAGCTCATAAAACCTGCGAACCAATGTCATACTTTTTTCTGTATGAAACAATTCAAAATTACGAAAATCGATGATCCATTTGTCTATTTAAGGGGACACCAAGAAAATTTGACTTGCTGAGCATCTCTTAATATTGTTCTTTGAAGACAATAGATGGTATTTACATAATCTGAAAATATATACCCGAGCCCAAATCGTTCAGAAGTTCGACGGCAGGAGTTAGCTTCATTATCAATCAGAATGTACGACGTCGAACCAAAAATGTAATCTATCTTCTAAGATGCAAGATATGTGCCACTCAATATGTTGGCGAAACCGTTTATTTCAGAAAACGAATGAATAGCCACAAGAGCCACACTCGCAACAAAATCAAAGCGAAACTCGACTACCACTTACAACTCGACTGGGCATTCAGTCGAGTCCCTCGAGATGCTACCGATATAGGACGCCGCACCTGTAAGGAACGATACTGGATACTACAATTTAAAACTTATGGGGAGTTCGGCCTAAATGAAAAAGTCTAACCTTCCTAATGCAGTCTTATCAAAATCAAAACTACAATCAGGCATCAGTTTATGAGACGCACACAATTTTAGCGATAATATTTACCCAAGTAAATTTTCCATAATTCTTTACATGAATTATTATTATTATCATTATTATTAGAACTATTGTCGATTATCCCGACAAACCATGCTCTTAACATTTCCTTAGTGCCTCCATGCATAACTTTACCGAGATATAAATTCTATTATACATTTTGCAGATGGCGTTGATTTTTTGCCACGCATGGTGTCCTTTCTTTGTTCCCATCCTGGAATTAGGTCAATACACTCTGGTTCTCTGCGTGATAGGCACGATAATCCCTTCTTTGAATTTATTATACAACTTTGTTGGGCTGATGGCAGCATAGCATAGATATGTAGTTTACCCGTTAAAAGACCGTTTATTAATTTTGCCTTCTTTCTTACTTCTGTGTGTACCCTTTGCTTGTTTATTTCCCTGTCATTCAAACATGTAGGAGTCAAGAACTACTTCCAGATTGTTTTTTTTCCCATGACGAAGAGCTTGTTTAGCTCGAAACGTTAGGAAACTGTTTGCGCTTTACACTTTTTTGTGTCAATATATATATATATATATATATATATATATATATATATATATATATATATATATATATATATAATGAAAACACACTGTAGAGACCAGCAGTCATACATAACATTTTATATATATATATATATATATATATATATATATATATATATATATATATATATATATATATATATATATATATATATATATAACACATATTAATTCTTTTATTAAAATTGTATACAATTTTATATAATGCCTTAGTATTAAGGTCATTGGGATACAATGTATCTAACCTATGAATTCAGTAACTTTCTTTAAACAGTCTAATGATCTCTCCATGCAAAATATCGATTTGCATTAAAGACAAATCACGTAAAGAGTGATTATTTGTATTAAAATGTATTGAAATATTAGAGGAGAATTGAAGATCCGTACACTCTTTTTTATATGAAAGCGATGATTATTCTTTCTCTTAGATACTTGTTGAAGTGTTTGTCCGACATATTGCATGTTACATTTTTTACAGGTTAGCAAATAAATGACATCAGTTGATATGCAGTCAGTGTTATAACGTAGAGAAAACAATTCTTTTGTATTGGAGAGACTAAAATAGGTATTTTCTCTAATATTTGTACATTGACAGCACCGACGTCTCTTACATTTTGGTGATGAAAAACCTCTTTATATATTTTCTGACTGTTTAGATCTGATAAAAAATTCATGCAAATTCCTAGGTCCTTGTAGTGGTTAATAATGATGATAATAATAATAATAATAATAATAATAATAATAATAATAATAATAAAACGAGGATAACATATATGGTCACGAAAGACCCATTTGTCATGTGGTCCTCAATTTTTGTAACAGATTATGTTAAATAAAAGTCACTTACACGCACTCAGGTATGTTCGCACACGTACTCACACATTTAAATTTTGATAAAAGAATTGATATTTTGTATACATATATATCACTTATAAATATATAATTGGATGTATGACTATTTGTCTTCACATTGTGATTTCACTGATTCAGTTTTCGTTAGAGACTAGTGTATCTTTCTGATCCCGTTATACATATTAGATTGTTATGAAAATGCATATCATTTATATAATGCCTTAGTATTAAGGTCATTGGGATACAAAGTATCTAAGCTATGAATTCAGTAACTTTCAATGACGTAATTGTTTATAAATATATAGATGTCACCAATTTCTTTAAAAATATTTTGTGCCTGAAGAAGCGTACAGTAAATGCAAAACTAGTCGCACAAATTTATCTGCGTTTGTGTTGTTTTTTTAAAATGTCAACTCTCTCTCTCTCTCTCTCTCTCTCTCTCTCTCTCTCTATATATATATATATATATATATATATATATATATATATATATATATATATATATATATATATATGAATTAGTTTTAACTGCATTTTTTACACTTTGCCGGCCCATCGCGTTTTCATCCGAATAATTTTCATTACAGTTGGTTTGCGAATGTTTGAACAGGTTAAAAGATTATAAATTGTTTTCATGTTCAGGTATTGAAATAAAAAAGGGCTTCTGTCTAGAAGGAAGCGATTTTTATCATCAGTGGTTAATAGCAAAATAATCATTGCTGTTTCGAATTACCAGCATTCTCAGAGGGAAAATGGTACTGAAAACGTCTAGACAATTAATAATAGATGAGCAGAATTATTGCATTTTGCTTCATGCTGCGAGAAACCATTACTTTTTAGAGCAATCTGGGCAAAAGATGAGTGAAGTATATACTAGAATTAAATAGATGGAATAAGAGCTATTGTATTGATCATAAAACAGCATGATGTCTCAGATTTCAAATTTAACCTGAAATCTGTACAGATTTTCCAGATTAACTGTGTCATAAACAATGGCTAATAATATATAATTGAAAATAAATGACCTCAATGACAACCTATTTTAATAAATGTAAGTGTCAGCAATGTAATTTTTTTTTTACCACAGTTTTTTTATTCGTTCTTATTTACTGGCATCGTCACGTTTTAGAGCTCTTCTTTTATTATCTAAAAGGCCACAAATCCCAAGTTGTGTTAATGTGTTTGCGCAACATAAAAACTCGGAATGCAACCTGGGTGGTTTTATCGGTGAATCCCACTTCTTCATTCTAGAAACAATCCCTGGATGTTTTTACACCTGGTGGTGCGGTCAACGATTGGGCATTTTCACGTGCTAATGCTATGACTCCAAGCTGGCCTCAAAATGGCAATGGTACATCAGGGTGGTCCCAACGGTTAATTTCTATCTTACCCTCGCGTAAATTATATTTGAGTGTATACGAGGGTCTGGTAATAACCTTCTGATATTCGTTGACAAGTGGAACACAATTGCTATCGATGTTAGCATCCTTTGTTAGGTCATCAATCACTCCGTCCGTAAATTCCGCAACCTCATCACCGCGGTCAGAATTCATCACTTATATATAATGATAAATCTAATCTTAAACACAAACGCCAAAGACGGTGAAGTACCCGCCCGGATAGATGTTGATTATTTAGAACTGAATTTCATATATGGCGACTAATTATGTTGATACAGTATATGCGTACAATTCGAAGGCGGTGTCCTGGTCGCCGAGGCCCGATACTAGTGGTACAAAATCAAGACCAAGATCATTTATTAACATTCCCATGCTACCCGATTTTCTACTTGTATTTCCGGTTATGATAAACAATTATGATCCGGACTCGCGCACTTTTAAGATGTGAGGTTTAGGTCTATCAAAACAATTTCCAATAGAACCGAAAACAAGTCGACCATTTGAATTTCTTCCTTTTAATATTCCTATAATTTTGTTCCAGAACGTTACTACGCGTGGTGGCGAGGACACGTCTGCGATCTTTTCATCCAAATATTGATATGTTGTAGCAGCAGCAGCATCGTCAACATAGTTTTTGATAAACGCAACCGACACACCAGCGTCTCTGATTGTCCGGTTTTCAGTGATTTCAGCCAGGTTTTTCGCTACAGCGCCTCGCGGCGTCAGTACAACATCATTGATGCCTACGTTAGACGTTTTAAGTTTTCCAGTTTGATCTTGGAAAATCACAAGCTCGCCTTGGTTGATGTCACCCCGGCTGATAAACTCGGGCAAATCCGCTATTAAAACGATTTTTCAATATCCACGTTGGACGTAAAAAGTTTTCCAGTTTGGTCTTGGAAAATCACAAGCTCGCCCGGGTCCGCGTCAGCAACAACCCGTCTGGTAAACTCAGTCAAATCCGTTTTGGAGGCAAACTCAGTCAAATCCGCTTTGGTGGTAAACTCAGTCAAATCCGCTTTGGTGGCAAAATTGCTTAGATCCACATCAGCACCGCGTCGACGGGCTACGCTTCGTCCGTAAATGTCAACAGACATATTATATACTATTATACGTACTTTCTAAGCAATAAGATAAACTGAATCAGCGTTTGCGGGATTGGTGTTGAGAAAGCTTTGCTTCGCGCAAGTGCACGCAACGCTTCAACAACAAAATGATCACATATCGGCCCGTTCAACTGGGTTTGCAATGTCAGCGTTGAATAAAACAGCGGTTGTCGTCCGCCTCGGGTTAAATAATGAACAACTTCTAGTGGTGGTGCAAGCCCGTACGAGTCAAAATACAAAAGATGTCGAGGTGTTAACCACGTATGCAACTAAATGAGTGGCAGGTCCTGTTGTCAAATCCAGATTAACAATTCCAGTTCCCTTGTGCGTGGAATCATCGATGCAAGTTCATTTCGCATAAAAACATTTCATAATTGCTTGACTAATTGTACCATTGCGATAAATCAAAATTAGTTAACGGATGCGTGACAAGCTTTGCTTGCACCAACGGCGAAGTCTCATGACCAAAGGCCATTTGGTATCGTTCCGGGTTTTCAAAAACCTTTGCCTGAGTGTATTCTGCAAGTCATCCCGGGTAATCAAAAACCTTTTCCTTTTTTTAATCATTTACGAGACCAATCATAGATATTTCCACCGTGAGAGGTTCCGTCTCCAACTGCCTTTTTCAGCGCCATCCCGGATGTGGTTCCCACAGCCCCTAACGCATCCGCTATTGCAACCGCAGGGGCCGCGGCCGCTAACAACTCTGGAATCGCCGCAAAGAATAGAAATATTCCACTAGTCTTTTGCAATTGTGTCACCTCTGACTTCAATAACGTTAATGTCACCGAGGTGTTCTTTCGTTTGACCACATTAAGCTGATTAAGTTGCGTTTTGGTCAACCACACGGGGGCAATTCCAGTTAACTTTGCCAGAGAAAGTTTCAATGTGACCCCACAATCGTTGCTTATTGCGTTTTTGATTTTCGCAAGCTGCTTTGGGATAAAGCCAACCTTAAATTCATGATAGGACATTATTATTTAAAAAACGTTGCAGGTTCAATTACTAGTTTTGAAGTCTGTACTAGTTTTCCACAGGCCGGTCAATAGGTCTCATCCGGTCACCTGTGCCCTCTAACAACAACATCTTATCGGAGAGAATCAGAGCAATACATCTGTTACCGGTGGCGTGGATCTGAGTTACACGTGCATGAAAATGCATATCAAATACTGACTGCTTAACCAGATCCGTGTGTTCCAACGAAAGGTAATAAATCGGGTACAACGTGCGAAAGTCGTACTTTGAAATCTGCAGACCTGTGTGAATGTTTTCATGCCGGTGCATGTACGACCACAGCTTATGATATGTACGTGCAACATAATTGTTTGTGAAGTCAAGCAAAATTTCTTCAGACGGTTTCTGGTGACCGTTTAACCGCAGAGAAACTTCATACACTCCTAACTTGTCAAATATCATTTTACTACGGAGTTGTCCACCATTCACCTGAGCCATAACTTGAAACGCCATGAACATATGTCTTGGTGCATTAATACCTCGTGGGTAGTTGTTTGCCATGAAACCTGTTGAACAGCGCTTTCATGGGAGTCTGTGGTAAGCGTGTGAAATGATAGTGGTGATGTGCCTCCAGAGTCCGTAAACGCCAACAAACGTGTTTCTACAGCTATCAAAGGGGTTAGTACAGGCATTCACAATGTCAATTTCGACAACACAACTTTGCCATGATCAACAAAGTCATCATCATGCCAAATTGCATCGTTAACTGTTGCCCTTTCGTTGTATCAAAACTGTGTCTTTGGTTCCGAAAATAACCTTTGCTAACATCTTTGCAAAATCCAAATATATGGCTGAGAGGAATCGCACACGAACACGATAATGAGGGTTCATTAAGTTGTTATTGACGCTGTAAACATCCAAGGTTATAATAATCATTGACTTAACCCATCATAGGTGCACCACCAACACCAGGTCTGGCAGGCAAACCATCAGGTAGCGGGTCCACGAAAGCCGCCTGTGTCATTCGACGTCTGATATACTGGTTATGGGTAGTTATTTGCCATGAAAACTTGTCCATTGTCAGATCCATCCTTGTAAAACATCATAGACGGACCAGCGGATCTCGCGTAATCATCGCTGTAGCTGGCTAATTCGATAATTGTCGTGACAATGTCAATGTTGTCGAGAATTGCTTCGATTTCCTTTTCGTCCATGAGATATCGTGCGCTCCTGAACAACGCCATGATGCCATTGTTGACAAATCCAATATTGGTACCAGAGGCATAATTGGTACCGACGACGTCGTCTTGTACAAGTTTTCCTTCGATTTCCAAAATGACGTATCATGCACTTATAATTCTATTTTTTGTTAGGGTACTTAGCCGGGTGCGAATAATATTGAAAATCTCGGACACTTCTATCCACTAACACAGGCTGGCTCATGTCAAACGCGGGATCTGATGTATTACTAATTTTTAACATTTATTACAAATTTATGGTTTCGTCTAATACCTTTTTGCGCGACGACTTTGTCGTCGTCCAGGCTTTGTCGCTCGCGTCCACAACTGCAATCCACTTCCCATTGTTGCATTTGCAATCGCTGATTCAGCAATACGTTGTTGAGCAGCTTCATTGATGATTTGACAAACCGGAGTTGTCATGGTTGCTGTCAATGGAAGTTTAATTGCTTTTGGTGGTGCTCGAGTCACTAATCGTCGTAGTTGATTTCGAATCGATTGGACCGCTTGCAATCCTAAATTTTGCAACCGATCCGCAGCAACGATTTTGATGCTATCAACGACTCGCATTGCAACTTGTTTAGGTATCGGTGCAGCGCGCGAAGCCAGACCCACCTGTAAATAATCCCTGAACAACATCACCAAGTCCATTTCCATAATATACTGAGTAAACAGGTTTTCTCGCGTTAACAACACGCACGATTCTCACACGTCCACAAGAAGCGAAGCTTCCCACGATTGTCATTATCTTTGAATGTCAGGCCGATCTCTAATATACAGTTGTATCGTCAAAGTTTCCCCGCGCAGGTCCAACATGTGCCCGTCCTGGTCCACAAGAGTAGGTGTGTCAACCGAGAATTATGACAGGAAAGATACACAGGTGTGGGACTAATCGATAACAGAAAACCCGTTGGAACATTTGGGGAGAATCCAAATAAAAAATAACCTTGCCACGCGATACTTGTGGAAGCTCCACTCACCGAACCTGAACTATAACTGCTACTGATAGCGTCGCATGTTAAATTAACCTGAATCATGGTGGTGATATTAACAATTTGTGGCGCGACATTATATCCCATGTGTAAGAATCGTTTGTTCTCAGGAATCTCTTCTGGCCAACCAAGAACTGTTCTCAACAATGATCGTTTAATATCAACAACATACGCTGGAGATTCGATCGAGATGACAGAGCTGAGTGTGGCTTACGTATACGTATAAAATCTTTTTAGAGTCTTTGACGGTCACCAATGTCATTCTCCGCCAAATCTCATCATTGTCGATATAATATCGTACGCGCGAGTGGAAAGTTCAATAGTATGTCAGGTGGCACCACCGTCTGCCGAAAACACAAACGAGTTATTCGCGGGAAGACCACAGAACAGTCGTGATTGAATATTAGGCATACTGTATTTAATACACACGCAACGGCGCTAATGCAATCTCAAGTGTGCGGGATACACCCGCATCGATTGGTGTAGAAAAGGTCATATAAAATTCTGATTTCGTTGATGAAACTGTTATCATTGAGGCTAACGCTCAGAGTTGTATTTGCAACAACACGCTGCAACGAATCATTGATTTCACGGAAAACACGAAGTGTATCGGAACTCATCATCGGTGTATTAATCCCATAAATCATTGATGTCTTTAAGAAGTTCATGCATTAACAAGCGAAACGTTCCCGGGTCCATAATGTCATTGGTGAGCAGTTGCTGACAAATTGATGCGGCCTCATTAACGACTTCTGGTGCATTGTTGCCAGCGCGAGCTGATCCCACTAGTGTCTCCAACCGATCCACGAGTTCATTTACCTGTTGTTGGTCCTGCAGTTTCGAACCCTGTATGGCTACGACGTACACGAGGAGGATCGTTTTCCCCAAAACCTCTTCCAACAAATTGTTGTTGTTGTGCGGCTCTGGGTGGACGTTCATATCTTTGAATGTATGCGTGCCACAATTTTTTACTCTCTTCACGGTCCCCGGTCATAAATTCATTATATGTGTTTCTAAAAAGAATCCACTTCATACCGGTGGCTTTTGTTTTTACAGTGAACTCCTTAAATACCAGTCTAGGCCATTCAACGTCTACGTTTGTATCATATACCCTCAATGGTATTTTTAAAAGGTATTCTTTCCAATTAGTGGGCCTGTAATGAGCGGCACGCAAGGGATTTTCCAAGATCCATTGACGATATTCTTCGTTAAAAAAAACTGAGGCGGTGTTTCCATCATTGATTGATACTTGGGTGGTTCTATCGTTGGAAGATTTTGCATTGCCTCCGTAATTTTTTCATCAAGTACCTGAGTACCTTTTGCGACCGCACCAACTTCCTCGCGCATTTCCTCCATTTCGCCTCTGGCTGTATCTAAACCTTCTTGAAATTTTCCAATCGCGCCTGGCAAGCGCTCAATGGTTACCGCGGTTGCCCTCGTGGCTTTCTTAATATCCTTAGCGCGGTTGGCTATTTTAGGAATTGGACCCGGTTCGTCTTCTGTTACAGTATGCGCTGCCACCTGTTTCCTCGATTTCTCTTGTGGCCTTGTTAATATAATCAACACGTTCCGCAATTTCCGCAGTCCTGGCTGCAATCGCTTTTGTTGGTTCAATCAGCGGTACAAATGTTCGTTCAAAGCCCTAGCTGGGAAATTTTGCTGCGTGAAATTCCCGTAGCACGACCTTTGATAGAAGCAATCGCTGCAATTGCTGCGCACGCTGGAAAAATCCCGGAGTGACTTAATAGTATAAAGCGTAGCGATTACCAGCTGGAAAATATATTTTTGTAAACCCACATCATATGCACTAATATATAACGACTAAGATAAAAATACTAACGTCATGGGGTATAGAAGGGCTGACTTATCCCCAGCTATCGGGTCTAAAACGTCTAGTATACCACTAGTCCTACTGACAACTTCCAGACTATCTAATTAACACTTAATAACGTATCTGGTAAGTTTTGTTAATTATTTGTTTTAGTTCGTCATTTATCTCTTGAAATGTACCTGAAACTGTCTTGCTTTGTTGCAGGTTGTTTTCTATATGCTTGTTTTGACCCATACTTTTACATATGCCTAATCATGCACATTTTGTAACGTTATGGTACGTTTCCCCATTTGTTCCTAACTCATGTGTTCATGTTGAGAAACAAGTTTCAAAGAATAATCTTCAAATGCTATTTGTTTTTAACATAAACCTCTGTTTACATCAGCGAACTAGTTTCTACATTTAATTATGGATCAGAAGCATGCAAGTGATCCACCAAAGTCTACTTGATTTCACTACCTCAAGTTCACATCACTGTACATTAATAATGAATACAGAAATTCTTATCTGATAAACAAATCTACAAATTAAACTCATTTCGGCTAATGCGGTCATTAGGTTATGGAAATTGAATGAGCATCTCTTGCCTAAAGTGTTGCATTAATTTTTACAGTATCAGACCCAATGTTGAATATGTTAGAACACAGACATGGGAACTTCTTTGTAATAGAATGATGTGATCGATACCAAAGTGTTGTTAATAGGGCTGCGCATTGCACGCATGCAATAAGGTCTGAGAGATATGATTGTTTTATTTTTGTTTTGTACCTTGTAAAATTTTTCAATACTTCTTCATCGATCACATTATCGGGACCCGGATATAAATGGAGCTGCTATGTCCATTTGCCAAGTATCTCCGTAATCTCGCAGTCTTCGACACTATGTCTTCGACACTATGATAGAACAGTAATGTGTAACTTAGCACCACGGGCTATTTGATCTAAACACCATCCACCCCCACTCCTATTTGCAGAAGAAAAATCCTTTTTGCAAACAAAGTAAATTGTTATATTATTGCCTCAAATAAAAGATAAGCGAACCTCAAAACTCTGATCAATATTGTTTGAGTGAGTTACAAATATATACCATACAGAGCGGAAAGTGCTATCCCTGGATCCTACCGGAGGATGCGTGATAATATGAAGTGATGATTCAGTCTTAAATAAAAGAGAAGAAATTCAAATACAATGTCAACCAAGTATGCGATAATATAAATTTATAGAGCAGTTAGAAGTAAGCAGGAGTTTTCCTCTTTTCTCTAAGTATTAAAAATCAATGCGTCATAATCTAAGGCTAGATGTTCGAGTTTTCACCATGAACGTATAAACTGAAGGTTTACTCAGTGTAAAGAAAACAGTTAAGTTCATTTTATTTTAAAATTCCAATTTGTGATGATAATTAGAGGACATGTAAATATAATTAAATGGACAGATGGATTAGGTAAAGGCAATACACCCACTGATATTAAAGTAGCATCACTTTCTTAAGTCAAGACATGTCTCTAAATTTAGCTAGGTTTTGCACAAGTGGAAGTTTGTAATCTTGTACGTGGAATTTAGGATCAGAAACACACATTCAACAATATATATTCTTGTACACATACAGATAATCACACAATGGGTGTAATGTAAATTTATACATCAAGAAATAACCTGATCTCTAAAGGAATGTGAACAATCAATATGATTAATTTTTTTACTCAGATGCACCTCCAAACGTTTGTGTTAGTGTGATACGAACACGAGATGGCAAAAGCACTGTAGCGCTTGGGGGAGCGCCAAAAAGTGTTTGGAAAAGCTGATAACTTGGTCAGTTTTTGATTTTCATTACTGGATTCAGTCACAAGAAATCTTGACCAATTTCTCTGACTCTGGAAAGTTTTCTATTCTGACTCACTGGTTCAATTATTGTAAGTCCTTTTGACACCAGGCCTCACATTATTTAAGGTTTTGGTTTTTTCCTGTTCTCCCCACCCACCTCAGAGCCCAACTGGTGGACAGATGTTAACGATTATTCATTGTGTTTCTTATGTCAGAGCTTCATAAGGTGATAAAAAAAAAATATTTTTTTTTTACTCAAATAGCCCTTGTCACCGCTCTCAAACGCTACGTCCTTTGTACGGTTCCAGGAATAAGAGTACGTTTCTTTAATTGTGACCTTTGGAAAGTATGGAGATAAGTGAAACTGAATGTCTTTAACATAGCCCCTGAAACTTTACGTGATAAATCGAACTGGATCGGTCTAACTAAAGTCAAGACCGAAGTAGAGTGTTGTCAATCGGCCTTTCTTCTAATCAACTACCATATCCACTCCTCCGCCGACACGGGACTTAACCCACGACAAACGGATTGCCCACACTCAGTCGCCGCTGACGACATGCAGGAGGACGCATAGAGCCACTTCTAAAACCCCAAGCCCGCAGGAGGCCAAAGTATTTGTACCTTGGTACGCGTCAACCAGTAACTCTAACCACATATTTACATTATCTCCAGGATCTATCAGTATTACCTTCTCATCTTGGAGTAACAATTTTCTATTGCGAGACTTGCTGATCAGAAACGTTGGACAGATGTACATCTACTAGAAAAAGTCGCTATTCAATCTCTGTCAGACCTAGTGTAAACATATTCGTTCCAAAGATAGTCATTACAGATATTATAATGCTATCTGATTCTTTCAAATGCTTTTTTGTACGATGTCTTACAAGAGTACATAACACAGCTACGCTATTTACACATGGATGAACCAATTATTTTTCTTTGTATTCCTGAACATTAAACACATAACAAATATATATTTTCGCGAGCATCTACATATCCTTTTCTGTTGATTGCTTGTAGATATCTTGTGGAATGATTGCTTGTTTAGGACCACTACTATGCAGTATATTATCTTATGTACGTCTCAAATCAAACCAAATACAATAATTGACATTGAGTCACTTGTGTTACTTAGTTCTGTTTGCTTTTGTTGTTCATCAGAACAATACTTTGTGGCTTCCGTAAATTGTTGTTGGAAACCCTGGAAATAAAGTATCTGTGGCAGTCTTTCTATAGTTCCTGAGATGTGTTTCTATTTTTAAATTGTGAACCTTTTCAGTAACACTTTCTCCACTCTTTTCGCATATTATCAAAACACCTTCTAAACTCATTCAGTGAGAAAAGTTTGCATTATTCATTAAATTTGTATTTTTTGTAATTTAGTTATAAAAAATTAATTCCATTTCTGTATGCATCGTTAACTAATCGTGCAACTGATTCTAAAGTACTACCTTTCACATTAGAGGCTTAGACATGTGTTATGTTAAATCTAGGGAGGAGTGCAAGGATATAGTAGACAATATATGAAAGTCTAATGGTATTTTAAACTTCTTTGCATGCACCCTGAGCCGTATATCTCTAGCACCAGTACGTTATGCATTATTAGATAGCTAATGAATGTAACTTTCTCAATTTATCACTCATAATGCCTTTGTTTAATTATATTTGTCCTAACCAATCTTTGTATGTCATGAACATGTTGCAGTCAACGAGCTTGAAAAGATCGTCCCTTCTGAAGAACATGATAATATCTTTCCCAAGCATTTTACCCAAATTGCCTATCGAAGCGTTATTGGCATTTCCTTTCACTTTCTTTCACATCAAACGAGACGGAAAACTATCTGGTACAATTAATATATTCAGACTTGGTTTTGGAATTGCTGCAGAGTTTGTTCCTATTTAATGTTGCTGAATATGCATGTGACACAATGGTGTAATGCTTGAAGGTTTGTGACTGTTTGAGGTACCTGCTCCTGCTTGTTATTATTTATTTATATGCATTGCCTTGTATCTAGCAATACAAACTATGCTATTTATTACATACAAAACAATCGTGACTACAGCGTTTCTTTTTTTACAAGCTGTGCATCTTTGGTGCAAACTGTCGCTTTGCGTCAATGTTTGAGAATTCCTTTCTGAAAAAAACTGCAAGCAATGAATACACTAGCACCCATTACAGATGCAATACAAATATATACCTGTATTTTAACTCGATAATTCAAATATTGGTCGAAATAATTAATTTTTGTATGTCGTGCTTTTCAAGTGGTAAATTATTTCCAGGATGAGAAGATGCTATGGGATAATTAGATGCATATAAAGCAAAAACATCCTTCCATGTTCATTAAAGTCTGAGTTACCAACCTTAATGTTTCAGTAAAGTAATCAAATGTCATTGCTCTATATTATGTGAACTCTGCAGTTTTTCTCTGTAATTATAAACCTTGATATTTCTAATTCTTTCTTTAGCAGCTCTATTAGGATACAATAATTTAGCGAATAGCTGCTTTCTGTAAATACTAGACCGTTAGGTTTTGCTCCTCCAATCCTTTCTACTGCGGTTGCCATTTTAGCATTTACTTAGAAATAAAAAATTAAAGGTTTGCAACCGCAAAAGAATTATTGTGCTTTTGCATGCGCCATTTATCATTTATCAAGCGAAAGGTTCTTCTGTCTCAGAGTAACATATGTTGATATTGTGGTCAGTTTCATTTTGCATCTTGGCTTGTTAGCAAAAGGTTTGTTGTTTACCTGTAATCAAATGTAAATATTAGTAAAAATATCTAACCATCGTAAGCATTCAATAAGCATTTTGAAAACAAAATGTGAATAAACCTGATTTTCTTACTTGAATGGCATATTGCTATGAAACATTTACTCTATGCAATTTGTAATCAGGAAAACATGATAGCATAGTTAAACCAACAACTATTTACTAATGTAATGGGTGTAGTTTCATACTTAAAAATGTCCAACAGCCCAAACTTTGTTTTGAGTCAAATACAAGTTCTTAATCTCTGGTATGATGACTCTCCAGCAATTGAAAATTCATCTCCTAAATTCAAAATTAAGTCAATACCATCCCGATACTCTTTATTTGGAACTATGCAAAAATCGTAAAGCTAAATGCATCCCGGCAATTTGTTTTATTTTCTCAAACTAGTTTTTGCATTAATCTGTCTCCTCTTTCAATGTTCTAATTCTGTCAAACAACGCGATATTATTTATGCCAATTTCCACGTTCAATCCAGTTTTGAATGTATCTATATCTCGATTTTAACTGTATAAATGCAACCACTACTCTCAAGTGTCTTTTTAAAATATATATTTCAGTTTTTAAGGCATCTGTTCCGTTGTTAACGTTCATGCTAATTAATTGAAATCATTTTTTTTCTTCACATTTTAACTTTATCTCTATTTTAGTCAATACTACGTTGTACCACCCAGATGTTATTAACAACATTTCGATGAACATACTCTTTTGTACTTGGATTGTTCAACTTCAGCAACGAACTTGTAAAATACAGTAAATGTAACATATAATATGGTTTTGATCTTTTCACTCGGATCTGCAATAGATAGATTGTAAGTTGTTGTCATAGTTTTTATGCTGCTTCATACATATTTATTCTATTCCTGTTATCCACTCTCTCTTTTTGGATATTTCGGTGATATGTTTATTTATTTATTTATTTATTTATTTGCAACTCTGACAGGGTATTAGTGTTAGCGATTATCCTTTTGCTCTAGTCAGTAATTCTTGTGCGATTATTAAAGATTATCATTTTGATTACGGGAACAAATAATTCTAGTTGACTAAGTAAGTATGTCGTCTGTTCCAATTGAGATTGTAAAGTGCCATAGCTTTCGAGAGATTGTTTTATTTACACATATCGCTTTCTAAAGCATCCATCGGACTGTTTGTCTTTTACTCAGTTGGCTATAAATATTCTTTGATGTTATTGTAATTCAGTTGTTATATATCTCACCGTCTCTTGACTCACTGTTTAAAATGTGTGAATAGCATTCTAAAATGTGTTGAATCATTGTACAAACAAGTATTAAGCATCTCAAATATGTTGTCTGTTCTTGTCGAACTGTTTCTGCGATTATATGAGCTGTTTGATTGCCACTCTGTTCAATAACTCCTAATTTATAGTCAAGTACTGTGTCCATGTTTTGACATCTTTTAAATTTTTACCTTCCAAAGTTTTGAGTATACGTGTATTAACAAACCGACTAGTAGCTGAATCAGTTAATTTAACAGGGTCACGTAAACTTGTGATACAGTTATTGATGAGGTTTAAGTCACTGTTAACTATACCGTCTATTGATGCAGTCATTGTTTCTGTTCTTGTCTCAGTGTTTAAAGGATGATATAAGTTACTAAGATCTCTTAAAGATATCTTTCCCATTTACCATACTTGGAATATACGTTACAGGCATACCATGAAAGTCATTTTCATATGCTGTTCTTTTGTGCTGAGATTCAAACTGTTTATGGTTCCGCTTTGTCAAAACCGTAACAGTTTCGGAATGTTAGTACTACTTTTATTGTAAGCCAAAATGTTGATTTTTGTTCCGGATTTGTTCCCGTCACTGCTAAAGACAGTGATAGTTTCGGAATTGTAGTACTACTTTTGATCTAAACCAAAATTTAACATTTTTTTCGAGATTTTTTCCAGTCTCGGATAAAGTCCGGCACACTTTAAAAATGTTAGTACTACTTTTAGTCTATACAAAAATGTTTACATTTTTTTCGGAATATTTTCAGTCTCCGCAAAAGTCGGTGACAGTTTCAAAAGTTTAGAACTACTTTTAGTCTAGAACATCTTTTTTAACATTTTTTTCCGGATATTTTTCACTCTCCGATAAAGTCCATTAGAGTTTCGGAACTTTAGTACTACTTTCAGTCAAATCCTAAATTTTTGACAATTTGTCCTGATTTTTATCAGTCACAGCTAAAGTACATGACAGTTCGGAATTTTTGTTCTATCTTACTCTCGGTCATTTTAATCTTAATATTCCGGATTTTTTTTAGTCTCCGCTAAACTCTGTGACAGTTTCGGAATTTTAGTACTAATAAACACTCCTACCCTTGCCTGATTGTGTGATAGTATGTTTTTGTGTATGTAAGTATAGCGTGTGTGTATAAACACTCCTACCCTTTTCTTTGGACAATGTGTTGGATTGTATATCAGAAAGCGGGTGCTGGATAGTAGGGTGTGTTTCGGATTGTAATAAAAAAAGGTGGTTCTGGATATTATATCAAAAAAGTATGAGTTGAATAGTCTATAAAAATTTAACGTTATATTTCCCGTTGAGACCTATACATTGGTCAACATGGAAACTGCCTATAACAATCCCCAAGTTAACATTACATTTTCCGTAGAGATATATAGTGCCTCCCGCGCGTTAAACATATGAACAATTTTAACATAGGATTTCCCGTACGTACTTATTGTGGCTCATTTTGAGGTCAACCATTTCTAACAATGTAACAGTGTACCCTCAGTATTAAATTCCCGTATAGGCCTATAGTGGCTAGCACGTATTAAACCAATGGACAATTTTAAAATAGAATTTCCCATAGAGGCCTACACTATAAACATGTTAATTCCAGTAAAGGCCCAAGTTGCCTTATATTACTACTGTTGGAATTATAGTGTAATGATCTGTGATATACATAGTTTTAACATCGGTGGCAAACATAGCAGCTTTATCAGAAAGGCGGGTCTTGATTATGCCGCTGCCATATTTTCTCCGTCCTTGGTTCATGAATTTGATACACAGGTTCACTGCAAGCGTGTAATAATGTTTAATGTGGGATTACAGTTGGGAAATATATTGCAATAATATATTGCAATTTAAGAATAATCTCAAACTAATTGAAAACTATTTCTGCGATAATTCAACAGGAGAGTGTTTTTCTTCAGAAATGCCAATGATAATTTTGTTAAAGAGGTTTTTTGCCGCTGCCAAAGTAAAATCTATCACTAAAGATGTTAATGTTGCGTATCTAACGATATCCATTCAAGTCATCAATTAAAAGAAAAACTTCAGCAATCTTGGTTTTGCCGATGAGGCGTGCGTGCTGTTAATACTATTTCACAATTATATAAGAAAATGTTAATACCGTATGAGGAATAAAGGCTGTTATCTGTCTGCAATAGACTTTTATCACCAATACATACGATATTCCGTGGCTTTAAGCACTCTATTAACGGGAAGTCAACAAAAACATACAACTGAAATGACATAAATGCTCCAACACTTAACAGATTAATCTGATTAGACTCTCGGATGGAGTATGCCCTACATGCAAGCTTTAGATGCCGAAAACAAAATCTTCTGAGCTGCATAATTGTTTCCTAATAGGATTTTATCGTGATGGTGAATTTTGCCGAAATGTAGGTCCCAGATTTTACTGTGTTGGGCATTTTTAAAATGAAGCTTATTTGAAAGCACACACAACATAGCGAATTATTGCTTAAATTAATCACTCGACGTTCTTGATAAAATTGGATTTCTCTGTATAAAAAAGAGATAAAATAGGGATCAAAAGGTAATTTATAAAAATTTAATTTTAGATTAAACAGTTTGATTATTCTCTCAAACAGAACTAGTCAAGAGTTCTGAAGATTCAGAAGAAAAAAATGCGTATCTTTATTAGAGACTCTTGCAAGAAGACTTCATTTTCATTTTATAGCCTTGTAAATGTCCAGTCCAGGTGTCATCATGACCTTCCAAAGTAATAAGTGTTATGTATATTAAATTTATAATATGTTTCCATGATTGTAAGTTGTACTTGAGTCAGATTATGGTCATTTTGTAAACAACACGTTTACATAGCATTTGAGTTCAAGGCCAGTTTGTTAGTAAATGGACTGTTATTTATGTTTTGTTGTGACAAAAATCATGAAGGTTTTTAATCACACCATTGTCATCATTAGCAGCAGCAGCAGCAGCATTGACCCTTCGTTTTCTTCTTTATTTTGGACAAGTAATGGTCCTTCTCGGACTTCAGACAATTACTAATTCATTCAGCCAAAACAAAAGTGTTCAATTTTGCATAAAACTTACAGCTGATCATTATTTTGTCTATACAAATTTGATAGCATATTCATCATAACATAAAGAAATAAAGTCGTAAGAATGTTGGAATTCACAAAATACAAAGACGCTTAGAAAAGATTTAATAATTGCTACAATGAGCTTCTTTTCTTGTGTGATAATAATATAGATGCATAGTGCTGCACACTGAGTCCAGGCTCGTGGGTTTCCCGCAAATTTTAATCCTATGTCCCCCAAATTTTGACCCTATGTGCCCATTGTTTGCATCTTTTTTGTCAGAAAAGAATAAAAACAAATACGTCAACAACTTTTTATTGGAGGATGTTTGTCCATGTCTCTTTTGGTGCTAGCTTAGTATGTTGAAAAGTATGTGTATTTTAGAAGATATTTTGACGGAAATAAGAAGAACGCTGCTATCCATGCATCAACATATCATTATTGTTTTATTGCTTAACACGTCTTACTCATATTTTAATGGACGTCAATAATACGTATAAACATCATATAATTTATGTTGGATAAAATATGTCTCTAAAGGTTGACACTCGTCATTTTTGCGTATTAATAATGCTAATACGCAAAAATGACGAGTGTCAACCTTTATCCCCCTGGAATTGTTTCTTTTCTCGTCTCCACGCGAGGGTTTCAGAAGTATTATTCAGCAATGAACAGTTGTATTTGAGAACAAAGGAGAACTGCAGTCTTTTCTTCCCTTAAGACCCAGCCGTCATCGTGAAGCCTTTTATACAATCTAAGAATGATGAAGAAGACTGACTTTACAGACCATAATGCAAGAATTGGTCTTTTGGTAAATCACTGTTTCTATTTGTTGTAATTGCTGTAGATCATGCAGATAGTTTTTATGTAATGGCCTTCTGATATTTAGACAGCAACGTTTTTACTTCTCATTTCACTGGACTAGCTTTGTGAGTTAAAACGAACCATACCTTAGATATTCTGATAGCATACTATGTATATATATATATATATATATATATATATATATATATATATATATATATATATATATATATATATATATATATATTCTTTTTTTCCCTTTTAATTTGTATGCAAGTTTCCTTCTTGGACAGGAATGAAAAGCAGAATACTCTATATTGGGTGATTAACATAATTTTCCCGTTTGTTTGTTTTTAAATTTTGATAAACTTCAGAAGTGAATGGATGGATCAGTGGTCGTCGTATGATATTTTGCAGGAACTGCATTTTTGATTGTCGTGTTAGCCTTGATCATGCTGTAATTACTTTGTGGTCACGTTCGAGGAGATGGTGAACAATATAAATAGGAAATGCACTAGAAATTAACGCCATCAAGATTGATTCATTGATTGCACACTTAGGCGAAGATATTGAGGGGATTTCCTCTTTATTCAACACATAATTTGGAAGCAAGCAATAAAACGGCACACAATTTCCTAACGTTCTAACTCGAAACGGAGAAACAAACGGTAGAAAAACATACAAATTGTTGTGACTAAAGCTAGGGGTCTTTGTTTAAAAATAAGAAAGCTATTTAAATGCGAAGAAATCAGAAATATATCCTCTAACTTCCAGGTATGACAAACAATTGCCCCTCTTTGCCACGAATATCAAAGGATTTAGTACATCTGTAACGAAGAACCAATATTATGGAGTCTTCTTAAAAAAAGACTGTCATGTTTTCTTCTTCATGAGAAGTTTCGTTTAGGATTTTTAACACATGTTTGAGAAGTCATTTTGTTTAAATATTAAAGACAAATCAATCCAAAAAGCTCAAATTTAAGCAAAGAACAACAGATTGTATACGAGATCGTTTGGAGACTGATCAATCGATTTAATTTATTTATTTCGCCAAAAATCTATTTTATAACTCTGAAACTAATTTACAAACCAAATCTTCTCAACTGGTGATTTTGACTTTTTAAGATGAAATCATTTATATGTATAAATATCTGTGTTTAGTAGAAGAGGTAAGATTAATTTACCTGATTTGCATAGGCTAAGCACTCTTCAATTACATACACATTATTCCCACTTCAAGTTGTCGTAGTCCATGGTATAGTGTTTATATAGCTGAAAATGAGAGCTACATTACTTTATTTGCACAATTCTTTATGAGTGCCAATACCGATAGCAATGTTAAATCTTTTTATTTGTCTTTGGACTAAAACAATATGAATTTGCATTTTCGTTTTGTCTTTTGATTAATCACATATGAAATTAAGGCATAATTTTGGACACACACTAGGTTCTCCATTTTGACTTTCAGGAGACAATGTTATGAAACATTAGTAAAGTAACATTGTTGTGCTATACTTTTTCATATTTTTATATATTAATAACGGAATGATTTGTGTTCTTGTTGACGGTTTGCAGACTCGACTTCTAGAGAGATATTTTGGCACATGGGCAAATATTGTCATCAAAAATATCAACATAAATCAGGGTACAATACACATAGGAAGCGATTTCAAATTATTTATTACTTCGCCTTAAAAAAAGGTGCTGGTGGTTAGATCGCAAATCGAATTTTTCTCAGAATGATCCATCGGCGAGATTGCTTGAGCACGCAGGGGTCATTTGATTAAATTATTGCAAATAGCGTTAATGACACAAAATATACATATATGTACAAATTTCAGTATAAATAGCTTCTTCTTGATACTTTTTATTGACATGTAATTAAGTAATGTCTCTAATTCAATATTTTCAGGACAGCGTTTTGCACACGAAACATGCAATAAAGACTAGTAATTTTGAGGTTGAGTGTCTAGATGCTAGATTTGAATAAAAAAGTGAAACAAACTGCATGAATCTTGAATCCAATAGAAAATCATCAAAGACAAGTTCTTTGGCTGCATATTTATATCCCTCCGATCAATACATGTTCTATTTATTTGAAAAATATGTAATTTCATGTACAAAATGTCTACATCATTATTTAAAGTTTAATGCTTATTTGAAATATAAAAGGTTTTAAGAAGAGAACTGAAGTGCAAATCTCTTTAATATTACTCTTATATCAAATACATTCATATTAAAGTCATTTGATTCAACTATTACAAAATAGCGTTGATGACACAAACTGTACATACATGCTCAACATACTTATCTCTTGTGCTCGATGAAGTAAGAAACTCCAAAATTATGATTTGTCAGTTCAGCCACTGACCGATCGAAATACAGCTATGCCATCGAAACTGATCATTAAAGATCCATTTCAAGAATTGTGCACCATGTAATGGCCCTCTAAATTACAATTTTCCGATGCAGACAAGATCATTTCGGCTGTATGGATGCAAGATAATGTAGAAAACGATACGTTTCCTAAGGTATAGTAAATCAAATAATTTTAAACTACTGTGAAGGAGATTTTGTAATAATTGTAATGAAATGTGTTCCTATTTAGTATCATTAAGCAATAATATTAGAGTTTGTTAATTCATTATTTCCTTTTCTTACTTATTTTTAGATCGTATGCAAAATATTGCAGATTTGTAGACCAGTTTTAATAAAGTTTTATCACTTTGTCGTTATTGTCTTATGTGTTTCACTCATACATAATAATTTATGGCAGTTGCGTTAGGTAGCGCTCCAACTTTCATTATTTAACTTAGAAAATAGAACAAATTCTATCAGGCTGTATTCTCGAAGGCCCTGATGGGAGTCTGAGGCAGTCGAACAGTTGGGGAGAACTGAAGAACCTAAGAGAACCACCGAACATATAACCTGTAACCACTCGAAGGCTCTGATGGGAATCTTAGGCGGCCAAATAGATGGAGAAAACTGGATAGTAGAAGGGAACCACCACATTAAACTTGCAACCACTCAAAGGTCCTGTTGGGGGTCTTAGGCTGCCAAATAGATGGAGAAAACTGGATAGTAGAAGGGAACCACCACATTTAACTTGCAACCACTCGAAGGCTCTGATGGGAATCTTAGGCGGCCAAATAGATGGAGAAAACTGGATAGTAGAAGGGAACCACCACATTAAACTTGCAACCACTCAAAGGTCCTGTTGGGGGTCTTAGGCTGCCAAATAGATGGAGAAAACTGGATAGTAGAAGGGAACCACCACATTTAACTTGCAACCACTCAAAGGTCCTGTTGGGGGTCTTAGGCTGCCAAATAGATGGAGAAAACTGGATAGTAGAAGGGAACCACCACATTTAACTTGCAACCACTCAAAGGTCCTGTTGGGGGTCTTAGGCTGCCAAATAGATGGAGAAAACTGGATAGTAGAAGGGAACCACCACATTTAACTTGCAACCACTCAAAGGTCCTGTTGGGGGTCTTAGGCTGCCAAATAGGTAGAGAAGACTGGATAGTAGAAGGGAACCACCACATTAAACTTGCAACCACTCAAAGGTCCTGTTGGGGGTCTTAGGCTGCCAAATAGGTAGAGAAGACTGGATAGTCCAAGCGAACCACAAAGTAAACTTGTAATCACTAAAACTTGTTTAAGAATAACAAAAAGAAGAAAAATAATACTTCAGATAAAAACATTTCGTCAGCACGGGTCATTTATATACTTTATCTTTCTTGAAAGTTTGTCGTATCACATTTCTATACGAAATTGAAACGTAATTACATCTTATCGTACTCGAGAACATCATAGAGCCCCAAACTTTTTCTCCATGATCAACCTGTCACCAGAAGGTCATATTTGCTAGTCTATTTATGAACTGGAATAATCACATCGTCGATCATGTAAGATGAGCTATTGGTTAATCTTTAGCTGGAATATGAATTAGGAGTAAATAGATAGTCACGTGGCCTTGTGTTCTTCTATGTTAATAATTCTGCTGGTTGCGCAACTGAACAGTTTCTGAAACAAGCCAAACATACAAAACGTAATGGATAACCTTTTATCCTTCCGCACTTTTATTTGACTCTGACACAAATAAAAGGATTCATATAATGGTCTTGCCGGCATAAGCAGCACATTGTTAATTGTCGAATCTATATTGTTATTTCAGGTTTCTCTCTCCATATTTGTATCGCAAAAGCTGACCAGAGATGAAGGTTTTCAAATAATGGCATGGAGATCGTATTAATTAATGATTTACGGTGTTTCCTATCATCTTGTTTTGCGTCTGTTTCTATACTTCTGTTTGTTTGTTCCCATCGAGTAGACCAGAAATGAAGGATTCAGAAAATGGTAGGAGTCTCATTTTACTGTTAGTTTTTGGCTGTTTCTTTTTGTCTTGTTTACCTTCACGAAAATTTCTTTCTAAAAATAGTTATTAATTTTCTTTTTGTATTCACGATCAAGGGAATAATAAATAACAACAAGTCATAAAACAGTCTTAATAATCCTATATTTACTTTGACTCTTAAGCACAGATGTTGAAGGAGAAGTTGGTCAGTTTATGAATAATTAACATGGATAAGGTCTGGTTTGGTTTTATGGGCTTAACGCTATTTTCAGCACATGATAGACTATACAGTATATCTGGTGGAGGAAGAACCCGGGAAAATCCCGGGAAGAACCAGCGACCCAAGGGAAGCTACTGGCAAGTTTTCTCACATAACCACATTGGCCGAGCCCATGACTCGAACCCACGCGGACAGACCACTCGGCCACCCGGTGCCCTTAAACATGTATAAGATAGGAGGAATTATAACCATTCTAAGGTTGCTGTCAGACTTCTTTGTAGAATCGAATTTTTTTCATTGAAACTTACACTAAACATAGATATTTGGCATTATGTGTCAACCATCTTTCTAACACTCATAATACTGTAAGCGCAGATAATCTCAATAATTTATCCGAATGAGTTTACCAGACGTATCTGATCGCATGCAGTTTGACAGGATAACAGTAGCAACGCGTTGCACTTTCTACTGTTCTGCTAGTCACGGCGTGGCAGTCAGATTTAAAATTTAAAATATATCCTTTGCAACAAAAATATAATTCATCACAATACATTGGATTATAAAAGACAAACATCGATTTATTGGATAATTGGTTCATTGATGGATTCATTTGTTTTACTTAGGACCAAATCTTGACAGACTTTTTTTCAATATTATTATTTTTCAAGGAATCTGGCTTTTATTTCGACTGTCTACGGAATGCAGACAAACTCAGTGTTCTGAGTCCTTGAAAGTTTTCTTCCAGACATGGAGTTAAATATCACTATTGAACCATTTTTGCTTTCATGATTACAACAGGAATTTGCTCTTAAGACTAATTCCAAGCAGTTTCTAAAATCCGCTGCATTTCTTGGTAAGGAAAAAATAAATTTGTCAAAACAATTGTCTCTAATTTTAATTCTTTGAAGGAGAAAAAAAGAAAGAAAATGCTTAAATTTCTTTATCATAATTCCTGTCAATTGGTTTATTGTTTTTTCCGAAAGATTGTGTATTGATACATAATAGAAATTTAACAGGTGTAGGTTATTACCCTTTAAGATAATTGCTCAAATTCCGACCAAAAAAATGTATCCTATTTTGTTTTAAAATATCTCGTTTAGGAATGTTTCTTTATCATCGGTTCATTTGTCTACAAAAATAGTATATTATTGCGAGTAAGAGTAAACAAAATATGCTAGAAAATGCATAACAATGACTTGCTTGTATACTGAGAAAATAGCCACAGGGGAAGCAGTGACCTGAGTTAGAAAAAAGTTAAGAATCTAATATCGATATCCTGGGATAATGTTTCGTATTTGCCTCGATTGGAAAATTCTTTCCAAATTCAAAGTAAAATACAAAAATTGGCATATTAAATTAAATGATTCAAAAAGGGTATAAGTTGTTTTCTTCGGCTGCAAAAAAAAAAAAAAAAAAAAAAACAACACAAGAAAACAAGGAATTTTATTACATCTTTCACCATTTGGACGGCGATAGATAATAACCAAAGTATTCTGTTTCAGAAATGCACCTTAAATCATTTCTCCAATCATCTTGATAAGTTAATTGCAATCATTTTTTACAATAGTCTCTGACATATTGTTACATAAGTTAAGGTCTTGTATATGTTTTTGTCAATAACTAGTACAGAAAGGAACATAACACCACTTTATTTAGCATCACATTGCAAAAGCAATTTACAGTTTTACAGACGTGAGGATGCAAAAGCAATTTACAGTTACAGACGTGTGGATGCAAAAGCAATTTACAGTTTACAGACGTGAGGATGCAAAAGCAATTTACAGTTACAGACGTGAGGATGCAAAAGCAATTTACAGTTACATACGTGAGGATGCAAACAAATTTCATACTGCAGAAGATAAGTAACATAATTCTACGGAGTATTAAATATAATATACATATCATTTAATAAAAACAAAAGAAAAACTTAGCATCCAATTTACAAAAATAATTGTAAGTTTGAAATTATAATTCATTCTATTATTCTTACAATGCAGATAAATCAATAATTACTTATACAAAATTAGTTATTTTCTGACTTTTTCTGTTGTGCAAAGTGTAAATATTGAGACATGGAGTTTAAGATTCCTGTTGAATTTGCAGACATAATGGCTTTAAATGTTTCTATATTCGGCCATGGTGAATATTTTCTCCTCCATACAATAAAAAAACAGCTCTTAAATCACATATATTACAAAGCCGATCGTTCTTTGGTACTCCCTCGTCACGACCCGTTTCTATATTCGAGTTATGCGATACTGCTCTAAATCTAGTGAATGCAATTTTATAACGAGCTTTATTTATCACGCGCAAGTAATTTTCGAATGATAAGCATTATTTATACCAGGAATAATTCTCTGATCAAAAGCTCTGTCTCCTATTTCATTGACTCAAATCACAATATCAAATTGATTGTTCCATACGTTAGATAATGTTAGAGTATCTACCTTGAAATGCCAGTTCTTCCCATTATTAGAGTTACCATCGCTTTTAACATAGTGTAAGTTATACAAAATCAACTACCTCTATTTACCAATATTTTAGACCAAAATTTAAACAGGTGTATTTTGTTAGTATCATATAAATCATTTTTCTCCAAAAACTCAAGCAAATGCTTTCAGCACATTTGCCGAGTTGATTCGGCCATTATGACAGTCCCTTCTCAGTTTCAATAGGTTTCTTAAAACATGGGGCAAGTAGTCGGGGCTGATAAATAAACAAGCTTCTGTTTTAAAGAGAATGAATATAACATGAACATGAGCGCATGTTCCAAACGCCGGCAAACGTTTGATATTAGATTTTATTTTTTAAATAACAAGATGCACAGTTAAGTGTATAGCTATTGAATATATTGATGACTGGATTTCTCAGGTCATTTAGACTAGTTACTTTTCATATTCGACTAGTATTATGTTTTAATGTAAAGGTTTGCTGTGAAGTCCCTATTTTCTGTGGGCCACTAATTTTCTTCGATTTTGTGATTACTGCAAAGCACAACTTGAAAGAACAAACGAACAATGATCCTTCTGTGGAAAAAATAGGCCTCTCCTCAAATCCACAAAATTAATCGATGACAGTGTAATTTGTTTTCCTCATAACCACGAAAATTGATACCGATGAAAGTAGATGAATTCACAGTATAAATGTGTATTACTTGTGCACAGGATTTTTTAAAATTTGTATCGTTACCTGTAAATTTAGAATTTCGATGAATTCTGTTGTGCGAATTTTGTTATTTATACGGTCATAGTATAGAGAAATTTTTAATGCATAAGTGTGCATTTCTTGAACTACGTGTTCACCTAATTAATCATTATTATATATGGGTTTAGGAAAAAAAACTCTTTTATTCAAAGAAATTAACCAAGACCCATTCGTGGAGTAAATAGGTATTTCAGTGAGCACAGCCCAACTGTCTGAGACATCAGTTTTGATGTTCAGCTTGAAATGTCAACTTCAGTATCACAATATTTTACCCTTTTCAGACGGTGGACAGATAGGTCGGAAATTTGGATCATTAAATGGTGAGTATATTGACGTAAAAAAAATGAAATGTACTTTGAAAATGTATCTTAAAAACATCTACTGTTAACCCATCTCAACCCAGACTTTCATTCTCTTTACATAGTTTTAAGAGTTGCATTTGCTTCTGGCAGGTTGTGCCGGTTTTCTAGCGTGAGAATAGACTATATGAGGACTTTGCCTTGGACAACTTTGCTTTATGTCTGATTATGCTTTCTCATTGGGAGCTGATTTCCTGTTTACCTTACTGAAATCAGATATGTGTCTGTTCCTGGCTGCAGGATTGATATTTTCACCTCGACAAAGTTTATGAGTCTTTATACTTCCGCTATTTTTGTTTGCTCTTTTCATTATAGAATGTTATACATAATATAATGAAATCTATAATAATAATAATAATAATAATAATAATAATAATAATAATAATAATAATGTCAATCTTTCTGATCGATTCCTTTTTCTTGGTGTCTTGTTAAAGAATATCCCTAAGTTAGAAAACGTCAAAAATTCGATTCAACCAACTCGCTAAAAGTATTACAATTTCTGATAGTTCAGTTGTTTGGTGTAATGCCATTGGAAAATATGGTATAATACAAACAGATGTTTGCGTTGGTTGGGCATTATTGTACTAAGATAACTTCTCTTTTTATAAATAACAGACTAATGTGAACCCCGTTTCACGTCTTCTTCCATCTCGAAAATCTGACTTATTTCAGTAATGTTTATGTTTCACCGAGAACTGGATTAATAGATTCCCTGTTCTTCTTAAATTTTATCTTATCTTTTGCTCTGTTATTTATTTAATGAACGCTCATCACGGTTTGCTGGAATTCAAATCAAGTTGATGTGGTGAAAGTTACTGAATATTGAATATTTTCTACAGATATAGATTTAACCCTATAAATCAGGTTTAGAAAACATCATGATTCCACGATGACCTAAACAGTAAGATTTTCTGGATTTTGAAGTATACTAAGATTTAAGAAATTTTTCAACAATTTTGAGTAAACCCTTTATCTGCAAAATGCATTATGAGCATCTATTTATATAAAACTTTTTCATTCTTTTATTTTTTATGTGTGCATTATTGACCACCCTAGAATTAATTTCTGTGAATTTTTCATGACTGACGTAGAGCGCATAAAGAGAATCAATGTAAGATTCGTCTTTTTTATTTTTTTTCTATATGATTCCTATAGCTGTCGTCAAAAATATTTTATAGCACGTTTGTATATAGGAAAGCGATATACATTTTCTTAAATCTGGAATTAACGAAGTTATATAACTCCATAGTCTAATCTGCAAAAACATTATATCATTGCTGATCTGTTTCTCGAAACTCTAAATGTGCATCATAGAGATTTAACAGTTCTTCCCTCCGGTATTAAAACGTTATATTGATCTGAACACCTTAACCAGCCCTATTGCAAAACCAAATCATTCTTCTAATCCTTGTTGTTTTGCTGCTCCAATGTATTGATATATTCAATATGCAAATTAACAAACATGTTGAGATATAGGTCCATACATCAAGTTTATGATACATAATATCGTCTCTTGAAGTTCAGTAAAGAAAATAGATAGCTCTTGCAATAACCATGGCATAATTATTCTTACAGTGCTTGAATGATTTTTGTACATAAAGATAAACAGGTTAATACGAGAAGAAGCCAATAATTTTGACTTGTGCGAGAAACCTATAATTGTCCAATGTGTGTCGACAAATGTGCAGACAGCTTAATTTCAATACAAGACAATTTTTGACTAATGTTACGAAACTAGGTCTTGAAAAAATTTTAACAGAGAGAAAGTGAAACCAACAATGTAAGTAATATCAACAAGCAATTTATTTTCCTATAAGAAAAAGTGAAATTCAAGAGAAACTCTCAATATTGTTAATCAAATTCCAAATAATACTAAATGTCCTAATCACGAGTCAAAGAATATAGAATGTTCCAAATGAGTTCCAATAGTCTTGAATGTTAGGATATAACACAATGATACAATCCAGAATATATTTGAATGAGATCACAAAAGTCCAAAGTAATGTGTTAATTCAAAAGTCAATAAGCACTTTAGTAATTCCAGTGAATATATTGTTACGGAATTATGTATTATTTCGTTTTTAAATTTTTTTATAGGTTTATGATCTCTGCATAATAGTTTAACAACTGTCGTCTTGCAGGAAGTACATATACGATGTTTCAATGTGTCTCAGTACATTAGGTCTTGGAAAATATTGGTTAAACATGAATCATATCACGTGAATTTGTTGAACTTCTGACCTAGATTCTATGTTCCATTAAGAGTCAATATTTTGCTGACTGGTAATAACGTTAGTGTAAAGGTACTTTAGCGATGTCACGCATAACCTAGTTTCTGATTGGTTCGGAGAAAGTCGTTTTCTAGAAGGATTATTAAGTCGCAATACAGTTTAAATTGGCTTTTCTTATTCTGTTTTGCGCAGTCAGAAGTTATATAATAGAATGTGTTGCTGTGTTAGGTATTCCTAACATAGCTTGTCAGCCTGAGAGGTCATAAACGAATTTGGTTCATTTTGTGTGCGGATATTTTGCTTCAGTGATATATAAATATAAATATATATATAAATATATATATATATATATATATATATATATATATATATATATATATATATATATATCATTATTCAGTACATTCTTTATTAAGTACTGTGTCTGAAACTTTAATAATTATACAGCTCCGTGGAATTATCGGAAACATTTCTATAACTTGTGATATTCAATATTCACAAGGACTATTTGGAATTTATAACACGTGGATATAACTAATTCTTAGTAGTACATCAGTACAGTGAAGGTTTCATTCGGAACCTACTTCATTCGGAATATTTGGATTAACTTCCGGATCAGTGAACTTTAGAACAATTTAGGACTTTTAAGGATATTCTATACTGTAAGTTATTTTTAATTCTTTCACTTTGATTTTTCGTTGAAATATTTTAATATTTTAGGAAATTAAATATTTGTATTTTAAATCTTGAAATCTTGTTTGAGTTTTTTCTTTTGGTACATTACCATAGTCGTAACAATATATATATATATATATATATATATATATATATATATATATATATATATATATATATATATATATATATATATATATATAATTCCTCTCGAATCATATCTGATTTCAACGGTACAATGTAAAATCTGATCACAAATGGATTCCTACAGACTGATCTAAAACAGGAATGAATTATTTGTTTACCAAATCCCTAATTATACACATTTTGACTTGACCTATATCAACAGGATGTGCAGCAAAAAATGGTAAAATATTCTGTCTACTAGTGACCAGAATCTAAAGTGCTATTTACCATCATGGACAAAATTCAAACACACATTATAGATTAAATATATATAACACTAAAGATAGTACAAAAACATTTTTCGGGGGATTTTAAAAACAAACTTTTATTTACATGCAATTGATATAATCTGTGTGTCTGTGAGTGTGTGTGTGTGTGTGTGTGTGTGTGTGTGTTCTGAATGAAAGACATGGAGGTATTTTTATATTATATCTTCTTTAGCCATCTTGATATCATTTGCACTAATTATTAAATGTTTCTGGGAAGAAGAAAACTATATCACACGACCTGTCATATTTTGTTTAAAAAGTAAGTTCAGTACATGTCGTATGCAAATATATTGTTGAATTTTGCTGAATGTTCATTGTAGTCTGAGTCTGATGATATTATTGTTAAACTATTGATTGACCAGTGTCCATAGATATACAAAAACTAATGTCAGATACTTAGCCATCAGCATCCATGCTATTACCCTTCTTTTGCGTTAAATAGGGATACAACATAGTCGTCAGCTCCACAGGTTACAAGTCATGCAAAATTGACCATGCTCTATTCAAGACGAACAAACTGATTAAACAAGCAGTGAAGCAAGGTACCAAAGCGAACCTAATGACTCAATGGAAGTAATGAACTCATGTTCCAAGTCAGCGAAGTTTGCACACAGCTCTACAATTAAGGTTTAGTGCGGAAACATAACCAAATAGAACACAACTAAATTTAAAACGTCAGGTGTTTGGTCTTAGCTTTTCTGCATATTTTTAAATGAGCGTTGGCTCCATGTAACCATGACAGGCCAACATTACAGCATACCTGTACATGACACCTAATTAGACGTCAGTTGGCTTTATCAAAACTAACAACTTTTATATCCACAACGCATTGCAGCATCATGCACACAGAAGATAGTTATTGCAATACAGATGAAGACAACTGGCATAATTTGAAAAATGTGTTTTTCCCTGACACTCCGATTACCTTCCTGTTGTTTTGGAGAAATATAAAAGGTTCGATGTGCCACTTAAATATATTTTACGTCTTACATGAAGAGATTCTTAGGCACTATCCAAAGTAAAGGACTACATCGGTATTCATCATATCTAAAGGTTCTAATCATGGCACTAAGATAAAGAGACAAAGACAATTTTAAAAATGCAGCAATTCAAGCAGGTATTGAAAGATCTTTGTATTCTGCTCCTTATCATTTAATTTTCTAAACTGAAAGTTTGTATATTTAAACCTTGCAAATCATTTGCGCAACATAATAGAAGAAGTGAAAATCGACGTGGGGTTTCTCAATTCTATCCTAGCTTTGCAATGAAATAATAGCTTATTTACGTTTTAACTGGTTCGACATCCTTTCATTATTTTACCGTAAATGTGACAAACAGACATTCTTTGAGGCATTACGAGAGTGTGTTAGTAGAAAGCATTTCAGAGTTCCGAAGCAGTCAGTTTAAAAATGGTTTAAATATCCTAGTATGAGAAGATACGTATAACACTGGTAAATTTCTAAAACACTCATCCTGTTAAAGCCAGTTTAAACATCATCGTATGCCTCCTTTAGAACGTTCTGAAACAGTCAACTTGTTGAAACCGGTTTAAACATTCCCTTATTTCTATACGATAACATGCCTTGAACGTTAATAAAATTAGAAAGCAACCAGTTGAAGCTAATTGAAATATCGTGGGGTACTACGAGAGCATTTCTCGAACACGTGTTACATTTCTAAAACGCAATAATCATACTCAAGTTCCTAGATCACATTCTACTCTCGTTATTGTGCACTGAGTAGAGCGAACATAATAATTAAATGTTTAGGACAATATAAATAATGGCAGAAAATGTGTGACAGATTCTACACTTTTTAGAGAGGTCAAAGAACTATTGTCTGCGGTTAATATAAATCCAGCAATCATTGTATCAAGAGTTATCGTTTATTTGTTTACAAACTTGGATGGCACAAAAGTGTGGTCAAAGTTTCTTGTGTAACGAAATAACATACAAGAGATTACACATGTTGATTTAAACATAAAAAAGGTATGCCGCAATATTTTACAAAAGATGAACGTTTATAGATTACATTTAATGATGATAACGTAGAGATAAGCATCATCAATTTCGATAGCAAAATTGTCTAAATTGTGCATTTAATGCAAGGAAATATATAATTTCGTTTTTATCTATATTTACAGTAAAATTCGAAGATTTTGTAAAATTTACAAGGTCAATCTGTAACGATTCAACAAAAACAGATAGACTTCAAGGAAAACAAAGGTTGATTAAAAAAAAAACACATGTCGACTCAGAATATGAAGTAGGTGTTTTTGGAAATCAGTCTCTAATTATTAATATCTTTGAATGGTTTAAGGAAACATGCAAATTGCTGAAACTAAAAGATCCCTTTGTTTATGGTTATCCTCTTGGCTTGTTGATAGCGCCTAACAACAATATGCCAAGCGTAACATATTCTCTGGATGTTTTTATGCTTTTTAAAATGGTTGACAAAGAACAGTGTTTAATATTTTACTATGATCCTGAAAGTACAGTTGCTTATACAAATATCAGTCAATTGTGGGAACAAATTAAAAGTGACAAAAAGAAAAGAAAATACACTGAATTAGAACATGGTTAACTTAACAATCTACGTACACATTGCACAAGCAAACCAGATAACGGTTTGCCTACAAAAGAGTCTATGTTAGCTAAGTGGATGACCAATGGCAGGCAGACGTTGATTGACATGCAAGAATATGATGTCTTCTCGAATTACGCTTGGGATCAGAAAGTAAACATGAAAAAGATGACATAGACGATGTTTTTTCAGAGAAAGCTTCAAAGACAGAAAGCCTAAAAAGATACAGCTTTATGAAGGAAAACAGTTTTATAACAAAATAGTTAAGAGTTTGTTGAAAAAGGAAAGCATTGCTTACCTCTCATCTTACTCACACATAAAACAATTTCGAATGCTGGAATATTTTAACAGCACCCTAATTACCAAATGTGGAATCATTTCACTCAAGCCATAGCAAGAAATGCTTTAACGTTTGGCTAATTTATGGATACGATAACACCCATCACACGTCAATAGACATACCTCTTTTTTAAAGTAGAAAACAGATCAAAAGTATGGATCAAGCTATTCGGTTATTTAATATCTGATACATGTAGAACTCTTCAACTCAAAATTGGTGAATAGTCAGAATTTCAAAATATAAAACATTTGCAAAAGCACACCTTCCTAAATTTACCTAGCAAAATGACCCGGTTCAGTGCAAACTGGAATAGGCAAACGGAGATAATATGCAGGGTTTGTTTTACGAGCAAGAATTATCTATATACGACAAACATAATAACATGTTGAAAGGTTAAATGATTTTGAAGAGAAGAGTGAACAGTAAAAGGTATGCACTTGCAAAGAGGAAAATATATGATGAATTGTTTAATAGTTTCGATCCAGCTAAAACATTATTCCGTTAAAATAAATTATGTGTTAAAGAAAAAAATATAGAGCGAAATCAGTAAACAAATTTAATGTTTATTTCCAAATGCGAAAACTGCTTACTGCTTGTAAAATACCTTTACCCAATGACGATGCATTAAAGTCAAATAGCAAAAGCATAGATATGAAACACTTTTATTTGATCTGCCATAGTTTTAAAATTCCGCAACAGCATGACTGGAGATACCTCAGGGAAAAAAGCAAATACTTTATAGGTAATGGCTCAGAAGTGCTCAAAACTGTACGCCAATGTTTTCGAGAGATAAACCTTCTGTTATGTTAGCTACTCATGATCGTGAATATCATCATCGATCTGATACTGTTGAATAATGGAGACCACTGTAAGCTGATGAAATTAATTCAATGACGAAAAGGGTCGAACCAACAAGTTAGACATACTTCATTCTTCAATGAATTCAATGTTAAATCAAAGGTAAAACATTAGATCATATGTAGTCAGAATATTATGTGCAAATGTACAAAACAGAATATCCTTTATACAATCTGTTTCGAAATTATCAGAAACTGTTAAAAAAAAGCTAATGGAGATGTTAATATTAGGACTCAAAGAGATACGTAACAGATTCAAAATTGGAGTATGTTATGGTAGTGACTATATATTTTTGCTACGGAGTAACATGGTAGTAAAAATGGGTACTATCGTCGATACAACAATTTACAGAAATCCAAAGACTCGTTTAAGAGTTAACCCTAACAGCAATACCGAGATAACAAAAAGTGGTATTCGAAAAGCTGAAAAAAATCTGTAACGGTACGAAAAGAAATTGTAGGGGAAGAAAATAAAAAGATAAAGTTAGTAAACATGTAAATATTTTCAACTTTTTCGGTATATAAGCCAGTTCTGATCTATTAGTTTTAACTTTGACCTATTTCCTTTTGTAATACATTTCTTGCAGTATTATTTGATTTTATTCATCTTAAAGTCTTCTTTATTTCATATATATTTCACTGTCCGTTAAGATGTTCTATTTCTATTATAAAAGCATCTTCTTTATATCTTGTCATCCCTCTCTCCTCTGTTTGATTAAATAACCTTCGGACAATTCGTTCGTCACCTGCGGATGAATCTTAATTAATTTAATCCACATCAGTTTCCATTTGTATTATATCATCACTAATACGTGCATTTATACATCGAGAATTTTGTATCTCTCTTTCTTTAGGTACTTGTATTGGTTGCCTTTGTAGAGCAATAGGTTCAAGCAAATATTTCGGATGCATTGTAAGTTTTATTTAATATATCCTAAAATTAATATTTTATGATTGAAATAAAAGGTAGTAGGTGGTATGCTAAATAATCAGCATTTAAATCTCAAAAAACCTCTATCCTTCTGTTTTTTCCCTAAAAGTTATCGTGGGTGATCCTTGAATAACAAAAACCGTATCTTCCTCTGAATTTGGTGTATACATCACCATGAATATATATATATATATATATATATATATATATATATATATATATATATATATATATATATATATATATATATATATATATTGTTTAAAGTCAGGGCCCACATTTGTTGGTCTTTTATAGTAATCATCAAAACTACTAGCTAGCTTTACAGTATCATCAACTTCTGTTTAGACATATGCAGCATTTTCAAATTCTTTCATTTGAAACTCTTCACCACACTGAGTCAGCGCTCGCTATTAAAATAACCAAGACATGTACCCGTCATATCTAGAGAAAGAATTGGAATTTGTTGAAGACAAAAAAGGACGCCATTTCTACAGAAATCGAAGAGCACAAACAGACGTATGAAATCTTTATAAATGCTAGGGCTACTACAATTTCCAAATTAGTCTCAGACTGTAAGTTAGACTGTGGCATCAATAAGTAGCAAATTTATTCCAATGAACAAGTTGAACATTTTACCAAATTAACTAAAACATTAAATACCTCACCGGATATTTATCATGTATGCTAGGTTTGCCTATTTCTGCACTGAGTATTATATTAATAAATTAATTTCAAACATCCGACTGAAACAAATGATGAAATAAGGGATATTGAAAACTGTGGAATGCTTAGGCATAATGTTTTTAAATACTCGATAAATAACATATGTAACAATTGCTTTGTTGTTGATATATTTTTGCCTTTAGCAACACTCGTTACAATTGCTATGATAATAGGAGTCTCTTTTGTATTATGTAATAATAGGCAAGGCAATACTGTTCAACATCACGTCAGAGGAAATATGTGCTCTAACACTTTCCTAAATGATTATATTATATTATTATATACAACATTTATGTGCTGTCTATTCCTTAACTTGATGGCATTTTAACATTTTAAAACTAGTATATTGTATTTGTTTAGTAAAAGCATTTCCTTTGTTGTTCAGGATCAGATAAATCAAAGCAGGATCATGGTAAGATATGGTCAATACGAAGATCATCATCACTAATACCATCATGCTTTGTAAAGTTTAAACGCCCTCGATATAGGTCATTTCATGCTTTATAAAGTTTAAACGCCCTCGATATAGGTCATTTCATGCTTTGTAAAGTTTAAACGCCCTCGATAAAGGTCATTTCATGCTACATCTAGTGTCTCTATTGTAGTGTCTAATTTAATGTTTTATCTCAATGCTGATAAAATTCCGAATCTTGCATTCTGTATTAATCTGAAAATTTTCTCATGGTGATGTCTTTGCTTAATGTCCTTTTTCATCTAGCCATTATAGTAATCTCTGTTTTCATCTCGGCGTATTTTAAATACATTCTATTAGCACTCTTTGCTGTCTCTATTCCAATTTTCTTGTGCTTTTTTGATGTTCTTTGTTTTTTCTATACTAATTTTTGTTGCTATAATAAATTATTTTATAAAGAAGCTCGAACACTACAAAGATATGAGAAAGAAATACAAAGTAGCGTGCAGAGTTTGGAATTGCTTAAAGTCAAGTATGGATACAGTTTCAGTGCCCGGATTTTGTTTATTATGGTTGCTGGTATAGTTGTTCCACTCACATTTACCGGATTAAACACATCAGTTATAGAAATTTTCTCAAAAACTTAGAATGATAAGATAATTTGTTAAAATGTTTCTAAAGCATAATGAAATAATAGCATCTGCCATCAAAAAGTTGAACTTTATCGATGGCATGATAAGTAACAATGAAATAAACCATGAAGAGTTATTTTTTAATCATCGAGTACAACAGATCCAAAGCGATACAAACGAAATGAGGAAAAAATTAATACAGAAACGAAATGGGAAAAAAAGAAAGGAAAAAACTATATCTGGTCTGTGCCAACTTTTCTTATACAAATGGACAGTGCAAATAAAGACAGCTATATTACAATCAATTTGTCTCTGAAAACGAAATACATTTTACCATTTAAATCGATAACAGAAATAGTAAACTATATATTTCATTACAGAGAATAGATTTTATTGTTGGTTAGTACAAAAACCGACTAAAATTCACTATTGCTAGGATTAAATAGCCAGAGAACTATACAGGTATCCACTGAATCTTTATACAGTTAGTGAGGTTTTTTTAAGTCAACAAATTTATACATTATGTAGATGAAATCAGTTGCACCAAACATTACACTAATGGCTATGATTCCTGTTTAATAGTTTTTGCCAGTTAAAAAAGTGTTTTTCACTGAAACTTTGTTTAATACAAATTTAATATCCACTATTAGCAATTGCAAAGTGTACGATTAATAGATTGAACATCAGCGTCAGAGATGAAAATGGAAAGATTTTTTAGATTTCCATGGTTTCATATAATGTAGATGGTGTTGATCATGTATAGATGAGTAGAAAAATATCTCTTAAAGCACTTGTGAGCTCATGATTTGCTGTATAATCCGCATTTTCTCAAGAAGTGAAAACTTTTTCTCTGGTGGTAATTGAGTTCACATAATAAAACTGTCTCACATGGTGGAAGTCAGAAATTCCAGATTCTACCAGTTTGTAACTTCCCAACAGAAAATACCTCTTGCTAACATTCAGGCAATTTCCTTATTGCAGCAGACATAAGACTGTACCAAGACTGGGGGTCCTTGGATTTAGGAGAAAATATTTTCCCTATGTAAATGGTAAAAGGGAAATAAAAAGGGAAATTAAAAGGGGAATAAAATGCAATAATGATGAAGTAGTAAAATAATATGATCGAATATTAAAGGCAATTCGAAAATTACATTCTACGGCTATATTAATCTTCATTAGAACATCTTTGTATTTTTCAGAAAAACAGAAT
The DNA here is from genome assembly GCA_029931535.1 of Margaritifera margaritifera. Classification (NCBI taxonomy): domain Eukaryota; kingdom Metazoa; phylum Mollusca; class Bivalvia; order Unionida; family Margaritiferidae; genus Margaritifera; species Margaritifera margaritifera. The sequence continues at coordinate 758,791 of JAQPZY010001089.1, read as the reverse complement.
CTAATTGAAATAGAGGGACAGAGAGTGAGAAATCAAAAAGAAAATTAACGCATTTCTAAGTAAATACATTTAAATATATACATATTACGCACTGTCACTCTATGTATCTGTGTATGTATCTTTCTGTGTTTTTTCTGGCACTTTGAATAAATTCCCTCTCCATATCCAGTGATGATGAATGGCAAATGTTCGAATCATTTAGTCATTTGGTTTTCATTTTTATCTCATTTTATATTAGTTACCGTCTAAATACACTACACATACAATAAATGATTAAAAAGAAAAATAACCGAATCAAATTAAGGATCCGAGATATAATTTGAATAAGTTATTTTTCTTTTTAATTATTTAAAGATACACTGATACCTTCAAACATACATACATACATACATACATACATACATACATACATACATACATACATACATACATACATACATACATACATACATACATACATACATACATACATACATACATACATCGTACACTAAACATTACTTCTTTGCTGACTCAATCTTTAATAAGGTACCATCTTCTATCAAATTATTACCTTTTACAACTTAAATATAACGCTTTCCTGTCAAAAGGATATCATCTGTATTAAATTGAGATATATTCAGTGATTTGTCAAAACAAATCAATATATCAAACTATTGAATTCGATTGTAACAAAAAAATGAATTCACTACATCGACTTACTTTGACAAGCATGTCAAGTAAGGATTATACTTTTTACAGCCCCAAGAAAAAAGAGGTGCAGTTTACTCGTGAAATATTTCACATGAATAAATGAGATAACACTTTATTATTGTGAGGTTTGCGTGTGTGTGTGTGTGTGTGTTTTTAAAATAAGTGTTTTTTTTTAAACGTTTAATGTTTAGTGCTTATCGGAAGTCATCTTGTATGTGTGCACCGTGTTAAACTGCGTGGCAGGAATGGCGGGAATTAATTTCTAATCTTTTCGGAAATTAATTCAGGTTTACTCTGCAGCCCTTGTAAGAAACCATCTTAGTTTTACGCACTTAGTTACCCTGTCTGTCAGGGAAACTTACCTAATCTAGTCAGAAATCAATAGTATTTTAATGTAAAATCCTTGTGAGAAACCATCTTTGTTTTTTTTTTACACCTAATTATCCTGTGTGGAACAAAAGAGTACTCCATTCATTCTCAACTCAATCTTTATTTTTAAATTTCTTTTTATCAGTTTGTTATAGAAGATGTTTGAGCGCTTCTGAAGATACGTTTTTGATAGTTCAGACAGACTAAAGCTTTTTTTGTTCAAATCAAGAAGTTTGAGGCAAGAAGGGTACTGGTACACTAGTACTAAATATTATTATTAGTAGTATTAGTAATAGTTCTCTCTTCGTCTCTTGATCGATATTTGACTGGTCTTTTCTCTTTAGATTATACTAAATCCAGTGGCTTTAGATCTCAAGGATCTTATTCTGTATTCTTGCCGTTATATCTGATCTGGCTTTAGTGTTATTCGTAGTGTCTTCATTCTGTATACTAGCTTTGGTGTATTACTCGTAGGGTTTCCATCACAATTAGTATAATCTCTGTCTGGGCTTTCCAGACCTTTCAACGCCCTCTGGCCAGGTCACTGTACTTATCACTTTTTCTTGCGTGTGACACGAGAGTCCCAGGTATTGTTATATATGTCGTGTAGATCAGGTACTTCATATTGTCTATAATTACTATATCTAGCTTCCTGTGCTGTATCATGTGGTCCGTCTGGATAATAAAATCTAGTAGAGTCTTTCTTTTGCTGCGCTCAATCACTTTATATAAACTTTTCGATGTAGTTTACCTTAGATGGTCATGGTCGCCCGGTCGTTCTATTAATATGTTCCAACCTTTTATGTCCAATCTACGATTCTAGTTATGTTAATTATCATATGGACTGCCCAGGTATTGACGACTGCGAATGTGTCATCTTCATTTTGCTTTCATTTTGCTTTGAACCTAGTGCTTTCTTCTCCTTTCTAATATAATCCTTAATTCTTTAGCTTTGTGTTTATTTTCCAACCAATTTTTCACAACTCTTATTTCAAAGGGCAAGTTCCTAAAAAAAACTTTCAATTATGTTTACTTTTTGCAAAAGGTTGAGACCCCTGCCAATAATATCATCATTTTTATCTCAGGTTTTCTTCGTGATAATTCGATAACTTATCAATATATTTTGGTTTGGCATGGTATTTTCAGAAATAAACATTAACAGATATGCTGCGTAAACCCTTTACTTAGAAGCACCATTCTCAGCATGTACGTAAAGATAAATATCTTCATGCTTTTGTTATTGTGAACACCCTGGAATCAATCTACATGAAATGCATCAGGAAATAAGGTTGTTATTGTTGATGAAGATCACTACGAGTATCAATATAAGATTGATCTTCCTCAATTTGTTTTAATTCAATTATCGTAGCCGACGGCCAAAAAGTAATTTCTTCTGTATAGCACAAAACTGTTGTGATTGGAATATGGAAGAGTGCCAGGCCATTTCTCATGGTCAGGATGCCAATATTAAGTCTCACATAAATACCGAAATTGATGACCCAATTGTCTACAGTATCATAAATAAGAGAATGGTCCTCGATATTTCGAAATTGACTCGAAATAGGCGTTCACTAAAACTGGGCCTCGCGCTCTTCCGATATTAACACTTTTTAATTGATATGATTTTCAGAATTAGTATTTTTCATTGGCAGAAAAACGAATTTTTTGTTATATTTTGTATAGTGTTACTGCCTGTTATTTTTATATGTTTGGCACCTTAAAACTGGTGTAGATAATGATTCGGACGTCTTTTCTGATAAACTTGTCTTTTTGTCTGTAGAGGTTTCATAAACAAAATATTTGCTCCACATATATGACGTCATAGCTAATTTTGCGCATGATTGCAACATGTATACAGTTCGTATAGAATATATGGACTTAGAAATAATGTAGGAAAAAACAACCACGTGAATAAAAAATCTGCATTGGTTCAATTTCAGTTGTAAAATTAGCTTAATGATTAATTTAAATGTGATTGATAAAATAATGTACAAGAATATTGTCTGAGAAAAGCTAATATTATAATTTATCGAAAATTGTCTTACATTTTTCTGCATTTCATCAGGGTATATGATGAGATTTAAACTGATGATCTTTCTTTAAGCAAAACATGAAATTCGGTACCATAAGCACCAATTATTGTATGTGTGTTTTGTATTTTTTTTTTAATGTGTATTTAGTAAAGATTGGTCTTGTGTGTCCGCAAGATACAATGCAGTAACGCATTCTTTGAAACTTTCATACTGTATATTACCATTCGGATCAAAAGGTCCAAGGAAAGAAATTGTTGGTAATAATTAAATTCCCTTGAGATTATCCACATATAATTGTAGCCGAACTAATTCACATGCAACTCTCCATACTGGAGAATAGAAAATAAGCTAGAAAGGTTTTACCTTACATTTAGTCGCCATAACTGTAAAACCTAAAAGCAATACAAATATATGCTTGCTTTTGGTTTGGTTTGTTGGTTTTAATGGCACTTTTTAATACTTTATTGGCTATATCATGCCGAGGAAGCGGGAGCTAAATGCCAGCACACTCAGGCTGGCCTGAGCGGGTATCTACCCATTGACCCTAGCATCGCGAACCTGACGCTCCACCAACTGTGTTACCTCGCTCCCGAAGTCTAAGTGACTACCGACACATTTCGGAAGACCTCGCATTTGTTTGTACCTTGACTTTTATTCATTTCTTGTCAGATCTGTAAAATGTTATTAGTATCATACTTGTATCAATAGTATTTAAGTAAAAACGTCAGATAAAATATTATTTAAAAACAGCTTTGTCAGAAAGGAATGAAAGTTGGAAGAAGAAAACTCATAAATTTGAGCTCTGGTTAACTTCTTTGATCATAGTTTGGGAACTTACTACTACACGGTGTGTCTAAAGTTTATCATTCAATTCGTCGTGCCTTAGTTTCAGAACAACATCTAGAAACATTTTTAGACTCATTTAAATAAAAGTATCTAGCAACAAAGCCTTCTGAAAGAGATATGACTTTAAAGTCTTTTGAAAGAGATGTGACTTTAAAGCCTTTTGAAAGAGATGTGACTTTAAAGCCTTTTGAAAGAGATGTGACTTTAAAGTCTTTTTAAAGAGATGTGACTTTAAAGCCTTTTGAAAGAGATGTGACTTTAAAGTCTTTTTAAAGAGATGTGACTTTAAAGCCTTTTGAAAGAGATGTGACTTTAAAGTCTTTTGAAAGAGATGTGACTTTAAAGTCTTTTGAAAGAGATGTGACTTTAAAGCCTTTTGAAAGAGATATGACTTTAAAGTCTTTTTAAAGAGATGTGACTTTAAAGCCTTTTGAAAGAGATGTGACTTTAAAGTCTTTTTAAAGAGATGTGACTTTAAAGCCTTTTGAAAGAGATGTGACTTTAAAGCCTTTTGAAAGAGATATGACTTTAAAGCCTTTTGAAAGAGATGTGACTTTAAAGTCTTTTTAAAGAGATGTGACTTTAAAGCCTTTTGAAAGAGATGTGACTTTAAAGCCTTTTGAGAGAGATGTGACTTTAAAGTCTTTTGAAAGAGATATGACTTTAAAGCCTTTTGAAAGAGATGTGACTTTAAAGTCTTTTGAAAGAGATGTGACTTTAAAGTCTTTTGAAAGAGATGTGACTTTAAAGCCTTTTGAAAGAGATGTGACTTTAAAGTCTTTTGAAAGAGATATGACTTTAAAGCCTTTTGAAATCGATGTGACTTTAAAGTCTTTTGAAAGAGATGTGACTTTAAAGTCTTTTGAAAGAGATGTGACTTTAAAGTCTTTTGAAAGAGATGTGACTTTAAAGCCTTTCAAAAGAGATGTGACTTTAAAGTCTTTCAAAAGAGATGTGACCTTAAAGTCTTTTGAAAGAGATGTGACTTTAAAGTCTTTTAAAAGAGATATGACTTTTAAAGTCTTTTGAAAGAGATATGGCTTTAAAGTCTTTTGAAAGAGATGTGACTTTAAAGTCTTTTGAAAGAGATATGACTTTAAAGTCTTTTAAAAGAGATATGACTTTCAAGTCTTTTGAACGAGATATGACTTTCAAGTCTTTTGAAAGAGATGTGACTTTAAAGTCTTTTGAAAGAGATGTGACGTTAAAGCCTTTTGAAAGAGATGTGACTTTAAAGTCTTTTGAAAGAGATATGACTTTAAAGCCTTTTGAAATCGATGTGACTTTAAAGTCTTTTGAAAGAGATGTGACTTTAAAGTCTTTTGAAAGAGATGTGACTTTAAAGTCTTTTGAAAGAGATGTGACTTTAAAGCCTTTCAAAAGAGATGTGACTTTAAAGTCTTTCAAAAGAGATGTGACCTTAAAGTTTTTTGAAAGAGATGTGACTTTAAAGTCTTTTAAAAGAGATATGACTTTAAAGTCTTTTGAAAGAGATATGGCTTTAAAGCCTTTTGAAAGAGATGTGACTTTAAAGTCTTTTGAAAGAGATATGACTTTAAAGTCTTTTAAAAGAGATATGACTTTAAAGTCTTTTGAACGAGATATGACTTTAAAGTCTTTTGAAATCGATGTGACTTTAAAGTCTTTTGAAAGAGATGTGACATTAAAGCCTTTTGAAAGAGATGTGACTTTAAAGTCTTTTGAAAGAGATATGACTTTAAAGCCTTTAGAAAGAGATATGACTTTTAAGTCTTTTAAAAGAGATATGACTTTAAAGCCTTTTGAAAGAGATGTGACTTTAAAGTCTTTTAAACGCGATGTGACTTTAAAGTCTTTTGAAAGAGATATGACTTTAAAGTCTTTTAAAAGAGATATGACTTTAAAGCCTTTTGAAAGAGATATGACTTTAAAGTCTTTTGAAAGAGATATGACTTTAAAGCTTTTTGAAAGAGATACGACTTTAAAGTCTTTTGAAAGAGATGTGACTTTAAAGTCTTTTGAAAGAGATATGACTTTAAAGTCTTTTGAAAGAGATATGACTTTAAAGCCTTTTGAAAGAGATATGACTTTAAAGTCTTTTAAAAGAGATGTGACTTTAAAGTCTTTTGAAAGAGATATGACTTTAAAGTCTTTTGAAAGAGATGTGACTTTAAAGTCTTTTGAAAGAGATGTGACTTTAAAGTCTTTTGAAAGAGATGTGACGTTAAAGCCTTACTTTAAAGTCTTTTGAAAGAGATATGACTTTAAAGCCTTTTGAAAGAGATGTGACTTTAAGGTCTTTTGAAAGAGATGTGAAGTTAAAGCCTTTTGAAAGAGATGTGACTTTAAAGTCTTTTGAAAGAGATATGACTTTAAAGCCCAGATGTGACTTTAAAGTCTTTTGAAAGAGATGTGACTTTAAAGCCTTTTTAAAGAAATATGACTTTAAAGCCTTTTAAAAGAGATGTGACTTTACAATGACTCAATAGGCTGTCAAACCTGGATTAGTCATTTTCCTACCTAGAAAGAATGTGGAAAGTTGTGAAGTATAGTTTTATCTACTTGTTTCCCATGAGTACGTTTAACCTGGTATTCTACCTATTGATGACCAGATCAGTTAAACACCTGCTACGAATCAGAGCTAAATTAGGGAATATTTTTACATTTTCCGGAATACAAGTTTGAGAAAGTATCAACATGCAAAGAGTACACGCTGTATAATAAGGAATACAAGTCTGAGAAAGCATCAACATGCAAAGAGGACACGCTGTATAATAAGGAATACAAATCTAAGAAAGAATCAACATGCAAAGAGTACACGCTGTATAATAAGGAATACAAGTAAACAGAAAGTATGAACATGCAAAGAGGACACGCTGTATAATAAGGAATACAAGTCTGAGAAAGTATCAACATGCAAAGAGTACACGCTGTATAATAAGGAATACAAGTAAACAGAAAGTATCAACATGCAAAGAGGACACGCTGTATAATAAGGAATACAAGTCTGAGAAAGTATCAACATGCAAAGAGTACACGCTGTATAATAAGGAATAAAAGTCTGAGAAAGTATCAACATGCATAGAGTACACGCTGTATAATAAGGAATACAAGTAAACAGAAAGTATCAACATGCAAAAAGGACACGCTGTATAATAAGGAATACAAGTCTGAGAAAGTATCAGCATGCATAGAGTACACGCTGTATAATAAGGAATACAAGAAAACAGAAAGTATCAACATGTATAGAGTACACGCTGTATAATAAGGAATACAAGTCTGAGAAAGTATCAGCATGCATAGAGGACACGCTGTATAATAAGGAATACAAGTCTGAGAAAGTATCAGCATGCATAGAGTACACGCTGTATAATAAGGAATACAAGTCTGAGAAAGCATCAAAATGCATAGAGTACACGCTGTACAATAAGGAATACAAGTATGAGAAAGTATCAGCATGCATAGAGTACACGCTGTATAATAAGGAATACAAGTCTGAGAAAGCATCAGCATGCATAGAGTACACGCTGTATAATAAGGAATACAAGTAAACAGAAAGTATCAGCATGCATAGAGTACACGCTGTATAATAAGGAATACAAGTCTGACAAAGCATCAGCATGCATAGAGTACACGCTGTATATTACGGAATACAAATCTGAGAAAGTATCAACATGCAAAGAGTACACGCTGTATAATAAGGAATACAAGTCTGACTAAGCATCAGCATGCAAAGAGTACACGCTGTATAATAAGGAATACAAGTCTGAGAAAGCATCAACATGCATAGAGTACACGCTGTATAATAAGGAATACAAGTCTGAGAAAGTATCAACGTGCATAGAGTACACGCTGTATAATAAGGAATACAAGTCTGAGAAAGTATCAACATGCAAAGAGGACACGCTGTATAATAAGGAATACAAGTAAACAGAAAGCATCAGCTTTCAAAGAGTACACGCTGTATAATAAGGAATACAAGTCTGAGAAAGCATCAGCATGCATCGAGTACACGCTGTATAATAAGGAATACAAGTCTGAGAAAGTATCAACATGCATAGAGTACACGCTGTATAATAAGGAATGCAAGTAAACAGAAAGTATCAACATGCAAAGAGGACACGCTGTATAATAAGGAATACAAGTAAACAGAAAGCATCAGCATGCATAGAGTAATAGAGTACACGCTGTATAATAAGGAATACAAATCTGAGAAAGTATCAACATGCAAAGAGTACACGCTGTATAATAAGGAATACAAGTAAACAGAGTATTTAACCTATTTCTTGGTCACAATTTATACCCATAAAGCAATGATGTTAGGATATATATACTTCTATGTTCAAGCATGTTTGTCCACAACAGACCTTTTTTCTCATCCATCTTAATATCTGCCCGATTTATTTCAAACTACATTTGCGAAATCAGGCACGTTTGCAGTGTCTTTATGACGAAGTTATCAATTCGCCTTCCTCTGACAGAACAATGAGCGTAATTGCAAAACTTCTTCTGTCCTAAAATGAATGTTATATGGAAATAATCGATTATATGGAGACCCAACAAATAAGTTTGTCTAATATGATAAATATAATAATTGTGTTTCTGATATCAACAATATAAGAATTTCTTGCCAGCCTGTTTACGTATGAAATTCTCCAACGGTGTGTGTGTGTGTGTGTGTGTGTGTGTGTGTGTGTGTGTGTTTCGCACGTGGGTCTCTTTTTTTTTTTTCTTTTTTTTTTTGGGGGGGGGGGATATGCAACTGTTCTTTCTGAAATAGAGTTGTATCAAAAGGACTTCAGAGAGTAATTACTTCTCAGTATTCAGCAATCATGATCAAGACCACCAGAGCTTGAAGACCTTTCCTCAAGACTCAAACTGTCACTATTCAGCCTCGGATAAAGGTTAAAATGGATGAACCAAATTACCTTATCATCAATCAAGCAATAAATGAGATATCGGTCTATCTCTCACTGGACGTTTCAGATCCGTTTTGGTAGAAGCAGATACAAAGATTGATATTCATTTGTACTTCGACATCACCTTTTTACTGGTCTGTGCTTCTGATCTGCAATGCTTCAGAAAAAATAAAACGACCAGTATCTTGGAAATAACATCGTAATACCACATTTGTTGTTTTTAATGATTTCACTGGACGAGAATGATAATGTCCTTACTACTATTTTAATGAATTATTTATAGTTGTCTTTGAGAATGAATCTAATAGTGAGATGAATAGGCAAATACAAATGTTTGCAAATATTATGTAGTGCACTACGATATATATATATATATATATATATATATATATATATATATATATATATATATATATATATATATATATATATCAGTGCAGTGCACGCCGGACTTAGAGAGTATGACATACTAAAAGTAGAGCCATGTAAGGATTGCGTATATCTACTTTTCTCCCCATATCTCTTTAACAGAGTCAGTTTATGAAACTCTGAGGAGATTAAGTTTTGAACATTTCAGTTTATTTTTAGATATCACTGGTTCTCTTCGGGTTTCGATGAGAATAAGACCACGACCTCATTAAAGTATACCCAACGATCACTTGGTATGAAACTGGCTCCTTCTGTTAAGCCTCCATAGAGGTCACCTACTGAAAAAAAATTATATTTTTCATTTGTGAATTCGAGTTCATCTTAGATTTTTCTACTAAGCTGTCATCTTGTCATCAAAAGGAATAAAATGATGAAGCTGGTTAAGGATGGACCAATGCAAAGATTCCTGATTGGGAAAGAAAAAAAAACAAATTTATCCACATAGACAAAATTTCCCCTGGACTACTTTTCAAACAATTTTTGTCAAGGCTTAGTAAAATTGCAGACAATTACAGTGAATTTAATTATTTTCTTGGATATCAATGTTTGTGGTTCGCACCCCACCCCACCCCCAAAAAAATAAATAAATAAATAAAGAAATGTAATTTTCTTTGGTACTTGTAGTCATAGATGGGAAAAGTAGTCGTATTTGTTCTGCAATAGGATCATTGTTCACTGGGTCTTTAAAATCGTGGTTGAAACTTATCTGAACTCCACGAAACTTGGTACCCTACACAAAATATCGAATTCATATTAAAACGGCAGCAACATGAAAAGTAATTGCTGATGCATTAAGTTTTCGCAGCCATTACCTTTGTTATCTTTGTAAATAAAACCTCTGTTGTTCACAAACACGATACATCTGCTTACTTTTAACATATTTGTTGCAACAACAAAAAATTGACCAACAAGAGGTCTCACGAAAAGATTTAGCAGCTTTTCTCTTTAGCCGAAGACGTGTTCTAGGCCAATGCTGAACCAGCTTGAAAAGTTTGCTGTGTGTGTCTAGAATTATATATCACCCAACAAAGTGCACCTATTTAATTCATAGAGAAACGTTGTGAAAATTTTATTTAACGCCTATATTTCATTATGAAGATATATTCTTCGTATCTAGCCGGATGTTCGTCCGCCAAAAACTTACCGTTTTGGGAAGTATCACTAAGATTATCTCCTTGTGTCTTTTAGAGAGTCAAAAATATTCGACTCGCGTTGTACAGAAACAAAGATTTTTATGAATGCTCAGAAGTCGATCATATGCCACTTTGGGAACTACTTGAACGAAAGAGAAATTAGACTTGATACATCAATCACTATGGTGAACGTCATGGTTACTTCGTCCTTTGTCACGAAATATAGCTAATGACGAATCAGGGCTAAAATGTTAAAGTCTCGGTCTGGAATGTATGTTTGATTCTTGTATAGACGATTCACTTACAGTATTTGAAAATAACTTTCATAATGAAAAGGTGTGCATTTCGATCGAACTAAAGTATACAGAGTGCCTACATCCACTGACGAAAGACTTGCATACTTTCGGCAAGGAATTTACATCAATTTGATATAAATCAATGTATCGAATGACTTCCGAATCTCATTCTACGACGAGGATGTTCCGAATGAGATCCGATGTAAGATAACGTGATTGCGACTTACACCTCTTATGTCATAATGAAAAAGAAACAATATTATACACTTTTCATCATCGCTATATAATATTCCACTACAACCTTATCATGGCTTATTTCCTTTATTACCTCCTCCTCCTCGCACAACTTTGATAGACGTATATTAGAAATTGAACAAGAAGAATGTATCCGTAAGAAATAGCAGAGAAAGTCATTATCCGTTGCAATACTGAAAAAATATAATAACCGTTAAAGTTATATTTTACCGGAAAACCTATTAATCTATCACAATGTTTTTGTTATATGTCCACGGAAATAAATCCATGCTATAGATTGTTTCTTTTTTTACCAATATTAAATCAGTCAAACTGCGTTGACTATCTAACAAACTTTTATGGATGTAAACTCACTTCACTTGATAATTGTCTCAAATGAAACCATAGTTAGAGTTAATATTTTATCAAATATGCACGTAACCTGAAAAAAATATGTATATTGAGACATATGATGCCAATGACGGTGTGTGTGTGTGTGTGGTGCTAGCAATGTGTATGATATTGATTTTTTTGGCGCTGAATGGCTATTAGTTTCACACCTTTGTCTTCCTTATTTCTAAATGATTCATAAGAAATCGGAATTAAGTTTAGCAGACGACAATGCGACTTGAAAGTGTTGCTGTGTATTATGCATAAGATTGCATAAGATACACTGGTACCTATTCCTTCTCTTAACTCCGCGGCCGAAATTACATTATCTGCTAAAATATATACTTATTTATTGGGTTAATTACCAAACAGTAAATACTTACTATTATATTGACTAAGGTAATGTGAATATTTTTAAAAAATATAAAATACATAAATTGTATTCTCCTAAGTCTATAAACGTCCATCATGAAAAATGTTAGCTTTTTAAAAATGAAACTGAAGATTTTATAATTGAAACAGGATCGATCGTGTCATTGTTTCGTTTGCATGTTCGTTTGTTTCTAATGAAGAAATAGAAGTAGAAAAGAAAAAAATGCTTAGCCTACCTTCCTGTCCTTTGATGTCCTCTACATGTGACTCACATAATCAAATATGACTTTACAGCACAGCATCAACCACATATGTTCGACATGAAAATTTCAGCGATGCCAAAAGTAATCAGTCCTAGTCAATAAAGTCAATCATTATTTACCTGTCTCTAGCGGAGCTAATATCTTCATCTTGGTATATTAAATAAATGCCTTTAATTATACTGAAAATATTCCTCATCTTTGTGTGTTCTTCGTCAGGACGTCCTAAGGGCGAGGAAATAAGCCACAACTATTCAATATTTAAGCACATCTACTCGGGTTTAATTGCATGTAAAAAGTCCCATTACGCTTTTCAAAATCGATGGACATTGGTTGTTACAATTAAACCTGGAGTGCATTAATAGTCACGCAAACAGACTGGATGGAAATGTCGCTGGTTTCTATCCCTTTTATGTTTCCAGTTCGACACAGTCAGAAAACGGCCGGAGATGTATTCTTTGAAAAAAGAGAAGCAATATCGGAATGAGAAATACAAAAATACCTTTTGTCATACCAGATTGTTATTGGAATGTTACGCGTTGCCTCCTTACTTCAGTGTTAAACTCACTCAAGTGCATTACTAGTTGATATTCATTTAGTATGCTGAATTATATACCGCTGATATTTATACTTCAATACACAGGTGATTTATTTAATACGCTGAATTATATACACCGCCTGAAATTTATACTTCAATACACAGGTGAATACAATCAGCATGGCTACACTGATTGGCGTTGGCGACAAAGTTTACAAAATAGGGGATGGATTAAATAAATGGATTTACAAATATTATAAAAGTCGGCTTGCCCAGCTCAAGCTGACTGGAAAATTGAACTTGCCCTTGGTACATATGAGCTTGCTACAAACGTAATATCCCAACAGGAGTGAAAAAATAAGATAAATAAAATACGGGATATTTTAAGGAAATCGCGTTATATTCATTTCTGTTTTCTTTTTATCTTTGTTGGCACCTTATAACCATATGCCGATAATTAAAGTTATCGATATATATATATATATATATATATATATATATATATATATATATATATATATTCTTTCTTTTTTTGGTGTTGAGATGTCAGTGTATAAAAGTTGCACAACATAAAGCATTAAGAATGTATTTTACCCAGACCACCGACGTTAAATAAATTTTCTTGCGTCTCTGTCTCTGTCTCTCTCTTTCTCTCTCTCTCTCTCTCTCTCTCTCTCTCTCTCTCTCTCTCTCTCTCTCTCTCTCTCTCTCTCTCTCTCTCAATTTTTTGGGACTTGCCCGAAGGCATGTGCCTTGAAAACTTCTGCTTGCCCGAGCCAAATTCGAGCTTGTCCCGGGAGTCGGGCAAGTGGATTTGTAAATCCCTAAATTTAATTTCAAAGTAAGTAGGACATTTCCGGGAGTTCGAGATCGATTACATAATTTCCATTAGGTCTGGGTTAATTTGCGATATACTGAAGATTGTTTATTATTATTATTATTGTTGTTATTATTATTATTATTATTATTATTATTATTATTATTATTATTATTATTATTATTGTATGGGATGTAGAGAAATAACCTTCAATGTCAAGGTTGTGAAGAATATTTAAGTCATCCATCAGCTTCAATGTTATTAGGGCTTGGTATCGGGAAGAAAATCATACAAGACACTCACATCCTCCCCATCTGCCCCCCCCCCCCCCGCTGATTTTAGTCATTCAATACAGGACATACGCAAAAGCTTAAGTTATACTTGCACCTACAATTCACACAAAAATATATGGAGCAACATTCCGTTGAACACATTTATTGTCTGTAGTTTATAACCACACGAAAAGCTCTCACAATTAAAAGGAAAAATGCTTTACTTAGTTGGATGAGACTGAAGTGGCCAGACAGTGCATAGTCTGGCACTTTGAGAAAATAGCCATATGCTTTTTTAAGTGCATATATGGCTGAAGATCCTTTTAATCTAAATTTCACATAGCCTCTACAATGGTTATATAAAAACAAATATTTCAAAAAACCTGTGTTGTAAGAAGTTAGATCCAGGTCTAAACAACTAAATAGAATTTAAAGTTATAAAGTGTTAGATAAGAAATCATCAATAAGGACTATAGATCTTAACTTTATCATTATGAATAGAAAAATAAATCAAACAAAATGAGTCAGCAAGCCAGAATACTCCCTGCAAGAGAATTTCGCATTAAAGTATGCTCACTTTTGTATGCGACACACGATCCAGTGATAGCACCCATGCATACAAGGTTAATAAAAATATCTCAAACAGTTTTGGTAATGTGAACCACACACGCTTCCCCCCACCCCACCCCACCCACCCCAAAAAAAAGAAAAAAAGAGGAGATACAACACTGCCTAGTTTTGAAACAGATGCATGTTAGGTTTGATGAAGATATCTTAGTTTTTTAGGAGATATGAACGGTACACAAAGTGTGGCAAAGAGGAGATAAGTCAGCAAGTACCTATACGACAAAGCCAACTTCTATATGCTGCACACCACTCAGTCATTATACAAATACATACTTGTATATGCTGCACACCACCCAGTCACTATAGAAATACATACTTGTATATGCTGCACACCACCCAGTCGCTATACAAATACATACTTTTATATGCTGTACACCACTCAGTTACTATGCAAATACATACTTTTATATGCTGCATACCACCCAGTCACTATACAAATACATACTTTTATATGCTGCATACTTTTATATGTTGAACGCCACTCACTCATTATACAAATACATACTTTTATATGCTGCACACCAGAATTATTTCGATTAGCCCATGCCATATATCTTGAAAAATAACAAATGCAAGACAAATAGTATTGATATGGCCATGTATTCTTATATAAGATATATATCACGTTCTCTATATGTAAATGGTAATTTTAAGGAACGCTGACCACAAATAATAGTGGACACATTTGTCTGGAGATGAAAACCGTTTATACTTTCTGTAATGTCATCTGAACCTGAGCTAATGCCATCTTTCAAGCAAGTTAGCAAACCCTTGCGTTTGTGCTTAAAAATAAAAGGTAAATCAGGTACAATGAATACATTTATAATTTTAATCAGTCAATTAATTATTTATTTATTAATCCTCGTTTTTTAAGACTAGTATGATGTAGAGCTAATCGTTATTGAAATAGGCCATGAAATATAACTATAAGATGCACGATTTTCAAAAATTCGAAATCGAATGTAAACCAAGTTTTAGCAGTCATAGCTAATATTCTCAGTGTAAAGCAAGTTTTAGCAGTCATATCTAACATTCTCAGTGTCAAGCATGTTTTAGCAGTCATAGCTAATATTCTCAGTGTAAAGCAAGTTTTAGCAGTCATAGCTAATATTCTCAGTGTCAAGCAAGTTTTAGCATTCAATAAAACTACAAACCACCTCATGTTTTTCGAGAGTGATTGGATTGGTTAATATGCCATTATTGAGCTTGATCCAGGAAAATAAAAAATATCTTTTGCTGAGTGTATTACATACAGTTCTCTGAAATGCCTTTTTTTTAATTTTTTTTAATACAAAATATCGTTTACAAAATGTCTTGCAAAACTTGGCCTTCGATATCGCAACATAAAATTCATATATGCGGCCAGTAATAAGCCAGTTGCGTATTTACTACAAGGTCTGTCGTTGCTGGCTTGGAACACCACAAGTACAGTCTATGATGAAAACTGGGACCAAATGCCTTTGGCAACATTTCTCCTTCGATTTTGACCAACAAAAAACGAATTGAGTTACCCTCAGTCGCTCTTGTTATACAGAACAGCTTCTAATCAGATTGAAACACATACAGCATAGATTATTAAAATACACACACATGCACACACGAAGAAAAGGGACATACAATTGTGTAGAAATCACCTTCCAAACAACTTAACGCTGAGTATGAAAAGTAAACTTTTTTCAGTGGAATTGTCGGTTTCAATTAATAGAAGATTTGGAACATTTGCGGGCAGAATAAAACTGGAAGAAAAATCAGTGATCTTGCTGACAATTTAAATTCGAACAACTTCGAACCGTCCAGGGTTTGACCAAAAAGTAGCTATATTTAGCCTCGAAAGCAAAGATGAGGCTCTAGAAGGTTTCTTATCCGCTATTGATGAGTGATGAGTGACATCGCATCCCATAGAAACACATATTAAAGAGGACCACCAAGATAATCAAACCAGTTTGGAACCATTGCATGCCAACATATTTGCGGAACACTAGAGCAAAAAATTCTGAATCAAGTACCCTCACAAATCCCAAAGCCGGTACAGATTTATTGATGACTTGGAGAGTAAATGGACAGGAACATGAGAAATATTCCAAGAATTCTTAGAATTTGCTAAGAATTTCCATCCCTCTATAAATTCACTGAAGTCATCAGAAAAGTCCTATATATTCCTGGATATCCGATTCATATTAAAAGATGGAAACATAGAAACTGACTTGTATTGCAAACCGATACATATATCTCTTACTATCAGCCGTCATCCTAAACATGTAACGAAAAACCTTCCGTTCGGCCTATGTGGTCGCATTTAGCATATCTACTCGCTAGACGATCGGAACTTACAGGGCAGTTAAAAAGAACTGGATTCAAGAACAACGTATATGACAAATTGTCCAGAGATACTAATACATTATTGACTCATCTGCAAATCAAAAGGAGTTTTTTTTTGTTTTAAAAAAAACAAAAAAACAACATATATGGTCACTTACCGATGATCAGGAAACATTGAAGACCACCTTGTGCGTGTCTAGTTGATCTCAAACCATAGTGCGCAAACCGGAACATACAGATCTCATTTTAAGACAGGCGATGTCTTAACTGTACGCAAATCCCCGAGACTACTACTTTCAAGAGCTCATCAACAGAGTTGCTTAGAATATCAACCAAAGGTTAGGATTTGTCAGTAAAAACGTAATTTACATCTTGAATTGCAAGATTTGTGCCATCCAATATGTTTGCAAAACAGCTTACTTTAGAAAAAGGATGATTAATCGCAAAAACAATAAACAAACAAAGCTCACTAACCATCTAAACTTAGCCATACACTCTATCCAGCCCCTCGAAATGCTGCCATTGAGTAAAACAAGAAGGACTGAGAATTAACGTGATAATAAAAAGAAATATTGGTTACTGCAGATGCGAACACATCGTGAATTTGACTTACACGGAAACCTGTATTCCAAATGTGCTGTGTTTAAGCAACCGTGCGTCAGTTTATTTCCTGTCACTTTGGTCAGCCAAGCTCTCCACTATTGACAACTAGTTGTTGTTATTATTATTATTATTATTATTATTGCATCTCTCCAACACCTTTATTGGTAATGTGAATAGATTCATATTTTGGTTGCTCGTAATGGAAATTATATCAGCAATGTAAAACTAGAAGAGAACAATAATGTACCGCCACATATGGCGCGCTATGAAACTCGATATAATTAGGTCAAGCTAAGCAGAGTACCACTAGAGTGTTTCTAGCTTGCATCCAAACTTGTTTGCCTTATTCATAGATTATAGGTCCCTTTCTAGCCATGTAGTTAATTCTTATTATTTTGTACCTTTTCTTTAGTTTAGACCTATTCATTATTCTAGATAGCTGTGATTTTCTGAGCTGAATTGAAAATATATTATGTTCTACGCGCGTCATTCTTTGTGCGTGTGTATGTGTGTCTTTATATGTTCTTTATTGTCCCTGAGGAAGACCTTGCTTTAGGTCGAAACGTAGTTTTTCTACCTCTTGAGTCATGACGGAGTAGAAGATCAAAATGTCAGTATCTTGAGAAGAAAAAAACACATTTGTCAGCCATATTCAATACAAGTAAATTAAAAACTGCTCTTAAGGCCTGATGTATCAGAGCATTTTTTATTTAAGTAAGATATGTACAATACAATTTAAAGAAAGAGTATGACAATAAATTAAACATTCGACGAATCCCCAAATCACAGATAACCACACCAACTAAGTAACATAGCATTGTCTTAAAAGTCAAAGAATTTATATTTAAAACTGTTATCAACGTTTTTCACCTTATTAGACAGTTAAGTTTAGTTCATTGTAAAATTTTCACAAAGTTATTCCACAAATACAATGACGTTATAGCAGTTTGAATTTGTACATGTTAAAAACTAGCCAAGGTGAGAGACGATCAGAAAACCAGGCCGCTTCATAGTCAGACAGGAAGTTGCTATGTTATAAATGTCGTATAATCTCTGGCTTGAAAATGGGCTGCGGATCATTGGACTGTTGAATAAACAACCTTTGACTGATAGCTAGGGGTAGTTCGGTGGAGCTTGGCGGGGGGGGGGGGGGAGAGGATCATCGATTGCAATACAAAAATGAAAACGTGGACATTTCTTACATAGCCAGAAGCAGAAAGTAAGTTTCTATTTAATGGAAGTCATTAAAAGCAATTCAAGGGAAATATTTATTTCTACTGCATTTAATAAATAACAAAGTCATGATTCTTTATTTCAATAAATTTATAAACAATGAGTCCGTCGATTTGCCTAATGTAAATTGTAATTTCCTACATTCGCCACATACTGTTCAGGTTACCCTTAGCTCTCATTTGTATCGCAAGAAGTTATACATTCCATTGTAGAATATATATTCAAAAAAGGTTTTCCACTCAACAGGTTTGACTCGAACACCATGTATATTCCGTTTTCACAGCATTCGTCTTTTGAAAGTTCTTGTATCCCTGTTATAGGCTCTATTCAGGCGCTGTTCATTTTAATTCATTTTACGCGTTTATCATCCTTTACAACTTGATATCTTCACGAGTAAAAGGTATAGACCTAAAATTAAAGCATTAATTTTCCTGCTATCTGGTAAAAAAACAAACAGCAGCAGTAAAACTGAATATATTTGGCTTTAGATGACTTACTTGCAAGACATATACATTGTACTAGTTTCCTCAAATGTTCTCTGTTTTACTTCAACTTAATTATTTTACAGACGAATAATACTTTTAGATATAATGATTGAAAAAAGAAACACATCAATTTGGTAAATGTATTTCTGCTACCAAAATACATTTGTTGCAAAGTTTTATTAGATGGAGTGACACGCTTACCTCAAAGAATGAAGAAATTAGCAGGTTTCGTTGCCTTTTCTTGAGCATTTTGTTGTACATAATTGTCCCAAGATATGACTATTTAAAGAAAATATTATAGGAAAATGATACCTTATTACATCATATCCACACTAGTTGAAGATCATATATTCCTCTATGTTATGTACTCATATGTCACAAAAGTCTAATTGCTAAATGCCTATGAAAATACTATGTAAACAACTGGACAAAAAGTGTGCATTTTCAAGTAACCATACAACTTACAATCATAGACAAAAGTTAAGTATATAAACATCGTACATAACACCTCCCCTCATAAAGAAAAAGAAAGATGTATGCAATAAAGCTTTCTTTCAAATATGCATCTGATCCTATAATATTCACAATTACATAGGAAAATGTCTTGTGAATGATACTCAGCTGAATTACACAAAATATACACAAAATAAAGCAATATGGTACTTCTTATACACGGGATAGTGCATCTGCAATCACATTATCTTTTATTCTGATGTGTCTAATGTCAATGTTATATTCTTGCAGCAGTAAACTCCATCTCAACAATTTCCGATTTTGATCTTTCATTATGTTAATGAAAGTAAGGGAATAGTGATCATTGAATACAATAACAGGAGAAAGAGCCGAGGTAATATATACTTCAAAATGTTGTAAAGCCAATATCAAAGCCAAACATTCCTGCTCAGTTGTGGAAAGGTTTTTCTGGTGCTTGTTTAGGCTTTTAGAAAAATACCACACTGGATGGTCCACACCATTTCTGTCTTTTTGAATCAATATTCCAGCAACCCCTACATCACTTGCATCAACAGTCATTTTAAATAATTGGCTGAAATTTGGTGCAGAAAGAACTGGTGCATTCTTAAGCATGACCTTTAATTTGTCAAAAGATTCCTGACATTGATTAGACCAATGAAACTTGGATTTCTTACTCAACAAATTTGTCAAAGTTTTGGCAATTATGGAAAAAAATTGAACAAAATTTCCGACAATATCCAGCCATACCTAAAAATCGCATCAGTTGCTGTTTACAAACAGGCACATGGAATTCAGAGATATCCTTGACTTAGCTTCTACAGGTTTAACTTGACCTTGTCCCACAATATGTCCTAAAATGTGACACAACTATGCCAAAACTCACTTTTGCTTAAATTAACCGTCAGATTTGCATCACTGAGTCGACCGAAGAATTTCCGAAAGGTTTCCAAGTGATCTTCCCAGGTGTCGCTGTAGATGGTGATGTAATCAATGTGCGCGTTATCCAGACCAGATGTTATCATGTTCATAAGTCACTGGAATGTTGTCGGGGAATTTTTCATACCAAAAGGCATCACTTTATCTTAATAAAGCCCATCTGGAGTTACAAATGCTGAAATTTATTTTGCTCTTTCTGTTAGAGGAATTTGCCAGAATACTTTTAGAAGGTCACAATTGGTGACATAGTTCGCATTTCTAATGTTATCAATGCAATCATCCATTTTTGGTACTGGAAATGAATCCGTTTTGGTTACACTGTTGACTTTTCTATAGTCAGTACACATGCGCAATGTATTAGAGGCTTAGGCACAAGAATACATGGTGAACTACATTTACTTTTACTTGGTTCTATAAAATCATTCTCCAGCAAAATACTGAATTTCTTTCTTCAAATATTCCTGTTTGAGAGGATTCATCCGGTAAGGATCCTGCTTCACAGGTGTAGAATCTACAATGTCAACGTCATGATAGATTTTATTTGTTCGTGTAGGAACATCAGGAAACAAGTGCTCATACTGTTGTAATAACTGTTATAGTTCACCCCTTTCCTTTTGTTTCAGATATGACAATTTCTGATCCAGATTGTTTAATATTTCTGAATTCCGAAGCTTGGATAAACCAGAGTTACTACAGTCAGATTGTATTCCATCGCTGACATCCTCATTGTCAAAATACTCCTTTAACATATTTATGTGACAAGTTGTTTCTGTTTCCGAAATGAAAATTCCGAAACAAAGGGAATATAAATTGTAATTTAAAGAAATTTACATACCGGACAAGCCCCCCCCCCCCCCGATGCATATTTAAAAGAAAGTTTTATGGCATAAATATTTCTTTTTGTTTATGAGGGAAGGTTTTATGTATGATGTTTATATACATAACCTTTGTCTATGATTGTAAGTTGTATGATTACTTGAAAATACACACTTAACTTTTGTGAAATCACTTTGCTAACATTGAATAACACTGGTTTGCACTAGCACATATATGTGTATTATTCAAGTTATTTAAATGTGTATAACATATATTGATTTATATATTTTTGCTTTTAAAGTCTTTTTTGTTGGTTAAAAGGGAAGACAAATGTTCCCATGTTTTTCAGTCTCAGTTTTCATCATACAGACTACAAGTTTCTCAAGTTTTGGTGTTTCAAACCAGTGACAAGCGTGTAACATATACGTTAATACCTTATCACTGGCAGCATCTAGAAATTTTGTATTGCGATATCTAATATCAATTTTTACGTCTTTTTCGTGAAAAGAAGACATATCTTTAAACTGTATTTAATGCACACTAGAAATGTGTTCTTTATTTCCCTCTATCAAGCTCAGTTATGACATATAAACAATCCAATCAGTCTCGAAATAACATCAGGTGGCTTGTAGTTTTATTGCAAGCTGAACTCCATTTGAAACTAGCACGAGCTACATTCTATAATGAAGATTCTAGAGCAATCTTTCAAAAAGTTCCATCCTGTATTAAATGTGTAAATCTATATCTATTAAAATGGAGGAACATTCTCTTCTGAACTTCACAGTGCACAATACTGTTGATATATTTCCCGAAACATATCAAAGCATATTTCCAATGAGACGTACTCCTGCTCGTCTTTCCAATGAAATAGCAAAGCATGTGACATGTGTGCACAAATAATGATCTGCAGAGGGAAAAATCCATTATGAGATATTAATGCATGAAAGATATTACCTCAATGTCGCTAGTAGTCGCACAAAGTTAATTATAGGCGCACATCCAAATAAATTGCCTCGACGTTGGGGAGCGAATCTGTCAATTAAGGAATCTTGCTTACATGGTCTCGTTGAGTTTCTGCTTTTTTTGCTTCTCGTTCATGAAAATCTCTTAGGCTGCTGAATATTTGTAAAGGGGGCCGTTTTCAAAATGTGTTTGATGTAATGTCAAGTGGACAAAAGGTAAGGTATTTTTCAAGCAGAGTTTTAGCATATTTCAAGGAGCGTTTTAGCATTTTGTTCTAGCACACATTGCTATAAAGTCACCAACTGCCACCAGATAGGCTGATCAGTATATTAGCTATAATTTGCTTTAAATTCGAATTATTTATCAGCTGTTTTGGCGCCCGGTCCTCGTCCCCCCCCCCCCCCCCCGTTAGTACGCTGCAGATAATATCGAATTTTCGTTTTTAACCTCAAAGGCCAAGGGTCAGATTCAGACGACCTTAACAAGATTATATATGGTTTTCATTTTCTTCAGAGAAATTTATCTTAGCTTGAAACAGTGTCAGTCTTCCATACAATTTAATTTACATGAAAACTGAATGTTATATATTTCACAATAAAGACATAGTAATACTAATTATACTGCATGTGCTATATTTCCAGATGCATGGGACTGGCTAATCGAAATAATTCCAATTTCATGAAATAACTTTCCCAAAAGCAAACACAACAGGCGGTTGACCAGCGATATAAAGGAAAGTGAGTATGAAAGCATTATGACGTCATATCAACACTATTTATTCTAATCTACATGAATTTATTTCCATAATAAGGCATTCAATAAGTTTAGTGTTTTATTGTTTTGTTTTGTGGTGTGTTTGATTTTAAATAATAATAAATAATAACGCCATCTGCTGGGTTATTTAATAATAATAAATAGTAACTGGGTTATTTAATAATAATAAATAACAACGCCATCTGCTGGGTTATTTCATCTGTCCTACCGTATGTCACACTTTCGTGTGCCGTTCCTATATATTGAACCAATAAAACAGATCTTTGTTAAAATTGCTATAATTATTTTCATATTTTTAAAGTTGTGTTTATGGCGCTTGTATCTTCTGAACCGTTTGGAATATCTCAATGAACACTGGTACGCATCTTTAGCATGACTGCATGGTGTACATATATATACACACACACACACACACACATATTTATATATATATATATATATATATATATATATATATATATATATATATATATATATATATAATAGGCTTCTCGAAAATTTACATTCTAATTATTCTTTCCTTCTTCAAAAATTGTGTGACGTTCATATATCTCCTTAACCGTTTGAGATTTCCTAAGGAAACTGTATTTGTTGTGTATAATGACTGAGTCGTTTGCAGCATATTGCAAGTAGGCTTTGTTAAATATGTACTTTCTGATCCTTGTCACACTCTTTGTGTGCCATTCATATTTCCTAATATACTGAGATATCTTCATCAAACTTAATATACGTGCCATGACTAGGATGTGTGTTTCATACAGAATTGGACATTGTTGGATGAGTATTGAGTTATCTACTCTTTTTAAAAAAATATGTGCGGTTCATATCTCCTGGACAGTTTACGCAATTTTCATTAAGCTTGTTAGTCCGACAAATCAGTCCCCAAATCTGTATTGATCTGTTGGTAGTTTGGGGTTTACTTTCACCTATTCATAAAAGATTGCAATTATCGCAGACAGATTTGTCAGACATATTGCAGACACATCAGTGCACATTTTCACATTTGCCAGTATTTTCCCCTGCTCTTGAGTTACGGTCTGTCGAAGTATTTTTTTTTAAAGATCTGTACAGCATATTTCCGTATAAAATCCGATGTTTGACAATTTGCAATTCCACGTAGAGTCACATACCCATACCGCCCAAACCATTTCGAATTAACTGGCTACATAGGTAATTGGCTGCTTCATCAATATCGAGCGACCAATACGATGAAACTCTCGCTCTTTCGAAATATTTCGGTTGTTTTGGTCATTATGACTTAAGTGTCTGTACATTTTTCATGTGACTGTCACGGGATGAAGAGCTTGTCGTGTCACTATTATCACGGTTCAGCAACGCGCGAAACTACAAAATGGACGGATTCATTTAACATTGTAAGCCAAATTGCTCTGAACCGTACGTCAATTTTTTTATAACTTAAGCTTTTCGCTTATGTCATATAGCTAATGGCCAGATTCAGTCGGATGGGGTGTGTGTTATTTTTGACTTCCTACCATATATCAAACCCGTGATATTTTTGAAGTTGATGACTTAATTTTCTTTACAACCTTGTTGCAGAAGTTTCTTCTGTCTGCCTCCCATAAAAGCACTATTCAGAATATCACAAATTATGCCAGACCTAATGGAAATTACGTGATCTATCGCGAACTACCGCAAATGTTCTGATTGATTGGACGCAAACAAACTTAATTCTTCTCCAATTTTGAAACATTTCTAGTCAACGCCAATCAGTGCAGCCATGTTGGCTGTGTTGGCCTGTGTAGGAAGTATAAACATCAACGGTGTATAAAATTCACCGTATTAAATCTCGACTCAAAATGCGCCTGAGCGAGTTTAACTCTGAAATAACCACACTAAGCGTAACTCACTAATATCAATATGGCACCGCATAATGTATCCCTGTGTTTCTCTATCATATATGATTTCTCTTTATCAAAGAATACATCTCAGGCTGGTTTCTTACACTATTCTGTTGAACTAGAAATATAACAACAAAGAACATTTAAGCGGGGTTAATTTCATCCCCCATTGCAAATGAAGCACTAGTCCGTTTATGACGTCATCTCATTTATTTAGCATGCATGATATGAATAGAATTTATATTCAACTATTAAAGTTGAAACGATGCTCTGAAATAAAATATTGTGAATATTAAATCACAAGTTCTGTCATAGTGATTGTTAAAATTCATTATTAAAACATATACATATCTATTAAAGCAACTATGTTTAAAATTATTTTATAAACTGTATCGTATGGCTTATACTTATATGCTCAATATAATAGGACATTTTCATGTAATTAACATTTTAAGTTTCCTTATTAAGTAGGTAAAATAATGCATAATAATCAAAATTACACTTTGATTATATACTTATATTCTATATTCAAATTATATGGCCGCATTAACCGACATTCTAACGGCAAAATATAAAACACATATAATCATAGTATTTCAATAATAAGTCGACTGATTCAGAATGAAACAAAACAAAACAATTGTCACTAAGTCGATAAAAAATAACTGTATCACAGTAAAATAAGAGAAAAAATGGCAAACATACCAGATTTATGGATTCTGAGCACTTACTCCATGCAAAAGTTATATATGTGCTGTTCGGAATGTTAGCTTTGAACAGTCTAAACAGAGCAGAACTGTAGAAGTTTTATTTTGTATTATATCACAGCTTATGAGACAATGAATTTCCAGACTGGGAGAGGGGTTGGAGAAACTCATAAACTAAGAAGGCGGGAAACAATCAAAAAAGAGGGAAACATTCTTACAAAACGACGTGAAAGCATCTTGTGATCCGAAAAGGAGGTAAATAATGAAATAAACAAAACAAGCTACTACCACGGTCCCAATCTATCCATCATGCTCTTCCTATGCCCATACAATAATCTTATGAGAAGTTATCACAGCATATGAAAGTGTTTATAGGAAATGTACACCCCCCTCAACAAAATGTTTTTTAAACAAAATAAAAATAAAAATAAAAAACACATTTATTCATTAAAAAAATTAATAATTACACTATTAATCAAATATCAATATAAAGCATATACGCAACACCGCTGAAAACCAATGACATTTCGGTCAGGTCTGTTTGCGTGACTATTAATGTACTCCTTGGTTAATCTGAAACAATGACCGTCTCTCGATTTTGAAACACGTAATAGGACTTATTAAGTGCAAATAAAGCCAAGGAAATACGCGCTAACAAGTTTTAGTGAAAAAGATTTGCTGTTTATTTCCTCGCCCTGTGTGCCGTTCTGACGAAGATCCCACCAAGATGACGGATATTGTCCGTTTATTAAACATACGAAAGAAATTTGCTCAGTTTGAGATAGATATGCAATAATTGGCTTTCATGACGAGGAATCATTGCTTTTGTCAGCTATGAGATTTACCTGTGGAAAACATATGGCAGATGCTGTTATAAAGTTTGCTGTCGTCTTCTTATTCTACTTCTATTTCTTCATTCGAAACAAACGAACGTGCAAATTCGGTTTAAACTGTAAAGTTTCAGATTCGTTCAAAAAAGTTAACATTTATCATAAGGGATGTTTATAGAGTAAAACAAAAGTTATTCACAATGTCAACGAAACAGCCTCGAAAAATCAATGTTTGTTTGTTTGTTTGTTTGAACACATTATTGGGTATATCATGCAGAGGAAATGGGAGCTAAGTACCTTTCCCAAGAACACACCGAGGAAGCTGACTCAGGCTGGCCTGGGCAGGTACTGAACCCACAACCCTTGGATTAAGAGTCAGACGCTCTAGCAACAGAGCTACCGCGGCTCCCGGGTAATATCAAATGTGTTTGGTAGGGAGTCCTGAATCCCTAAAGAATTCTTGATAACATTAACAGAATTTTTAAATACGAATAAATAATATTATCATACAGGTTAGAAAATTTTAATTCGTACTCTACAGAGATTCGAACCCGAATCAGCGAGTTACGGCACGCATCGCCTTGCCTGTAAGCACCAACCCCTATTCCATCTCGACCATGCACGCATCACCTAAAAATCATGCTACAAAGTCGGTGATATAAGGCATTCGTGCGTAGCAGACGTACCCGCATATCAATTTATATAGAAGATATTCTCCTGCACAGACCATCTGAATTACTACTACAGAAATCAAGGTATATAGAAGGTATTATAGAGAATATATATAAGAAGAGTTGGGGCTGACACTGGCCACATCGTGTACATTTCTTTAATAGTAACAAACCCCATCACAGCCAGGTATATATATATATATATATATATATATATATATATATATATATATATATATACATATATAAAGTCTCAACTCACTACCCTAGAGAAGACTGATTTCAATAACTTTGAACTTTTATATGTTTCATTTGTGACGTTTTACTACCTTGATCATTTCGTCATTAACAGCAGACTGTACAAAATATTCATCAAAGCTGAAAATTGGAAAATGCTCTCAAACACGTTTCTTCTATCTTTCATTATTGTTTCATTTCCTCTTTTTCCCTTTTCTTCTTCTTGTACGTGTATTTATATCAATGTCCTTATACCTAAATCTTTCACGCTTTTTCGCTCTTTCAATAGTTCAGCTTTATTCCCTGACACGTTCACATATCCCGTACATATGTTCTGAGGCACTTTACACTAAGATTTTCCAGGTCACAGGTTTCAATCACATCTTTGCTGAACGCCGTAAGAATGTAGATTTGCTCACCGGAAAGAAAGATGCATAATGTGCAAAACAGGGGAATTAATAAGTTACGGGAAATAACAACCTTTATCAAACAGAACTCAAAAGGATTAAAAGATTGCATAGATTTTGATATTTATAATTATCCAGAGAAGGAATTTAACCTCCATATAGGGTGAATTTTTAAAAAATACATGTTATTTCAAAATGCTGTCTCCGCTTCTGCCTTTGTGTTGACAACGGAAGCCCAGAAGATAAGTGTCCATGAATTACACGAGTGTAGCAATATAAAACGTGAAACACTAAGAACATTAAGATTCCATAGTACTTTAGAATGCATGGTTAAAGCTTAAAGCTTTTTGACTTTCTGCTATTGGAAAGCCCAATTGCTTAGTTTGGACTTTCTGCTATTGGAAAGCCCGATTGCTTAGTTTGGACTTTCTGATATTGGAAAGCCCGATTGCTTAGTTTGGACTTTCTGATATTGGCAAGCCCGATTGCTTAGTGTCATGATTTGGTGCTGTAATAGCGACAGGTTGCATCATACTATTTTTTATCTTTAAGAATTTTCTTTTGTTTAAGACGTTATGATTTAGAAAATAGTCGCAAAATTTTATCAGAGTTTTAATTCATAATACGTCAATTAAATATGATTCCGTGCTCTCTGTTGTCCTTTTATTGAATGACACAACATGAGTTTCGGATTGATCAATCTCTCGTTAGGTTAGATAATGCCATTTGTTCCAATAGCTTATCTATAATGTATAGAAAGTACGCCTTATTTTCTTAAGTATAGTAGTAGCAAGGGAGTTATTTAAAACAAAGTAATTACATCTCCTATTAACTTAGCAATCGTGATTAATATGTTCTAAACGCGTTTGGCCTTTTCTCAAGGGTCAACCCTTCACTATGAAGCATTGGACACATAGTTAAAAGTGATGAGCTGAAATAATCGCGTTGTCGATAATGCAATAAATGATGTCAATCTATCACTAGACTCTAGAATCGTTTCGGGAGAAGGAAACTGACAGTGTTATGTTCATCTCTCCTTCAGTGTCTGTATTAGAGCTTAGGAGAAGCAAATTCTGAGGGGTGAAAACGTCTAGGTCACTTGGCTTATTCAATGATTTGGAGCTGTTGATTACTTATAAGTGAGGGTGGACTGGAGAATTTGAAACAAGATGGTGATATTTCCCATGGCTAACCGACCAGACCGGACTGTATATGTTAACTGTACTGATGAAAAAGTTTACTATAATAGTAGAATTGTACCCGACACGCACAATGTAAAGAGAACAGAATACTAAACAATAATCTATTGTTATCGATGATATTATAACCGCTTTCTGATTTTCCTAACGAGAAGGGTGATCAACTGAATCATGCAAAACAGCGTTTTTAAAACATAAAAAGTGATATAAATAGAAAATACTAATTTGCTTTAAATAATTCATCTCATATGCTCCTTGGAGTGTTACGACTCGAGGTCTTAAAAATAAGTAACAGGAAGAAAGTGAAACCAACAATTTAAGTAAAGTCAACGAGCAATTTATTGCCCTATAATACAAAGTGAAATTCAAAAGATACTTACAATATTGTGAATCAAATTCCAAATAATCCTAAATGTCCTAATCACAAGTCTAAAAATATAGAATGTTCCGAATGAATTACAATAGTCTTAAATGTCCTGATATACCACGATGATACAATCACGAATGTCTTTGAATAAGTACACAAAAGTCCAAAGTAATGTATTAATTCAAAAGTCAATGAACACTTAGTAATTCCAGTGAATGTTTCAATAAATAATTCCTCTCAAATGATATCTGAATTCAATGACACAATATAAAATCTGATCACAAATGGATTCCCACAGACTGATCTAAAGAATGAAGTTAATGCGTATCAAATCTCTATTATATAGCTATTTTCTAATGACCCACATCATAACTAGACGCGAGTCATTCTATGAAAAACCCAGTCTAATAGCAAATAAGACCGACAATGAACTAAAATTCTTGTCCACATTCAGTTGACAAGTGACCAGAATTTAAAGTGCAACTCACCTTCATGGAATAAATTCAAAGTACCTGCGCACATATATTGGACACTAGTGTGGTAAATAGTACCTTGTCCTTACTGGGTACTACAAACTATCGGCAAAAGTAGGTCATAGTGATCACAGGCACTTCTGTATATACATTCGTGAAATTTCATGGGTGTGTACATATTTTAAGTCACAACACGCAGAAGGTACATTTATGTTGATGTTAAATACATGTGCTTTTCATGTTCATTTCAATATTTTCTTTCTTTTATTTAGTTCTGTTTTCTTGACACTGTTGCATGTATGGTACTGAAACTTTATGTGTGCATTCATCTTTGTCACTTACGTTAGCAACTATAAATAGTAAATCGTTGTTTACCGATTTATCTTTCTTGTTACAATAGCTGTGCTATGTTTTTGGATTAAGTTCCTGCGAACGAGACAAGACACATCATTAAAACATATCCTGTTGGTTCATTCATTGTACAGAACTTCAATTTTTTTCTTCAATTATAAGTGTGAAAGAAGATTTTTAAAAAATCTTAAATTTGGATTGATTTCGTGAATGGAAAACACAGTAACAACTCTGTTTCATGAAATTTCACTCGCGTGCTCTTTTTCTATTTCACTAAAGTACTAATTTAATTCTTAGATAATCATTGGATTTCTCATAGAGAATAAATATTTGAATGATAAATTTATAAGAATGTCTCATACAGGAATACAGGTGTCACTGATATCGATAGCATAGTTCTCCAATTCCTTCAGCCCCACTCCTCCCGCCTTCTGCTAAATCCAATAAATCGTTAGGAGGCTGCCGAAATACCTGCGACGACAAAACACACGTGATTTACAAGCGGCGGAATGGCATCAGTAATACATTTAAGAGGCAAGATGCTATGGGAAACTATTTAGTTGTTTTAGTAAACCGAAAAACAAAGATGATAAATGAAAAAGAAATGTATTGCGAGAACTAGACAACTTATATTTTTGTTTTTTCACATCCCGTATACGAGAATAATAAAAATAAAATTGCAAAATTGACGTGGAGGTGCTTTGAAAATCAAAATAAAAAAATTACTCAGATTTTTATGTATCACCATTTAAATGCAAAATTAGAAAATTACTGAACCATACTATAAGCTAAATTTCCAGATTTCCAAAATTGTCTACACTCCTCTAGCGCAGCTATAATTCTACTATAATTGCTTTTGCAATCTTCACTAAAATAAGTTCACAAACCTGATTAAAACGGACAGCTTACTGAAGATAAAATCACTAGCGCAACTACTGGGCATATAGTGCAGCGATAACGTTCGAGCTAACAAAATCGGAAATTTTATATATATTATAAATAATAGCACAAAGCTGCATTGTATTGAATTCAAACGTTTTCAGAATTATTTCGTGAGTGTAAGATGAAAGCCACTATGTTGGTATCAAGAGATAATGTATATTTCTTTACTAGATCTGACAAGATTAAAGTATGATCAAAGATAGTGCGTGTTTAAGAGTAGCTTTAGAGAGAAGGTGTTAGTTGTTTATTTCAAATATAAAACTACATCCACGATGTTTCGGAAATAAAGATAAATATACTGAAATTAAACTATGGTTAACTGGAAAAATCTACACATTATACAAGCAAGCAAGAAAAATATTTCCTACAAAACGGGAGATGTCCAGTAACAGGCAGACATTCCTGACATGCAAACTTCTGAAAAGTTTTAAATATTACCCTAACGGCTTTTATTTGCTAGAGTCTATGTCTGTTAAAAATGTTTTATGCGGCGACTTTGATTCAGACAATGTTAACTGTCATAACAAACAATTATAGTGGAGTGTTATCAACAGATTGAATATCGGAATAAAAGCTAAATATGGAAAGGTAATAGATTTTCATGACACACCTATATATATATATATATATATATATATATATATATATATATATATATATATATATATATATATATATATATATATATGGATGTCCTAGTGACTCTTGTTATTTGTAAACACTGAGACATAGCAGAGGATAAAGATGTCACATTAGGTCAAACAATTAACAATGACTTAGACCGCAACAATAACCATATCCCACATTGATTAATGCAGATACTAGTAGGTTTGTATAAAGACGTGATGATACCCAAATACTTAAGACTTAGGTGGATAACAATTTGAGAGATATAAAAACATGGAATATGTGATGTTCAGTAGAATAAGTGTTGCTCAGTCAGGATAGGTGTTGGTCGCTCACAAAAGGTATCGGTTAGTCACGACAGATATTAATCAAAAAGTGTTTATCAATCAGAATACGTGTTTAGCAGTGAGAATATGTGTTGGCCAGTTAGAGTAGGTGTTGGTCGGTCAAAATATGTTTTGGTAAATTAAAATAGGTGTTAATCGGTCAGTATAGGTATTGGTCAGTCACAATGGGTATTGGTGAGTCAGAATAAGTGTTCGTCAATTAGAATAGGTGTTGATCAGTCACATTTGGTGTTGGTCAGTCAGAATACGTGTTGGTCAGTCAAAATATGTTTTGGTTAGTCAGAATAGGTCTTGATCAGTTACAATAGGTATTTGTCAGTCACAGTTGATGTTGGTCAGTCAGAATAGGTGTTGGTCAATCAGAATAGGTGTTGATCAGTCAAAATACGTTTTGGTCAGTCAGGGTGAGCATGTGTCTGTCCTTAGGTGTGTCTTACCCACTGTTTTCAAGTTTTCTAAACTCTTGAGTGTCCCCTCATGTTAAATTTCCATTAGCTCAATAGTATCATACACAGTGTTAAAGGTTCAATTAGATCCATATTGTCCCCAATTATTATATTTCCATAAGCTGCATAATGCAATACGTAATATTAAATTCCCATTTGAGGTTATAAAATCCTAATGTTAAATGTCCGCAGGGACCCATAGTGGTCCAGTAATGTTATTTCCGTAGGGCACCATACCGAACCAAAACCGCTAATGTTAAATTCCCGTAGGACCCATGTTGACCCAGTAATATTAATTTCCTTAGATGGCCATAGCGGCCTAAACGTAATGTTATAATTTAGACATGGTACTTGGAGTATATCTATAATAATGAAATTAAGCATGGACATAGAGAAATCAAACTTAGGAAAATCAGGTAAGTTCTATGACCCTAAACTTCATTCTACTGAAAGTCACAGAAAATAAATCATTTACTGACTTGGACTTTGAGCTTGTGATTCGTGCTCAGAATATGTTTGAGAATACTGAACTGCCAAAATTGTTTAAGTATCTGTCACTGATCCCCTGGATAAACATCTATACACTCAGTGTAACTTATTTTCTAAGCTGAAGTTTTTACAAGTCGCATTATACGTATTTTTCTTTCTGTAATAATAACATTGGGTTTGATAAGTAGTTATAGGGGACGATACGTGTGGATGTATGAGAAATCCATGTTGAAAGGTTTGATGTTTTATGGGGATGTATCGCAATTTTAGATTATGGGGCACTATGGCCATCTATGTGATATGCATTACGAAAAACTTGGGATGGTATGGCTATCTATGGGAATTTAACATTACGGATGTCACTATAGTCATCTACAGGAATTTAACGCGGAAATGAGACACTATGGCCATCTATGGGAATCTATGGGAATTTAACATGAGGATGGGTGAGTATGACTATCTATGGGAATTTAGCACTGGTATGAGCTACTAAAGCCATCTATGGGAATTTAACATGAGGATGGGTGAGTATGACTATCTATGGGAATTTAGCACTGGTATGGGCTACTAAAGCCATCTATGCGAATTAATAGGTTCTGAGCTTAAGCTGGAATCTATTGCTTACAAAATTTGAGAATAATAATTGTGAGAATACAGGGTCCGAGCTGTGTTTCTTACAAGCCACATGTCCCAAAGGTCGCCCTAAAAACCTTAATATCACCATCATCCAAGCGCTCATGTATTGATTCACAGGCCATTTATTGATGGCAGCAGCTATGCTTATAGAGCCAGGATGTTCTAAGCCAAATTTCTTCACTTTTATAATCCACGATTGAAAAGGGATTATTGATAGCAGTGTCACTCCTTTGATTGTAGAATTCATGGTCTACTAGGTGATTCTCACATAAAACTGGGAATATTAATTATATTGTAAGGAATATGCGATAGATTATGAAATGAACTATGATCCTGTGAAAATGTAAGATATTTAAACGACTAATGATAAACATACGGTCAATATGGTCATCGATAGATGGAGAGAAATTAAGAGAAACATTAAGACAATTATTGGAAAGAATTATGAAACACTGCATTCAAAGGCATTAGTATAATCTCAGTGGATTCTGATTTTTATATTATGTAAGTCGCACTGAGAAAATAAATACATCAGATATCAACGTTTAGTGCAAACTTATGGACAATAATTCTTGGAAAATAATCTGCAGTTCTTTTGAAATGGTAAATGGGGGACCCTGCTCCCATTACATGTAATTAATTATACACTATGAAAATATTTCGCCATGTTCTACTTGATATTTGCTGTTCTTATTGTCCCATCATGAAGCTATAAAGAAACATTTTAATGAAACAATGTGTTTGCAGCCTTAATTTTGTACCTATGGAAGAGGACGATCTAATTTTCAATATTAGTATTTCTCCCTCTCTCTCCTTTTTTTAGCGTTTATAAGAACTCGTGATGATTTGGTTTATTATAATGTGCTTGGAAAATGATTACAATAAACAATAGGGCCTACTCAGAAAATACTTAGTTTAAACATACTTTGTTTCCTACATTATGCAAAAAGGGGTTGGGCTGCAAGTTCCGTCAACATTAGATTAGCCCTTCCTCATACAAATATAGTGGTACAAATTATTCAAACATGATAAGCGGCACACACAAAAAATGGACACCCACTCATCGCAAAACACAAAAATAGTAAACCAAAACAAATAAAATGTGCTGAAAAATAAAAGATAAGGTTCGAAAAAGGATAAAAGATATTCAAGGCAAGTAAACAATGGTGCTATCATACTATGGAAAGAATAGAATTTAATATATAATGCACCTACATCAAATATCAATTGGTCATTGCATTGTCTGAAGAAAAAATTATATATATATATATATATATATATATATATATATATATATATATATATATATATATATATATATATATTCCCTTTATATTTAGAATCTAAGGAATATGCTTTACTTAAAACGTCTTGTATCCTTAATGTATTTTTGAAACAACTTAAAAGATATTCAAATTTTGTTCAGTTTTGAGTTCAGGTGAGCCAAATATAAGAGTGTTTGTAGAAATGAGAAAGAACATTTTGTTAAGGCTAAGCTTTAAATTTTGCCTTTGAACTATTTATCGATTACAAATGAAAATATAATGATATGCATTTTATGATTCTGCCTCACAGTCACATACGGTGATTGTCATACAGATCTTTTTTTAAGATCGCTTACATTGGTTTCTGATCCTGGTATGAATAATAGAGTATTTGCGATCACCAGAAAGATAATAAGAGGGAATGCTATTGTTTTGTGTGCTAATAATCTTTTAACAATTTTAGGAAATCGCTTTTCGTTTTGACATTTTCAGGTATGGTGTTCCATATGAGAATATGAGAATACAAGAATTAAGGGAAAAAATGTTATTTCAAGACTAAAGAAGTTTTGTCGTTTACATAAACTGTATCATGTCGCTTCTCCCACCAAAGGACGAAGCAGTTCGTTTAAATAACTTGGTGAATCGTTATAAATAATTCTATTAAAAGTACAGAGTTTGGGGGATTTTCTTCTTTCCAAAAGTGGGGTCCAGCCGCATTGCTCATAAAATATTGCGTGCGTGGGCACTTCTAGTTAGACCTGTGACTATCCTAGCAACCTCTAACTGAAATCTCTCTAATCTATCTGAGTCTGCATTTGAACATTCATCCCAAACGACATCTGTATATTCTAATATAGGCCTAATATGTATTAAATAAATTATACCTAAGGATTTTCTGCTCAGCTTTTATTGAGGGATCTTAAAATATTTAGCAATGTAGATGATGTTTTTAAGTAGTTTTTTTATATGCAAACTCCAAGTATTAATAAATGTAAGACCCAAGCGTTCATGATTGTTAACATAATGTATGTGATTCGTTTTGGAACTTCAATTTGGGAAAGAGTGAGTTATTCGTTTTGCTACAAAACATCACTTCAGATTTTGCTTACAGTTAAAGCTTACATTGATTTGACCAGTCATTTAAAGTTTCTAAGTCAGCACTGAATATGTAGAAGCGTAAGAAAGAGAACCATTGTCAGCAGAAAGTCTTGAGAGACGAAGTAGATCATCAGCAATATCATTGATATATGCAAGAAACAATAACTGAACCCTGCGGCACCTCAGCTGCAACAAACTGAGTTGCTGATTTTAAGGATTTCGCAACAACAGTTTGTGTTATATCGGAGAGATAATTGATGAATCAATCAATCAGATCTGATTCTATTCCATAGCTTTTAAGTTTATGGATAAGACCTTTATGCCAGACATGGTCAAATGTCTTCTATACATCGCATAATATTACACGCGTCTACTCTACTACTGAGTGCGTCACAATTACTATGAAACATATCTATCAGTTGGTACACGGTTGACTGATTTGGAGGAAAGCCCGATTGATATTTGTAAATAAGATAATTTTCATGCAAGTAATTGTATACATGTTTGAAAATGACCCTTTTCATGAGTTTGCCTGCAGAGTTGAGTAATGAATATATAATTTCAATAGTGGGAT
This sequence comes from Margaritifera margaritifera, assembly GCA_029931535.1. NCBI lineage: Eukaryota > Metazoa > Mollusca > Bivalvia > Unionida > Margaritiferidae > Margaritifera > Margaritifera margaritifera. The sequence goes on along the minus strand of JAQPZY010001089.1, from coordinate 722,456 downwards.
CAGTTTTTCTATCTTTCTTGTTTATTGATAATACTACTGCTTTTGTTTCCAAAGAACTGGGAAAATTTTCTCATTAATAGATCTACTGAATAAAATACATAAAGGTGCTGCACCTTTTAGAAGATTGTGACTCATCTTATGGTAGCCACAAGCTTAAAGTGGGAAACGACATCAGTCAAACTCTGAGCAGAACGACAGCCATGTATCCTCTACGACGAGTGAAAGTGAAAACTTTCACGATTGCCTATGGACTCCGATCCAAGATTGAAGATCGTGTTTTCCAGTGATAGCTACCAAAGTCTTTGCTCATTGGCATCGTCAGCAATGCGGTACTCAACGGAGCTATCGATCCAAATCCTTTCGAGTTCCAACACTTGAACATGTCCAAGATATAAGTCACCCGAGATGACCAGGCGTTGTGTACCAGACCTTTTGAACCTAACTGCGCCCAGAAAAATTACTTGAGATCTTACTTGACACTGTTTGAAGCTACAGGACAGTTAGGTACCACGGTATTTCGTACGAAGATTATGCAGGAGGATATGCTTTGTGGGAATTTGATTTTACTTCAGACTAAGGTAGCGACGAAGGACATTTCCACCCTATAAATCGGGCCAACTTCGTGTGGAACTACAGTTTGCACTAGCTCTGGCGAATACAGTGAACGTCATCTTGTATGCAGAATTTGACAATACTTTGAAAATCAATAATTTAAGAGAATTGATCCTAGACTTTAGAAAGAAAAGATGGAACACGACGAACCTATTGAGATAGGCGATGAGAACAACAACCGCAACTATCACAGACCACAAGTGAGCAAGAAGAAGACAAAAATACAGTCATGATGTCAAGATGGCCAAAAGAAGAAGAAGATTTAGTCCTCTCTTTTGCTCGTGACTTGACTGAAAGAATCACAGGCCTAGGCATGGAACCTTGTTATGGGTGCTGGTCAGAAACAACACGACAAATGTTTGATGATCAGTTCAGAGACAAGTTGGAAGAGCATCTGGAAGAAGCATGGACCCTCATCTGAGAAGAGATGATTTTGAGAAAGGGGTATAAAAATTTGCGTGACCATTCCTTACCTCCATTGACTTCTCTGGAAACGAAACGCATCGAAACTCTCTTGCAACAGACTACTCGTTCATCGACTTACATGACAAATATTTTCAAGGAAAAAGTCAGGTGTGAAATGATGACTTATCATTACCTGTGAAAAACATAGAAAGAATGGATACCTGGGAACTTTATTACCTTCTGACTCACAGTTCGTAGACAGCTTCTTGGAATCCTGTGGTGTGTGCAAAAGATCAACATCGAAAACCTTATTGACGTTCAAGCTTATATCATCAACACAGACGACAGTCATGGACCAGAAACCCATTGGGTAGCCGTTTACTTTCCCAACGACCACAGTGTAGAATATTTTGATTCTTATTGATTACCTCCTCTGGAAGACGATATCATTTACTTTATGAGAATAAATGCTGTATCTACTCAATTCAGTAATGTGAGATTACAAGGATGAGATTCCATTTGTGTGTTAACAATATTGTGTGTATTTTCTTCATCAACGCAGTATTGAATTTCCCTTAGAATATTTAGTGACTTGTTTTTATCGTGAGTACTCTAGAAACGATGATAAAGTAGAAAGTGGTTTTGTGAACATTATGGCTATCTGTCTTCTTTAGCTCAGAAACGTAGTGTACGTCAATGGCAAAATGGCACTGTATTAGATCATAGGAAGTCTAGTCGGACTCAACAACGTCGTCAACCTTGTAAATATGTTCATGTTTAATGTTTTTTGATATTTTGTAAATGAAGAGGAAGGGTCGTGCCATAATCCTTTCTGTTCATAGTTGATGTTTCAGTCAGCAGGGCTTTTTAAACAAAAAGTCTTGACTTGTTTTTATACAAACAAATTCATTTTTAAACATGCTTTGCTCTCTCTATAGATCTTTGTAAAAAGAAAACCCAATGTTTTCTTTCACGTCCGCGTACCGAACTTAACCTTTGGTGTGGTGTGATAGTGTGTTTGTGTGATTTCATCCCCGTTCCTTTACATCAGAACCTTTTCGTTGGATAGTAGGTGTGGGAATTTTAGACACTACACAAGGCGTTTTAGATAGTATTATGGGGAGTTGGATAGTAATCAACAAATAGGTGTTGGATAGTACTAAAAAGTGGGTGATGGATAGTACTCAAAAAGTGGATGGTGGATACTACTTAAAAATAGGGTGTTGGATAGTATTGTTTTTGTGATTTCATCCCCCTTCTTTACATCATACCCTTTTTGTCGGATAGTAGGTGTGGGGTTTTTAGACACTACACAAGGTGTTTTGGATGGTATGTTGGATAGTATTCAAAAAGTGTGTGTTGGATTATAATCAAAAAGTGTCTGTTGGATAGTAGGATGTGTGGAATAGTGTATCACAAAGCTGGTACTGGATAGGAGGGTGTGTGTTGGATTGTAATCAAAAAGTGTGTGTGGGATAGTATCGAAACAATGTAACATTACATTTCCCGTAGCCCCCCATTTGTATGTATAAACAATAGTTGAAGTCTTGAATTCCACCGGCAAAAATATTGATAATAACCTAATATCTTGCTTCATAAAATGCTAGCATTAATTTAAAAGATGGTCAGAACACAAATTAAATAAAGTCCTGTTTATACTTGTCATAACACAGTGAAGAGGAGTACAATGTAATGTTCTTGTCATAACACAGTGAAGAGGAGTACAATGTAATGTACTTGTCATAACACAGTGAAGAGGAGTACAATGTAATGTACTTGTCATAACAGCGTGAAGAGGAGTACAATTGAATGATATTGTTTATGCATTAAGTTTTCTACAGAATGTCTTAGTATGCACACAAGCATTAAGGATTTACATGAATGTCATAGAATGCACACACGTATTAAGGATTTACAGGAATGTCACAGTATGCACAAAAGCAATAATTCTGCAGGAATGTCATAGCATGCACACAAGCATTTAGGATGTACAGGAATGTCAGAGTATGCACACAAGCAATAATGATTTACAGGAATGTCATAGTATGACACACAAGCAATAATTCTACAGGAATGCCATAGTATGCACGCAAGCATTAAGGATTTACAGGAATGTCATTGAATGCACACAAGCATTGAGGATTTACAGCAATGTCATAGTATGCACACAAGTATTAAAGATTTACAGGGATTTCATAGTATGCACACAAGCATTAATGATTTACAGGAATGCCATAGTATGCACACAAGCATTTAGGATGTACAGGAATGTCAGAGTATGCACACAAGCATTAAGGATTTACAGGAATATCATAGAATGCACACAAGCATTAAGGATCTACAGGAATGGCATGAATGCACACAAGCAATAATTCTACAGGAATGTCATAGTATACACACAAGCATTAAGGATAAACAGGAATAGCATAGTATGCATACAATCATTAAGGATTTGCAGGAATGTCATAGTATGTACACAAGCATTACGGATTGACAGGAATGTCATAGAATGTACACAAGTATTAAAGAATTTACAGGAATGTCATAGTATGCACAAAAGCAATAATTCTGCAGGAATGTCATAGTATGCACAAAAGCATTAAGGATTTACAGGAATGTCATAGAATGCACACACGTATTAAGGATTTACAGGAATGTCACAGTATGCACAAAAGCAATAATTCTGCAGGAATGTCATAGCATGCACACAAGCATTTAGGATGTACAGGAATGTCAGAGTATGCACACAAGCAATAATGATTTACAGGAATGTCATAGTATGACACACAAGCAATAATTCTACAGGAATGCCATAGTATGCACGCAAGCATTAAGGATTTACAGGAATGTCATTGAATGCACACACGTATTAACGATTTACAGGAATGTCATAGTATGACACACAAGCAATAATTCTACAGGAATGTCACAGTATGCACACAAGCATTAAGGATTTACAGGAATGTCATAGAATGCACACAAGCAATAATGATTTACAGGAATGTCATAGAATGCACACAAGCAATAATGATTTACAGGAATGTCATAGTATGCACACAAGCAATAATGATTTACAGGAATGTCATAGAATGTACACAAGCAATAATGATTTACAGGAATGTTATAGTATGCACACAAGCATTAAGGATTAACAGGAATGTCATAGAATGCACAAAAGCAATAATTCTACAGGAATGTCATAGTATACACACAAGCATTAAGGATTTACAGGAATGTCATAGTATGCACACAAGTATTAACGATTTACAGGAATGTCATAGAATGCACACAAGCAATAATGATTTACAGGAATGTCATAGTATGCACACATGCAATAATTCTACAGGAATGTTATAGTATGCACAGAAGCAATAATTCTACAGGAATGTCATAGTATGCACACAAGCAATAAGGATTTGCAGGATTTATCTCATTTAATTCTAAATATATCAGTGTTCTTTATAGATGAAACCACACGTATACACTTACACTTATGTACACACACACACACACACATATATATATATATATATATATATATATATATATATATATATATATATATATATATATATATATATATACACGCGCATGCATACATACAAATATACGTACATTCATACACACACCCATATACACACATACATACACGCACACATACATATCTATAGTTATACACATACATAATTAAATCATTAACCTTTAATTAAATATATATGCTTAAAAAAAATGAGTTGACAGTTTAGACTGCTACATCATCATCTAACCCTCCATAACTATCTTAATCTTGATCTAGAATAGTGGATAGAAATATCATTGGATCTTTTAAATTCATGCCTTTCACCAGAAATAATGTCTTTGTAGTAAATTCTACCATCATGAGACCCAAAAGATTCAGTCTTATCTTAAGTTTCAGCAATTTCTTAATCATAGAATGTGTTATTTTCTAAGGTCTTCTATAACAACAAGTTTTTCAACGCTACTTTTCAGCTCTCTTCTTTTGGACATTACTTTTGACTTCATTTTTTAAGCCTTGATTTTGAGAGTGATTGAAGCTTTGCCACTTTCTGATATTTTCCCTGCGAGATGAGAACGTTGAATATTATCAGGTTTACAATAAATTTTGAGTTTATTACAAAGCAGGGTGCAAACTAAGTCATCTGTGTTTATATCTTTACGCTCAGTGCCTGGATGTATAAATACATCGTGAATCCAAATGATTTCCCTCCTCGAATACTACTACAGGTTTTCACATTTGTCCACCAGCTCATATACATCCAGATCGACAGTCTTGATTTCCGTCATTTTTCTCAGACAGTTTGACTTGCAACGGCTTAATTAGGTTGTATATATGCCCAGGCAACACACCACTGACAAGCTGTGACATAGATTCCTGTATAACCCTTTCAATGGCTGGTTTGAGTGCCTCGATAAATATAGAAAACACTTTCCCCACAAAATCGGAACTGTTAAGACATTCTGACACGATTGTTGCCAAGTCAACAAGACTGCAAGGTGAAAGGGTTTTCTCCAGATTTCATTGTTGCTTTCCCCACATTATGCGTCCAGTGTATTCCCAGCCTCCCATGCGATAAATCTGTGCAAGCTCCACTCGGCATACGCTTTGGATCACTCATAATAATACATGTGTCCAGCGCACAGTCAGGCCTCTAAAAGATATACATGTATACACGAACAGAATCGTCACTAAGATTTATCGACAGTCCAACGAAATTAAGATCTAACCTTGACAGTGACAGGCAGATTATTATTATTAAGTAAATTTTACCGGAGAAACGGAATTTTACTCTGTACATAATATAAAAAACATTATTTGGTTTACATTTTAATGTGTACATAAAAAAAAAAAAACATTAATAGTTTACATTTTAATGTGTACAATATACATAAAAAACATTAATAGTTTACATTTTAATGTGTACAATATATAAAAAAACATCAATAGTTTACATTTTAATGTGTACAATATATAAAAAAACGTTAATAGTTTACATTTTAATGTGTACATAATATAAAAAACATTAATAGTTTACATTTTAATGTGTATATAATATAAAAAAGCATTAATAGTTTACATTTTGAAGATTTTCTTCATAATTGGCCTTTCAATTCTCTCTTTATAGCCGTTTTTATTTGTAAATCATTAAATATATGTATATTAGAAGACTATTCATAATACTTGTAACAAATCAATAGGCCATAAAAAGGGTTCCACGAAAAGCTGCCTTTTCCAACAGACTACAGCCTGCTCGTTATGTCTCGCATTTTTCTCCGATAAAAACCTATTTTAAAAAATTGATATAAGTTTGTAAAGGGATCACGTACAATCTGAAAATGTTGTATATTCCGGAACTAGGTGATGCCTGAGAAGATCAAGTAACATAATAATTTTTCTATTATTTTACTGTCTCATATGGTATTGTCTTGCGGTGTTTACCCCACCAACACACTGAAGGAGGACAGTTCCTAAGGGAGAAGGCAATACTAGATCCAGCACATCATTTGACATCATGCATTACTTCCACGTGTTGCAATCGTCCCTACTGGAACAGGTGTGGTGACCGTTGCAATGTAAGGAACCCCGTGGTCAAGCCGAGGTGCGTACTATCCTAAAATAAATCCCTTAGTTAACCAATCCGAACTCGAGCATGTGATGTACTAAAAACCATTCCACTTGTTGTTGGTGCAACATCGCTGTTTTATAGATTTGATAATTTCTACAATAAACTACATTATTCAAAGTAGTGAGATTGATAGGAAAATGTGAAACTACTATGATGGTTCAAGGGTCCCTTCTAATGGAAGTAGAAGTATTGATAAATGGACATCAATTTTGTGATATCTTATACATTTATAAATACATTTTGACGGGCACAATAATTACTATTTTTCAGCTTTCGATCTCACAAAAACAAAAATGACACACCACATCATTATTTTTGTGAATTTTCGTAAGCGTTATATCAACATTGACAGCAATCAAATGGGAATGTCGCATATTCTTTTACGTATAAATTAATGTATTAAATGATGCATCCAAATTTCCACAACCGGGCAGAACTTTTTTAGTTGCATAAAACGTTATTGCCCACACTACAAAATTAGCAAGTGATTAGTGTGTGCAAGCAAAAGTTATTGCCTAAACTACAAGATTAGCAAGTGATTAAGTGTGTGCCGGCAAAAAAGTTATTGCCTACACTACAAGATTAGCAAGTGAATCAGTATGTGCCGGCAAAAGTTATTGCCTACACTACAAGATTAGCAAGTAATTAAGTATGTGCCGGCAAACGTTATTGCCTACACTACAAGATTAGCAAGTGAATCAGTATGTGCCGGCAAACGTTATTGCACACACTACAAGATTAGCAAGTGATTAAGTATGTGCCGGCAAACGTTATTGCACACACTACAAGATTAGCAAGTGATTAAGTATGTGCCGGCAAACGTTATTGCCTACACTACAAGATTAGCAAGTGAATCAGTATGTGCCGGCAAACGTTATTGCCTACACTACAAGATTAGCAAGTGATTAAGTATGTGCCGGCAAACGTTATTGCACACACTACAAGATTAGCAAGTGATTAAGTATGTGCCGGCAAGCTTGGAACCTTAATTATAATACCTCTTGACATGAAATAAAGCATACGTTTCTTTAGAGACTTGAATCGCAATTCTGCCATTTGGGAATTATGTAGATTTGCATTGTCCTTTCAGACTGAGGACATGCTTATTAATAAATTACTAATACGATACTCCTCCATTATTGCAGTATGCGTGTTAATAAATTACCATTACGATACCCCTCCATTAGTGCAGTATTTTTCACACTGAGCGAAAGTAATCTTCAGACAAAGAAATTAAATGATTACATATTATTTTTTTATAGAAGACAACCAAGTAAAATAATATGCACGTGTTGCCATGGAAATACTTGTACAGACACTAATCTTGGCTCTTTTTGCTAGTACCTATGTAAACTGAAGGCTAGTTTTCGTGCCGTAAAACGGTTTATCACACATGTCAAAAATAAATAATTTATTTATTTATTTATTTATCTGTTATATCCAGTGTGAGATTCCTAATGATTCATTCATGTCAGAAGTTCTCCCATAAAATGAAAAGAAAAGAAAAACAAGTGAACGTATGAATCAAAGTGGTTTATTCTGGGCAGGAAACATTTGTCTCTAATTCATTACATAAAAATGTTTTCAGTATTGTACTCTAAATTTTCGAAAACTGTAGCGTTTTTACATTAATCAATTACCAGAATAGAACTATAGAATCTTAAAATTATGCACTAGATCTTCGTGCGGTAAATCTGAATGAAATTGTAAAATACACTTTAAGTCCTTTTACTAAACATTTACTTATGTTTGGAGGAGGATTGTAATATCTCAGAATGGAAATAATAATAGTGACAATAAAATATTATAACGATTTTTATCGCCGAATATTAGGTAGTACTATGGATGCAGAAAATTGTATAGTTGTCATCAGATTCTTCTCAATGACATAAATATTAATATTTTATGAATCTCGAAACTTTTTGGAGTATTTTGATGTATACATTACTGTTGGAGTATTTTGATGTATACATTACTGAAAAAATACCAATTTCACAAAACGAACGTTCCTTAACCTTGATACATATTTATGTTTCTTCACTGTTTATTTTCAGCGTATTTTCTTTCTTAAATTTGTTCTTGTTTGTTATTTTATGTGGGATTGTATTCAATGTATGATTGTTATGAGCTGTATGGCTTGTTTCACGGATACGTAAATTCGATTTGAAATCTAATTTTTTCTGAACAAATGTATGTATGTGTAGTAATTAGTGATTGTAAAATAAACTGTATAGCAATATAATGCTTCGTTATTTATTCACTATTTCTTGTGTTATTTAGGTTTTATTTCGGTACGAGGTATTGACGTAAAAGAGGTAGTAGTATTTCATTATTAGCTCTGACATTTCTCGAAACACTACAGTCTACTTTGTGTGTTTTGTCCTAAATGTCTGATATATGTATCTGACAAAATATACTGTGTACATCGAACAGCTGTTGGTAAGTGGAGGTTAATTCTATTTATCTCAGACATTCCAATGGTAAGTGGAGGTTAATGCTGTTTATCTCAGACATTCCAATGGTAAGTGGGGGTAGGTGTAAATGCTAATTATCTCAGACATTCCAATGGGAAGTGGGGTTAGGGGTAAATGCTGTTATCTCAGACATTCCAATGGGAAGTGGGGGTAGGGGTAAATGCTGTTATATCAGACATTTCAATGGGAAATGGGGCTAGGGTCAATGCTATTTATCTCAGACATTCCAATGGGAAGTGGGGGTAGGGGTCAATGCTATTTATCTCAGACATTCCAATGGGAAGTGGGGGTAGGGGTAATGCTATTTATCTCACACATTCCAACAGTAAGTGGAGGTTAATGCTTTTATCTCAGACATTCCAATGATATGTGGATGTGAATGCTGTAAGACATTCCAACATATATTTATTTATTATTTATTTCGTATATGTTTTAGATTTTAAATGTTTTATGTAGTCGATAAATCATATTTCATAGCTAGTTTTTCCCGTACATAACTTGTGGATGCCTGCTATCCTTAAAATAATAACAAAACCCGCCATCATGAACATTATGCGCAAAATAAAAGTTAAAACTTCAAATTTAAATCCATTTGGGAAACAATATATAATCCACAATATGTTACTTACTGTGATCCGAAGAAAGTGTCCCGAATACTGCCTTTGTCTGTTATCATTTATGTCTGATGGTAAAATGCAACACATGGGGATTTCATGTTACCCTAGAGCACGTTGAAAGTATGATCTGTACTGATATAATCAGATATCTTTTTTCAAACAATTAGTATGAAAATATTTGGAATTTGTTAAGCTCGAAATGTAATTTGGATTCATAACTATAATGATCGTAAAAGAAAAGTGTAAATTCTTTAATGATTTCGGAGCGTATTATGTGACAAAATTAATTTTAAATAACATGAAACACATTATTTTTATAACTCTATTTCATTTCAAAATAATGATATAGATAAAACTAATTATCTTCACAGAAATATATTATATCATATTGTGAATAAAATGAATTAAAAACAGTAACTGGCAATTCTTTGGGTTTTTATTTGCTTTATTTGAATAGTCTTATATAGACGAAATTCACGGCGAGCTGCAATCCAGTTAACACCTTAGGTCGCATTTCAGTTCTTTTCTGTTCATTACCACTTCATACGTTCATCGTTTCTTTTGAAACTCAAGTTTACAGATTGGTATGATGCAGTTTGTGCTCTCTGTTAAAAAATATATCCCAATATGTTCTTAGCGTCCTAATCGATTATCTGTGTGCATTCGAAAAGTCAAATGATATGTTTTCTGTTTTCTTTCATGGATGTACAATTATGTTACAAATATCATAAGACATTTTATATCACTTTGTAAGCAACGAATTCCTTTCAGGTAAGTTTTTTTTCAGCACTTGCTTCTGTTATCTACAAAGTATAAAACACAATGCTTAAGAATTGAAGTTGCGCTGCTGTTAGTCGGATTTGTAACATCAACATTCGTCCTCTCTGTTGATGCAAATCATTGGCTAAAAGTCCCAGCTATAGATCTCTTGAGCTAAGGCCCTATTTTAATTGCAGCAACAACAAACAAACAAAAAATGGAAACGAAGTGTGCGATGACGAGCCATGATTATATTTATGTAGGGAAATATGTGGGTATTTAAACAGAGATATAAAATATTGCTGGCTTTTTAATAACTTTCCAAGTAAAACATTAATTTGTTTGATAGCAAGACTTTCTCATATTGGAAAGTTATTCGAATGAACAAACTTTCAAATTAATCAATGACCAATATTCAGCTTACAGGTGTGTCGATTTTCTTTACAGTGCGACTATTGGTATTGCAGAACATGCTGCTGGTCCATTCTGCCGCTTTCTTCTCACTCGCTGGAGGGCCGCCCTTGAAACCGCGTCATCATTGACCGAAGGCCAGAACTGTCAGCAGCGCTTATAAAGGCGGGATGCTTCGTGAAATCTGTTCAGTGCGTTGATCAGCAAATGAAGACGGTTTATCCACAGCTGGTATACTTATTGATGGTCCAAAAACTGCAATTCTCACATGCAAGCCTGGAATTCGATTGTATTATCGTTTGAAAATTTACTGTTTTCCCTCCATTCTCATTTAATCAGAGGCTGTCCTAAATTGTATGTCTTCCGGGATCTATTCTGTCATAGGTATGTATATTGCCTTTTGTATTTTGTGTCAGTTACCACACCATTACACATTTCCCACTTGAAAGACTAGCCCTCTGATTGCTCTGATATTACTTTTACCAGGTATAAGATATATATATATATATATATATATATATATATATATATATATATATATATATATATATATATATGTCTGTGTGTGTTCACTGTATTTTAAGGATTTAAAATGACTGTTTTTAGAATACTCGGCACCATATAGCCAGGACTGTGCTGATGTGCCGTTAAACTTTATATATATATATATATATATATATATATATATATATATATGTATGTATGTATGTATGTATGTATGTATGTATGTATGTATGTATACATCCTTGGGATTACATAAACATTATTTCGGTCAATAATTACATCTTGTTCTTTTTCATTATTTGTCCGCTACATGAAATCAAATTTAATGTTGAAATAATAGTGAAGAACCACATGAGTATGACAGTTATTAGCATAAAAAACACATAGTCAGAGAAAGTACATTCTTACACCAATCTATTCTTAGCAGTCAAGCCTGGTACACTGTAAATAGATCACAGCTTATTTGAGAATAAATCGCGTGCAGCTTTAATACATACGATTCTGAAAAACATTTTGTCTTATTGTGAAATTGTGAATCCTTCCTTAAACTCTACCAGAATTTTTAAAATATTATCTACAGAGCTTAGTAATAATTTTTTTTCTTTTCGCCTGAAATAATCGAAAAAATCACTTCGATTCAGCAGGAGAATACAAATAGCGTTTTTTTTCTGATTGGTTGAATACCGGTAGTGACGTAATAGCAAAATTATGGGTAGTTAAAAATAATATAGTTTTGTAATACTTTAAGATTAAACCAAGTCGTTCAGATGTGTCTGACGAGTAGGATTACGAAACGGGTTTCCCTTATGTGAAAACCAGGAAAAAGTAACTTTGGTAAATTACAATGTGCACCTACACATCTGCACGACTTAGTGAACGTAAAATTAAAATACCTTTATAAGCAGACTCGTAGTAAATCAATTTATTTACTTTGATGGTGTATTCGTGAGCAGACATACAAAATTAACCAAGCAGCAGCATTTTCATCAGCTTCTGTGTGTTTATGGTCAAACCAAGTTATAGTTCGTGACTCTGATTGCCATCTAGTCACTAAATCAAATCACAACGATGAAAATCACCGTATGGAGGTTCTTAAAGTGTGTCTTGATTATCAGTTCTCTACATCAAATAGGCTAAGTTTATGTTAGTGCGTTAAGATACACTCAGCTAACGGAGTAATAAACAGTGATTCCACTTGCCTCTTTAAATAGCCTCTACTTGCGAAAAGATCATCAAGTCAACTAGATTATAGAAAATTACCCCGGTGGCATAGAAATCAAACTCTGTTTAATACTTTAGTAATCCTAACCAAATACGACCTTAAAGTGATTGTATTAATGAAATTTAGCAGTTGTCGCTAACAATGTGGTTAAATATTGGCGTAATCATTGCGCTTTTTAATTTAGTGTTTCCCACAGGCCATTATAGGATGGCATCGCGCCATACTGTTTTATACCCGAGTCTGGCCTTTTTTCCGCGCCTGGCTGTTTTTATTCCCGCGCATAACAGTTTTTAACATCCCACCAGGCCTTTTTCTAACAACTTGACCTTTTTTCGGCTGCAAAATGCACCTTTTCATGTCTCGCTAACAAAAACGGTCGCTTATGTACTTAAGATATTTTCTATGATCGTAAGCGGCAAAGGTTTTTGTTTGTTTCAACTGCTCGCGGCAGTGTATCCACACAATGAACAATATATTTCACATTCCGGTTAGTAGATATGATTAAAGGGTTTATTTTTCCAACTTGAATTGCTTATGGACTTGATACAGTTTATGATCGTAACCGGCAATACATATGTGCCCATAGTGGATTAACACTACGTGATGATGCATAAAGGAGGTCTTTGTTTATTTCAAGTTCTCGCGTCAGTATGTCCAATTACTAAGCAGCGTTTTGCATGCCAGTGAGTAAATATGATTACAGAGATTATCTTGTCCAACTTGAATTCTCTTAGCGTGCGATGGCTTGGTCTTTACAAATTTCTTTATTCTAAATGAGTCGCCGATTATTTCCCATTCATCGGAAAAGCTACAACTAATTGCAGTGTTTACAGTGTTTATATTTTACAACATGTGTAGACCGTCATCTGTCAAACTGCATGAACACAGAAGCTATTTGATGACCATTTTTTATTCTTATAAATCAATGCATAAATCATAATCAAATGTGTGACTTGGCTTATAGTTAAAGCTTTTCATGCTATTTATGAATGTATTAAAGATGATAAAAGCTGGAACACGTTTATTGTGCTGAAATTATTTTCATAAAAATTTCATCAATGAGTAACGTAATAATAATAATAATAATAATAATAATAATAATAATAATAATGAACTACTATCATTATTATTATTATTATTATTATTATTATTATTATTATTATTATTATTATTATTATTATTATTATTATAAACTGAACGCTACATTGCGATAAAAACAAGGCTGCCCTTCAAAATGCTAAAAACGCGGTGAAGGTGCGCTTTGAAAAGGATGATTGCCATGCCTTTTAGATATTCTGTGGGAAACACTATAATTATAGGCAAATATAGTCAGTAAATATATCACCGTCTAAAGAAAGCATTGTTGTCAAAATTGCAAGCATGCAATGTATGTCGGCGAAGCTCTGTTGTGAAGTATAGTAAAGATTTTTGATAAATGCATGCACAAATTTTCATGACCGAAATTAAAGTGTAAGTTGAGAATCGCAACTCAGTCCAATGAAAAAGGTAGTTCAGTCGAATCAAACTGAGCAGGATGCTTCATGTTTTGTTATCATCACTTTATCAAACAGATTACACAGTTCTGTTAAACAAAACATTTTCCTGCATCAGTATTGTAACCAGATACCTCCACACATGATGATAGAAAGTCTGTGCTTGTTAACAATTTTCAGGAGTTCAAAAACAGAGAATTCATACTGACGACGGTATTGTTGTTCTCATAATAATTATTACAAAATTTATTATTAACAAAATTATGAACAAAAAATTTAAAACATTTGGTCTCAGTGACTATTATAAGTTTGTACAGAACTCCTCGCGATATGTACAGTAACGAAAGGCTTGACGTTACGAGCGATTAGATTTCAGAAAATCAGCGTGTATGTATGTATGTATGTATGTATGTATGTATGTATGTATGTATGTATGTATGTATGTATGTATGTATGTATGTATGTATGTATGTATGTATGTATAGTGTTTAACCGCATGTCAGCATAATACTGGCTATATGATACGGATTAAAAGTAAAAATCTACAAATGCAAAGATAAAGAATTGCGAAGATTTTTTTTCTTCTTAAAATAGGAAGATACATCTTACAAATGAATGTAAACATGTTGTACTACAAGATAAACGATAAAATGTAAATCTCTTAAAATTCTGGAAAAAGTCTTTAAAACAAAAGATAAAGGTGAAAAATATAAAATCATTAAATTATGAGGTCAAAATATTCTGTATAAAGCGCATTCCCTTAAAAAGTCCAAGAGTAATGCAAATGAAAGTTAGGTAGTAAATAAGTAGTTTGGACAATACTTAGTAATATAACTGAGATCTGTTATTCTACATCAGATTTAGAATAATAACTTTCCTTCATGTTATGTCAAATATAAAACTGATCATTGGTTGATCATTCATGAAGAAACATCAGCATATCAGTTAAGAGTGACTTCACAGATGGTATACATATCATATATTGAAGATTATTCCTTTTTAAACTGCAGCCGCGATATTTTTTTAAAATAAATGAATGAAATATAAGTGTTGAATTCTAGCTAGGAATATCATAAGCCTTTCTATACGAGAAAAAATAGAATCTCCTTAATATCGTCACTTACAATTCTTTAAACGATGTATTAGTTTTATATTAAATGAAAGATAGCAAAAGAGCCATTGTCCTCGAATTTATGTAATGGACCTATGTGTAATACCTTTGAAGGAAATTATACGACGTTGGGGGCAAGGTTGTTATTTGTTTACAGATACTACTAATATGCTGGAAAAGACAAACAATGAGAACCATGTGTACTATCAGTATATTTATAAACACATCAAGATTAGTTCTACGTGTAGGGTAAGACCGTGCCAGCAAGTTTGTCCCTGATGTCCATGGTAATCGATTTAATGAAGAATCTTTCATTTTCACTTTTCCCAGATTTCTATAACAGATATCTTAAAGGACCCAATTACTTCCTTGTAAATCTCCTATAATTTACCATCAACAAGAGAAAAGAAATGTATTTAATATCGCAATAAAATGTTGATCCTATATTTTAAGGATTTTATATTCTGCTTTTATCCTTTTGTTACATATCTTTGTAAGATTACATGTTTACGTTTATTAGGAAAGGTTCATCTTCTTCAAATTTTGATCATTTTTACCTTCACATTTTTAGAACTTGACACTTCAATCGGCACTATATATTCAGTTAAACCCTAAAATATGCATATATACATACATTTTGCTGCACAGCGTCTTTTTAATAAATGCAAGTTATCAAATTTCAGCAACGTTCTTTGTATTCATTCATGCTATGAGTTTATTAAAAGACGGTGAGCAAAATTTAACGGCATCAAGACCTTAATTATAACACAATACACTGTTAGTATGTTCCTCCCCTTACCATTGGCTCGCTAGGAGTCGCGACAAGTATACACTTTTACATTGATCAGATGAGACAACGCCAACTGGTACTTGTAGCAGCGCTTACTAAGTATGGGATGCTTTCTTAAATCTGTACGGTACAGTGGTTCCCAAACTTTTTTGATCGCGACCCTTAATGCCATTTTTTGCGACCCAAAATGCAGTACTGGTATTGGGTCGCGACGCGGGGTTTGGGAACCACTGCTCTATAACAATGTATATCAGCTGATTTCCGAAAAGATGATAACACACTGCAATCATAACTCGACAACCTGGGTATTGATTACATTAATATAAGTTGTTATATTGTGTCAACTTTAATGGGAAAGTTATTACCACCTTAGGTACGTATATCACCCATTAAATACTTATCTACTAACATAATAACTAACACTCAAGTACTTCATTTAGGGCTAATTATTGATATATAACAATTATAAGGAATAACATGTAAAGTGGTGCAAACAACGATCACTGACAAATTATTTCGTCACCTATATATTTTAAAGATACTGCTCAGAACAATTTTGATGACGATTATAGCACATTTATGCAATGTTATCTTTATTTTTGTTTTTATCATGTGTGAGTTTGATCATAGATGGTTTTACATAAGGTATATGATAGAGAAAACCAGTGTTTGCAATTGGTTTAAATTTTCTCCTGCAGTCTATAGGATAGATTCAACAGTGAAAATGAATGTAGTTGGAATCCAGACAGGAAATTACTTTGGCGCTAGAACGTGCCCTACAAATTCTGGTTCTGCATTTTCAGAATTAAATTCTAATTTATTTTAAAGTATAAAATGAAAAAAATGTGTATAACATTTGATAGCGTTAGCATTTTTTATTTCCATTTTTTTAAAAAGAAAATCCCATATCTAAATTACACATTAAAAATATTTAAATTAAAAAATGAATTATTTTGTTCTTTGTACGTAGAATTTCTAAATAAGTACTATATTGATCGACGTCTCTACTGCCATCATTGCATACATGTTATATCTAAATGAACAATATTTTTATTTTTTTAATATATTTTTACTTAAATTTTGTACCATGACCAAGATAATCCTCTGTATTCAATTCATATTTCTGCACAAATGTACGTTTCCTTCACAAAAATTAAAACGGAACAATCTAGTAGTACGGCTTCCCGATTATAAACACTTCAAACAATGCATAGAGGGACACCAGATTAGTGTCTTACATTCCAGTAAGTAATTAGCGAATTAAAACATTCAGGCTACTTGTTTCGACTAGAATTCCTAAACCCAGATTCTGATAAATGGTTGATGGTAGAAGTCCTCAGCACGGATTGGATAATATTGGGCATGTTTCTTAGATGGGAAAATGAGGAGTAATTTCGTTCTCGGTCACCTTAAGGTTAATCAGTGATGCAAATGTACTGTCGTCGACTGCTTATGTTGCTTGTTTTTTTATCCGACTAGATGCTATCATTATCCGTAGCGTTGCAGATTTTGTCTTGCAAATGAATTTCTTTCATGTTTAGTAATTAGGAAAAATAAAATTACAGATAAAGTAAACTATGCATTACCATTTATGAGCAGTTTTCACTAACACTATTCCTGAACAACGTGTCCTCTCAAACGAAGCGTAAGCCAAACTTTCCAAGACAACCCTTCCTGGAATTTGCCGCTGCCAGCTTTTTATATTAACATTTTTAAAATACGGGCTAGCAGTGGTGGTATACGTATGACATTTGTACCAGGTGTATTTATACATAGATGGAATTATATATATATAGTGGGCCGGCATTTCGGCTATGCACGAATGCCAATACCACCGACTTGGTAGTATAATTTTTTGGGTGATGTGTGCATGATTGAGATAGCATAGGGGTTGGTGCTTACAGGCAAGGCGATGGGTGCCGTAACCCGCGGATCTGGGTTCGAATCTCCGTAGAGTACGAATTTAAATTACGTAACCTCTTTGATAATAGTATTTATTCGTATTTAAAAATTATGCTAATGTTATCAAGCATTCTCCTGTAGGATCCAGGATAACACTTTCCGCTCTGTTTGGTGTGTGTGTATATATATATATATATATATATATATATATATATATATATATATTTATGTATATATATATATATATATATATATATATATATATATATATATATATCACTTTACATCGGATAGCTTGTCAAGTTAATGTCTCCATTACGACTGAATGCAAATGTTTTAGCGGTAGCTAATTAGTTTTAAATAGTAAAGAAATCCGAAGACCATAACCAATACACATGAAATCCTAGACAATTATACTCGTGCATTCCCGATCACGAAATAAACATACAAATGGGAATTTAGAATTATTACGAATACAATCGTCCTGAAGCAGTATAAATGATTGGATGGTGAATTCGGGTTTCCTATGATAACGGTACGATGCCAAAGAAGTCGTAATATAAATACAGTCATAGTAGTTTGTTGTTGAAATTGACAATAGTGTATGATCATACTCTCCAGTGCACACACATTTATCCACTTAGGAGTGGAAGTTGTAACTTTTTTAATAGACAAGATAAATATTACTAATTCGTTGGGAAAAACTCAAAATGTTATCAAGATATTTCCGAAAAATGCTAAAATGTGTACCTTTTAAAAAGGAAATCAAAATCCACATTATCTCCATATCTACCAAAATTTATAGTCAGTTCCAACTGGCTGACAACTTGTCGCATAACTGTAATGGACTGAACAAAAACCATGCTACAGATGATTACTGCTTTCACAGGTGAAGAACTTACAAATATGGCGACACTTTATAGTACCGCTCGGGGCTTTGGAGCACCATTGAAAGAGGGCAGGTACAGGGCAAAGTTGTTTGCTCTACAGCTCTCTCATTGTAGAACATGGTAACATACACCTACATGGGTTGACAGTTATTTTTATCACTATTAGAAAAGCCATGCACTGTGTGAAGCAGATAGCTTATGAAAATGACTGCTCGAGGGTGCTCAGACAATGAACTTGAAACAAAAGAAATCACAATAACTTTGCAGGTTCTTAAAATATAGCAACGAAATTTCACAATGTAAACATTACCATTTTATGAGAATTCACTTACGAAAAAGAGATTTATCGGCTGTTTAGTTTCTGTGTTTTTAATTTACCTTCGAAGTTCAGAAAGTGAAATGGCCACGCAGAACTAGCAATCTTCTGAGAGATGCACATCAGTAGTGAAGCCCAGTTTTGAACTCTGAAACCTATATCAATCCATATCATTTAGATACTAAAATAAAGAAAAGTGTAGGTTCTTAACATTCACTTTAAGATATTAATATTTCTTTTTCATAACCGGGATTACCAGTGAGAAAAATCCAGGGAATGCCTTCTCTATGCAAAAAGTACGAAACTGCAGAGCGGAACCTTGGGACAAATTTGAACATTTGCGGAACTATTTTCTCTTTTTTTAAATACCATAATGTATCTTTTTCTGAATAAACCGGTACATTGCTATTGATATTTTGGGGTAAACTAGTTTACTTATGCCTAGTTTTCTCTTGTACATAGAACATTTCTAAGGGCAGGGTTATGTGTGAAATATGCCTACTCATGTGTAACTTGGCAGGGTTATGTTTGAAATATGCCCACTCATGCGGAACTTGGACAGGGTTCTGTGTGAAATATGCCTACTCATGCGGAACATGGACAGGGTTATGTGTGAAATATGCCTACTCATGCGGAACTTAATAGTCTTAAAATATATAAATAAACTCAACAAAATTTAACACTTCTGAATTAAACAAAATCAGAATATAGCAGAAATGGTTCTTCAATAATAGTAATGAAAAAAGGAAGAAAAGATAATTATGTTTCAAAGACTTCCACATACTGACGTATGAAGAATCAGCAAACGCCTGTACCCTGTACCCTGATTAGTTCCATTTCTCTTTAATTGTAGAATTTATCTGTGACATCTCAGGAATAATTGTAGCACGTGTCATGTTTCTATCCTTTTGCATAATATTGGTTGCTATGTTGAGAAAGTGCAAGGTACATTTTGTAAATATCTCACGTTTCAGTGTTATAGTACTTAGGGGGGGGGGGACTTTGATACTAATGCACACTTTTTGTGAAAGAAATGCATCTTAATTATTTAAAAGAACAGTCAAAATGCATCGGATTTAAATAGTTCAGTTATGTAAACAAAAATCATAAAATAACAAGATAGGTTTGGTCCTTAAGGTTGCACTCCTGCGTGCAAAGAAAATGAACTTGAAATAACACAAAGCACACTGTTGTTGCCTAATCTTAAAAATATAAATGAATTTAAACAGTGTAGGCATTAGTATTTTCTGAAAGTGCACTTATGAAATTTTATGATCGGCTCGTTATATATATATATATATATATATATATATATATATATATATATATAGAGAGAGAGAGAGAGAGAGAGAGAGAGAGAGAGAGAGAGATTACCTCTGAAGTTAAGAAAGTGAAAATGGCCATGCAGAGCTAGCAATCTTCTGAGAGATGCATATGAGAAGCAAAGTCAGCTTTTTAAACTCTTAAACCCAAATCAATCCCCATCATTAAGATGTTTATATATAAATAAAATTGTTGGTTCTTTCCACTCTCCCTACGGTATACGCATTCTTTTCTTACAGGCGGGATTACTTGTGTTGTTTTTTTTTTAATTTGGTTTCACGCAACAGAGATTATTACTATATCTCCGAAGGTGCAGTCTATCATAAACTGAGAGATTGTTGTAATTTCCTAGAATCCTTTGAACAAACCTTATATGTTTGCTATCTTAAATTACACTCCCGACGTCAAATCAAGCATCTTTATGATTGGTATCACTGTCGTGATGTCCATTAACCTAGATACTAGATATTGAATTATATGTCTTCAATAATTTCTCAACCGCTATAGCCTATATAATCAAACAACTTTATATATGTGCAGATTCTGAACGTAGTTATTATTCAACCAAAAGAAACCATTATGATCAATGTTATAGCCCAGTGTATTTCTTTGGATCCATAATTTAGATATGACCGTAAGTTAAGTCATGAAACAGTATGCACGCTTTCTGAAAAATTTCTCATGTTATCCACCTTCAAATGGCGTCACCGACTTATATTACATTCACATGATTGCCTACACTGTTTTGGTGGTGGCGTTTTTTTGTTTATTGTCACTATATTTTCGCCTGAAACACGATTGAGATGTGACAGAAGCAATTCTTAGCAAGATTATAACGAGAGCTACTAAACGTCACCAGTGTAAACACGTTATAGTCACCTACGGGCAGAAATTCTTGACATACTCGAGTAGGATACTAGGATCAAAGCTGAATCCTTTATGTTTATAACGTTGATTTCGATTTCCACTGTACGCACTAATTTAAAGGAAAGGGAACTGCTTGTGACAAACCAGTTCTATTTAATGTAAAATGTATAGAAAATTCGTTGTTTACCAAAGTTTAGTTTTCAGCACTGTTGTAAGGGATACTTTTTCTCTTTCTTGTCGCAATCGACGAATTTCCCAACGCATAGGTTGTCACCATATTTGTAAATTCTTTACTTGTTGAAAGCAATAATATTCCTTACCGTGACGTTGATATATAGGTTTTTCTCCGCAGTCTCGCACGTTTCGCATAGGGTTAAAAGTTTCAAGAGTAGTATCAGTAGCGTACTAATGGGGAGGGGGGTCTCAAAGCCGTAAATGTAGTTCAGTGTTGATTTTATACGATGGGGATAGATGAAAATAGCCGGAAAAACAAATGGCACATTGTCGATAAGATTCTTGTTCGAAATCCTACCTGCAATTTCTCTCAAGTGTAGCTAAATGAAAAACTTATCACATTTGATGTTTGCAATCAGTAGCGTACTAACGAGGGGGGGAGGGGGGGGCAGACGAAGCGGTTGCCCCGGGCGCCAGAGGTCTTGGTAAAAATTCGGGCCTCGTATTCTGGCCCTTTTGGGCCATCATTGTCGCCCCGGGCGCCATTTACCCTTGGTACGCCATTTTTGCAATGTCCAAGTGAAATAAGTAATTGTTTACTTAATGTAAAATATTATTTGAATCGTATAATGTGACAGGTTGGTAACTTTGACACTCTTAAACAAGTTAGAATTAGTATGGCAGATGATATATAAGCTCTCATCTTAAGTTATTAACTCACGTTTGTAGGGTATGAGTTCTATGTGTACGCGTATCAAATGTTGTATCTACTTCAGTGAAAAGTGTGGTTTTCGAAAATACCGCAACGTTTCCATCAAACCCCTTTCGTCAACTAGTGCATGCCAGATACTGATGATATATCTGGTGTGAAATCGTCATACTTTCTGCTTTAATATCTGAAACTATGAATGAAGTCGGTTTGATGGGCTGTACTTATATTTTTGTCATGACATTGTGAATACTTCTCATGCGACTGGAAAGAATTGCAAGACAAATGCATTGGATCCAAACTCAACAGTTTTCTTTAAATAACATTTTATGAAATTTATGCAACTTCTTTCGTCAACTTCAACATCGTAGAGAAGTTTACATATCCGAATGAAGACAACACACTTGTCTCCAATATATTTTTCCTAAATATATGAATCTAAATTTATAATGTCTCACGAAACTGACAAACTTTCGAAATACGACATAAATATACAATCTTACGGTTGCGTAGAAGATTTTCTAGTCTGTATAGCTGAGTAATTATTTTGAAAGCCTAATTGCCAATAACATGTTTGTAAAAATCAACATTTTGATTAAAGTGGTGAATTCAAGACACATACATTGCTTTTCCAGCTCTCTCTTTGTTGGTACAACTATTACAACCCGCACTACATCACTCTAAGTTTTCTAAAGTGGTATCGATTTTACATTAAAAAAAGACCAAAATAGATCTCTGCGTGTTAAAAATGATGTCATGGATCTTCGTATAATAAATCTCAATTAAATTCTGAAAGGTTGTATAAGGCTTTTAGTTGTTAATAGTACGGTCTATTTTAGATGGCATGGGCAAGATGATCACTAACCATTCGTAATGTACTCCTGCTTTTTATTGTAAATAAAAATGTAGCATTTTGGGAGAGATAAAGGCATCATTGTCATTAAAAACATTTAAAGTAATCATAGTGATCATTCTCATTAATTGAAACTTGATGATGATATTATTAGATTTGTCTACAGTAATCATAGTGATCATTGGCATTAACTGAACTTGACATTTAAAGTAATCATAGTGATCATTCGCATTAATTGAAACTTGATGATCATATTATTAGCTTTGTCTTTTTGGCCATATTTTAATAGATCTTTTTATCGGTGTACAACAGCATTTATTACCGATCAGTGTCAATATTCATGCAGTTACACTGTATTCTTTTTTTCTTTTGTATATAAAAAATTCGTTCTGGTCTATCTATATTTGTTATAAATTGAGGAATGTGTTTTCATGGTGTTATGTTTTTTTTTTCTAAAATATCAATCGTCTTAGTTTGAAATGAGAGTCATGATTTTAACGTTTACCTTGCTGTGTGTTTTATATAAGACTTGAGTCTTCAATCATCTACATCGACACTGATCTGATATCAATGTTCTCCACCAAGACAACTCCTAATGCCCTACAAAGGTCACCACTGTTGGACTCCGGTCACAATAATTTTCCCAATATAGTCTTTAAATTTGTTTGTCAGTACTTAACTTTCCATTGTGTCCAAATCCTAATAAATCATATATTAATCTAAAGTATCTTTAAAGATGAACTCACGGTGAAGTTCTTGTCTTAGATTAACCGTCATTTTTTGAAAGGCTGAACTGTAAACAAAACAACGTGACATGGGTCACAGATTTCACTTCAGAGCACGCATCATTCACTGTGCACTGTCGCCAAAATACACGCAGACAATCACACCATAATGCTCATATCTTAAAGAATAAACAATTTCCTTTAAATCAACACCAAGAATGCCTAAATCTAAACCAAAGATCACCATCAAAAGAATAGGGGAAAACATGCTCTAAAATTAGACTGGGACTACATTCGTGGGTACTGACCCTAAAGTTATAATTGTGACCTGAGTCCTGTTGTAAGGCATGGAGGTTGGACAAGTATGAGATTGTGGTGCTCTGAATAAAATTTGTTGGAGTGTAGCATATCAGTATGCAGAACGAGAATACAACTGTGATTCTCTGCAATTATTGTGAATGGATCTCATGATGTTTCCTCGTTAAATGTCTTAATGTCTAATTCATAATGCAAGTTAACAGAGACTAGAGAATTTCAATTACCATATGTAAGATAAACGTTTGTAATAAATGTAGGTCAATAATCATGGATGACAAGACACTGATTCTAACAGGACATCTTGCTAATCCATTTCGACCGTTTATCACTGGCCCTCTAGAGGGCACTTCTCTTAAAGCCGCTTAAATGTATTGACTCAAAGCCAAATTTTGCAAATGCTGCCAGCAGAGCATGTGTAAGAGAGGATGTATTATAAAATCTGTCGATCAGTCAATGAAGACGGATGATCTTTGATCATGTTCTTCTTTGATCACCAGATAGATTATCCACAAACCCTATACTTCACACGCAAGCTGAATTCGCTTATACTGACGGTTAAATTGAACTTTTATTATTTCTCTTCAATCAAAATTTGTAGAACTGTCAGAAATTGAATCAATCTCTTTAAACTATTCCCGCCATAGACATGTATATTATATTTATCACTTTACGTCCTGTACCAGGTCAATTACCTATCACTTATCTATCTATTAATTGCTTATCTAGTCCACTGACTCTTTTCATGTAACTTTTGCCAAAAACGTCCGATTATTTATATAACATAAAGATATTAAATGGACATACTGCTTAATATTCTTTATATTCGTCAAAAACTTTCATTTCAAGTTAAAGTTTTAAAAAATCATTGCTTTATCTACAAATTTAAAAGTAATGTTCATGATCATTTCAATGATGATTGAAAAAAATATTATGCCATAGAAACCGTCTCAACCAAGTCTGTGGGATGGATCAACGTTGGATATTTAGATAAAACCAAAAAAGAAGAATACAAATAAAACTCATATGCATCTGTCTACTGAAGTCTACTGCAAAATGTGCATTTTTTTCAGACAAAAAAAAATAAAATAATAATTCTCAGGATCTTTTACTCGTATCTCTAAAAAATCAGTGAACTCATTACACAACAGTGAAGAAAGAATAAACTTTCGATTTTCAGTTTTCTGAAACTATCAGTTTAATCATTCACATGGGAGCGATAAATTCGTGTTGAATTTTTTATACTGTATCCTTAGTACCTAAATGTGATAGAATTTCAATTTAAGGATTTAAAAAAAAAAAAAGAACTTACAAATGCGTAATTTTAATCTATGAAGAGCATACAACCCTTTGATAAAGTGTGTTTAGTTTTAGATGTACATTTATCACGCAAAATGAGGATATTTAATGGCTACCGGATGCTTAAATGTGATCAGTGTTCTTTTATTGCAGCCTACCGGAAGGAGTTTTATGTGTGTGTGTGTGTGATTTTTCTTCAGTGTTTTATACATGTACAAATGGAAGTGGAATTGAATACAGGAAAATCTAAAAGGACCAGACCTATGCAAATGCTGTCTGAGGCTAACGGGTAACACATGCACCGTTTTTTGACGTTGATTCCTAACATTCTTTTTTACTATCTCATGTGCGTTATATAAAAAGGATCAGCTGTGCTATCCATCAATGTTATGGGGATGCTATCCATTAGAAAAATGGGATTGCCGTAGAGACAGCTCTATGTTTAGCAACATCTTGTCAAACTATGGGAAAAGATTTTTCTCTGAGGCTTTTTTCACGAGAATGAATAGTGTAATTTTTTGTTCTTCAAATGATATTTCAAGAAGCAGCGTGTAATAAAATGGCAGTTGCATGAAAGGACTGAGGCAGGTATAATGAGCAAAATAAAAGCTATAAATCACATAAAATCGCATGGTTACAGTCACATAAAAAAGTATTAACTAATTTGCTATCTCTAGCAAGTGGAACAACTGTGTCAGATATTCTTCAAATCACAGTGGAAATCCAAGATGCTTTTATTTTTCTAACACAAAATTAGCTTTGGATTCCTTGAGGGACTCTATTAATTTTTAAAAGTGCGTTTACATTCTTCACAACATGGAAAATTACATTTAGTCAAAAAAAGTAATTTTCATACTATCCTCTTTAACAAGTTATGTTGATGAGGTAAACGGATTGGATAGGCTAAAATATTCCACAGCCTCCATTACAAAATTGTTTGTTTATGAAATGGCCACAGCAAAAGATCAATTATCATTCTGCATGTCTATTCATTGATTGTAGCAAATAAATGAAATCCAATTCAGCGGTGCCATGTCTCATCACCCAAGATAGGTAATGAGAATGAGTTCGTTGGGCGCCTTTATGTTAAATTCAAGAAATAGGGATTACAATTAAATTGACTTGCTTTAAGAACCTCGACTGGAGCAAAGATTTATCACCACCCTTCTTGTATTATAAAAAAAAAAAAAAAAAAAGAAAAACTTGTTAAGATAGTCATTAAAATGAGGATCTAACCATGTATGCTAAATAATATCTGACATCATCTGACGATAAGGTGACATTACAGTGAAATTTTGCAGCCACGCTTACGTTCTGGCTAAGTAGTGTTTTTCATGTGTTAAGTTTGGAATTCTATGCTTATAAAACACGAAAACGTCGCTGTCTAAAACACAGGGGCTTTTTGTGTGCGCAATTTGATATTCTCGCGAAAATACAGAAAAACTCGCCTTTTACAAGACGGTGACACTGTCATGCATTCAAAGTGTGTCTAATAAAAGTTATTTTTAATATAATTGTATTTTTTTTATATTCATGCACATGGTTTTTCTAAAATAATTTGCATCTAAGTTTGCAGCTATGTTTAGGTAGTTTCGATCTTGACAAAAATAAAATAATATAAAACTTCGCCTTGTCTTTGCAGCGTAGAAAAAATGTCATAATGACCAACTTATATTCGATACAACATTACGTGATCTTAGCAACCAGGAAGTTGTTTGCATAGATACTTCATAGTAAACATAGTGAAGATCAATCAGTTATTACTTTCTCTGTCACTCTTCTATCGTATGTATGTATGTATGTATGTATGTATGTATGTATGTATGTATGTATGTATGTATGTATGTATGTATGTATGTATGTATGTATGTATGTATGTATGTATGTATGTATGTATGTATGTATGTTTTATTTACTTCCTTAACTTTATAGTCGATCAGCAATCAGGCAAATTAGTGTTGGTGCAATGGCAACTTGTCTTGAGATTGTAAACTTGTCTTGAGATTGTTAACGTTTTTGCACCCTCTCTCTCTCTCTCTCTCTCTCTCTCTCTCTCTCTATATATATATATATATATATATATATATATATATATATATATATATATATATATATATATATATATATAGTCTCCTCAATATGATTGCATACCTTAACATAGAAAATACGAAAATGTCGATAAATATTTCCCAAAATAATGAAGACGTTATTAATGTCTGGAGAGTACTTTCCAGTCTTTGGAACTTTATGTTTTTTCATTGCAAACCTTTGGCAATAATGTGCATTTTGAATTAGGGAATGAAATGAAGCGACTCGTTTTAGACAGGAAAATTGTTCGTTTACATCCCACGCATCTCTACCGGTAGCCACCGAAATCTTCTCTACTTCCTTAAAACTTCCTAACTGTCATGGTTTCGTATACGAAAAGAAACTAAAAATGTTCTGGGTTCAACAAGTTATGTAATGGATATTGCGCAATAAAACTAAAGTTAATTTTTGTACGAGGTTTTACAAGGCTCTCAGTACTAAATGGTAGAGGCTTATCACAAAGGCAGACCACTGAACGCTTAACAGCGACCTTTGCCATTTTTTAATTTTGACGTTCGACGTAGCGGAAAGGTCCATGACGTTACAAAATTTTACAGATTTCCACATGACTCAAATCTAGAGGTTTCCATTACGATCAAATTGCTAAAATAATACCTATCACCAAAAATCCCCGGTACACTTATGTTCTAGAACTGTATATCAGCACAACCGCGGTATAGTGACTTCCCATTTTTTGTTTTTCAATTTAGCAGCTAAATAAACAGGGCAATCCAGCTTTATTTACTCCGCATGCCAAATTTTGTACTTGGACATTCGGCGTAGATTTGAGTCTCGCAAAGTAAACACACACATCCCCAAAACTTCCTTATTACGAGAATATGCGAAAAAATAGTTCGAAAACATCATTGTAGAGTTTCTTGTGATATAAGTTATAATAACGATTATAGGCTATCGGAAACGTCTAGATCTGAGCTATCTGTGAATCCTGTAAGATTTAATAAAGCCATGGACCTTAGTTCTAACGACGAAAGTCCAAATCAAGAAGTCAAAGGTGGCCATTCATCGCCAAGGCGTCCTCAGCTAGTTACAAGCAAGACTGACACCGAGCATTATGTGTAGTCTCTCTGCTTTAAAACATAGAATAGCACAGTAAACTGGAGAAGCATGGTCCTCATTTTGTCCTTACAAAACTTTAACTGATTGATGGTGTTTCTACTTATTTAGATGTTTTATCAGTAAATAAGCAATTTAATTACTGATGTGCATACACAAATAGTGCAATATTTATATTTTTTGTTTTCCCCCAAAATTACGGGTTTTGTATAGTTCTTTTTTTTTTGGCTTGTCCAGCACCGTTTGTCATTCGAAATGAATACTGTACTATTATAAATAACGTAATGATGTAACTGAAATGGCATTGTGACAGAAAGACTCGAATTTCAACGTACGTCTCCGATTAAATTTTCTCAAAACGACGCAAATAAAGTAGTAATCATATCCGTAAAACAATGTAGTCACTGAGCTCACGACTCATTATTGGTTCGTTGGTTTGAATGCCACTGACGTAAAAAAAGAACGATGTTCCCAACAGATGTTACTCGAACAATTTATTAAAGCCTTACTTTTTTTGTATCATTCTCTTCAGCCACACCAGTTTATATTGTTATTACACGAATATAAAACATTTTATACAGTTAAAGGCACGTAAGGTTATAAACTTTTATCATACATTCAAAGATATTCAATGGAGAAACGTTGTTTTTCTAAGCAATAGTTTTCAGCTTGTGTTTTCGATAGTAAGAAAAAAGTTTGATACATTTACTTTAATTTAATCCTGACTGCTGTATGTTTTTGACAAAATGTCCATGAGTAGTATAAAAAAAAAAACCATACCCTATCCCCCTTTCTCCACACGAACAGAGTGTTAAAAACTTTATCCGGCCAGTAACCCTATGCAATTGCACCCTCAAAAATAAGTAATATGTCCATAATACTACTGCCGCTTGAAATATCGATGAATGAAATGAAATAAAATTAGACATGTTCTTACACTAACGATTGACAATGAAAGAATCTTGATCTCACTCCATTTGTTTGCTTAACACTACTAAGGACGTTGTCAACAACTTAGAATGGTTTACAAAGAATTACCGTATCGATTAATATTTGGTGTGTATTAATTTGAAACCATTCTATGAGAGTAATGTTTACAGTTTTGAATTGATAAGCCTGATTCATCATGAGGCCAATAATCAGGCTTACTGGTAAATGTCGGTAAGAGGATCCATTGAGGTATATATATATATATATATATATATATATATATATATATATATATATATATATATATATATATATATATATATATATATATATATATATATATATATATATATATACATACATAAATGATAGGGGTTCATACACGTGAATCTAATGGGATAAATACATGAATAGCTGACAATTCATTTGGAGGTGATAATATCAAGCCAATAAAACAATCGATTATTACTGCAACATTTAAAATTTTCCATAGTTTCTTTTTTAGTTCTTGTAGCCCAATAAAATGTTTAAGTTCATATTCCAAACTTTGCTTGTTTTATCCTTGAATTTAATAAAGGAATTTTAAAATTTGAAGTTCTATTGAAAATTATAACTGTATTTATTGAAAATTGAATTCGTCTAGGATAGTTATATAAAGATTTGACAGAAGTTTAAATGTCATTAAGCTAAAGTATAAAGAGAGTTGAAAAAAATCAAGATATTTATTTTTGTGTCGAATGTTAAATGAATACCTTCGTTATATCTTGCAATTTTTATATATTTTGCTCGACCCAATAACTTGGTTGCTTTTCTCACTGGGAAAAAAGCTTCTAATTCCTATGTTATTATCATTAAAATTTATATGACATTCTCCTGAATTTTTAAAACATGAAACAATATTGTTCGTGATATTAAACATGGGCAGATTAAAGTTTTATTCTCAAGTTATGTTTCAAGACAGCTATGTTAGATCATGCTTTGACACCATCCAAACTTGAAAACAAGCAAACATTTCTTTCAGATACCGATATCGTTGCCTTACAACAAAAGTCAGAAAATATATATTTTAAATCCTCAAATACTTTTGACTTAATTATGATGCAGTTGATTTAAAATATGAAAAAAAAAATATTTCCAATAAATGAAAAGAACATTATTTAAGGCATATTCACTAAGATGCTGAAAGTCCAGTTGCTTACACAAATATCACTCAATTTTGGAAACAAATTAAACCAGACAAAGCTAAAATAAAATACGCTGAATTGAAAGAATGCCTAACCGAACAATCTATCCACACATTGCACAAGTCACGTGTATGACCAGCAACATTCAAACATTGTTGGTATGCAAGCATATGAGGCATGCAACAATGGATGAAAATACATTTTGATAGTGATAAATGAATCTACAAAAATGCTTATGTTAAGATAGCAAAAACGAAAAGGGAGATAACATGAAAAAGTAGGGTTGAAAAGATACAGTTTGGTGAAGGGAAATAATTTTATAACGGCAAGGTTAAAGACTTATTGGAAAAAGATTATATATCGAATACTTTTCCACTTTCTGAAACAAAATATCATCGGTGGTGGAAATGTTTAATAGAACTTTGCAAACTAGAATGTGGAAGTACTTCACCCAATGAAGAAAATGGTTAGATGTATTGCCTAGCCTCATACGATACTAATTATAACAGGTCTAGAGACACGAGTCCGGTAGAAACAAACAGGGAAAAATAGATCTAAAGTATGGATCATTCTTTTTGGTTACCTGAAAACTGATACATATGGAACGCCTAAATATAAAATGGCTGAGAATGTTACGATGTCAAAATATAAATCTATTTCTTTTTTAAAGGCTATCTCCAAAGTTTTACAGAAGGCAATTAATTTTAGGTTACCTGGCCGTGTATAAATTGGAAAACATAAATGGAGTGAATATTGAGGGGATATTTTTCGAATAATAGTTATTTTTATTAGACAAACAAGACGAAGTGTTCGATGTTTAAAAACTTTTAAAGACAACAAAATGAACATTAAAGAAATGTCGCAAAAATAAATGGAGCATATAAAATTGATACTCCAAAAATCAATGAACCATCTCAAAATAAAATGAACATGTTATACTGAAGGACAGATATCGTAATATATAGTATGATCCAATTTTTTCCTTTAAAACAATCTCAAGATATTTGCTAGTATTGTCGCAAAAGTTAACACGATAATACAATCATCATCACCAATAAGATTGGATATTTCTAGTCAGAAATATGCAAGATATAATGATAGACTTGGGAAAGAACATGATAGATATTGTCGAAGAAAAAATAGGCTCAGTACCTTTCCAGTTTAATTTAATGAGTCAGAACAGTCCAAAATAAGTAGAATAGTCGATTATCTAAGTACTTTGCATGGTGTGTATGGAATGATTTTAGAGAGTAATAGCAACGTTAGATAGTATAGATGCTAGAGAATATCATATGTGTTCGCTGTGGTGAAAATAAGAACGGCAACCAGATAGAACGTCAAAATACACAATACCAAAGGCGCAAGCAGTGCATGAACTTGATGAAAGCAAACTGGTAGCGTAATGGAGGAAATAATATGATCTGAGAAAACATTCAGAAAAAAATTACTTGCGAGTGTGGGAAAACGTTAAAAAGGGAATCAATGTGCAATCACATGAAAAGTAGATTTCATACTAATTTTATTTTGAAAAATTGTTACTTTAATAAATGGCTTTATTACTTGATTAAAAAATGCCTAAATCTGAAAGAATAAATTACAGTCACCTTTAATTTGAGTCCTTATTGGGTGGAATATAATCAGACTTATTAGACAGAATTAAAATAGAATTAGAAGGCTCGCGAGTTCTTTTAGAAGAGCTTTAAATGAGTAAAAATTTGGGGGTGGAAACAATAAGGATATGTATTTATTTTTAAGAAACGCAAAACCATATTTTAAAAAAGAGATTTAGAGTTTAGATTCGCAACAGAAGACAGACTAGAATTTATGGATTGGTGTTACAGAACAAAACCTTTATTCATAATTATGTGAAATGAAATGAAAACGGTAATTGACATGTTGTTGACAA
Source organism: Margaritifera margaritifera (assembly GCA_029931535.1). NCBI lineage: Eukaryota > Metazoa > Mollusca > Bivalvia > Unionida > Margaritiferidae > Margaritifera > Margaritifera margaritifera. The sequence goes on along the minus strand of JAQPZY010001089.1, from coordinate 689,858 downwards.
TACTCCGTACAAAACTTGGTCAAGAAATAACTCTAGATGTAGAATAGGGTTTTTCATTTATAGATTATTTAACATTACGCGTGGATACATATCAGCCAATGAGTGGTAGATCGTACAAATAATTACCAACATGGGTAAAAGATAAAAATTATTGTTTTAATATTAAAAATAAAGATAGTAAACGTCATAGAATCAATAAAAGAAACCCGCCCAAAGATCATCCGTACAGTTCTCAAAAATATAACCTTACAAATATAAACATTCTTTTCAAAGATGCCCATACAAAAAACGTTGATGATTTTGAAAACGAATTTAGCATATCTGTTAATGTACACGAAACCGTATACAAACCTATAAGACCATTAAGAATGAGAGAGAGAGAGAGAGAGAGAGAGAGAGATTTGCGTCATCTCAAGTTAGCAAAAACATCCCCACCCACCCACCCCCAAAATATAATAGACATAATGCATAAAAAGGTTATGTCCTTAAATTTAAAAACTACTGTCATATGCTAAAATACCCGTATATTCTATATTGTGATTTAAAAGCATCACGTAGGGAGTAAACAATTGTAAACAAACCCGAAAACACGAGGGACAATAAAAACAGCAGTACGTATTCCACCAGGAATTTGTCTTTACATTAACTCGATTCATAATGACTATGAGCCTATAGTTTACAGAGAAGCAATCTACATAAATATATTTTATGAGTATATACAAATGATTGCAGAAACTGTATAAGGATGTTATAGTAGATATATTTTAAAAATAAACAAATAAAAACAAAACGGTGAAGAAGTTGTTATCAAAAGGACAATTAGACCTCTAGACAGTTATTAGTGTATGGGTCAATCTTAGACCTCTAAATAGTTATTAGTATATGGGTCAATCTTAGACCTCTAGATAATTATTAGTGTGTGGGTCAATCTTAGATCTCTGCATAGTTATTAGTGTATGGGTCAATCTTAGACCTCTAGATAGTTATTAGTGTCTGGGTCAATCTTAGACCTCTAGATAGTTATTAGTGTATGGGTCAATCTTAGACCTCTAGATAATTATTAGTGTATGAGTCAATCTTAGACCTCGAGATAGTTATTAGTGTATGAGTCAATCTTAGACCTCTAGATTGTTATTAGTGTCTGGGTCAATCTTAGACCTCTAGATAGTTATTAGTGTATGACTCAATCTTAGACCTCTAGATAGTTATTAGTGTATGGGTCAATCTTAGACCTCTAGACAGTTATTAGTGTCTGGGTCAATCTTAGACCTCTAGACAGTTATTAGTGTCTGGGTCAATCTTAGACCTCTAGACTGTTATTAGTGTCTGGGTCAATCTTAGACCTCTAGATAGTTATTAGTGTATGAGTCAATCTTAGACCTCTAGATAGTTATTAGTGTATGGGTCAATCTTAGACCTCTAGATAGTTATTAGTGTCTGGGTCAATCTTAGACCTCTAGACAGTTATTAGTGTCTGGGTCAATCTTATACCTCTACATAGTTATTAGTGTATGGGTCAATCTTAGACCTCTACATAGTTATTAGGATATGGGTCAATCTAAGACCTCTACATAGTTATTAGGATATGGGTCAATCTTAGACCTCTAGATAGTTATTAGTGTATGGGTCAATCTTAGACCTCAAGATAGTTATTATTGTATGGGTCAGTCTTAGACCTCTAGATAGTTATTAGTGTCTGGGTCAATCTTAGACCTCTACATAGTTATTAGTGTCTGGGTCAATCTTAGACCTCTACATAGTTATTAGGATATGGGTCAATCTTAGACCTCTACATAGTTATTAGGATATGGGTCAATCTTAGACCTCTAGACAGTTATTAGTGTCTGGGTCAGTCTTAGACCTCTAGATAGTTATTAGTGTATGGGTCAATCTTAGACCTCAAGATAGTTATTATTGTATGGGTCAATCTTAGACCTCCACATAGTTATTAGTATACGGGTCAATCTTAGACCTCTAGATAGTTATTAGTGTCCGGGTCAATCTTAGACCTCTAGATAGTTATTAGTGTATGGGTCAATCTTAGACCTCTAGATAGTTATAAGTATATGGGTCAATTTTAGACTTCTAGACTGTTATTAGTGTATGGGTCAATCTTAGACCTCTAGATAGTTATTAGTGCATGGGTCAATCTTAGACCTCTACACAGTTATTAGTATATGGGTCAATCTTAGACCTCTACATAGTTATTAGTGTATGGGTCAATCTTAGACCTCTAGACTGTTATTAGTGTATGGGTCAATTTTAGACCTCTAGACAGTTATTAGTATATGGGTCAATCTTAGACCTCTAGATAGTTATTAGTATATGGGTCAATCTTATATCTCTAGACAGTTATTAGTGTATGGGTCAATCTTAGACCTCTACATAGTTATTAGTGTATGGATCAATCTTAGACTTCTAGACAGTTATTAGTGTCTGGGTCAATTTTAGACCTCTAGACAGTTATTTGTGTTTGGGTCAATCTTAGACCTCTAGACTGTTATTAGTGTGTGGGTCAATCTTAGACCTCTAGATAGTTATTAGTGTATGGGTCAATCTTATACCTCTAGATAGTTATTAGTGTATGGGTCAATCTTATACCTCTAGATAGTTATTAGTGTCTGGGTCAGTCTTAGACCTCTAGATAGTTATTAGTGTCTGGGTCAGTCTTAGACCTCTAGATAGTTATTAGTGTCTGGGTCAATCTTAGACCTCTAGACTGTTATTAGTGTCTGGGTCAATCTTAGACCTCTAGACTGTTATTAGTGTGTGGGTCAATCTTAGACCTCTAGACTGTTATTAGTGTATGGGTCAATCTTATACCTCTAGATAGTTATTAGTGTCTGGGTCAATCTTAGACCTCTAGACTGTTATTAGTGTGTGGGTCAATCTTAGACCTCTAGACTGTTATTAGTGTCTGGGTCAATCTTAGACTTCTAGACTGTTATTAGTGTCTGGGTCAATCTTAGACCTCTAGATAGTTATTAGTGTCTGGGTCAATCTTAGACCTCTAGACTGTTATTAGTGTGTGGGTCAATCTTAGACCTCTAGATAGTTATTAGTGTCTGGGTCAATCTTATACCTCTAGATAGTTATTAGTGTATGGGTCAATCTTATACCTCTAGATAGTTATTAGTGTCTGGGTCAATCTTAGACCTCTAGATAGTTATTAGTATATGGGTCAATCTTAGACCTCTAGATTGTTATTAGTGTCTGGGTCAATCTTAGACCTCTAGACTGTTATTAGTGTGTGGGTCAATCTTAGACCTCTAGATAGTTATTAGTGTGTGGGTCAATCTTAGACCTCTAGATAGTTATTAGTGTCTGGGTCAATCTTAGACCTCTAGATAGTTATTAGTGTCTGGGTCAATCTTAGACCTCTAGATAGTTATTAGTGTATGGGTCAATCTTAGACCTCTAGATTGTTATTAGTGTCTGGGTCAATCTTAGACCTCTAGATTGTTATTAGTGTCTGGGTCAATCTTAGACCTCTAGATTGTTATTAGTGTCTGGGTCAATCTTAGACCTCTAGATAGTTATTAGTGTATGGGTCAATCTTATACCTCTAGATAGTTATTAGTATATGGGTCAATCTTAGACCTCTAGATAGTTATTAGTGTCTGGGTCAATCTTAGACCTCTACATAGTTATTAGTGTCTGGGTCAATCTTAGACCTCTAGACTGTTATTAGTGTCTGGGTCAATCTTAGACCTCTAGACAGTTATTAGTGTATGGGTCAATCTTAGAATTCTAGATAGTTATTAGTGTATGGGTCAATCTTAGACCTCTAGACTGTTATTGGTGTATGGGTCAATCTTATATCTCTAGACTGTTATTAGTGTATGGGTCAATCTTAGACCTCTAGACTGTTATTAGTGTATGAGTCAATCTTAGACCTCTAGACAGTTATTAGTGTATGGGTCAATCTTAGACCTCTAGATAGTTATTAGTGTATGGGTCAATCTTAGACCTCTAGACTGTTATTAGTGTATGGGTCAATCTTAGACCTCTAGATAGTTATTAGTGTATGGGTCAATCTTAGACCTCTAGATTGTTATTAGTATATGGGTCAATCTTAGACCTCTAGACTGTTATTAGTGTATGGGTCAATCTTAGACCTCTAGACTGTTATTAGTGTCTGGGTCAATCTTAGACCTCTAGATAGTTATTAGTGTCTGGGTCAATCTTAGACCTCTAGATAGTTATTAGTGTCTGGGTCAGTCTTAGACCTCTAGACAGTTATTAGTGCCTGGGTCAATCTTATACCTCTAGACAGTTATTAGTGTCTGGGTCAATCTTAGACCTCTAGACTGTTATTAGTGTATGAGTCAATCTTAGACCTCTAGATAGTTATTAGTGTCTGGGTCAATCTTAGACCTCTAGATAGTTATTAGTGTCTGGGTCAATCTTATACCTCTAGATAGTTATTAGTGTCTGGGTCAATCTTAGACCTCTAGATAGTTATTAGTGTATGGGTCAATCTTAGACCTCTAGATTGTTATTAGTGTATGGGTCAATCTTAGACCTCTAGACAGTTATTAGTGTCTGGGTCAATCTTAGACCTCTAGACAGTTATTAGTGTATGGGTCAATCTTAGACCTCTAGATAGTTATTAGTGTATGGGTCAATCTTAGACTTCTAGACAGTTATTAGTGTATGGGTCAATCTTATATCTCTAGAGAGTTATTAGTGTCTGGGTCAATCTTATACCTCTAGACAGTTATTAGTGTATGGGTCAATCACTAAAACAACTTGCTAACAATCTAACTGGTGACAAATGCACAGAAGCATCAAATATATTTTAGAGGAATGGAATCAAAATATTTGAGAAAAATACTTATCCATAAGAGTACGTGGTTGACTTTAAAAGTTTAAAGTAAACTGAACTGCCACCAATTGAGAAATTGTATTCAAGCCTCGGAAGATTAGGCATAACATATAACGATTTCTAGTATATTACACAGACAGCAAATTATTTTCTTGCACATGCTAATTTGAAATCAAATTGAATAATAATTAATAACAGACTATAATATGTTCCTGATGATTGAATTATGAATTAGTGCATGAATTGGCATGATACCAAATAGATATGGTAAATCAAATTATGAGTGCATATGTCAATGGCAAAGCAAAGAAAAAAGATGATGGAGAACACGATGCCTCATGATCAATATCATATTTATGTACCTAAATGAAACAATTTATAATATTAGGCAATGTGTCAATGAATGCCTGTCCACAAGGTTGATAGGCAACCAAACAAGTAAAAACCACTGAAGAATATTTTATGTATTGAAAAGACGAGCAAAGTTGTGTTAGTATTTTAGAAGACTTAGAAGCACCAGTACATTTACATGACTATTTTAAATATTATCCTTTAGCACCAGAAAAACTAATTCCTAAATAGTCTGATTCATCACAATTACGAAAGAAGATAAAAACGGTGCAAAACCTTCAGTAACTAAATAATTGTGCACGGTAAAATCAAAGTAAAACATGTTATTCTATATCGTAATTGAAAGTTGTATGTTCAGTCAGGACTGAAACTAAAAAGATACATAGAGAAGTTTTATTTTAGCAAGAGTAACAATTAGCAAGTAATGTATCAGGACATTACTTGGTTTGTAGTCGTCTCATTATATTGTTCAGATAAATAATTTGTTCTTTACTTGTGATGCTTTCTCTATTAAGTTTCATCTTCTTTTAGGTTTTTAACTTTTTCAAATTCACATATAACAAAAGCTATTATGCATACTTGCTCAGCTGCACTATTCTTATTATATGTTTCACACTCGTCAAACATCATCTCTGAAACCCATTCATCATATAAAATCTCAAATTGATCCATTTTTTAAAATGGTAATTTTTAAAACAGAATAGATTTTATCTTGTTGTTCTGAATAGTTACCTGAGCATCAATCACAAAATAAATATGCCTTCTGAGCAACTCATTGTTATCTTTTCTGTTTATCTGCAGGTGAATGCTTGGTTGAACAGTAGCTAATGTATGACCTGTACCAAGTAGTCTATTATCATGTGTGCATCTCAAATTCAACCTCACGCAATGGTGATCAGTGTAGTAATTGTTAACACTTAAATTAATAAGTTTCGTGTGTTTTGTTATTTGTCAAAGAAATATTTTACTGTTTCTGTACACTAATGCTTCATTATATACCCCTGTGAATAATACAGATTAGATAATCCTTGCACAGAAGTAATTATTTTGTCTTGTGCTGAATTAAAATTCTTCTAAGGATTATTTTCTCAGTCTTTTTTGCACAGTAACAAAATTCATTTTAATTGATTCTTCCTGATACCTTACTTTTTTACTTTGTTCTCTCAGAAGCTCGTGACTAGAAATCTCAACGTCATATAAATGTTGTAGTAATTCAACTTGTAATTATCGTCACTACGGTAAGAACTTGTTGTGTCCAATAAGCATTCTTCCCAAATTGTTTACAATTGCATTTTTAGCATCGTCTTTAACCTTTTTGCATCGAACGATATGACAAAACTGAGTGCTACAACTATGACATTAGGACCCAACCTGGGTATTATCACTTGAATCATTTGTTCAGGCTTGATACTACTTGGAGAGTGTGATGGATTAAGACGTTTAACACCCTGTGTTTTCTTATTGTGAGGAATTATATATTTTCCATATGCTGCCGTTTGTATTGATTTGGCTAATGTTAAAGATATTTGTAAACACTAGCACTCATTGCACTGTCAATAAATATATACTTAAAATTTATCTAAAAAAAAAGGTGGTAAAAATCGTTACGTTTAGGTTCCCTTAGTTTCTCTAAAACTACATCTGTATAAGTATGAGAACAAAGTGCAAAATCATCACCAAATTATTTAACATTGTAGTAACCAAACTTTGTTCTCTTAACCAATCTTTCAATCAGGTAGCCGAATGATTTGCGGTTTTCGTTGAACTCATTAGTTTCTTCTACAGTTCTTCCATTATTTTAACAGTGTGTTATTCTCCCTTCATTAGATCCATTAAGATCAAATAACTTCAACAGATAATTACTAAACCGTTACTTATTGTACTTCAATGATTACGGCTGATGTTGCCATTCTATTTAATGCAAACAAATTTTTATCTTGTTTCCGGTTTTATATAAACAGCAATAAATTACTGTTCTCTTTCAGATAATATGTGATTATTTTAAAGTATAGATTTTTTCTTAATCAGTTTTTAGAGTGTTTAAATGAGTAAGCGAAAAAGTATTATTTACCTCTAATCCAATATAAAATTCAAAATCATTAAAACAGTTTATAGTAATTGTATATAAACCTGTCTTATCTTATTTATTCGAATTACATATTCCTGTACGGTGTTAAATGTGTGTAACTTGTATTCAGCAAAACGTAGTGGAGTATAGTCAAATCCGTAAGGAGTATGTAATGTTGGGGTATAATTTGAGCACTGAATATTTTCAACAAACTGTATATATCTGTATCATTATCTCTCACACGACATTTAATTTCAAATGGTAAATCTGGTTTAATCACTATAATTTTCATATCGTACAATTAGAAAATCATAATGTACTCGATACCTTGGAACTGTTATTATTTTTGCATCCTATCTATTTAACCTGTGTATAACTGAATCGAAATTAGTAATAAATGCAATATTTTTTCATACTCATTTCTGTGTTTAACTCAGTTTAACATGTCTCTATGTTTCCTTCTATTTCTGATTGAACCTTTTCTATTCTTCCACTTAATGATAAGGTCTTTTTTTAATGCACCTGTTTTTATTGTAAACTTTTGTTCCATATCATTAAAATCTTTTCTTTATCGTTTCACCCATTTACCAAATTCGTGGATACTTCATTGTACCACACCAGTTCTTTGTGAACATATTCTTTCGTGGGTTTTTGTTTCTATTCCAATAGTAAGTTCACCTTTTAGCATTGGTAAAGTGTGATTATTTATCATTTTGATTGTGTAGATTAAATCAGTGGAGATAAATAGTAAGTAGTTCTCATCTAATCATATTTTCATTTGCATTTAATTTACTTTTGTTGGCATCTATCTCTTGGTTATTAGTCGTTTGCAAATGTGACAACGGTGTTACTGTTAGCTGTTCTCTTATCTACCAGTTTTATTAAAGCACCTTTAAAATGATTAACTAAGTTTTTTTAATATCTTGGTCGTTTTGTTTGATGTCATTATTTATGTGATTTTATCTGTTCTGGCTAAAAATCAAAGTACTATAGTCTTCTAGAGATGTTTTTTTTTTATTCGTTTCTCCATGTCAGCCTCTAATGCATCTATCTCTAAGTTTATCCTTTGTTCAGTCGGTTTTAAGTATTGTTCTATTTCATTTGTCCTTTTGCTTGCAACCTTTCTTAGATTTTGCAAGACATGTATAGCATTAGGCAGACTTTTTAAATCGCTGCTAAACAAGCCATGTGCGTCTAGATCTTTGGTTTTTTTTCTTTCTTTTCGTCAGTCTCTTTTTCTCACTCTTCAATTTATTTTCTACATATTCTCTCCGTGTTTTTATATCTCTGAAATTATTATCTTTAAAAATCATATATATTTCTGTGTCAACACGTCTTTGCACAAAGTGCCTGGTGACTGCTACAGTTGATTGTAGTGGATCGCCTAACTTTGCAAAACGGTTGTTGTTCAAGTTTAAGTCATTGTTTATTGATTGGTCTAGTCAACATGTTATTTACTTAACCTGAAACAAATATACGTTACAGACATACTGTACATATCTTTGACTATTCCATCTTCATCTTTATTGCTTATTATGGCACATTTGTGTAATTGCTTGTAATGTCCATTAGCAGATAGAGACTCTAAAAAACTTAAGTACTATTCGTTAAAATAATCTTTGATGTTATTGATCTGTTCGAGGAAAATTGTTGACTTTTAATGTTTCAAAAACCCTCAAACCGTATAGATGTATATGTATTGGATTAGTGTTCTTGATCAACCTGAAATTAATGCCATTGTCAGTAGGTAATATTGGATACAATGATGGTGCACTTGATATTTGTTTCGCGCATTAAAATGCATAAAATAGCTTGGACCTAGGGGTTGTATCAGATTTATCAGGCTTTGTTTGTTTTGGATTGCTCATAAACTTGTTCGCTTTCTTTGGTTTGCTTTTAAACATTGAAATGTAATTATCCTTAGGCCTACTAGCAATCAGGTTCAGCTTATGTTAATTATTTACCTAGTTATTTTTCCGGTAGAATCGCTTGTGCTCTCAGACAAATCAATAATATACTGACTCAATGAACTCTGAATAATCAGCTGTTCACTTCTCCAAATCCATGTTTGTTTGATTGTGATTCTATTGATATCCTAAACACTTTCCTCAAAAACATTCTGTAACTAACTGTAAGAGATGAATTTAATGTTGAATGGTAAAAATAAAATTGTTGTGTGCCTCACTTTTCATTTAATACTGTTAAATTTTGCCTCTAACAATGTATTTCTGGAAATTAATTTGCCAGTTCTTTTATTAATTTAACTTTTTATTTTTGTGGTGACATTTTGGATATAGCATTTTAAAAATACATCAATGTAACAGATAACCATAATACAACAATCACACCATCTATCAAGTAATCGTTTTTATCTGAGCTTCTTGCATCATCTTGTTCCTGTCTCGCCGTTTTTCCTTTCTTTTTGTTTTACCCTGGGCTTTTATAAACCACTGAGAGTGATTGAGCATATTAGTTAGACATTTAATAGATTTAGAACTTAACTTAAGAGAAAATATCAGCACAAAAATATCAAAGTTTAAAAAGCTATCATAAAGCGGAAAGGTTCAAATAAACAGGTTTAAGAATTGCTACTATTTTTACAGCTGTAAGTATGATAACAGCAACTTTTGGTCTAACCATAGCAGATGTTGCAAAAGGTTTTAACAAGAAACAAGTGGTTGTGGTGGTGGTAATAAAGGTAGCACAGAGTCATTGGTTAACAAAGTTAAATAAGGAATGAAAATATTGCCAAATATTTGCTTCAGTTAGTTAAAAAAAAGCAGCCGCAGTATTGTCTGGTATCATTGGCAGCGTTATAAGATGGCTTTTAATATCAGATGTACAAATAGTTTCGTTGTTAACTGATTTTATCACTTTGCTTATTCTAGCATTACTTAGCTTGTCGTTTGCATTTGTAAGCATAGATTTATATCTGAAGAAAATAAAAGAAAGAACAAAAAGAGCAATTAGGTACAAAACATAGTAAACTATTTCAACAAGTAAATTAAGCCAGCTCCTGCAACCATAGACCATATTTATCATCGCTTGTTTATTTGTTTCGTGATCTATGTATTTTAAATCATGTGCTATTTCAGTTGTAGACCGTGCCGATTTAATCACAAGAATCTCGTCATTTTGTTCCTTCTTGTATACATAATTCTTACCCACGATCTCTTCTTTATTTTGTTGTCTCTCTTTTTACAAATTCATACAGACTGCTTATCAGCTGCTGGAATTATATTCTTTACAACGTTGGCAGTTACGTCAGTATTTATTCCTGGAGAAACTGCATCTGATGACGTGTTGAAATTGTTGTTGTATCCAATAACGCTACCAGTTTTCATCACCATATCAATAGGTAGCAAAAATATATCATCACCACCAACATCATAGCTTAGTCTAACTTTCCATTCTGAAATATATTGCTGAAGTCTTATTGTAATATTTTCGTACGAGTCATAGACTTGCTCATCAAATTAACAAATGTTCTATTTTGTGCTTGAGTATTTAAAATACATATCACATAAGACTTAATACTTTGATTTAATCTAGATAATCCTCTTCTATCAAAACAATTATTATCTTGCAGATAAAAGGATGTCCATCCAATTCTTTCATCATTTGTCATCAATGAATTTATATATTCAGAAGGCATTGTGCTCCATTGTTCAACTGTTTCAGCGCCATATATATATATATATATATATATATATATATATATATATATATATATATATCTTACCACATCAGATGGTGCAGGTTCTCGAAACCCCTGATGTACAGTTTTATGTTCTTCGGGACCATTACCAGTAACATGCTCATTTATTCCATTATTATGTCTCCAGTCATCACTTGGTAGAATGTTAAACCTTCGCAGCTTCGGAGTCGTGTATGGCTACATCGTTCATTAGTGGATTGTAATATTATTATTTTTTTAAGTTTATTTTTCAGGGTGCAATATGATAGTGTTTGTGACCGGGGACATTTTGTACAAATATATTTGTGTACGATGGTGTGTGTGTGTTGGAGAATGGTCAGTAGCTGGAGAAACATATTATAATATTATATGTACTACTTACATGCAAAAGCGACTCTCCAAAAACTCCACGTTTTTATCTTTTTGTGAAAACGTTATAACATATATGAAATCCTATAAAATCCAGGCAGGGAGTGACACAGAACTCAGAACTCGCAAATATGTCAATATGCATTTATTTCACAGACAGAGCTATTCAAATTGTCCTGGGGCAGATGGGAACTCTCATCTTCCCAGTGACAGATCAGATTTCTCATTTCATCAAGCTATTGGCTAGAAAAGAATTGGAATCATGAAAGTTTTGCTCATTAATAAATATTTGTTACTTGGATGTGACCCAGTACTCTTTATGTCAAAAAGAAAATACCTTGATTCTATTAATCTCGTGAAATTAATTAGACTTTTTGTAATGGAATATGTACTTTATTGGGAAATTTACTCTAAAATTGCTATATCGAAGACCATATACAGAAAGTCATGACCATCCGAGACATTCCTATTTATGTGTAAAATAAAAGTTTATAGTTTTGTTTGCTGATGCTTAACGGCACATCAACACATAAAAGACGAGACAATGGGAATAAAGTGCCTTATCCAAAGATACACCACAGCAGTCGACCTGGGATGATCTTGGCAGGATTCGAACCCGTGAGCTTTGGTTTGCAAGTCCGGCTCGTTAACCTATGAGATATTGCTTCTCCCAAACAGCAAAAGTAGCATCAACAGATTCACAACTTGCAAATTCGTTTAAAGAAGGCTGACTGAATTCTACAAGAGTCACTGGATTAATGCATATCTTGCGCATTTCAGCGTTTCACGTGAAACATGCACTAACATTTCCAAATATGTTTTTTCAGACACTTTCTAAACAATTCCAGAACATCCATTTAATCATTCTCGGTTATTTGATACCAGTTACTGCCTGATAACACCATGGTTTGCTCTTCAGCCATAATTTTATGCAAAAACACCTCACAATTCATTCTAAAGTTAATGATGTCTACAGCCAAGTACGGGTATGCTATATATCACTTTTACAATCACCTCTCTAAAACTTTTTTTTTTCGATTTTCTTACCGCTCTCCACAAAATAGAACCTCGCGATTTTCTTGTGCCATTGTGTGATTCTGGATGCAAGATTTAACGTTGTTGTAGAAGCGACAAACTGGCAAGTTATATGTTAAGGACATCGCCCTTTTCAAAGTAGTGAGTCAGGAAAACTGAGGTGCAGTGAAGTGCAAAACTTTCAGCACTGAACGAAAGCATATATATATATATATATATATATATATATATATATATATATATATATATATATATATATATATATATATATATATATATATATACAAATATATATATATATATATATATATATATATATATATATATATATATATATATATATACGAGACAAATGCTTGAATTTTTTCATCAAGTTTTCATACCCAACCTGCTTTGCAAATTTTTACGCAAAAGAATGTCTCACACGGATTTTATTCATGACGTGAGGTATCACAGATTGGAAATTTTGAAGCAATCATCTCTGGTAAACGTTCATTACATTATTATATTGATTTTACCGGAAACAGGACTGGTCAGTGCTTTGATAATCTGTTAAAGAAATGCTATGTATAGCAAAGTAGCTCAGGTGATTTTATGACGGATTGTACACTAACTACAATTCCAACATTCCAGCCTGAAATTTAATCAAAATACCGGTTTAACATTCAGCTTTTAGTTTGCATTCTACATCCACAAACATTTAATTCATTTTGGGAAGCTATTTTCGCTATAGATATGTATACTGCATTTTATCACTACATCAGTGCTCTGCCAGTTGCATAACACTTTCTTATCTACTAACTGAATGAGTGTCCCACTGACTCGTTTCATGTAACTGAATGAGTGTCCCACTGACTCGTTTCATATAACTGAATGAGTGTCCCACTGACTCGTTTCATATAACTGAATGAGTGTCCCACTGACTTGTTTTTCCGAGTACAGCTCTTTCATTTTAATGACATGAACCCATGGCATAACATTCTGCTAAACCTTCTTCTAAAAAGTTCAGTAGTATTGTTATGCAGTTGTATTGCTTTGTCTATATGTCAAATTACTGAACGCAGCATCTCGAGGAATGACATAACGTACAAACATTTTGGTCACGTATAGTTACGTTTGTCAGGTAATCATGTCAAGAACGCCTTAAAGAACAACAGAGACAGGTGATGATAATGAATTAGTCAATTGAAAACAAAACAAACAAAAAATGCTGTAATATCTGATAATTGGGGGGGGGGGTCCAGCAAAATTGTACATAGAATAAATTGTAATAATCATCAACAATGATCAGCAGATCGGAAACTGCTTGCGTGCGCCAATGATTTGCAAATGCGGGTTCCTTATATAAAAGACAGCATTGAGTTTTGTGCATCAAATTAACAAAAGATTCTATAAATAGTTTTGGTTAGCCTTTTACTATTGTGACCAATTCATTTACGTTAGAAGCCCTCTACGCGCTCGACAGGAGCCACGATAACTCAGTGGTTAGCGTGCCGGATTCACAACCGAAAAGGGTGCGGGTTCTAATCCTATCGTCAAACCAGCCGAGATCAGTTACCGCGGCGTGTTCCTGTGCAAGACACTCTACTCCAATTGCCTCGGCCCTAACAAAACTTGTGTCGCTGTGACACAAAACACCAAACCAAACCAAATTACTTAAGAAATTAATCTTATATTGCATATAGATGCTTTAATATCATATACTCATTCTAAAAATAAAAGCATTGGATTAAATGACCTACCCATTTTAATTTAAGTTGTTTTTATTGAAGACGGCATATTCTGAACTAGTACTGCACATACTCTATACTGAAAAGCATATTATACAATAATTACTGCAATGATGTAGGCATCTGCGCATACACGCACGAAAACTTAAAATTTCCTGACTATTTGAAGCCTTTAAATGTGTTCTTATCTCTACAAAGATCAATAAAATATCATCAATCTTCAGGGAAAAGGCAGGGTGGAAAATATTTGGAAGGTGAGTATTCTTAAAATTAATATTTTGGAACATTAGTGGTAGATTAACAAATATTGTTTTGACATTCCAGCTGGTCATTAGCAAATTGAGTTGACTTCAATGTGACTGCGGCTGTTCCTTGATTTGTTGAATAATTATGATTCGTTATTTTTTCTTAGTGATGTTATAAAATGCAAATACAAATGGATTACGCATCAGTATTATTGGGTGCGGTATTGATTTGGAAAATAAAATTTATAGAAGGACAGTTAATTCCTAAACTACATTAACCTATGCAAAACGTTCTCATATGTTTTTAGCAAAAAGCTATTTAATTGAATTCATTGTTCTGAAAATAGATTACAGTCAGTCAGTTATACTTAACATTTCATAAAACAGCTAGAATCGATAATTGGAGCTGCACAACGCATAGATCAAAGCGTATCCAATTAAATAAAAGTAGGAAATCATCCAACATCGTCGTATATGTTATTGAAGTCACATAAAACATATGACAAAAGCTACTGTTTATAGCACGTTCTACAGTGGCGGCCTAACTTTGAAATCACGGTTTCTAGCATGAAAATTTGTCATCGATTCCTGTAGCAATTTCACAACTGAGTAATAATTACAATGGAACATTTCAACTCTTCACCAAAAAGAAAATGAGAGTGAGAATTTAGAATCATTTGTAGTAACCTGCTTTTGGAGTAATTTGTCAATTCGATGGTATATCGGGGATCTCACACCACTACAATAAAAAAACCCATAAATAATAATTACGAAGAAATACTATTAACAATACCGTCAGTGTTGCTTCCAATCGAAAAAGGCAATAGTCTGTGATTTCATTAAATCAGAGAGAAAACAACTACTGCGGTAGTTTTTGCTACGTCAATGAATTATCACTTCCTGATAAAATCGGCAATGCTTATATTAGCCCATATAAATAGATTCTGTTAGCGTGAAGAGTAAATATGGATGTCTCTAGCTTGCTAAAATAGCGTATATAATTAAATATCTTCCATATGTGAAAATCGGTAAGTCAACAAAGTACTAAAATTAGACCTATTCATAAGCAATTAAGCTCGTTTCTATACGTGTACATCAAAATCTAGTTTGGTGTTATTTTTTATAATTATTATGATATGTATTTTTTTTCGACGATAAAGTGATTGTAATGTAAAATATAATGACCTCTGCTTTTATTGTAGCTAAATATTGCTTCCATTATGGGGTTTTGATTTATTCTGTCACAGATTATGTGATAGCATATCAGAATCTCCTGTCTATTATTCTTCTATTCTTTGAGGGAAAATATGACGGATATAACAGTGTGTAAAATAGGCATCTAGGTGGTGTTATATATATATATATATATATATATATATATATATATATATATATATATATATATATATATATATATATATATATATATATATAATATTATCATACAAGTTGGAGAATTTTAATTCGTACACTACGGAGTTTAGATCCCGGATCCGCGGGTTACGGCACCCATCGCCTTGCCTGTAAGCACCAACCCCCATACCATCTCGACCATTGCACATTGCACACATCACCAAACAATGATGCTACAAAGTCGGTGGTATATAAATTCGTGCGTAGCAGACATACCCGCATGTCGACACAGTGATTAATTCTCATCTAAGTACAAAGTTCATCAGAATTCTACTACAGAAATCAGGGTATATAGAAGTTATTATAGAGAATTACAAATATACACCAAACAGAGCGGAAAGTGCTAGCCCTGGATTCTACAGGAGAATGCTTGATAACATTAACAAAATTTTAAATACGAATAAATAACATTATCATACAGGTTAGAGAATGATGGTACAAAGTCTATACCGCCGACTTTGTAGCATCATGGTCGAGATGGTATAGGGATTGGTGCTTACGGGCAAGGCAATGAGTGCATTTACCCGCGGATCCGGGTTCAAAACTCCGTAGAGTACGAATTAAAATTCTCTAACCTGTATGATAATGACTGCACTTTGAATTCGGCTTTAAATAATAACTCAAAATTTGAATGACATACGCCAAATAACAAAGGAAATAGAAGTATATTGATAATCGTACTTATTACTAGTGTATAACTTTCATACTACTATTTTCATAAATGAATCATAACAATTCATCAAACGAATGGAGCGCATATTGTGAATGTTACCATATTTGAGCTAAACAATGATCTTAATGGGGGTAATCGATGACTATAATAATAATAATAATAATAATAATAATAATAATAATAATAATAACGTCTTTATTTTAAGAAGGTGACACAATTAATTATAAAGAAATAATCGTCCTTGAGGCCCTTCTATGACGGATGCGTAAGTAGTGGGCAACGCAATATGGAAACGGTTTTGAATACAGAGACAATTACTTGAATTTGTCGAAACCAATACATAATTGTGGTGCATTACCCGATAAGCTATATTAATGACAGTTTTCCGTTTCAAAATTCTTGAAAATTCAATGTTGTAAATCAAAACTTTTCATTAATTGTAAAATTTCTGAGCATTTTTTATCACAGCTATAACCAACTCATCTTGCTTTTACCCTGCACTTTGTTGGCACTGTGACGACATTTGTTTGCAGGCACTCTTATTCCTGTAGAGTGTTCTGATTGATCACGTTACAATTTAACTTCTAAAGATTTATCAAATTTGACAACCAAACTCTGTTCATGAACTCGAATTAGCAACATACACATTACTGTTCCTGTTTAAATGTCAATTTAAAGTTATTAGAGTTGTGCTTGGTAAATAAAAAGAGGAGACCATCAATTACAATTAAAACGCAATTCTGTACGAGTACCATGCTTTCTAAATCAATTACAATTAAAACGCAATTCTGGACGAGTACCGTGCTTTCTAAATCAGACAAATATTCAAAATCCTAGTGTCACATTTTTTTCCGATGAAATTCTATGGACAGTTTTATACCACGTATGGATCAGTTTGTGTTCTATAAATGTTTATAACCATACAAATAAGCGTTGGGGGTATTACGATACTTCTCCGTCTATCCGTACGTGTCTGTCCGTCTGTCCAAAACTCTGTCTCCTCCTAAATCCTTGGTATATAATTTATCTATATCGTAAAAGCAGCGAAAAGGGTATGATTTTGGCCGCGTCCTCAGAGAGCCCTGGGCGATGGTCAATGACGAAATACACAAAAATTAAAATGTTAGTGACATTTTGTAGTATTTCTTGACAAGATTTGTATATGTAGTCATAGCAGAAGACACATACTATATTTAACTGATTTGGGGTGATAACCCCTGCGTGACAGTCTGGAGGTGTAGGGTGCGGGAAGGAATATATAATAAAAAAAAGCGTTGGGATCTTCCATAGTGAGCGCTGTAATTAGCTCAATTATTGAGAATGTTTTTCAAAAAATACTCTTAAATGGAAACAAAAATAAGTTTTTTTAGTGGGAAAAAATAATAAAGATATAATTTAGCTGTGTCTCTAACAAATATTGAAAAGCACGATTGTAATGACTTGCTGGATTGAATGATTCCTTTATATACTTTGTATTGTTTGGTTTCCTTAGGCAAAAAATACTATACAAAACGACCGCAAAAATGTACTCTTGTTCTCGAAGTTGACGTTTCTGCACTCTGATAACGAACAGTGCAAAACTAGATTTGAACTAGCATTACAGTTTTGTAAATTCAACACTTTCTTTTTTTTTTAATTATTTTCTTTTGCTTGTCTCTGTTTTATAATTGCCTTCGACAAAGACTCAATGAGAGTCGAAAGCGCATAGGCTACTTAAACGCTTGTTTTGCACTGTTCGTTGTCATTTTTTGCATATATGTTAATCAATGCCAGATACACGCGATCCCTAGCTGGATCCAGTGCAGTTGAAAGGTATGTTATTCGCCATATATATATATATATATATATATATATATATATATATATATATATATATATATATATATATATATATATATATATATATTGTTACGACCCAAAGGCCTAAACATGTGTAACAGAAAGAAAGTGAAACCAATAAAATCAAGTAAAATCAACAAGCAATTTATTTCCAGACAATTCAAGTGAAAATTCAAAAGACACTTACAATTTGTGAGTTAAATTCCAAATAATCCTAAATGTCCCAATCACAAGTTCAAAATAACAGAATGTTCCGAATGAATTCCAATAGTCTTTAATGTTCTGATGTACTATAAAGATGTAATCCAGAATGTATTTGAATGAATTCACATACATCCAAAAATCATATATTAATCCAAAAGTCTATGAGCACTTTAGTATTTTCAATGAATATTATAAATAAATCATTCCTCTCTCTCTCTCTCTCTCTGAATTTGCTCTCATTTTCACAACACAACCATAAACATCTGATAATTAACCAAATTATTTCAAGACTGATAGTAAGCATAGGAATTAAATACTGCTTACCAAACTTCCTATATTTAAACACAGGTCATCTGACAGAATTTTCCTGAAAATCATATGGTTTACCTGACAAATATCAGTAATTCTGGTGGAGAAACCAGTATAATTGTAAACAAAAGCAACCTTGACCTCGAATTCTAAGTAAACAACTTGTTTACATCCTATAAATAGGGACAAATTTAAACATATAGGACAAAAGTTAAATATGTAAACATTGTACATAACAATATATATATATATAGTGTGTGTGTGTGTGTGTGTGTGTGTGTGTGTGTGTGTGTGTGTGTGTGTGCAAGCTCCTCTCCAATAATTGTATCGACTGGAGTCCTTGCAGTACAGTTCATCAACGCATTTATGTCTGGTCAATATCTTTGCTTAATAAACGAAACGAAATTCAGTATGGTGAACGAAGTTTCAAAATAATCTAGACATTCCATAAAGCTGATAATTGTCTCTAGACGACTGAGTTAAATATATATTTTATATGAGATCTCGGGACACATTATTGATTAAGAATAGAGAGGTGAAATAAAATGCTAAATGCTAGATACAGAATTGTTCCCAAGGAGACTTTAGTAAGCATATATTCAATCCAGTCTGTGACCGTTGTATTCTTTTCTTAAGAACAATCAATACACACTGCTGGATTCTCAACTGTATATCTTTTTTTATATTGTAAATCTAAGGATAGTAAATGTGAAACTAATTGAAAATGCTAGGACTTTATGTAAGGAACCTGAGAATAAAAGCTACTGGTTTATTATATGCCACGAAAGGAAAACAGGCACCCGAAAAAATGCGTGGTCTATAAAAAAATTAGAAATCTGAAGACTGAACAATACACTATTACAGTGTTTTATCTGTGCGATATAGCAGAGATTTATGCCTGAAAATGCAGGTTAATCACAAGTATCGTATAAGGAGAATATTATAACATTGTTGCAGTTTGTTTTTCACAATATAATGATATCAAAATATGATTGAGAACACATTTATTTTTCCTATGGCAATTATACATTTTTATAAGTTGATTAGACTTGGGTATGAATTCAAATAAAATGTTCATACCAAATACTGCGATAGTTCGTTCATTTGATAACTTGTCTGAATTGCAAAGTAGAATGTTTCCTTTCATCTTCAGTTTACTAGTGCGAGTGCAAGGGGATGGGGTGGGTGATCAGGGTGAAGTTGTTAAGCATTTAAATTGATGAAATTGTATCATTTAAACCAATATTATAGAATCACTCATTTCGGGTAGGGCTGTCACGTTTACAAAAAATTATAAACGTCTATATGCGTCCCTATTCTATTTAAACGTGATCTGACACTGTCGTAGTAGATCATAATGAAGGTGGCTTTTTATAACAAGAAGTAATAATCAGTCTCGTTGTCATTGATATTCAAGAAGTAATAATCAGTCTCGTTGTCATTGCTATTCAAGAAGTAATAATCAGTCTCGTTGTCATTGATATTCAAGAAGTAATAATCAATCTAGTTGTCATTGATATTCAAGAATAATTATATATCTTTCTAATTTATACAACTATCTTGTTAATAAAAAAACCCAAAAGTTTTTAAGTTTATTACATTTTAACTGTAAATTCGAGAGATGTCGGTGATTTATGACTTCAGTTGAATATACATTACTGCGTGTAGTTTTCACGTGGTACCCAGGTAACTGCCGCATAAGCCATAAGCATGTACAAAATAAGTTTGTTGACTTGTAACACCAGGTTACAGTGCGTCAGTACAATAACAATACTTAATTTCTCTTTTATCCTGAACTAATTGCTACTCTAGATTTAAAATGTACTAATCCGAGTATTCTGTTGATATACATACCACATGCCACAAGTATGTTTACCGTGAGGTGTACTATTAGGCGATCACTCGTTACCAGCAGGAGGTGGTCTCAAAAAATGAAAAAAGGGCAAAAGAATCTTAGATAATGTAGCATCACTCGTAAAAAAGCTGACATTACCTATATCAAGATTTTTGTAAACCACGGAAGGGATTTAGCTCAGTGCAGAAATGTTCGAAACCTACGTCCCTCACCTGTGCTGAGAGGTCTCAGGTGCGCACAAATTGCTTGTTTTTCAGTGCACTTTTGCGGTTTTGCTTTCTACATTGAAGAAAGTATTGGAGTTCTGAAAGCTGTATTTTGTTGTTGAGTGAGCATCTTTTCTGTCACCACTTTCTGTGAAGGGATTTATATTTGTACTTTTTAGATGGTTCAACATTGTGCCGGTGCAATCGCATCAGTAAGCCAACTCCGTTGCATTTCACCTTCTTTTTCCCACTGTTTTCTACCTCTGTGAAATAAAATGTTAGATTGCTTGTTTTTGTCAGCCATTTTAATTTTACCTGTATTCCAAACTTTTTTTTCATTTCAATGCTTTATTCGTTTTAAACAGAATTCTGATTTTGTACACACTTACCCGACGAACATGAAACGATATCATTTACAAGTGCACACTTGACAGCCCTCATTTCGTGGCTTCCTGTGCAAATGCACGGTGTGACACGGGTCAACATTTCCTCATGTTGGACGAAATCAATCGAGCACTTATTGAATACTGTTCAGCACAATACGAACCAAATAAGTTTTTTATTTTTACCCGAGATTACAGTGTGTTGTCATGAGGCAACAGTACACGTCTTACCATGTATTTATCCACGATTCTCTCTTTAAAACAATTAGAACAATATTTCTTGTAAGAATAGGTGTATGCATTTTATTTGGGGGGAAAGCAGTTTAAACATATACAGGATATTTTCTTTTTCTCGACCCAATTCGAAAAATAGGCACATAATTATTAATTGACTAACCGATTATTCGATCTATTAACTGTTGCATGTTCATATTTATTCGTTCCTTTAAGTTGGGCATATACTTCTCAACAATTTAAATTCAAAGTAAGAGGACATATTTACACTGGTTAATGGCAACGCACCGGCAACAATATTTCTAAGCACTGACAACGATATAATGGCTGAAACAGGAGTCATGAAGAAGGTTCGTAATCGATTTCTGTTTTATTTATATATTGACGATAGTCATACGAAATGTCTAATAGATTCAAGGTTTGACCCTTACTGTCTATAATAATGAATTCTTGAAGGTTTGCTGATCATTGTTTCACAACAATACAGTTAAATTTGCCGTTTGAACAAAGATTTGTAATTTTCGGAAATTATTTTAGATCTGTGCCTAATTTCAATGCTTTAAGAGTACATAATTTAACACAGTTCTAGCATTTTTCGAAGATACAGAATGTCTACTTATTGTTTTAAGGCTTTCATTTCATTACAACGCATCTCGCAACAGTTTCGTTACAACGCAGATCCAACAATGCTCCCATTATGTGTGAATATGCCCAGTAGAAGTGAACTTATAGGAACTGTCTTCATCAGGATAATATATATTTTTAAGCCCAAAATAAAATTGTGTAAATACAGAAAAAGAATTATAGGTAAAAGATTTGAAAATAAATTTCACGGAGACTGTTCAATTAGATTACTACATGCTAACATTTCATGGTCTCGCTCAGCAGAAAAAGTGCTCGATACAGAGGCATCCTCAGGATGTTGATTCCTATATACTTTTTTTAAGTTGGTCGGTGTATTCTACGATACCCGAGTTATCCTCACATGGTCACTACCACAAATGTATATTTCAGGAGATGACAGAATTCGCGCATTGCAAAAGCAATGTCAGGAACGATTGTTAATTACACATTCCGTTTCAGACAGTTCTGGCAAATTTGTGTTGTTGCTTTCGTGACATCAAAAGTTCGAAATCGACACCGTAATAAAAAAAATAGTGTCTGTGTTTCAAATATCATCTGATGAAAAGAATGTTCACACTTAGTCACGATTCCGCGCCATTAGGGAAACTATATACCAATTATTAAATATGCATGCGGTATTCCAATCTCGTCGGTAAAGACATTAGAATAGTCATACGTGGTCCAGAGAAACATGTTTTATCATCTGTATACTCATTCTAAAGATGGTATATGTAATTAATATATTCGAGAATTTATTTACTATTACATTATTTATTTTAAACCTATATGATTATGGGTGTGTTTAAAGAATTAAATGAAGGATTATTTAAATTCAAGATTTTACAAGTGTCTGCCGGTACATGTTCTAGTAAACATTTTAAGGATATGTAAAGATCAATCGATCAATCCACAATTTTAAAGAAGACATTAAGCTCAGCTCAAAAATTGCATGACCTTGAACCATATGTCAGAATACCTCCAGCCCAACTGTCGTTATATATTGGCCTGAGGTGAATTATTTTTAAATATCTGCCAATATTGCAGACTGCTTTTTTCAATTCCTATTTTAACGACTATATTGCTTTGGTATTTTTTTTTTTTAAATTGGGAAAGAACAATCCTGCAAATTACACAAGATAATTTCTAGCGCTAGCATAGAGTGCTTTCAACCATGGACTTTGAGGCATTTGGGTAAATGAGTATACATATCACTCAGAAGTCTTGCTACGATTAATTTTGACTGTCAAACAAACTTGGTAGCCTATTATGATACTTGCCTATAACGACAAATAAGTTCGCTTGGTTTTCATGCATTGATTTATTCAGTCAATAATACAGTTTAATTGTCACATATGTCAAATTAATACTATGCTTTGCTTATTTATTTATGTACCTTTCTATCCATTCATCGATTGAACAGCTGGCTTTCCTATGCCATTAACATTCATAATATCACGTATTACACTTCTATAAAATGGCTTCCTTTTTTCAAAGTTAACGTTTATTTGCACTCTGACAATACTGTTCGTGATAAAATCCATAAATTAATAAATCTCGATTAACGGACCGAAGTAAAATGATGTATGGCATCAGAATGCGACTACCAATACATATTTTATACCAATAATAGTATAATGAATCATATATACATGTTGATCTCTTGGGGTTCAATATATACATTCAATAGATATCATCTGTAACTCTCTAGGGATTCAACACATACACACACATATATATATATATATATATATATATATATATATATATATTCAATAGACATCGTCCCTCGCCCTTTTTGAACTACTATAGTTCGTAATGCATTTATGTTTCTACAACTTGATTGTTTGATGAGAGAATCAAAACACCAAAACATGTCTGCATACAGTGACGAACTTTCAAAATAATACATTCTCGTGACTTGAGAATAGTCTGTGGGTGATGAAATTTAGTGATTCTTTCGTAGCGAAGATTAGGCCGTGATTTTCATCAATGCTAAACAAAAAAATTAGTCCTAAAATTCTTATGCACCTCCGCTGGCTAACCTAAGAAGTCGACACAAACTCATTCACATCTGTGAGCACTGCTTTATTTCTTGACAACTAATGAGCAACCAGAAGACGTAGAAAAGGCGAAGGTTTTTATTAACCATTAATTGCAAGTAGAGCGCTGAGTATATGTTATTCCGATGTATGCAGTCTTAAAGAGAATGAGTATATGTTATTCCGATGTATGCAGTCTTAAAGAGAATGAGTATATGTTATTCCGATGTATGCAGTCTTAAAGAGAATGAATTTTGACAAAGAACGTTCAATGAAAAACGTGCTATCCTTAAAATGATCCCAAAAGGTTATGAACTTTCTGTTAAGTACCGTCTATGCTTGCTAATAAGTTGGGTCCAACTGCAAACTGCAGAGACCCAGATCTGCCGGCGCATTATTCAACGGCTGATCAGGGTATATGTTGCATGCAGGTGGACCCGACTTATAAATGAGTATTGACGATACACAATTGTAAATGTATTATAACAAAGATCTGGTATTGAGAAGATTTTTAAAAATGACTCCTTCGCACCGAAAAAGTAGCATACATTTGTCTTGACTTTAGTCGAATGTAAATGTTGATGCATGCGTATTACCTCCGGTGGTACTCTGAAAGAAATGAACCGAACATATGCAGCACGTGTACCGTGGGAACAGTTGGATTTAGCATTTACTTGTGTAGTGAACACGGTCATGGTATTATCTTCGCTATATGATGGTCATGTTTTGTACACCTGTAGTTCAGGATCCAACACAATTAAGTGTGTTCCATGTCATAAAATCTGTTCATATGTTTCTTGATTACTGGTTAACACTAGCATCGTTTGTTTTCGATGATACACGTGATGCTTTGTTTATTTCTTTCCGATTGCCCACAGAGCAATCACATACGCACAAACATTTACATTCGGCCTCAGTCGTGACGATGGCTGGT
The DNA here is from genome assembly GCA_029931535.1 of Margaritifera margaritifera. Classification (NCBI taxonomy): domain Eukaryota; kingdom Metazoa; phylum Mollusca; class Bivalvia; order Unionida; family Margaritiferidae; genus Margaritifera; species Margaritifera margaritifera. The sequence continues at coordinate 664,822 of JAQPZY010001089.1, read as the reverse complement.
TACATGTGTCTTCTTAGCACTTCAGCTTTGATACAATTCACTTTACAAATTGTTTAATTAACACAGAGTTAATAACTTTTTATAATTTTATTGAAAGGTGGGTCGTTTTCTATCAGTTTTCTGTGTCCAAATTATATTTGAAAAAATATTTAAACAGTCCCTTTAAAGTATGGAGATAAACACGATAGCTAGTATTATGTATGTATATGTGTAGTAGTTTTTTTCGGCGCCTCAGCTCAAAAGTGGCTATGTAGTGCCAACTAAAGGTAAAGTTTTAAAAAATATATAAATGAATTGCCCAACAATTTAGGAAGATAAACCCTTCCAAATAAATGTATACATCAAGTACAACAAGATACAGTATACAACGTTAAGATGTTAAAATACCATAAAATGTATATAAAAAAGAGATAAAGGTAACAAATGTAAATTCTTTAAAACATGATTCAAATTTGTTGTATAAACAGCATTTCATTTTAAAATTTTCTTGAGTAGTAAGTCCTCATACAGTTTCTCCAAACATATTGCATTGACAATGGAAGAGCGCTATCAAAATCATGGTACTTCACAGCATTCGTGCAGTTATGATATATAGGGTTACTGAGTCGTGAAAATCCTGGCTGATGACCAGACTTTTATATGGATCATAGAGGGCAAGTCAGACCTTCGTTGCCATGGTTCCTTCGATTAATCAACCATTTCAAGGGCTGAATTTTTGCTGATATTTATTTTTCCTTTTTTTAAGTTTAGTTCCATAATATATCTTAAGCAACTAGAATAAATAAATATTAAAATACATTTTCACTTAAAAGCTATTTACGCCAAGGTACAAATTATTAGTAATAATTGAAACGAAATACTGCAGTAATACATTTTAAGGAAATACTGCCATAGTACGTCTAATTTATAGACTGTTACGATGCAGCAATCTGTACTTTTTCCAAGAAGAGATACAAGTTACGTACCTTGTCATGAGATCGAGGCTCATTAGGTGTAAAAACACATTATGTTCAGTTGGGTATTTATTCAAATTTATCAGAAAAAGTATAAAAGCACAACATATATAATGATTTGTTCTTAATTTATTGTAGACACAAACCTCTGCATAACATACCTAAAATCTGACAAACTCCAACGTATGTGTTTAGATCAGATCTCGTCGTTAAAGACTCTTCAAGTATTCACATGTGGTCCAGTAAGGCATGTTTTATCATTTGTTTCCTGAATCTAACAACATATGTCGTCGATAAGGACGCGTATTGTGATATTATGACGTCATCCAACTCTTTACATTATTACGTTCGCTACCCTCACCCGATATATTCATTCAGTTGAAATTATGTCTGAAGTTTAGCAAAGAATAAAACAGAGCATATTTATTTAATGTTTGTAATTGTTAGCTTACAAAAATGTTTGAAGATCTGGAAATTTTTTCTAATGGATTAGATTACGCAGTGCCTCATGCGGGCTTGGGGATGTAGAATAGCCCTAATGCGCCCTCCTACCACTCTGCACCATCGCCTTTTAGTAAGCGCCTCTGCTATCTGGCGAAGCACTATACAATTTTCGATATTATCCCTACGCCAACCAGCGTGAAGGAAACGTATGTACGTTAAGAGGGTAACAAAATAATTCCAAACACTTGGCCCCTTGACTTTTGTTTGTTGTGATGATTGCTAAGGTCAGTCTAATATATATCTTGATTGTAATTTAAACTAAGTAAAATTCTTCGTAAAAATTTGTTAACCTGTGTTTTTACAAATCATCAGTTTCGGAGATGCGTAGTTTCTACACGTTGTCAATCTCTTCAATTTCGGAGGTAAGAAATCTTGCATCTTGTCCGCAATCCGATAATGCTTAAATGGAAGTGATCGGTGTTGAAAAAAACTTATGAAATTTGCCCTCCTGCAAGTCGTAAGGGGTGATTAATGGAAGAGGGAGCCTTGGGTTGCTCAATGGATTAGCGTGATGGACTCGAGGCTAATAGGGTCCTGGTTCAAATACTACCAGCAGATTAGCCCTGGTAGATAACAGTGATGTATTCTTGAGCAAGGGACGTTACTCCAATTAACTCAGCACAAACACACACACACACACACACACACACACACACACACACACACACACACACATATATATATATATATATATATATATATATATATATATATATATATATATATATATATATATATATATATATATATATATATATATATATATATATATATATATATATATATATATATATATATATATATTAAGGATCAAGACGTATTCAGGTTTCAGGTTTTTCATTCTTCAAACTTCACGATTAATAACTCTAATTAATGTATTGTTCCTGATAGGTATTGTTTAAGTAATATTATTTTTGAGGAGAAAAGTATTGCATGATCGTTATACATGCATAACTACCATAGGTGGCTCTCTACAGTTTCTTACTTTCCATAGGGTTTAATTTTAAAGAAAAACGATTTCCTAGGTTTTCCTCACTAGTTATCCGTGCTATTTACAAAAAGACCTTGTATATGTTAGGTATTGTTAAAAGAACTTTTAATTCCCTTTTTTTTTGGTGTATGATTGATGGGTGTAATTTGTGTTATAGAGTATACAGCTTGGCCTTAATTCAGATATGATATCAAAAAACTGCTAGCTCGGCTTGGTCATTTTCACTACCTATATTTCAAAGGTAAATTGTAAAAAAAAGAGCCGAAAATTGTTTTACTTTTTATATATTTTGTAATTCATTCATTGCACTTTTAGAAGCTGATATTCCCTAGTCTAGCAAAATTCGTTTTCCTTATTTTAATACCTGCTAAAGTTAGTATCCTTTGGACTAGTTCAGGCTAATTTTTCGAGGACATGGGGGCATCCAGTTTTGATCAGATGTGTGCTTAGATCATGCACGATTTCCACAACCACAACATGTAAAGAAATGTCAGCCACAGTACATGAAAGTAGTATTGAGGTATGCCAACATTCTCTCCACTGTGCATGTTACAAATGCAAACAAATTCACCTTACATCTATCACTCTGTCAGATGTACGTAATATCACCTATGTATTATAATTGTATGATCTAATTTTGGTTGTATAGCTAAAACATTTAAAACATTTAAGTCGCACGCATCTAAACAGTCCTTTTGAATAAATCGCATGTATTTCGTCCACAGAACAGTATTCATTAGGAGCAAAGTCCCACACAAGCCCAGCCTCACCCCCCCCCCCGATGAAAAGTGAGCTATTTTAAAAATGCACATTGTATTTTCTCAATATAGTAATCAATGTTATGCTAAAAGACAGGAACATGAAATTTGCCACAATTATTCCTGAGATGTCACTAGTACATTTTACAGTTTGAACAGGGATGCAACTGATCAGGTTCACAGAGGTCAAATGTCAAAGGGTAAAAAGTTTACTAATTCTTCAAGCACGAGTATATGGAAGAAAGCGAATCTGCTTTGTCATAATTTTTCCCCGTAATTTAATTACAAATGAATTAAAGAAACATTTTTGCTATATTTTTCTTTCACCGAATGCAACAGGTTGAACTTTAAGTTGACTTTACTTCTGTGTTCTAAGACTTCTAATTTCACGATAATTAAGGTCATTTCACACACAATACTGTCACAAAGCATATTGTATAAGCAACATCAAAATAGAATAGGCATAATTAGCTTATTTTCATTCATAGGATCAATGTTAATGTACCATTTTGTTGAGACAATCATGCATGATGATATGAAAAAGAGAAAAGGAATTGCACAAATTCTCATATTTGTTTTAAGGTGGCACTCTACAGTTTCGTACTTTGCATGGGGTTTAATTTTTAAAGAAAAATAATTTCCTAGGTTTTCCTCACTGGTTATATTATCTATATAAATAAAGACCTTGTATATCTTAGGTATTGTTAAAAGAACTTGTAATTCCCTTTATTCTGGTGTATGATTGATGGGTGTAATTTGGGTTATAGAGTATACAGCTTGGCCTTAATTCAGATGTGCACCTATCAAAAAACTGCTAGCTCCGCTTGGACAATTTCACTACTTGGACTTCAAAGGTAAATTGTAAAAAAAAAACGAGGCGATAATTATTTTACTTTTTATATATTTTGTAATTCATTCATTGCACTTTTAGAAGCTGGTATTGCCTAGTCTGGCAAAATTCGTTTTCCTTATTTTAATAACTGCTAAGGTTAGTATACTTTGGACTAGTTCAGGCTAATTTTTCGAGGACATGGGGGCATCCATTTTTGATCAGATGTGTGCTTAGATCATGCACGATTTCAGAACCACAACATATAGAGAAATGTCAGCCACAGTACATGAAAGTAGTATAGAGGGGAGCCAACATTCTCTTCACTGTGCATGTTACAAATACAAACAAATTCTCCTGACACCTATCACTCTGTCAGAAATAAGTAATATATGTGGAGCTCCCCCATATATCAAATACAGTGTAATCGTTGTGACAAGGTTTACAATTTTTCATGGATGTCAGCGATCGAAGCGTTCCTACAAAATTCGATCCAAATTGCGTGGAAATAAATACAAATGGTTTTACAGGTAAAGAAACCCGTTTAATGAAAGAGGGATACCCTTTTGTCTAAATTTTAACATTGTGTTAGTATTAATACCGAGCATCGGTTTTTAGATATTGCAGTCGTTGTCTTGCAGTTGTTACAAGAAGGACCTTGTGCACTTGTTGGTCCTAGCGACTTACAACAGTTTCATATAAAGTAGTCCCGATAACATGGCTATAAATACGCCCTTTCGTCGATTTAAACAAATCTGGTTGCACTCCGTCATGAAAGTTATGAAAAAAAGGTAAAAACTACTTGAAAACAAATAGAAAAAACTGATACTCCATATTCAAGTAAACTGATACTGAAAGTGGTCCAATTTGTGTCGATGTGTCTCATTGTGCTTTTCATATACAAACATATTGCAAGCTATGAATCCACAATAAACCCATAGGGTTACGAAATACTTTTGATTGAGATAATTGTGTTTTTATACTCTAGAGCCGCTGATTTACATTTCAGAATATATTTACAGCTGTATGTACGAAACTAGAAGAATTACTTCATGGTCTTTTAGAGTAACCACGTTCTGAAGCATTTATACGAATTAAAATCAGTAATAAAACGAGTGTATTGATATTTTTTCTTTTGACCATATTTAATAATTTTGCAACATGGTACAAAAATTAGTAAATATATCAATACCATTGCTTCGTTGTAATAAAGTGCATGTCAGTTTTTATAAAGCAAAGAGTCAAGAAACGTTACTTGAAGTTTCTCACAATGGAAAAGCGCAAAATTTATTCCGGTTTCCTTACATAATTTACTGTTTGGTTTAACTGTCTTAAGACTTTAATAATATACAGATATAAACCTTTTTGCATAACTGTATATATTAAAAGACACATTTGTTCGTTGATTTTTTGTTATTGTTGGCATTGTCGATGCAAGGGTTATTTGTAATGCAACAGTAATAAATAATTAATGTATAATTTGTAATTTTAAGCATCCTAAGCAATGTTGTTGGAAGAAAAGCGTTTTTGAATAATCTTTATGGCCGAAATTATTCTTGTGTAGCTGAAGAGCCAATCGAATGTGTTTGTTCTACTTTCGTGCGAAAAATAATTCTTGGCGAAGCAAAGGAAACGGTCAGTGAAATCCGGTTATTTGTTATTCTTGTGAGAGATAATGGACCCACGCTGTGTGTTGTAAATACTAATTAATATACTCTATGTATACAGCTACATCTTGAACTTTTAATTACCACAGAATATTGTGAAAAAAGAGTTCTTGGGGAAGCAAAGAATAAAGTAATTGAATACTGGTTCTCTGCTATTCTTGTGAGAGATAATGGACCCACGCTGTATGTTGTAAGTACTAATTGATAAACTCTGAGGATACAGCCTGCAGCTTGTACTTTTCATTATCACAGCATGTAGCAAAAGGGTACATTTATTATTCAGTTAATTATTTAATCAAGCACTCTGTTGGTCGCACTTAATTCCATGCAAGATTTAACTCGTATATAAAACAGCGTTATCAGACACATTAATTTGGCCATTAAGCGTTCTCCTCATGTAGGTTTATTTCAGCCTAACATATCCAGGCGAGTGAGCTAATTGTAAAGAAGACATGGTCGACCTTACAGATTTCATACCCTACAGTATATATGGAAGACTTTTGTACTTGGGCCAGAGACCCAGTTCTGCTAGAAAAACATATTTAGTTTACTCAGACCTTATCGTCCATCCTGTTGTACGACACACCAAGACATGAGGGCTATTTCGTGTCAGTAATAGCTTTTGGTCGATGTTTAATAGTGCGGTCGATGCAGGTATGAATTCCACATCAAAGGTTATATTAGAGATTTTAATTAAAACTTTCTTTATTAAAATCAGAATTCGGAAATCTTCCAGACCATAAGTAAATATAATTTCTCTAATGTTATGACTGAACCAACTAGAGTGGCAGACAACTCCTCAACTTTGTTGCACTCAGAACTTGTTACCAAAAGTATCTAAATCATAGAAACGGATACAATGCCGTCGACCGTAGTATTAGTGATCATAGAATAACCTTTTGTTCTATCGATTTAGTAGTGAAACTTAATCGACTTTGGATCAAAACGTTTGGAATTATAAGAATACAGACTTTAATAAACTTAATAGTTTTAACTTGGATGAATTATTTGCTCACTGCTCGGATGCTTATGACTGTGTTGATAGTTTCGACACTACATTCTTAACTTTCGTCCAATATTGCATTCCAAATTAAAAGGATCGTGATAAGACCATACGTTAAAATCTGGTACGATTCGGCTATCAGGACGATCAGTAGATAACGGAATAGAATGCGTAAAAATGGTATTCGTAACAGATTAAAATAACTATACAAAAATTTAGAAATAAAGTTAATAACATGAAAAAAGAGGTAAATAACGAATAAATTTTACCTTAGATGCAAACCGACATATTACTGGTAGAAACAATACCAGAAATGTTTGGAGAATCACTATATATTTAATGACAGAATCGAAACCTAAAAACCAAATACCATTTCTGCAATCCTCAGATCCTCGTCAATCCGATTTATTTGCATATGAATACATCGAAAAAATGAAATTTTAAACCCCTATTTTGTGTCAATACCGACGATCGATGATCTAAACCAGACCTTTCCAGAATCAACCTTAGGACTTTTAAGAAACTATCAAGTGTAAGGGTTACTGAACAGGACGTCATGGATACTATCAAAACTTTAGATGTCAATAAGGCAAGCGGCCCCGACGCCATTAGTCATAAGATGTTGACCATGTTTCTCAGTTACTGCATAGAATCCTAGGCTACTTAGTCAATAGATCTCTGGAGGATAAAACTTTTCATTGTTCATGGAAATTAGCTAATTTTCTAGCAATCTTTAAAACTTCAAACCTATCTCATTCACAAGCTGCACTGGAAACCCGTTTGAAAGGATTGTGAATAAACATGTTTATAACTTCTTCATGCAAATAATCTTTTTGAAAGTATCAATCTGGCTTCTTACTGTCCAACACTACAGTGTTTCAGTTGATTGAGATTTACCATACTCTATGTCTAGCAAGAGAAATAAATGAAAATATCTGCATGGTGTTCTGTGACCTATTGAAGGCATTCGACAGAGTGCAACATCGAGGACTTGTCTTCAAACTTAGGGAACATGGAGTAAATAATGATCTACTTCTCTTTTTTGAAAGCTATCTTTTCGATCGCGAGCAATGCGTTATTATTAAAGTTTATTATCTAGTGTTAGAAACATAAATGCAGGATTACCCCAATGTTCAGTATTAGGCCCTTTATTATTCTTGGTTTATGTAAATGATATTGCTGAATCAATGAATTCCCTTACTCGTCTTTTTTGTCGATGGCTCATCATGTTATTATTCATCTAGTAACAATGCTGACATTTTACAAGTGATTAAATAATGATTTGGAAAAATTTAATGATTTGGAAAAACAATGGCTTATGACATTGAATGCTACAAAAACGGAAGTAATATTGTTCTCGAAAAGGTTAAATATGCAAGTACCTGAATTATTTTTAAATGGCAAAAGCCTACACTTTGTTAATTTACATAGACACCTGGGTTTGACGACTAAAAACATTTTAATTGAAAATAACATATTGAAAATATAGGCAAAATAGGAAATAAAAAATTTGCATTTTTGAGAGTTCTAAAGTTTAAGCTTTCCAAAACAACTCTTTCAAAATTGTACCGGACTTATATTAGTCTCTTCTTGGAATATGCCAGTGTAGTCTGGGACTGTTGTAGTGAGGATAATTCAAATAAAATAGAAATAGTAATTTATCACTGGTTTACCTTGCTATGCAAGTAAAGAATGTTTATATTTAGAAACGGGTTTTATTCTCTTGAGTGAAAGGAGATCTAGTCATTAACTAGCAACTTTCTATAGGAATTTCAACGGTGATGCCCCACAATTCCGACAAGAATTGATTCCCCCATATGCAAGCGAGATAGGCCGATATCCACTGCAAAATAGGTCTGACACTGTTACAGTCTTATGCAGGTCTGATCCTTATAGGAAATCATTTATACCAGCCAGTGTCAATATGTCTTTTAGATTATATATGTCAGATTACTTCGCTAGGGGAGTCAAATTAAGTTTTGAATTTATTATTATGAGGAAATCCCGAACTAAGAAAAGAGCAATATCAAATTATAAGTTTGGAAGTACAAAAATGCATTAAAACTACGCAACGCTTAGATCCCAACAATGCTTGAATCGTTTCCTGTATCTATGACACAGGATCTACATTATTCTCTCTTCTACGTTCTTTTTTTCTTTCCTCGCATTTTCTACTGTGAATATCGACATTATAATATATATTGATGAAATTAATTTTGTACATGTGCAAGCCATCTTAAACATTTTATATTAGAAAGTATTCTTTGTATGGGAGAAGTGATAATATGAGGTTAGAACTTTCAAGCCGATCGCGAATGAATTGTTTGCAATAAAAAATATGTTTAAACCATTTAGTGGCGAGGCAATTTGAGTAATGTGTCTTAAATCAAATTATTGAAATTTTAGTGGAAGTGACCTTTCTGGAACCGGCCGAATCACACCTGTTCGCTTTGTCACCTTATAATGCTGCTTTCTGTTGAATACAAGTAACATTCTTCATCGGTCAGAAGATCTCCAGGAAAAATCAGAGAGAAATGTTATAAATATTCTTGTCGACTAAAATAAAATGCAATAACAGCTGAGTGGCTTGGTTAGTATATGGATACATTGAAGGGATATCAGAATGTGGCACCTACCCAATGATTTTTTTCTGTATATTTAGCAACATTTAAAGATAACTATGAAGCTTGGCTGCATTTGTGATTTGCTCAAGAGTATTGATTGTCGTGTGATACTATCAGTGACAAATATATGGTCCACACACAATGACTCACTTTTCATACTCATCAAAATCTGAAGCTTTCTGATGATTGTTGAGTTATTTATGACACATTTCTACCAACAAATCATCTATTTATTTGTAAAGACCAATTTGGGGGAATTGTTGGTATAATTTGTAAGTATTTACCTTAAAAAAAATTATAAAATATATGTCAAAGTGTTTGGCAAATATCTTCAACCAGGTTGTTGGTTTTGAATACAGATGCTCCTGAACGGTCTAAATGGTACTTCGAATCCCACCCTCCCTCACAAAAAATGAATTTGGGAAAAGTAAATCGCTTGTGCGCACCTAAGGTGAAATATGAGCAATGTAAATACCTAGGAGCCATGTCAAGAAAATAAAATTACATATATTGCTATAACACTGACATACACACTTTAGAATAAAAAAAAGTCATAAACTCATTTGCATGTTAATTTATAACTATCAAAATATATTTAAGCTATTGTGATGGTGACTTTTAGAATTGTATGCATTTTGAGCACCACCTCCCCACTTCCCCCATCCCCAAGAAGTAGTATATTCCTAACAGTTGACTGAACAATGACCTTTAAGGTATGTCTTATCTTAACTCTATGTGTCATTATGAAGAAAGGGACAAATACAACTCTTTTCAACAGTTAAATGTCTGAGTCAATAATTTTGGTAAGATAGGAAGAGCAATATTTCCATTATTGTTCCTGAACATAAAAAATGATCACCATGAGACAATCGGATTAGAAGAACGGAACCACCGGCATGTATTCTATTCGGACTGTACGGAACCACCGGCGTGTGTTCTATTCGGTCTGTACGGAACCACCGGCGTGTGTTCTTTTCGGACTGTACGGAACCACCGGCATGTGTTCTATTCGGGCTGTACGGAACCACCGGCGTGTGTTCTATTCGGACTGTACGGAACCACCGGCATGTGTTGTATTCGGACTGTAGCTGTATCTCAAAGGCGAAGAAACTGCATTAGAAAAAGCCACATAAAATGTCCTTTCAATCTACGTCATTTTCAACATGGCGCTTAACCTTTGAATGTAAAGCTCTCGATATATGAACGGTATGTTTTACAGCTACTCAAAATTTGGCAGGAAAAGAGGCAAAAAGCAGGTGAGTAAACTGGTTGTTTCCTTTTTCTATACAAATTATATACTTTTTATACATTCCAAGTAGTCATTATATGTATTGATTGTTTTAAATAGCTTTGTTCCATAACCAGTCTTAGACTGGATGCAATGGTTTAACACTTGGAAGAGTACATGAAGAATAAATTAAACTCGGATATTCTTGTCCGTTCGTGTTTGCTGTTTTTGATTACCTGATCTATCATTTTCACGTAATAAGGTAGGAAATCACAAATGCGGCTTTAGATAACATACTGTAATATTTTAGGCACCAGATCGCTACTGAATGCAGTAGAATTGATGATGTTTCTGCTCCTACTATAATATTTTTCCTCCCTGCTCTTGTGCAGCTACTGGGGATTACATCTCTGGTTATAGAAAAAGACATTTCCATCAATAACAAATAGAATATAAATCACAGTAATAATTATATTTACATTTAATTGAATGATAAGTTTCATGATTCATTATGATATTACAGTAGATAAATATGTTTAACACAGGGATTATTTGCATGAAGAAATAAACAAGTATAAAACAAAAATCAGCCCTTAGTTGATTTGTAGTCTATTGTATCCATCAGACATAAACACGATGTGTTACAAACATTCTTTAATACTGAGTATTGTGTTTTCAAGTGGAGTTTCATTGAGGATTACTTGATAAGTAAAGATGCAAAATGGTAGCAATATTTTATTGCTGCAACGCATCGTGTGGAACAATAAACATAAGGACTTGGTTCTTTTTAACATTTCACGACCATTTTTTGCATTTTTTTAAGGCACACATAGTTTCGTTAACTAAAAAAAATATATTTCTTTCTATCTCTGCGTTTTTCTTGTTCTTTTATTTAAGTGTATTGAAAAAAAATTGAAGAATATGGTGTATTATGAAATAACGAAGAAGCGCGCATTTGTTTAGATTGAAATGGTGACGTTGATGGAATCTGATGTTTGTTCTGACTTTCTTCTGTATATTGAGGATTCAGCTCATCAGAGCAGAATATGAATCTTTTTCACGTCTAGAGCTTGTGTTATACATAGTAATGTATTTTGCTCGTCAATTGCATATTTTTTACGTATAGAGCTTGTGTTTTACACAGTAATGTATTTTGCTCGTCAATTGCATATTTTTTACGTCTAGAGCTTGTGTTATACATAGTAATATATTTTGCTCGTCAATTGCATATTTTTTACGTCTAGAGCTTGTGTTATACATAGTAATGTATTTTGCTCGTCAATTGCATATTTTTTACGTCTAGAGCTTGTGTTTTACACAGTAATGTATTTTGCTCGTCAATTGCATATTTTTTACGTCTAGAGCTTGTGTTATACATAGTTATGTATTTTGCTCGTCAATTGCATATTTTTTACGTCTAGAGCTTGTGTTATACATAGTAATGTATTTTGCTCGTCAATTGCATATTTTTTACGTCTAGAGCTTGTGTTATACATAGTTATGTATTTTGCTCGTCAATTGCATATTTTTTACGTCTAGAGCTTGTGTTATACATAGTTATGTATTTTGCTCGTCAATTGCATATTTTTTACGTCTAGAGCTTGTGTTATACATAGTTATGTATTTTGCTCGTCAATTGCATATTTTTTACGTCTAGAGCTTGTGTTATACATAGTAATGTATTTTGCTCGTCAATTGCATATTTTTTACGTCTAGAGCTTGTGTTATACATAGTAATGTATTTTGCTCGTCAATTGCATATTTTTTACGTCTAGAGCTTGTGTTATACATAGTAATATATTTTGCTCGTCAATTGCATATTTTTTACGTCTAAAGCTTGTGTTATACATAGTAATGTATTTTGCTCGTCAATTGCATATTTTTTACGTCTAGAGCTTGTGTTATACATAGTTATGTATTTTGCTCGTCAATTGCATATTTTTTACGTCTAGAGCTTGTGTTATACATAGTAATGTATTTTGCTCGTCAATTGCATATTTTTTACGTCTAGAGCTTGTGTTATACATAGTAATATATTTTGCTCGTCAATTGCATATTTTTTACGTCTAGAGCTTGTGTTATACATAGTAATGTATTTTGCTCGTCAATTGCATATTTTTTACGTCTAGAGCTTGTGTTATACATAGTAATGTATTTTGCTCGTCAATTGCATATTTTTTACGTCTAGAGCTTGTGTTTTACACAGTAATGTATTTTGCTCGTCAATTGCATATTTTTTACGTCTAGAGCTTGTGTTATGCATAGTAATGTATTTTGCTCGTCAATTGCATATTTTTTACGTCTAGAGCTTGTGTTATACATAGTAATGTATTTTGCTCGTCAATTGCATATTTTTTTACGTCTAGAGCTTGTGTTTTACACAGTAATGTATTTTGCTCGTCAATTGCATATTTTTTACGTCTAGAGCTTGTGTTATACATAGTAATGTATTTTGCTCGTCAATTGCATATTTTTTACGTCTAGAGCTTGTGTTATACATAGTAATGTATTTTGCTCGTCAATTGCATATTGTTTACGTCTAGAGCTTGTGTTATACATAGTAATTTATTTTGCTCGTCAATTGCATATTTTTTACGTCTAGAGCTTGTGTTATACATAGTAATGTATTTTGCTCGTCAATTGCATATTTTTTACGTCTAGAGCTTGTGTTATACATAGTTATGTATTTTGCTCGTCAATTGCATATTTTTTACGTCTAGAGCTTGTGTTATACATAGTAATGTATTTTGCTCGTCAATTGCATATTTTTTACGTCTAGAGCTTGTGTTATACATAGTTATGTATTTTGCTCGTCAATTACATTTTTAATATCGCGGTTGACCTACAGACTATTGCATTGTTTACAGACAATGATGACACATTGCATAATGAACACTCCATGAAGGCATGTTAATGTTTACCATCAAAAGGAGTGTCATTGGAAGCCCCAGTATGTTTTGTTTCTTTTGGGTTTTTTTTTTTTTTTTTTTTTTTTTTTTTTGCATTAAACCGCCATTTATGGTCGCTTGAATATGGCCATTTAATCGTCTAGGTTTACAACAACAAGGATGGTGCTTGTTAATTAAACAAACTGAAATGTTTTTTCTTTGGATTTGTTGTAATCTTAAGCGAGCTGCAAAATACATATACAGTTTTCACTTTAAAAAATATAATACATCCATGACAGTAATGCGCCTTCAAGTTCCGTAATTATTATACATTTTCTTGTCTTCACTAATATTGAGAAAATGGTCAACATATTATTTAATTTGTTAACCTCATGTCTAAAACCTTTCTACTTAATAATTTATCTTTCGCTAGGTTAGTAATAGATTACCTAGTAACTCCTGAACTTTTCTTTCGTGCTCCAGTTTTCATATTTGAACTGGTATGCTTGTGCAATAAACAATTCTTTCGTTCAGTCATTCATACATTCATTTAGGATGGAAAATGTGTAAACTTCTTTGGTGATAACAATCACGAAAACCTATGGTACATCTATTGCTTCCTTCCTAATAAACAGTTAGACCGTAAATTCTCAGGTGATAATGGCTTGCCTCAAGTAAGCCGTTTTGAGTGGATATCAAACAAAATAATACAACAGACATACGAGTGTTATGATTTTCAAGGCTTGTGTCAGGGCAGTCAAATTTGATAGCAAATATTCTATGACTGGTTTGTCCATATTTCTGTATCCTATGCTTTCGGTATTACGATGCCACACAAGCAGAAAGTTACTTGATTTACAAATACTCTATGACTGGTTGTCCATATTTCTATATCCTATGCTTTCAGTATTACGATGCCACACAAGCAGAAAGTTACTTGATTTACAAATACTCTATGACTGGTTGTCCATATTTCTATATGCTATGCTTTCAGTATTACGATGCCACACAAGCAGAAAGTTACTTGATTTATCGGGTCTGCCATATAACCGGTAATTCATTCAACTTCATAAACGGTTTACAATTTCGTAAACGGTATACAACTTCATAAACGGTTTACAATTTCGTAAACGGTATACAACTTCATAAACGGTTTACAATTTCGTAAACGGTATACAACTTCATAAACGGTTTACAATTTCGTAAACGGTATACAATTTCCGGTATACAATTTCGTAAACGGTATACAACTTCATAAACGGTTTACAATTTCGTAAACAGTATACAACTTCATAAACGGTTTACAATTTCGTAAACGGTACACAACTTCATAAACGGTTTAAATTTCGTAAACGGTATACAACTTCATAAACAGTTTACAATTTCGTAAACGCAAATTTTCCGTTATCTCTGTGAAAATGAATATAACTCGAACCTAATTATTGTACATTTCTAAATTCGATAATCATCTTCCTGAGTAGGTTGTCAGTGATATAATGCCAGCTCTGACAGGTGATCTGACACAATTTCATTTCTTCTTTTCGTATGGAAGACTTGCTCATATGCATATTATTCTGTGCTTTTACAAGGTATGTTCTTTGCTAGGGCATGCACTTCAGTCTGTAAGAGGGTTTAAGCATGTGTTTGGTCAAGATATTGACTGAGGATAATAGGCTGCTGTCTCAAAATAAATAGTAATGCATCACTTGAAACATTCTTGAATTCCGAACAGTTCAAAAAGGAATTTATTTTAGGAGAGCTCGCATCCACCCTCTGCACCCGCCCCCACTTCCCCCGAGTTCAGGATACTATACCTGGCTTAATTCGTTAAACTTATTCCAATGCACACTATCGCAATGAGCCAATGTCATATGACGTCACATCGCGTCTTGTGAAATACTAAATATCGTATTGCCTTCTCACGATGCGTTGTTTCTCCTACAGTGTTATATGGTAAGATATAGTGCCTTTCCCTTTCCCTCCGGCACTATCCACACTAGAGAACAGTTCCCTCGCAAATTAAGACTTTTTTCTACCACGTCATTAGGTCTGCATACAAACTTTTGATATATTTTTCTGAACAGTTTTGATTAGTCTTCATTATCCAGGCATCTACTATGAACTCGCATTCAATAATTGATAACTGCCTTGCTAAGATGTAACAGAATAAAAACATGTCTTCTTTTTATTACAGTCGACTTTTAGGCAAACGCGGGGGTTTCAAATTAAAACTTATTTGTCGTGCTAGCATTCAGCTGTTAGCAGAGGTGTTCTGTTTAGCAACAAAACAATTGCTCTAAATTTTGCTCAAGCGTGTTTTGCTGGCTTAATTGTAACGACTTTATTTTAGCAGTCACTAAGGTTGCCTCTGTTAGAAAGCGTCCTGTCTATTTTAGCAGTCACTAAGGTCCCCACTATTACAAAGCGTCCTGTCTAAAGAAATCACTAAGCACACAAAGAAACATGCATATGTAATGGAAGAGCTGTCAGGTCATTCACACCACCAGCTTTCTAAAATACCATATGTAAAACGATTCATTGATATCGTACACACACACACGCTCTCTCTCTCTCTCTCTCTCTCTCTCTCTCTCTCTCTCTCTCTCTCTCTCTCAAACACACACATTATTGTTCTCCTGTTCTTTTCATTTTATCTGTCCCCCTGGTGGATTCATAACCAAAACAATAGTTTAGATTTTTATCGACAAGTGCCAATGACAATTTTATAGTTATCATTGTATATCTGATAGAACCTGGTATCAAAACTACTATGTCCTATTTCTTTGACCATATTTTTATATTCGTTATCAAAATTATTAACTTTCTTATTGTACCTTAGTTAAACGAAATGCAATAATTATTCCATGTTAACTGTCTTTTACAGAAAATAAAATGTAATAAGGAAACAATATGTGGAAATATAATCGACAGTAAATTATTGTTTCGTTACAGGTGAGATTCCCAGGGTAATATTAAAAAGTCCTCAAAATCATTTAGTTCAATTAACGTGAACCTTTCAGGGAAATTAATTATATATCAACCATCTAAATAGCATTTGGTAAAGGCAACTGACCATCGTTTAGACGTCTGTCCTTTTGTTATTCTCGATATTTCAAAAAGCTTATGAAATCTGTCAATATGTCATTATAGCCTTTGTACTATTGACCAGTTTTTTCTATACATAGAAACATTTAAAGGATTCCCTGCCGCTTTGACAATGTTACATGATGAATCAATAATGCGTCAGCTTGATAAGTCGATAACTGACGTGATATTAATGAACACTCCGAGAGGACAATACATAACGTGCTTTGGTTGTTATGTTATTTCTGCAATATAATGCAATACTGTTTTGTATAAATCAAGCCTCCTGGTAAAATTGGAGAACTATGTTCTCTAGACTGGTGCGTTTAGGGGTCTAATATTAATGAAATATATGGTTTCAGCGTGGCAAAACATCTGCTTTGTTTAAATTGTTTCCTTCGATTATGTGCAGCCAGTGATATGTCCAGACCAAAATGAATAATAGCAGAATTATTTCCTACACCAGCTTTGGCTTATTATAGCTACAATGATGCTCCAAAAATTGTTGACAACCCTTGATTTCAATAACACAATCACGAGCCCTCATTCGATACAATAATCTCTGTAAATTGATCTGACAGTCTCGTCATGATTTGTACCTTGATTCGTATTAGATGAATTTTGTTGAGTGGAATGCGTATAGCATCAATAAGGTCAATATTGATGTAGTACACCAATGACCTGGGGAAGAAATACCGAGAGTATTCTCGACGAGAAATCAACAGTCAGTATATCTGAACTCGACAGGACTTGGTTTAATGTGGTAACTCTTCAAAAAGATATCTACTTCAAATCCTTGGCTGAATTAAATTTCTATAGACACAGTCTGACAATTAAATTGGAGTACAATATGACTACATCTTTACCTGTTCGAAGTTTTGAGAAAAAAATCGCTGTCTCCAACTCTGATTCTGCATTGAGGATTTTGCACTTTATTTTAGTTATCGGCGAATAAACACATTCCAATATAATTTGGTATTTGCTTTAACATTTAGATATGGAAATAAAACAACAAAAATACAAAGTCAGAATGTCTTTTATTGCCTTTTTTCTGCTACAATTTTCGTGCAACTTTACATAACTTCTCATTGGCTCATGAACATGAATCAAGGAATTTGGTTTTGAAGTAAGTAGCCATTTATTATAGTGACATGTACTTTACACAGTACAAAGCTATAATACATTCTTACTGAAACGCTAATAACATTAATGTGTAAATAAGCATCCGTCCCAATACACGCATAATTGACTTCAAATATGTAAACAAAGAAACATTTGACGATGCATAACAAATCTACAGAAACATATATACATATATGCATCACTTATCTGAATAGTACATGTTTCCTTTTAAGAAAAGCATTTACGATAAAATAAGATGTCTGTATTGTTTGTTTGTTTGTTTCTTTGGGGGGGGGGTATTAATTTTTTTTTATTATTGTGCAACTTAACTCAGGAGAATGTATCAAACCTAATTCAGTAGCTAATGTTTCACGTACTCTGAGTAACACTGGCAGTTTGACAAAAATATAACTCATCTTCAGTGACATTATCAATACGTGCATACCAACTTTCAAGGCCCAATACATCAATTGTCTCGGTACTAACTAAAAGCTTGAGTTGTTGTGCCGTAAAAGACCCAAAACCACATTGTACGAATTCTGTATTCAACTTTTCCTAACAGTACCTTCCAGTTTCAATCCTTAAAGGGAGAATACATCACCTAATTATGTTAAAAAGGAGCATTTTTGTTTATTTAAATTCATCCGAACAACTGACTCGAGACTGGTCGTCTTTTTAAAACTGACATATGTTCTATATTTTTCGTTATTTCTACTTTTTCAGTCTATTTATTTGGATGATATTCGTAATGCTTTTATTTACAAGACTGTACATCACCAATTAAAAACATTCCAAATGTTTCATGCATATTTAGGACATTAAGAACATATTTCATATCATTTGAGCAGTTTGATGCATCTTCATTATAATAGTATATAAATATCTGTCTAGTTAGTCTGCCAGTGACCATAGAAGCAAGTCAACTCCATTATATTACCACATTTATCGCCGTTGGTGGATCTGATCCAACCAAAATTACCATTAGTTGCTCAATTTCGTGCAAATCTGTGGACACCTAAATATATCGTATAGCCCGATTTTAGACCATGTCAGTACAGTCGAATGCTTTAACATCCCAAATAACTGAACAGTAGTTTAAAATAAGCACAACGCAGTTATTAAACAATTCTTTCAAACGTTATATACCCAATGTCTTTATATGAATAAGTTTTCGATATAATTGCTCCACATGCTCTGCCGCCTGATTTGGCAAAAATGTCTGCTGCACAAGTGAAGACCAAAACCATTCAAAACAATCCCTAGGTACTATTTATCAGTGTAACCAATGTTACGATTACCTCTTTAAAAGCCACATCACGCCTAGGTATTCTTTTCTGACGAAAGTTCATCGCCTCTGATTTCGATTTGTTGACAGCAAGTCTCCATTTTCGACACCATTGAAACATTGTGTTTAACATATATTGCATATCAGTTTCGTTATCAGAAAGTAGCACAATATCATCCACATACAGAAGAATACATAATTTGTCTCTTCCAAATTGAATACCTAAGCTTCTCATGTCTAGAACTTGCCGAACCTCACTTCCAAAACTGAACCAATTTGTAAATCTGCCACTCGAACACATGTCTCAAATACCTTGCATAGATTCGTATATATTTTCATTGATTTATCAACTATCTTCTATAATGAAAGGTCTCTGTTGATAAAATCAAAGACCTTAAGCATGTAAATAAAGGTAGCAAATGTACATGTTCTATTCCAAATAATTGAACTCAAGGAAGATACATGATCCAGAAAGGATCGATTTTTTCCGAGAACGATTTTGTTCATCCATAGAATATTGATGGTTTCCAAAAAGAAGAGAGTCCGGCTATTTAAGTAAGCATCATATATGTTTCCTACAACTGATAAAATGCTTATTCCCGTATAGTTCAACAGAATATGAGGATGTATCCTTATGTGTGGTGCAATGGAAGTATTCCCACAAAATCCAATTTAAAAAATTCACACAATGCCTTATTCTGTTGGAAACTTCAGCATCTTATAAGGAAACTTGTCAACTCACTGCTTTTCGACTTTTGGAACGCATAGCTAGCTTTATCCTAGCATATTTGATGTTCTTGTTTAGTTTATGATTTTGAAATGCACTACGGATCATTGAAATGTGATTCCAAACGATTTTTAAGATTTTGAGTATTGTAAAAATGCATCGTTAAATTCATCATTTTGCGAGCAGTTATATGATCCACAGAATTAAATTTTCCATGTTTCAAGAACATCTGATACATATTTATTTATGGATTCGTCCATATTTATAACACTCCATTAGAATATCCTGTATGTTTCGTTTAGGACCTAATTTTTTCAATTTATTCAAAATTTTATCAGGTGAAAGAGTTGTGTCTTTTCAGTAATATCTTAAACAGAAGAAACTCTCGGGATTTTACACTATTTCAGTATGTCTTGTGGGATACATATATAAATCTATAACGGCTTTTCTATTCATGTATAATTATTCCCCTGTGACTCAATCACACGTTTAAGATGCAAACGTTGGTATCATTCAAAAACTCAATAAACGATTTTCCGTGGCGATTGACAGTTTGATCTAATATTTTACCAACTTTCATCCGTGTGCAGGTCGTAATCTTGTAACCGATCTACCCATGCCTTGGAGTGTCCCAGTAAAAAGATAGCATCAGTGTCATAATGAATCAAGGTCTGCGACAAAATGTGAGTTCAATATGACTGACAAACTCTTCGTCATGGAATATTTTCCGGAAGCAAATGAACACAGCATAAGAAAAATTGGAATCCTTCGACATAAACGGTACACAAAGAACGCCGTCAATAATCTTAACTTCCAACTGATCAGTAACCCAGTTCTTAAAGAAAAGACCAACTCCACCTGAAGCTTTCAGCGCATCTTTATTTACAACAGAATGGTTAAACCAAAATCACTTGAATTTTAAAGAAATACATTCATTATCTCGAAGATGGGTTCATTTAATTTATACTAATGATATCACACTCATTATAACTCAGTTCGGAGTTCTTTATTCGACTGTGTCTATCCTGATAAAATTAAATGACGTAAACGTATATGTCGTGTTCTTTGGACCAGTTGCTATTCCATTCATTATCTTGTCTTTGCATAGCAGATACTAATGCCGAAACGTCTGCTGTATTATCCCCAGAACCGCTCGCCATCGCTCTTTTCTTACACAATTCGACCTTTTGTTGTTAGTATGAAATCTTTGGAATTTGAGAGCTGATCTAGCAAGGTTCACGCATTTACCTCCACAATATGTTCACTGTGGGATTTTCTTATACACAAGTACACGCCTTTGCAATTGGCCGTGGATTTTATATTCTTTATCTGGAAGATATATGTCACATTCAAAAGCAAACCGACAGCAACTTTAGCTGGTCTGGTGTATATTAGGTTGGATCAAAAAAATGCATGCATTCGGGTCGGTTGGTATTATCATATATGTTTTCTCCCTCTTCTTCTTCCGTCCGATTTCAGTTGACAAGTCCTAACAATATTGAACAGGCTATATAGCTTTCGTCACGCAATTAGTTTTATTATACCAAAGTTTTAGAATATTATTGGTGATTAGTTTAGATTCCAACACGTGATGTTAACATTATGCTATATTTCCTGAAAAAGTTTCGTCTCCTCAGATGGGGGTCTGTCTTGGGTGGCTGAGTGGTCTAAGGCACGCGCCTTTACAGATCACTCACACATTTCACCTCTGTCCGCGTGAGTTCTAGTCTCGGCTCGACCAACGTGGGCATGTGAGAATGCTTGCCAGTAAGTTTCCCGTGGGTCGGTGGTTCTTCCGGGGTTCTTCCTCTACCAAATATACAGGCGGCCATGTATAGCCTATCATGTGCTGAAAAATAGCGTTAAACTCCATAACCTCACAACCCAACCCAACCCCCCCAAATAAAATAGCAAAAAACTAAAATAAACCAGCCTCCTCAGATGTTGTTATATTACCCTCAAGGTCATGTCATATTACCCTCATGCGTCCATAATGTCAATAATATATTACCCGCACGTAACCGTTATGTTCAAACGGCTAGTAGTTCAAAAAGGTTTTTTTTTCTCACCACTCAGAATAAAATTACTCAGATTGTACCATTTTTTTTCACTCAGGCTATTTTACTTTTCTTCAGTAAAAAAACAAAAAAAAAAACTAATAATGCCATTGTTTTGAGACCTTGACGAATTGTCCACCCACGTCATACGTTATGTTACCCTCGATCAGATTCGTCGGGTAACATAACATACGACTCTGAGGAAAACGGATGTTATTTACATTATAAACAAATTTGCTGCACCAGAACTACATCACTTGCAAAGCCAAGACGCACATGAAATTTGCTAAACTTGCTTTAGCTGGCTGCTGTACAATCGTATACATAACAATATTGCTTGTTATATGTCATTTAAGTATTTCTTAAATAAATTCCCTGCGATATTTAAGTTTCATCCTCTCAAATCACATACCTAGAAAACTTATCTTTATAATAAACATCCAACGTCAGCTTATTTTCCATAAATATTGTTTGACTTACTCCATACCGTCTAGAATGTCTGCATTGTATTATTGGTACACGTGTTTTTCCATCATTTATACTGCAGTCATTAAGTTCATATGGATATTTGTAAATCACAACTAATGATAATGAAATCCTCTATTATTTTTCGGCATCTTATACACGCTTTATTGAGCCAAAATAAAGATAGATACCACCTCGGGTCCACAATTTTGTGGGAAAAAAATAGCTCTGGTTGTCGAAGCATATTAATTGTTATTTTAAATATCCTGCATCAAAACTCTCTCATTTTCACAGTAAAAACGGTGAAGGAAGGTTAGTAAGAACATCGTGTTTCGGTCTGTAAAAGTGAATAAAGAAAGGACCAATGTACTTCTGGCCACCGTACCAAATGCTACAAGATCCTTTTATTTAAAAAGCGTCATAGGCCATGTGACATTTCTAGAAATTGTTGGATTTAAACTAATTGACTGAATTTTTAGTGCAAGTGACCTTTCCGGAACCGGTTGAATTTCATATGTTCGCTTTGTTAATGTTATATTAATCGCTACCATCAAAATAATAAATGTGAACAAGTCTTATAATTGTTTTTCTCTTTCCTCTTTAGATGCTGTGAAAAATGATCCAAAGATTTATTTAGAGACTTTTAGCAGCAGTTTTGATTTTAACAATATATGCTGGTCAAGCAATTGACTAAGTGTAATATAATCCCTCTCAAATTAAATATTAGTGCATCATTTGATCAATTTACGAGTTCCGAATGGCTAACTACTTGGATTTATTTTAGGACAGTTCGCATTCTCCACCTCCACCCCCCTTTCGACTTCGGATACTATACCTGGCTACGTTCATTAAACCTGTTTTTCGGTGTACACTATTGCAAGAAGCCGATTCCATATGACGTCACAATGCGTCATGTGAAATACCAAATATAATATTGCCTACTCACGGGGAAACTCTTCTCATACAGTGTTGCTTTGTTGGGTATAGTTACCTTTCTTTTATGCTCGGGCACTATACACGCTGGACAACGGTTGCCTCGCTAGAAGGCAGCGAATATAATGAGAATTCCTTTCTAAAACGTCTTTAGGTCGGAATATAAAAACTTTGATATTTTCTTCTGAGCAATTTCGATTAGCCTTGTATGCTAGACATCTACTATTGAGTACCACTCAATAATTGGTAACTGCGTTCCTTAGATGTAACAGAATGATAACATTTCTTCTACAGTCGACATTTAGGCAAACGCGGAGTTTCAAATCAACATTTATTGTCGTGCTTAGCTTTCAATTGTCAGTAGAGGTGTTCTGTTTAGCAACAAAACAAATGCTCTAAATTTTGCTCAAGCATGTTTTGCTGTTTTAAATGAAACGACGTTACTTTGGCGGACACGAAGGTCGCTACTATTAGAAAGCATGCTGTCTAAAGAAACCACTATGCATTGCCTTCTCTCTCTACATTGTATTTTAAAACGATTCCTCTCTCTCTCACTCTTACACACACACACACACACACACACACACACACACACACACACACACACACATATTGTTCGCCTCTGCTGTTAGTTTTTTCTGTCCCCTCTGGCCATTTCACAGCCTAAAAAGGGTTTTGATTTTATGGACAAGTGGCGATAAGAATATCCATTTTCATTTTATATCTGATAAAACCTCGTATCCAAACTATTATGTCCTCTTTCCTTGAACATAATGAGGAGAGTATTATCAAATGGCTATTTTTATTTTCGTTATCAAAATGATACTTTATTATTGCACCTTAATTAAACGAATTGTAATAATTCATTCATGTTAACTATCTTTTACAGAAAATAAAATATCATAAGGAAACAATATGTGGAAATATAATCGACACTAAAAAATCATTGTTTCCATCACGGGTGTAACTCCTAGGGTAGAATTTAATAAGTCATCAAAATCATTAACTTTACTTTACTTGAACTTTTGAGAGAAATGGGTTGGATATCAATCATCCTAAATGACATTTTGAAAAAACAACTGATCATCGTTTAGATGTTTGTCTTTTGTTATTCTCGATATTTAAAAAAGCTTATGAAATCTGTTAATATTTCATTACAGCCTTTGTACTATTGACCATTGTTTCCAGACACAGAAACATTTAAAGGATTCCCTGTTGCTTTGACAATGTTACATGATGGATCAATAATGCGTCAGCTTGATAAGTCGATAACTGACGTGATATTAATTAAACCTTCGAAAGGACAATACATAACGTGCTTTGGGTGGTAGTTGTTCTGTTTATGTCTGCAATATAATACAATACTGCGTTGTATAAATCAATCCTACTGGTACAATTGAACAATTAAGTTATCTACTCTAGATTGGTGCGTCTAAGAGTAAAATACTCATGAAACGTATGGCTCCTGCATGGCAAAACATCTGCTTTGCTTAAATTGTTTCCTTAGGCATTTGCAGCCAGTGATAAGTTCAGACCAAACAACAAAACAGAGCAGAATAATTTCGGGCTACAGCTGCATCAGCCTATTATAGCTACAATGATGTTTCAAAACTCGTTGACATCCCGTTCTTTCTATAACAAAATCCCGAGGTTTCATCTGATACAATAACCTCTGGAAAGGATCTTGCAGTCTCGTCATTCTTCGTACCTTGATTCATGTTACATGAACATTGTTGAGAGAAATGGATTGATAAAGCGTGAATTACTTCAGTATTACTATACACCGATGACTCAGGGAAGAAATTCAGGGAACATTCTCGTCGAGAGAGAAATAGTCAATGTCTCTTAAGTCCAAAACACTGTCGACTATGGTAACTCTTCAAGGAGATATCTACTTCAAATCCTTGATTTGCAAAAATTGCCATATCCACAGTCTGTTTAAAACAAATTGCGGACTCCAAATCCAATGGTTCTATGAGGAATTTGCACTTAATTCTTAGTTTAATGCTGAATGAACATATTCCTTGATTTTAAAATTCAGATAGGGTAAAAACACCACACAAAAATTCAGTGTCAGAATGGATTTGGATGACTTATTTATGCCACAATTTGCTTACAGCTTTACCTATCTTCTTCCTGGCTCATGAATATGAAGCAAGGAAGTATAATAATAATAAGGAATTTGGTTTTGAAGTAAGTAATTTGACTTTGAATTAAGTAAGTAAGTAAGAAATGTGTCATTTATTATAGTGACATATGCAATACACAGTACAAAGCTATAATACATTCTTATCAAAACGCTAATGACATACAACGTGTGATAAACATTCGACCCATTGGACGTATAAGTAACTTTAAATATATAAAATAAACATTCGGCCCATTGGACGTATATGGAACTTTAAATATATAAAATAAACATTCAAGCACGCACAGCGAAACAAACAATATACATACGACATTTTTTGAATAGTACATTTTTCCTTCCAAGAAAAGCACTGACAAAAAACTGAGATGTCTTTCTTGGGTATTTGTACATGAACTGTTGCAAACTTGTACTAAGGAGAATGTATCAAACCTAAATAAGTAGCTTCAATGTAGTTATACATGTAAAACTGACAGTTTAACAAACAATGTAACTCATCTTCAGCGACAGCATCAACGGACATGGTACGAGTTCTGTCTTTGTCTTACTTATAGGTACATAACTTCTATTGTTCTCGACACTAAATAATCTACTTGTGTTTTTATGTGCTGTAAATACCCACCATCAAACACCTGTCGTCATTTTGTTCCTAACGGTACCTTCTAGTTTCAATTCTTATAGGAAGAATTCAAGACCTAAATTGTGCTATAAAGGAGCATTCTTGTCTATTTAAAGTCATTTTTACAAATATCTAAAGCTTGTATATCGTTTTCAAACTGACATATGGTCTCAATTTTGGAGTCATTTCTACCTTTCCAGTCTATGTATTTGACCAATATTCGTAACGCTCTTGTCTGCAAAACTGTACATCACAAATTTTTAAAAAATCATATGTTTCATGTAAATTTAGAACATTGAAAACGTATTTCATATCATTTCACCTTTCACCACTTTGATGCATCTGCGTTATAATCATCACAATTAGTTGCTAAATTTGGTGTAAATCTGCGGACACCTAACAAATACCGTATAGTCCGATTTTAGCCCATGTCAATACAATTGAATGATGTAATACCCAATATTACTGAATAATAGTCCAAAATAGGCATATCACAGCTATTAAACAATTTCGCAAAAAATGTATACCTAATGTATAATTTCTCCAAGTCTTCTGCCGCCTGAATTTGCAAAATCATCTGCTGTAAATATTACATCCGACCATTCATTTAAAAACAAGCCTAGCTTTTTTATTTATCATATAGTCCATGTTACAGTTTACCCACTTTGAACACAGTTACTCCTACGTTATATTTGCTGTCGAAAGTGCAACACCTTTTACTTCGATTCATGGACAAGTAGTCTCTATTTGCAATACCTTTCAAACACGATGTTTTCCATATCCGTTTTATTATTAAAAAGTAACACAATGGCGTCCGCATACAGAAGAATACACACATTGTCACTTCCAATTTGAATACGTTTACGTTTCCTTTTCACGTCTAGAGCAAGGTTTTTGACAAGTTGAAAAATAAAGTGGGAGACAAATTGTCACCTTGCCGAATTCCACTTCCACAACAAAAACACGTTCATGAAAACACAATCTTTTGTTAAAGGTCTTTTGTGCTGCTTTTAAAGACTTGTGTGCTCGTTGTCTCACACTTGCATTTCCTTTGGTTCTTAAAATTCTTTCTCCCTTTCATGCATAATACGCCACAAATTATACAAATCATTGCTCCAATATGGTTT
This sequence comes from Margaritifera margaritifera, assembly GCA_029931535.1. Lineage (NCBI taxonomy): Eukaryota > Metazoa > Mollusca > Bivalvia > Unionida > Margaritiferidae > Margaritifera > Margaritifera margaritifera. The sequence continues at coordinate 637,812 of JAQPZY010001089.1, read as the reverse complement.
TGTATTTTGTGGCACTTTTTAGACTTTTGCTATGCATTGTATTTTGGAATAGCGTTCATTTAGTTTATTGCTGTACAAAGAAAATCATATATTTTGTCAATTTCGGCTACATTTTCTCTACATTGTTTAATTTTCTGTATCACGTTCATGACTGCCTGAATTTCGATACTTGAGAACATAAAGTCATTATGAATTGTTCGAAGATTACATCTAATACCATCTGATTTATTCCCAAGACTCTTTATTTCTGTTTCACATCAATAATCCTTCGCCTTAAAGCCAAAGTTAAATTCAAAATATATTAAGTTGTGGTCAGTCAATTTACTTTGCACGCATATCAGGCGAAAGAGCTGAGTCTTTTCAACAATTCTTTGAACAGAAATAACTCTGACTTTTTTTACAGTATCTCAGTGTGTCCTGATGCACACAGATCTAATCTACAATAGATTTTCTATGAGTATATATTGATGTATAATTATTCTTCTGTGAATAAAATCACCCGGTTAAGACGCAGAATCTGGCATCATTCAAAAACTGAATAAATTATTGTCTTTGCTGATTAACAGCTTGGTATAAAATTTCACTATCTTGAATTTCACTCTTTTCTAGGTAGTAATCTTTTAACCGACATAACTATGCCTTGAAGTCACCCAGTAAAAATATAGTATCAGTGTCATAAAGAATGTAGATATGTTACACAATGTTAGGGAAATATGACTGACAGTCTCCTCCTCATGAAGAATTTTCCAGTGGTAAATGAACACAAAATAAATACAATGGGAATCCTTCAACACAAACCGAACAGCAGGAATACCGTCAACAGTTTTGTAAATAATCTTAACATCAAACTGATCCGTAATCCAGTTCTTAACCACAGAACCCACCCCAGCTGAAGCTTTCAGAGCATCTTGATTTACAACAGAATAGGTAAACCAAAACCACATGAATCCTTCGAAGCAAATGCACTCATTATCTCGGAGATATGCTTAAGATAGGATCCGGTAGGGGGAGGAATGAGCGCGAAACAACCAGAACTTTTCCTATAGTAAATTTTCTTTACAATAAAATGGTTAAAATTATGCCCTGGAAACCTTTAAGTTGCAGGGGGTTCTGGGGCTTCGCCAACCTGGCCCTTCTGGGGTTTCCGTTCCACAGAAACCTCTCCTATTTGTTTAGCTCCCTACCCCCCGATACTAAACGATATTTCTGGATCCGCCAGTGGCTGTATCATCCCCCAGAACAGCTCGCCTTCGCACTTTTTTTTCAGAATTCGACTGTTTGTTGTTAATCTGACATCCTAGAAATTCGGAGTTGGTCTAGCAAGATACTCGCGCGTAACTCCATAACACGTTCAATGTGGGATTTACTTGCACGCAAGTACACGCGTTTGAAACTGGCTGTAAACTTCAGATTCTTTTTCTGGAAGATTTATGTCAGATTCAAAAGCAAACCGACAGGAAGCATTGGATGGTCTGGTATATATTTGTTAGGAGCCAATATTAACCCATTAGGTAGGTAGATATTGTTATGTATTTTATTCTACTTATTCCTTTCGGCCTTCTTTATCTTCGTCAATCTAATTTCAGTTGTTAAGTGCTATCAATATTTAACAGAATTTTCTTCACTTTTACTCTCACCACCTTCCATTTTATTACAGTTTTTTCTAAACGGCAAAGCTTCCTTACGTGAGAGGATCGAACAAGTTCGAGAACATGATTTAAGATTAGTTGCAAGTTATACAATCATGTTTCAAGTTATTCAAGTCATGTTTCAATTAACGTTTTTACGATTTGAACATATCGTAAATTTTTTGATGTCACATTCATAAGCAAACAGACATCCCTTGGATGATCTGGTGCATATTTGGCTTGATGTAAAATTGCATGAATCAGGTAGTAGGTATTATCGTTCATTTCTGCTTCTTCTTCTGCAGTCCGATTTCTACTGTAAAGTTCTTACAATATGGAGCAGGGCATTTTTTTGCTGCAAGTTTTAACATTCATGAACACTCAGCTTCTAACCTATTACTGTATTCAGCAAAAGTGTTTTAAAAAAATGAGTCAACTTTTGGCACCTTCAATGTATTTCAGGATGATATGGCTTTCGTCACGCATGTTTTAGAATCCCGTTGGTAATTAGATTAAATTCAAACACGTGACATTTATCAATATGTTATATTTCTCAAAAGCTCGTCTCCTCAGATGTCGTGATATTACCCTCAAGGTTATGTCATATTACCCTCACGCGCCCGTGACGCCACGTCATATTACCCTCATTTTATCGTCATAAGGTATTAGCCAGCGAGTATTCGGACTACACCTAGTTCGAACAGGTTTTAAAGAATAAAATAAATCAGGTTCTGTCATTTTTTCACTCAGACAAGTTTCAGTATAATAACACAATTATTGCCCTAGCATTGATGTGAAATGACGAATTGACCACGCACGACATATGTCATGTTAGCCTCGGTCGAATCACTCAAGCGGAAAATTCCTCATGTAACTTCAAAACAAGGGTAATAATTGAATAATATGAGTGACCTTGGACTGAATTCGGTCACTCTTGATGCAGTAAGTTCCGGAAATCAAGCTGGGGGAACTAGTTTGGTTCACCACTAAATGTTAATTGACAGGGTACCAGCCTCGAAGTGAGGAAACATTGGATCCTGTACGTCATACTTTTAGACTTGAACATATACTATAATATCGACGTGGACCTTTTCTTTTTTAATTTATCGAGACTTTTATTTGCGCTTTTAAATTCTGCCTAGATTATGTCTTTGCTTGCACACGATATCAATTTTTCCGGCAGTGGAAATTTATCCTGTGCCTACCCGGTGAGAGAATGTTGATTAAGGAAGCTATTGCAGATATCCAGCTTTATGGCCATTTTTCACGAGACAAAAGGGCGGCGAAGCACCCCATTCTATATTGCGCTAAAGAAATACAATTGTCATGTAAAGGACATCAAGTGCACCAAATAGTTTCTCAAACGTTACGTTTGATGTCTACGGAAAAACAATTAGTGGTATGAGCCCTACGCGATAAACATTGTGTATAACTGGGGGTAGCTAACACGAGTATTCTGAAAAGATGAGGTTTGTCACATTGGCGCTTGGTGCCTGCATGTTATATTACGTGTGCTTTGCTAGAATGGGCTATCCTTGCTGTTTTTCTGTAAAGCTAGACTGGTTTACGCCTATTTAGTCAAGGCATCCATGCTAATCCAGCTGCCATAATTTTATACCGACAGACAAACTGTAGAATTGCAGATAATGTATACTATACTTTGGTTCTGTATTGATTAATTACGTCACAGAGAAAACATCACGATAATGAATTAGAAGACCTATAGTAGATCTGCAAAAGAGTATATAAGACTTGATTTTCATATATACTCAATATTCAAAAGAGTATATAAGACCTGATTTTCATATATACTCAATATGCATAAGAGTATATAAGACTTGATTTTCAGATATATTAAATATGCAATAAGTTTTGTTTTATGTTCCTTTCTTTTTATGTTAGACATTATTTTAATAATTTACTCAAACGGTTGTTATTCACATTTAAAACAGCTTTGTTGCACCAGAACTACATAACTTGGAAAGTCAAGACGCACGTGAAATTTGCTAAACTTGCTTAAGCTGGTTGCTCAACAATCGTATATCCAAGGGTATTGGTTTTTATGTCATTTAAATATTTCTGAAATAGATTCTCCGACAATATTTAAACTTCGTCCGCTTAAATCAAATGTCACGCAAAATCATCTTTATAAAAAAAACATCCAACATGAGCTTATGTTGCACAATTTGTTTTTACTTTATGCCATTCAGTATGAGATTGATGTTTCGTATTATTCGTACAAGTGTGTTTGGATCACTCATACAGTAAACTATATTTCATTAGGCAGGTATTACATATTTTAAAGAATACCAATTAAGTTCATATGATTATTTGTAAATTATGACTAATGATAACGAAATCTTGTATTATTTACCGCCCTCTTGTACAGGTGTTTATTGTCTCAAAATAATGAAGTAGGCGGACACTTTAGTGGAGCAGAAAAACGTAGGATGTCCATGCAAATTAAGTTTTATTTTAAATGTTCTGTGCAAAAAATACCCCACCCACCCCTCCAAAAAATCGCAAATTCTTAGAGTATAAAGGGTGAAGGATGGTTAGTAAACCTATTATATTGCAACGTGTCAGTGTCGGTAATGAAAGATGCAAGGTATTTCTTGTCAGGGTAACGGATGTAAAATTTTCCTGTTTTTCAGATCTGAAGAAAAAATGCTAATTAATTGTATGTCTTTTTATGTTCCCCCGAGTTTTTTATCATTACACTAATTAAGTTCCTTCTATGCCTTACTGTATATTTTTGATGGAATCCAGTACATTAGTTATAGGTCCAATTACACCAGGATGGAATACAGTACATTAGTTATAGGTCCCATTACACCAGGATGGAATACAGTACATTAGTTACAGGTCCATTTACACCAGGATGGAATACAGTACATTAGTTGTAGGTCAAATTACACCAGGATGGAATACAGTACATTAGTTATAGGTCCAATTACACCAGGATGGAATCCAGTACATTAGTTGTAGGTCCCATTACACCAGGATGGAATACAGTACATTAGTTATAGGTCCCATTACACCAGGATGGAATACAGTACATTAGTTATAGGTCCCATTACACCAGGATGGAATACAGTACATTAGTTATAGGTCCCATTAAACCAGGATGGAATACAGTACATTAGTTATAGGTCCAATTACACCAGGATGGAATACAGTACATTCGTTATAGGTCCCATTACACCAGGATGGAATACAGTACATTAGTTGTAGGTCCAATTACACCAGGATGGAATCCAGTACATTAGTTATAGGTCCAATTACACCAGGATGGAATCCAGTACATTAGTTGTAGGTCCAATTACACCAGGATGGAATCCAGTACATTAGTTGTAGGTCCAATTACACCAGGATGGAATCCAGTACATTAGTTATAGGTCCAATTACACCAGGATGGAATCCAGTACATTAGTTGTAGGTCCAATTACACCAGGATGGAATACAGTACATTAGTTATAAGCTCAATGATACCAGGATGGAATACAGTACATTAGTTATAAGCTCAATAACACCAGGATGGAATACAGTACATTAGTTATAAGGTCAATGATACCAGGATGGAATACAGTACATTAGTTATAGGTCCAATTACACCAGGATGGAATCCAGTACATTAGTTATAAGCTCAATGATACCAGGATGGAATACAGTACATTAGTTATAGGTCCAATTACACCAGGATGGAATCCAGTACATTAGTTATAAGCTCAATGATACCAGGATGGAATACAGTACATTAGTTATAAGTTCAATGATACCAGGATGGAATACAGTACATTACTTATAAGCTCAATTACACCAGGATGGAATACAGTACAGTAGTTATAAGCTCAATGATACCAGGATGGAATACAGTACATTAGTTATAGGTCCAATTACACCAGGATGGAATACAGTACATTAGTTATAAGCTCAATGATACCAGGATGGAATACAGTACATTAGTTATAAGCTCAATGATACCAGGATGGAATACAGTACATTAGTTATAGGTCCAATTACACCAGGATGGAATACAGTACATTAGTTATAAGCTCAATGATACCAGGATGGAATACAGTACATTAGTTATAGGTCCATTTACACCAGGATGGAATACAGTACATTAGTTATAAGCTCAATTACACCAGGATGGAATACAGTACATTAGTTATAAGTTCAATGATACCAGGATGGAATACAGTACATTAGTTATAAGCTCAATGATACCAGGATGGAATACAGTACATTAGTTATAAGTTCAATGATACCAGGATGGAATACACTACATTAGTTATAAGCTCAATGATACCAGGATGGAATACAGTACAGTAGTTATAAGCTCAATGATACCAGGATGGAATACAGTACATTAGTTATAAGTTCAATGATACCAGGATGGAATACAGTACATTAGTTATAAGCTCAATGATACCAGGATGGAATACAGTACATTAGTTATAAGTTCAATGATACCAGGATGGAATACAGTACATTAGTTATAAGCTCAATGATACCAGGATGGAATACAGTACATTAGTTATAGGTCCAATTACACCAGGATGGAATCCAGTACATTAGTTATAAGCTCAATGATACCAGGATGGAATACAGTACATTAGTTATAAGTTCAATGATACCAGGATGGAATACAGTACATTAGTTATAAGCTCAATGATACCAGGATGGAATACAGTACAGTAGTTATAAGCTCAATGATACCAGGATGGAATACAGTACATTAGTTATAGGTCCAATTACACCAGGATGGAATACAGTACATTAGTTATAAGCTCAATGATACCAGGATGGAATACAGTACATTAGTTATAAGCTCAATGATACCAGGATGGAATACAGTACATTAGTTATAGGTCCAATTACACCAGGATGGAATACAGTACATTAGTTATAAGCTCAATGATACCAGGATGGAATACAGTACATTAGTTATAGGTCCAATTACACCAGGATGGAATACAGTACATTAGTTATAAGCTCAATTACACCAGGATGGAATACAGTACATTAGTTATAAGTTCAATGATACCAGGATGGAATACAGTACATTAGTTATAAGCTCAATGATACCAGGATGGAATACAGTACATTAGTTATAAGTTCAATGATACCAGGATGGAATACAGTACATTAGTTATAAGCTCAATGATACCAGGATGGAATACAGTACATTAGTTATAAGTTCAATGATACCAGGATGGAATACACTACATTAGTTATAAGCTCAATGATACCAGGATGGAATACAGTACATTAGTTATAAGTTCAATGATACCAGGATGGAATACACTACATTAGTTATAAGCTCAATGATACCAGGATGGAATACACTACATTAGTTATAAGCTCAATGATACTAGGATGGAATCGACTAAGTTAGTTATAGGTTCAGTTTTACCAGGATTGTCATACGTATCTTAAGCACTAACTTCAAGACAACATATTTAACAAAAATAAGAAAATCATCATTGGTTATGTGACATTTTCTGGAAATAGTAGCATTTAAATTAAGTAATTGGAATCTTTAGTCAATGTGACCGTTCTGGAACTGGTTGAATCTCCCTAAAAAGCAAAAGTCAAGAGGCTGAATTCGATAAACAGTTTATTGTATGTTGAGGTTTGAATGCTGCTGTCTATTGAATACAAGTGACATTCTGCACCGGTCAGCAGATCTGCAGACAACAAAATAATATTAATGTTTTTGGAGACTACAACAGGATGCAATAACAGCTAATTGGCTCTGTTGGTGTAGGGATACATTGAAGAGATGACAGAATTTGGTACCTATCTAATGATTTTGCTTTTTCTGTATCTGTAGCAACATTTAAAGATAACTATGAGGTTTGGTTGAATTTGTTTAAGTGAGTTTTGCTGCAGAGTACAATTTATCTTACAAGCTAACGGTCTAAATGGAGTTTCGTGTAATGCTATAAGTGGCAAAGGAAAGGTCCATACATAAGGACTAACTTGTCATACTCATCAAAGTATGTCACTATCTTTGCCCAAAATCTTCACCTTTGTTGCTGGTTTTGAACAAAGATGCTCTTAAAAGGTCTAAATTGGTACATCTGATCCCACAACAACACACAAATGAATCTATGGAACGTAAAGCAGTTGTGTGCATCAAAGGTGAAATATAAACAATATAATGATCCAGGAGCCATGTCTAGAAATATAAAATTACATAAATATTAATTGCTATAATATTGATATACACATTTTGGAATAAAAATTAGTGTTATAAACTCATTTGCATGGTAATTAATAATTGTCAAAATATATTTAATCTGTTGAAAATGGTGAATTAGAATTGAAAGCCTTCTAAACCAAATAAATTAGTATATCCTTCACAACCAACTGGACACGGGGCCTTACTCTATGCATTATCGTATCTCTTTGTGTCTTCTTGAACGGACAACTATAACTATTTTTCTCAGAAATTGTAAGGAAAACTATATTTTTTATGATAGCCGTATAAACTCGCGTATAATTCCATACCAACTGCAAACTGCATCGACCCAGATCTTCCGTCGCATAATGCGCCGGTAGATCTGGATCCATGCAGTTTGTAAGGACTAATCCGTAGAACAAACAACATATACCCTGATCTGCCGGCGCATTATGCGACAGCAGATCAGAGTCTATGTTGTTTGCATTTGACCCAAATACGCGAGTAAATATGGCATATTTTTCAAATGTGCACAAAAAATTTATTTATTTACTTGTTTCATGAACATACATAATATATTTAACTATGAAAGCATATAGGAGGTATAATTATGAGAGAAACAAAATGTGTTCACCATGGATTTTCCACATTATGTTCTTTAAGACAACACCACCCCCATTTAAGCTCTTTATATAGTTTCCTTCAGTTTACTAAATTTTTTTAATCCAGTGCAGTGGCTATAATTTCAGCTACACCAAGATTATCTAACTTATGTTAAGCACTAACTTGGACATACGTATTTTTTATTAACAAATCAGTATAGGTCATGTGACATTTTCTGGAAATAGTTGCATTGGAATGAAATGGGTCGCATTTTCATTGCAAGTTACCGTTCCTTAACCGGCCGAATCAAACTTGTTCGCTTTGTCATCCTACGCAAAAGCCATGAGGCTAAATTCAATAAACATTTTTTATTTTATATTTAGGCTTTATGCTGCTTTCTGTTGAATACAAGTAACATTCTTCACTGGCCAGTAGATTTCCACATATGAATCAAATAAAAAAAATATGAATGATTTTCTTAGGGACTAAAATAGGATATAATAACAGCTCTTGGATCAATTAGTGTAATGCTTCCTTTGATGTCCTGCGTCACAACTCTTCCATTTTCACAGTGTAAACAGATGGGGCGGTTAGTAAACCTATTATGTTGCAGCTTTGCAGAGTCGGTAATTACAAATCCAGTGTATTTCTGGCTACGGAAACAGGTGTTAAAATTTCCTGTTTTGTAGATATGAAGAAAAAATACTAATTAATTTTGTACAGCAGAGTCTTTGATGCTCACACGAGTTAATTATACAAAGTGGCGAAATATTATAATTACAACTGAAATAAACAAAGCAAAAATTTCGACTTTAAAATAAAAAAAATGCGTGTAAATGCATTATATATGAATGGATACAAATACAAATACTAGAAATCAAACTTATCTGATATCTAAGTTCCATCACCCTACTATTTGCAAAGTCATGTCAACCTATTTCTACTTTGAGCTTTGGATATACAAAAAAAAATGACTGATTATAAAGGATAATACGAGTTTGAACAGCGACTATGTTTACTAATTCACATCCGCCTTAAATCGCGGAAATCAAGATGGAGCGCAGCGAACGAGCGATTTCGTTTTGCAAGCATGGTTTATTTGAATTATTTAATAAGTCATGAGAAACAATTATTCACACATTTCTATATCATAGCTGAGAAAATACAAATAAGTTGCATAGCGCCTTTCAACGCTGGGCGAATGAATATGCGGCGCCAGCCGTAATAGTACATTTTAAGAATGAACCTTGGCATCACAACGGCTGAAACTTCAAAGCACGCACGTCGTGATGTCATACAATAAGTCTTACCAGTGATGCAAAACACGTGCGTAAAGAAGCAACTCCAGCAATTTTATCGATGTTCCGATGGAACAGACTTAGATATGACAGCCGTCATGTGACCAATAATCGCTAGGGAATTATTGTCACTAATTGACCGAGTGAAATTAAAACTATGAGATATAACGGTGAGAAATGTTCTAGTAGGTCGACGTGCCGTATGTAATAAAACATATAAATAAAAAATATAGTTTTCTAGAAGACCTCCCTCCCCCCAACTTTTTGATGTTATTGTGCCGGAATACTCTTATTTTGATTTTTTTTTAATATAATAGAATTTTAAATCTCCAAAATTAGCAGCATCACTTCAGTGGTTCTTCCAAAATTAGCAGCACCACTTCAGTGGTTATTCCAAAATTAGCATCACTACTTCAGTGGTTCTTCCAAAATTAGTAGCACCACTTCAGTGGTTCTTCCAGAATTACTTTCTGTAACATATCCTGAATCATATTGTAAAAAAAATAAAGCGATCATAATGCTTGTTTAATTATTTTCTGTTTCTAACTGAATATACCAGTTTTTGACAATAATACTCTTGTTTAAAAATATCTTTCAAATTAATAAAAAGGCTGAAATCAATTTTGGTTACAGATTAGTATTTCATAGTTTGGTTAACCAAACTTACAACTTCAATATCTCACACGTTGGTTTTGCATTACAAATGTACATTTTGGTTATTTTGATTGTATTGTCTGTTTATTGGTGGTTACATTAATATAATGTTAGCTTTACACTAATTTATAAATATGCCTTGTACTGATTGTTTTCAAAGATAGGAACGCATTTACTACACGATATAGAGCGTTTGAATAATCTTATGAGTGAAATTGTTATTGTATTTAGATATATAATTAACCCGATCAATAGTGTTTGCTATTCTTGTGTGAGATAATTTGTTCATGGAAAAGTGATGCATCATTTAAGTCCTATTCATTTAAATGTTAGTAACAGATAAAAGGTCTATCCAGTATATGAAAGGAATGAATAATATGATGAGGATACTACATACTGTTGATACTTTCTTAACATCACAACATCACTTGAAAAGGTAAGTATATTCTGCAAAATATTCTTTTGATCCGCTTCACACTAATCGTAAACTTCACTCCCGTTCTTCCAGCTAATTTATTACAAGACTCCACTCCTTGGCATAAAACAGTAACACCAGCAACATTCGTGTGACGGTAAAGCGTTCTCCACGTCTTAATATGTTTCAACGAAAAGCATCGAGGTGATTCGACCCACATCTTACTGTATCTATCAACGATGTTTCAAAACGGATAAACTCATGTCGTTGGTTATGCAATCATTCTTTCACTAGGATCTTATCGTTCATCGTGTCCTAATATTCTTGAATTCTATATTTTAAGGCTCTCATAATAATTCCGAATACACAAGAGAATGAATATCCACATGATCTTGCAAACCATTATGGTCAATCTTGACATTTGACAGTGATCATCAAAGTAAATAGTTCTAAAAAGTATAAACACCAACTATATTATTCTCAGAGCACATATAAATTTAAATTCGTACCTCAGATTGGTTAAAAGCCAGTGATGACACTTTATGAGAAAATTTAGGTTTTTAGATAACTTACGGTTACTAAATAAAATTACACTGTCTTAATATTTTCCTTGCCTCCACTTGCTTGTACATGTTAGTACATACGTCTTGTATTATTTACCAATCAAACTTGCTATAGATTCGGATGTACAATCCATTTCTTCTAGTGGCACATCAAATTCAACTCATATTCCTCTGACACATATCAAGATTCTTCTTTCTTTCCGCCGACTCGGAGCAGCAAACTAATGGATTTTGTTATTGCGTGGCAACAGCGAGAAAATCGTTCTCTTACAAAACACCAATGAAAGTCCAACACACGGCGAATATGTAAGTGAGAAAGCTATGAGTAATTATCCACAACAAGCAATGCTTTTCATGTTGATGAGCTACAAAAAAATGATGAGATTTTTTTTTGTCATCTACCATCGTATTCATTTCTTCTTTCAAGTTAAGAAATATATTGGATAATGAGTTCTTGAAGTAGATGAAAGAATTAACTAAAAGAAACACATTAGTCTTTATTATAAGTTTTACTAATGGCTTTACCTGTTTTCTGTTTCTGACAATCTTATATACCATTTTTTATTTTTAGCTTAGGATCATAGAGAACTAAAGAAAGAGTAATTTTTTAAACAAAAAATATACTAGTAATCTCCACATTTCTTTCAAATACGGATACGATGCTGAATACTATGAAAGTATCCGTGTTTTGATTCCTAATACGACTAATTTGCAGCAACCGGGAATCAGCACTCCGGATGTACGAGGATACACTTTATTAGTAACAGAGCAAATGACGCACATCATTTAAGTGCGTGATTGCTGACAAGGTTCATCAGACAATGGAAGTAAATTATATTTAAGACAACAATTTTTGATTGATATATTTCTAGCTCGTCGACAAGGTATATAAACAGACTCCGCTATTGGTGCACATTGGAAATATTGACAATTTGTCAATTCAATTCCAATTTTGGATCCACTACACTTCGTATTGGTCTTGGTATTAATCAAGTCTAAGAAAATACAAAAGAAGTGCACGGCATGCATTTTGAGGGGATGTTTTATTAACAAATCATTGTTTATCTCAACGAACCCCATTATCCCTATCCTTGTTAACTATACTTAGCAAAATGTGTAGAATGAAAATTCCACAAACAAGCATTGGAACATCCAACCTATTATTGGAGAGTGGCAAAATATATATAGAAAAAATCACAGAGATGAGGTGGTATTGTATCGCTCGCCTATATGACGCACACACCTGACCCATGCATACCACCTGAAGGGCGAACCTCGACCAGAGCCTACTGATAGCGGAACACATTTTTGTAGAGTGTATTGACTTCCACTATGTAAGACAGAGGCTTTTTTGATGATGCACTACCAAAGAAAATCTTAAACATTTTACAAGAATGCGGCTTATATAACAAATCTGGACCATATATTTTATGGATTTTACCTGTTTAACCTTTGTCTTTTAGTTTATGTTGCTTTTAAATATTTTAATATCATTACCTGTTATATTTTTTTTAGAAGTATATTTTTACGTTTAATTGAAAGGGATTATCTTCCTAACGTTTTTAGCAACCTTTCCATTACATTTTTAGAACTTAACGTTTAATCGGCATTATATGGCCAGTACTGTGCTGCCGTCAAACCGCATACATGGTTTGGTTTTGGTGTTTTACTGCAACACAAGTGGGTTATTTAGTGCCGAGGCAATTAGAGTAAAGTGCCTTCCCAAAGACATACCACCCTAATCAGCCTGGGCTGATCCGATGGCAGGATTCGAACCCGCACCTTTTCGGTCGCAATTCCGGCACGCTAACCACAGAGCCACCGCAGCTCCTTATACATACATTCAGACAGACATGCATACATATGTACATTCATAACATACATATATATGTGTGTATATACATATATAAGTACGTACGTTCGTAAATACATGAATATCTCTGGACAACCAAATTTTGCCATGATCTTCCAAATCCTCCACTGCTGACAGTGTCAAAGGCTTTTGTCAGGTCGATGAATGTCGTGTACATGTTAGAGTTTTGTTCCTGGCATTTCTTCTGGAGCTGACGAGCCGCAAACACCATGTCTGTGGTCTCTCGTTCTTTCCTGAAGCCATACTGTCTATCTGGCAGAAGCCCGTGATCGATGTGGTTCTCGCAGGATTGTCTGTTGCCTTGTACATGTGGACGATAGATGCATACTTGTACTCCTGGGGTATAGTTCCCCAAGTCCACATTGAGTGGGCAAGTTCAGTCAGTTTTTATGCCATGTGTGAGCCTCTGGCTTTGCAAACTTCTGCTGGTGTAGCATCTGCTCCAGGTGCTTTGCCATTTGACAGCAGGCCGACTACGTTCTCAGTTTCAGTCAGCGTTGGAGGATCAGCAAGTGATACGTTGTATCCACTTGGGGCAGTGGATTGCCTCCTCACTGATAGATGACTGCTGATTGGGGATGTTGTTGAAATGTTCTGCCCATCTTTGAGGTGTCTGTTCTTTGTCAGTGAGCAGCCTAGCGCTGTCAGCACTCAATATTGGAGATGTTCCTGATGAGTGTGGCCCGTAGATTGTCTTCAAAGCATCATAGAAGTTCTTCATGTCATTCCTATCTGCGTATGACTAAATCTCATCTGCCTTATTGCTCAACCAGGAGTCTTGCAACTCTCTGACTTTGCATTGGATAGTCCTCTTGATGTTATTGAAAGCTACCTTCTTAGATGATGAAGTGCTTTCTTCTAAATAGGCCTTCTGTAGCCGATGTTTCTCATTCAGAAGTTTCTGTATGACAGCATCGTTCTCATCAAACCAATCTTGATGTTTACGTGTGGTGGGACCGAGGGTTTTTGATGCAGTTGAGTACACAGAGTCTCTGAAGGATGTCCAGTTTTACTCGATATTCTCGGAGTTTGTATCAATTGTATCCAGTTGGCTGCACAGTTGTTTGACAAATGCCTGTTTTACATTCTCCTGTTTCAATTTGGCGACATTAAGATTTTTGGGCACTTTTTTGCCTTGTGGTCGTCTGCTAGGCTGATTATGGATATTGAGCTTGGAGACTATGAGCCTGTGGTCAGTCCAGCATTTTGCGCTTCTCATGGCCTTCGTCAGTCGAACATCCCTGCCTGTCTCTTCTCCTGACGATGACGTAGTCAATAAGATGCCAGTGCTTGGAGCGTGGTTGCATCCAAGACGTCTTGTTGAGTGCATTTTCTCAATAGAAGGAGTCCGTTGTTGTTCCATTTGCCAAATCCATTTTTGCCAATGACACCTGGCCATGTCTGGTGATCTGTGCCAACTATGTCACCAAGGATGATGAGCTTGTCTGCCTTTGATACTTCTGCAATAAGAGACTCCAGGTCTTCATAAAACTTGTCCTTGATCTCATCTGGATTGGTCATGGTGGGAGCATAGGCGCTATTGATAGTTGCATTTCTTTTTCCAGACAGTGGGAGTATCATTTGTATTAGTCTGTCATCCACGCCCATTGGGAGATTTGTGAGCTTGCTAAATAGCTGTGATTTGTTAGCAACCCAACACCAGCTTCAAGTCGCTCTTTTTTACTTCGGCCACTCGAGAAGAACGTTTAGCCCGCTCCTTCCTCAGCTAGATGAGTTTCACTCGGGGCTGCTATCTGGATGTTGACTCGGACCAGTTCTCTACCAGCTAGAACTGTTCTTCTCTTTATTCTATCTGCTGATGTACTGTTTATTATTGTGCGTACATTCCAGGTACCGATGGTGAGTTGCGTCATTTTAGTATTCTTGTTAGGTTTTCGACTGCTAAGGTGGGATCCGTGTAAGCCACGGTTTGCTGACCAGAGTTAATGTGAAGCAGGCAATGTTTAGGGCACCTTTTCTAGATCCTTCCACATGCTATGGATTGGAGCAGTGTGTTCCTAAAAAGGGCTGCTCAGTCATCGTGATGGTTCGGCAATTCCATGATGGCATGCTCGCTCGTGTTGTGGATGACGATGAGCCATCTGAACCATTTCCAGTCACCAATGGAGTCAAGCAAGACTCTATGTTGGCCCCAACCCTCTTCAATATGATGTCCTCTGTCATGCTTACTGATGCCTTCTGTGACTATGACACTGGGATCGACATCAGATAACCGGACTGACGGCAAGCTGTTCAATCTGTTCGTGATCTTTTGTTTGCTGACGACTGTTCCCTGAATGCGAGTCTGACATGCAATACAGTATGGGCCATTTCTCTTCAGCTTGTGATAGTTTTGGTCTCACAATCAGATCAAGAAGACAGAGTTGATGCACCTACCTGCATCAGGAAAGCCTTACGTAGAGTCTACCATCACAGTAAATGGCCAGACCCTCGTGGCAGTGGACAAGTTCACCTATTTCGGCAGTACACTGTCACGTGTAGTCAACATCGGTGATGAAACCAATGCCAGAATCGCTAAAGCATGTGTGGCCTTTGGCAGACTACGTGCAAATGTGTGGGAACGCAAAAGCGTCAGTCTACACACAAAACGTAAGGTCTACAAAGTCATTGTGTTGCCGACCCTACTATATGCTTGCGAAACCCAGACGGTGTACAGACGCCATGCCAAGAAGCTGAACCATTTTCACATGGGCTGCCTGAGGAACCTGATGAGGATAAGATGGTAGGACAGGGTCCCAGACACTGAGGTTCTCACACAGGCAGGGATTCCAAACATCCACACTCTGCTGATGAAATTACACTTGAGATAGGCAAGCCACGTCACCAGGATGTCAGAAGAGCAACTACCAAAACAGATCTTCTATGGCGAGCTTAATGAGGGAACGTGATCTCAGGGTGGTCAGAAGAAACGCTTCAAAGATTTTTTTCAAGTCATCCTTGAAACACTCCAACATTGACCCTGAGTCTTGGGAAGATCTCACACAGGGTCGCTTTACCTGGCGGAGTCTCATCCATCCTGGAGCTACAGGCTTTGAACGTAGGAGAACTGTAGAGGCAGTGCAGAAGCGTGAGCAGCGTAAATCTCGGAATTGCACCACGTCCTCTATTGATCAAGCAAACCCAAGCGGCATCTCCTGTCAAGTATGTCACAGGCAGTTCAGAGCTCAAATTGGCCTGATCAGCCATTCACGTACTCACAGAAACCAAAGCAGTTGGTGATGTTATGGTCATCTTCGAACTCAAAAGACGAACAACAACACATGCATACCTACATATATACATATATACATACGTACCTTCTTACGTACGTACATACATACATTCAAGTAGTAAACATATTAACAGTTCTTGACCATAATAAAATTAAAAAATAGTACGATTTGTTTCGCTTATGGGAAATGCAAGCATAATAAACAAATGAATGAATACATTGAGTGAAAAAAATCCATTTCCAGAGCCATGCTCACTGCTCTAAAGCTTAATAGACAGGCCAGGCTTGAGTATTTCACAAATTAAAAATTGACTAGACCAGTCTGTCTAATGATAGACAAGAATGCGAGTTAGTTCCCTTGATTATTAGCTATATACAGCATCAGTACAATATATACAAATTTACCTACACCGTCAACATACTCTGCGACACAGGTTTATATACAAATCCCGGATATATACACATAGAGCTTGAGAATGTCCATTGGCCCTGTGGGTTGACCGCCTGTTGGATAGCAGTACTCTAGATTCTCGCGAATCGGCAATCAGATATTGTGTACCGCCTATAATCTTCCGTTGTGGATATGGCGTCAGTGGCCACAGGATGTTGAAAAGGTCTTGGGTTAGCCCGACCCTGAAGCTGTTTTACACTGGTTACTTGTAAATAGCCATCAAGCTCGCCCCGTTGTACTTTGGTTTCTCCCACAATATCCAGCAGTACAAACACTATAATCTATTAGCATATACTATAATGCATTTATTTTATATATCCATTTATTAAATAATACATTATATTTTAATTGCTTTTCACAAAATTAAGGTGAATACATAAATGTTAAACAAAAATATTGTTCTAATTATTTTTATTACTGAATCGGGCATACATAGTATAACGTTACGTAATGTTGCGTCATAATGGACCAGCTTTGAAGTCATGTTACACAGCAATGAATTTATTGGGTCCTACATGTGCTTAACATGCATCCCATAAATGCTTGACGACACCCAGTAAGTGGAAACTTTGTTTGATCACGCCACGCAATGCGTTTGCATAGGAAGTCACAAGCTGGGTATGTAATGAAAGCTTTATTTTTTTTTTATCATACTTGTTTGCTGTGTTTTATAAACTGACACATCACTTTCAGGTTACATTTTCAAAGGCAGGATAGTTTAAAAATCTAGTGATTCCTTCTGACAATAGAACGATACTGAATGCAATCCATTTATCGATGTCAAGATTCCTAATATGAAATGATTTGTCACTCGGAGACACCGGAAAGCATTTTTACGGATTTCAAAAAAATCTCTGATAGAGGAGAACAAAACTCCGTCACGATATTTTCAGTTAATTGTGTGATTAAGGACAAGCTTCGTCCTTCATATTGCAGTAGATATACAAGTGCACCGGATCTTCGGGAGATCGTTTTGTAAGTAAAAAATATTCTGGAACAAACATGACAGACTACGGTGCTTGAAGTGACTGTGTATCAACTAATTCATATACATAAGCAAATAATATAAGCATTTGAAACGCATAAGTGTACATGTACATGATGCAAGGTTTGATTGCATGTGCACATGTCACAAAGGCTTACTTCACAAGCTTCAAGAATATAATGTTCGTAGACCATTTCACTCTGCGGAGACAAAACGTGGTTCGAAATGTTTTTTAAAAAAATGTCAGATATGAAAACTGGAGTCCTTCAAGAGTCTAAACTTGGATATATATATATATATATATATATATATATATATATATATATATATATATATATATATATATATATATATATATATATATATATAGCATCATTCATATATATATATATATATATAGCATCATTCATATATATATATATATATATATATAGATAGATAGATAGATAGATTATATATATAGATAGATAGATAGATAGATAGATAGTTAGTAGCATATGATAGCTCTCATGTATCTATCTTCAGATTAAAAATACTGAACATACTATTTAACGAAAACCTGGAATTAATCAATAAATGGACAATAAATCGTCACCCTAAATCCATCAAAAACTGCATAATCTCACATCTCATCATCACTATATTTCCACCTTCACATGTATCCTGTTCCATTCATTTACTGACGTTATGACACCGTTATCCATTATATTAGTTGATTTTTTTTTACACTTGTTGAATTTATTGTGTATATTTATGATATATCGTGGGAAGGACAATTCTAAGTTGGTAGAACTTATGTCCTACCCCTTTGCCTTATATCTATGATCGAGCAATAAATATGATTAAATCAAATCAGCAAGCCATAGAAACTGTCCAAGCGCTTCAAGATCTACGGATCCCTTTTACAAAGCGCATGACACAAACAATAAAAAATTACTAATACAAAAACGTAAACAAAATATGTATTTCCATATCGATCTGTTACAATGAAATTAAAATCACATTATACAGACGTAAGATAAGAAGAAGAAAAAAACCCAGAAAACTGATCACTTTGAATTATTTATATTGTGGTAAATCAAGTATTCCTATTTGGCAAGAAGACGCTAGTTTTTAACTGTTTGAAACAAAGGAAAAGTATCAGTTTACGACAATCAAGCGCTGCTTGCATTTTGTGGCCAATATTTGGTCTGCCAAAACATTTTCCCGAATAACATCTATTGTTCAGTTATAATCTGTAAGGTAAAGATAATGTGATGCAAAAATTAAAGATGAGATTACGGAAACAGGATAGTTTAAAATTTACAAAGGTGTATATTCTTTATCAAGCCTCCTGATGTGACAGTTCTAAGGCAGTGAATCCAATAAGATGCTTTTGTTCTCCTGATTTAGATGTTCTAGTTTTGATCTTGGACTATGCCAGTTAGGATAATGTCATTGAAATGGAGGCCAGAGGAAGAAACGTCTTCTGCAACGGGGATTCTGGGTCATATTTTGGTTTTCCGTAGATCTTTAAAGCTAATGGCCAGCTTCTCTGCACCGTACATTGACGGGTTTGTTTCCTCTATAGATAGATAGATAGATAGATAGATAGATAGATAGATAGATAGATAGATAGATAGATAGATAGATAGGTAGGTAGGTAGGTAGGTAGGTAGGTAGGTAGGTAGATAGATAGATAGGCTCGTACAGCACGGATTGCCGTTCAAGATCTAGTTATGCACGCAGTAGCGCTTCGGTAAGTCAAATGGGTTAGTTTTACAGAAAATTATCTTTCAAAGCCGTTGACGCACTTATCCGGTTGTTCTCAGTGACAGATTTATAATTTTGCAACATCGTCTCACCTTGAAACGGTGATCAATTGTTACAAAGTGTTCTCTTCAGGGCCTCAATATATCCGTTACTATCAGTTTACTGTGCGAATTTCGCCTTTTTCAATCGTTTTCAATGACTCCAAAGAAGCAAAACACTATTTGGTGTTTTCATGAAACTAAACCCATCCGCTAAACGAGGCGTGATTGCACGTTTAGTATCAGATCTTTAGAAGGTTTCACAGGAGAATGACAATCATATGCTCCAGGGACCTTTCGCGGTTTGTGAGGGGTTCTGACAATAAGTACATATTCATGCACTATGCACAAAGTAACACATGTTCTTTGATTATATTTAACTAGAACTTTTGACGCTGAGTATATTAATAAACACTCTGAAAAGAGAATAAATACCTGGTCATCCCATCTGCTAATGCTCTGGATGAGTTGTATCTATTAGTTATGGAAGAAATACGGAACTACTTGTTAAAGAAAAATACGAAAATGATCCCATATGTGTCAAAAAGGGGGTTGTTTTTACATGTTTTTCATAACGATTTAATTCAGCCGTAATGTTGAAATGCAGCTAAAGCTCTTTCTGATTAAATGATGCATTTTAATACTTTTCTATTAAATGATGCATTTTAATACTTTTCTATTAAATGATGCGTTTTAATACTTTTCTATTAAATGATGCATTTTAATACTTTTCTATTAAATGATGCGTTTTAATACTTTTCTATTAAATGATGCGTTTTAATACTTTTCTATTAAATGATGCGTTTTAATACTTTTCTATTAAATGATGCATTTTAATACTTTTCTATTAAATGATGAGTTTTAATACTTTTCTATTAAATGATGCATTTTAATACTTTTCTATTAAATGATGCGTTTTAATACTTTTCTATTAAATGATGCATTTTAATACTTTTCTATTAAATGATGCGTTTTAATACTTTTCTATTAAATGATGCATTTTAATACTTTTCTATTAAATGATGCGTTTTAATACTTTTCTATTAAATGATGCATTTTAATACTTTTCTATTAAATGATGCGTTTTAATACTTTTCTATTAAATGATGAGTTTTAATACTTTTCTTAGTATTATTGCCTGGTTAACAAAATCGTTTAAATGCCTGTCATGTGTCAATTTGCGAAGTTGTGTAGGTAAAATAGTGTAATAAAACTAGAGTTCAATAAAGTACATTAAATGGCCTTGACTGTTGAAGGGTTTAATAATGAAGATATTACCACTTGCATTTCCATCATATTGATTCTATTTAACTATGTTTGATCACTAGGTATTAGATTGGATGAAAGGATTTTACCTCTTAGAAGTGCGCATAAGCCATATGTGTGTGTTTTTATCAGTGACCATACTAAATTAGTGTTCTTACGATCTAATATACAGTAATATTGTTGGTTTTGATTAGTAATCATAAGAATCAGCAAAATCAATTTTAGATCAAACGTTACAATAATAGCGTTGTACGGTAAGCATTATTAGTACGATACCCAATGTAGTTCACTTAATGATCTTTCAATTCTTATTTTTTAATTATGTGTCTTTGTAGGCACCTAAAATAAGCTCTCTGAGCGAAGACGAATAAACCATCATCAAAAAAAATTAAAAATAACTTCCATCAGTATATGTTTACATTAAATTGACTGATTCAATCCTGTCATAATAGTATCTAATCGTTATAGGATAGAGTGTTATACATTTTAAGAATTTGATGATATTGACCAATATATGTTTACTTGTAGTCGACGTGTAGACAATTGCAATGTGCAAATTCTGTGTAAAAACAAAATTTCAAAATTAAAGCACAGTACATGTAATTCTTAAAAAAGATATTTTACTAAAGATCCCCAGTTAGAATATTTGTACTATGAAAGCTACACTTGATTGCATAGATACAGCTAACGAATCATATAAAGTGGCAGACAAAAGAATAGTTTCTTTGATTGGAGCACCTAATAAATAAGAATATCTCTCTTGCTTTCTTTCCTTGCAAGTATCTTGCTGTCGATTAACCTTGATTTCCCAGACAGGTACTATTGACTACCAACCACTAAATGACAACCATCTTGAGATATAATACAGGGCTGGTTTCTCAATGTAGACGTCAGCCAAAATATATTGTTTCAAGTCAAGCTTGCGTGCTGCGCTCACTTCTAACCGTCGGCTAAGAACATTTTCTTAAGAACAACAATAAAAGATGTACATCATGCGCACGTAAGTCTTTTAAAGGTCTAATGTAGATTCCTGACGTAATCATAGACACCTCTGTCTACAAATGAACAAAACATAACAACTTATAGGATGGCAACGACAAGAAAAGAAGAAATATGTGTAAAATGTAATAATTTTTCGTTATTTTTCTGTGAATGCTGTATTTCGTGTTTGTGTTTTTGATGAGTATTTGCCGTTGACAAAGGGACCCATAGGCGTGGAAAAGCACGAAGGCTTTGCATATTGCATATGGGTTTGTGTCATATTTGTAATCACTGTGACAAATATATATATATATATATATATATATATATATATATATATATATATATATATATATATATACATACATACAGAGAGAGAGAGAGAGAGATATTCTCACTATCACATCATGCTAATTGTGCAAGTGCAAGAACCAATGTATCAAACAAACCCCAGTGCCGTACAACTTCATAGAAGTCATTTTTCTTGGTAGCCTACCCCACCCCACCCCAATACAAAATTTTCTAATTTATGAACGAGAGAGATCGTATGCTACTTCTTAAGGTACACCTTTATGAATCTTGCAGTATGAAGCAAATTCTTTTTCATAATGAAATCAAGAATAAGAATATCTTATCATATACAGACCAATGATTTGAACTTCCATTCTAAAATGTCAGTTTCTGTGGATAAACGATGATTCCGTGTTTCATAGTCGATCTTTTTATGAGCAATATAGATCCAAATCTTGTTCTGCTATTAAGTTCTCTCTTCTTTTTTCGCCATCCAGTTACTAACGATGATTTATATCGAATGCACATGTTTAAAAACTGTTATATATATAGATGGTTGTACAGACATGGCCATTCTTTTGTCAATAATGCAGAAGCATCTGGAGGCTGTGAAACTAAATATCCAATACTAACTTTTTACAATAAACGATCTCCTTTTTCCAGCGTATTTTGGTGAGAGATATGCAATTTTTCATCAACTGTTACTGTGTTTTCTTGTATAGAAAGAAAAACTCGTGTGCAGTAACCGGTAGAAAGTTTGGTATCGAATCAATAAAAAACAATATGTCCTAAACTATATTATCGCAGCTCTTAAGCAAATATTTAATCTCCGATATCTTTCATTGCTATTTACTACATAAGAAATTAAAAAAGGGACAGATTATTAGCATATTATCAGATGTCTGAGTCGGTTATCTCTTTAGAATGCCCTGTTCACATACATCCGGGAGGGAGCTATTTCCAGTGGCTTCAAATCAGGTATTAACGTCTAAATGAAAATACGGAGTTAGGAGTGAAAGGGACGTTTTTATTCACAAATTTAAACAGTAATAGCCGAACGAGTCACATAAAAGACTTTAATTAAGAATTTTAACTGGGGTCAATTTATAAAACTATCTCCTGCTACCAAAAGCACCAGTAAATGCACGGCAGGAAATTCATGAGATATAGAGAATCTTACATTGAGTGCTCATTTCAGATGAAATTTATGAAACGAGTGGAATAATTTTTATCTTGTGCGTGCCTTAGCGAGTAAAAGATTAAGATTATTTGACGAGTTTTATAAATTCATTTGAAATAAGCACAAATGTAAGATTCTATTTATTGCATAATGAGGTTATTTAGCCAAACAGCATAATAGTGTAATGAAATGACTTTGAAATACATTCGGATGCCTCGGTCGTTACGCCTTTCCTTTGCATAACATTATTACGTCATATGTGACGTCACGAGGTTTCATTACAGTTGTTACATATCTGAAAATTATGAAATGTGTATATAAACTGAAATAACACAGTAGTCATGTGATAAATACAAACATTTGAAGGGAACTGGCTAATGAGATATAAGCAGTAATGGAAGTTTTGACAGATTTCAGAACCTATATCAAACAAAAAAGGGACAGAATATTAATGATGTGTAGGCCATTAAGTATCTATTTCATTATTCTGTCATTTTTTTAGATTTATGATGGGTGTTTTGAAATATATCAATTCTTCCATTACTGCTTTTATGTCATTAGAGAATTCCCTGCAAGCAGGAGTATATCTCATAGATTTCCTGCAGTCCATTTACTTGTATTTTTACTCCGTATTTTCAATTGTTTCGTCAGTTCCTTATTCGCAGCGATTGAAAAAAAGCTTCCCAGATGTAGGTAAATCAGTAATAGAGCAAATCTCCATCACTTAATTCAACTCGATAGCGTGCTTCATTCTGTCATAGATGTAAATAGATCGTTTTAAGACCTGGCTTCACTAGACTGAACTTTGAAGAATGACCAAAAAATCTTGACCATAAGATTTTAAGTTCTTGAAACGCATAGACAATCGAAATACAGTAAAACGTATCTAATCTAGCTATGAAAGGGACAAAATAATCTAGACAAAAATGCCAGTGATCCGAATATTCAGTGTCTTGCTTATTTAGAAACAAGCATGGCAGACTTAATTTTGTATCCGTTATGAACAAGACCGCAATATTCAGTGGCCGGATAAGACAGGTTCCCATCAACCTGTTAACAACCAGAGAACTAAGGAGACATTAGAAAATGTTAAAATTCACAAGTATATTCATTTTTTTAAAGGAATTAACGATGCCCTATTTATGATCTCTAGGTCATAGCATCCAAAGGAGCTTGCGGTAATAGGACCAGTACATTGTGTTAAATTAAGCCCATAGGGTAGTATGTTTCAGTTGAACCGAATTTTTTGTAATTCTCTTACAACGTACTGTTAGACACTTACGAAAAATAAACTGTGATGAATTTATGTATATGCTTTTCTTTGTTTTTCTGTCAAAATGGGTCAGCACTTGTTTTATTTTTTTATTTCGTATTTAAATTGCCCGGCTGAAATATTCAGTGACATCTGCAACATTTTATTTAGAAAATCTACTTTAACTATGTAATAGGTTTATAATTATTTAAATCACTTTAAGCCCCAGTAAATCATCGTGCAATTATATGCGTTTAAATGGTGTAATATTTCAAGCACTCTTACGTGAAACCTTTTTTCATTTTAAACAATATTTGTAGATATTTAGCATCTCACAATATTTAGCTATTCATGTTGTTTATTATTTGCCTGCACTTAATGCATTTGGTTTAAACATATTTTATTGCCATATTTACAGCACAAGAAAAGCATCAGCCCTCCCCCAAATACACAAGTCTATTCATGAAAAGTGGCAAGGACTAACAGTACGTGTATATACTTACGCGTGGATCAGAAACACAGTGCATTGATACAAATAAGTATTGAAAAATTTATCATACTAGTAAAGGAATAAAGCGGAAACAAATTAAGAAAAGTTATTTTAAACTAAGTGTAAAACAAATACTTTAAAGAAGATAAATGGAGGGGAGAAGGGGGGGCGGGGAGAAACGAGAAGGGATTCCGGGGCAGGTGTTGGAGGGAGATGATGCCAATAGGTAGTTTGTCTCTGATGATTTTTGAAATCTTTTAGTATCTTTAATATAAGTCTGGAAGATTTCAAAGATACGGGTGTTTAGGTCATTTGATAACTCCGCTGATCCAAACAGCAAGACATTAGTACTAACAGGGATTAATAATTTGTTTAAACAATGCATTAGGCTCAGTCTTGGTATGGTATATTTTTCCAATTAAAAATATAATGGTAGGCAGTCTCATTGTCCCCTCTACATGCGCACAATGGACTATCAGTAAGAAAATGTGAAAATAAATCGCTGTTTAAATCACTACAGTTGTTTCTTATCCTAGTAATTGATGATTTCCGGGACACAATTGGTTGTAGGTGAAATTGTACATTTAAATGTTAGATAATCTGTTTCATGTTTTACTGGATCCGGCAGAGTGTTCCAAACCTTTATTATGGAAGCTACATAGCTAATTTCTGGAAATTTCTAGTCTAGCATCTATTTGTTGAAAATTATTTCTATTTCGCAAATTATATTGTGTTATATTGTGTTGTGTATCCAAATAACGGATATACTAGGCCTTGGAGGTAAGAGGGAGATGAACCATATACAATTTTGTGAAAGGTACAGAGTTTATGAAAATTTTCTTCTTTCTGGTTTCTCAGTGAATATTGTTAGTAGAAGTACTACGGGTAAGTTCGGTTACAATCCTTCCCACTTCAAGTTGGAGTCTTTCGATTCTTGGTGAGTCAGCGGATGAGCAATTATCCCATATTGTATCATCATATTCTAGGACGGGTCGTAAACAAGAGAAATAAATTCTTTCTAATGTTTTCCTACCTAGACTGTATTTTAATGGACCTCAAAACATTAAACATTTTGGATGCATGTACACAGATATTATCCATATGTTTCGAAAAGCTACCATATACATGTTCTAGTTTGCGCTCATCACTAACGAGCAGAAAAATGAAGACAAAAAATGTGTTTCTTAGATCACCTGTCAATGGCAGTGTCATGTCCGTGGCCATATGGACCTACTTCACAGTAACACAAAATGCCATTTTATGTTTCTTCAAACAAAATTAATGTTCAAATGTCGACTGCTATTTGTATGGGAAATTTTTGTTTTCTTTCTGTTTCTGGTTGCGTTTTGAGGCAATCTTTACCGCAAATCATTATCGAAATATTTGGATGAGAGCAGCTAAATATAGAAGAGGCACTTTAAGGAATGAGATTCACGGTAATAGAGAAAGAAAAAATAAAGAAGCTGCCGATAATGCTATTTTTGACTAAAATGGTCTGTAAAAAGGAATGATTGCAAGAAATAAAATCCATGTGTATTTGTTTTAAATACCTTGATTATATTAAGTTCATTTATTATGTATATTCTACTCTTGTATGATTTCAAATATTGGCACTCAGGCAAACAGGATCAGAACATGAATAATAATGTGGATCCCACCCATACATTACAGTTATAAAATCTGCACTGAATCCAGTAAAATGCAATATCCATAAGTATCATTGTTCATTTGTTTAAATTTCATGAATTATTTTTCTACATAGCTTCAAATTATCGTCTACAGACTAGATCTAAATATACCTACTCAGTAGACTTCCAGCACATTATAACACGGACTAATAAAAATTATTACCGAGTTTTCAAACAAATATTTTTTGAAGAAAGTAATTATTGTACGATTTGAGTTTACTTTTAATGCAACGATGTGTATAAAATCTTTCTTTTTATCTATAAAACAAAACAACAAAAAAAGCAGATAATCGAAAGCTTTGGATATATTTATTACCCTACGGAACCTCACCAGGTCACATTGCTGTTTATATATGGTAAATTGTCAAGCATATTTTGTATGTAGGTCGATGGTGTAAAGGTAAAACGGTGTTGACTTTAGTGATACTCAAGCGGACATCAGCTGTTTGAACCCAATCGTAACTTTTTTTTAAATTTTTTTTATTTATTTATTATCTTTATTTCTTTATATATAAATGAGTTTCTATTTTGCCTTCTGCGATTCATGCTTATTCTATTTTATTTTCTTTATTTCTCTCTTTCTTTCCATTTGTTACATGTTTCTGATGAATAACTCAAACTATCATCTATCCAAAGGTTTGAATTAGGAGTTTTAAAATA
Organism: Margaritifera margaritifera; assembly: GCA_029931535.1. Lineage (NCBI taxonomy): Eukaryota > Metazoa > Mollusca > Bivalvia > Unionida > Margaritiferidae > Margaritifera > Margaritifera margaritifera. The sequence goes on along the minus strand of JAQPZY010001089.1, from coordinate 610,322 downwards.
ACTCTGGAGGTATTTTCTTGGATATAATATGATCTTTTTTTTGCTATATAATCAGAGATGAAGAAGGGTTTTTAAAAAATCTGTTTGAAAGCCGGGAAATTTTTCTCTTTTTTAAAAAAACAAAACATACTATGTCCCCTGCCCGCCCCCAACCACCCCTCCCCCCAAAAGGTCTCCGTTCAAATACAAAAAAAAAAAATATATCTCGCTATACAAACCTTAATGGGCACAGGCAATTGTCGCACGAGACTTGTGCGCATCAATTTTAGGTCATAATGCCTTATCTGATGTAGCTGTTATGAGTGGATTGTGTTGTCCTGTATGCCTCTCTATTGATCATTGAGCTATAACAATAGATGACTTTGGAGTATCAAGTACATATATATTTCCATCGATATTTGACTATGAGTATCCGTGACAAGGAAGGCATTATAGTTGGTTATTCAATTATATTTTGTACTTTGTCTTCTACAAGTAATTGCATATCAGAAAAGTGTTACTCTATAGGGACACTGCATCAATATATGTGGAAAAAATAATTTTTGTCTACAAGTCATTATATTGCCCATTTCATATTAATCATGCCACTGTCTCATGAAGTTGAGCAGAAGATATTTCTTTACTTGTGTCCATTCATGTGTGTGTGCATGTGTGTGTGTGTGTGGAGAGAGAGAGAGAGAGAGAGAGAGAGAGAGAGAGAGAGAGAGAGAGAGAGAGAGAGAGAAGCTATGTGAATGACCCTGACGGTGTCGGTCCTTTTAGAGAATATATTTAGAACTTTGCCAGTGTTCAGTTGCTGCAATTTGAATGTCTTATGCACTTGCTTGTTTTTATTTTATTTGTCAGTTTGATTTGTACTTGTACGTTGCATATGTACATGTGTGAGTGTGTTCATGTGTACATCTGTGAGTGTGTTCATGTGTACATGTGTGATTGTGTGCATATGTACATGTGTGAGTGTGTTCATGTGTACATGTGTGAGTGTGTGCATTTGTACATGTGTGAGTGTGTTCATGTGTACATTTGTGGGTGTGTTCATGTGTACATGTGTGAGTGTGTGCATATGTACATATGTTCATGTGTACATGTGTGAATGTGTGCATATGTACATGTGTGAGTGTGTTCATGTGACCATTTGTGAGTTTGTGCATATGTACATGTGTGAGTGTGTTCATGTGCAAACTGAAAGCTTGTCAGTACCGGGCAACATTGTCAACCATAGCTGCGTCATTCTTTCAAATTGAATAATAAATTAATAGACTGATTCCCAGCCTCAAATCTGATATAAATTATCTTTATATCTGAATAAGCTTCTCCTTTAAAAAAAAAAGTCCAGATGTTCAACAGTTCGGTGTATGTCTGTTCGTGTGTGCCCATGCGTGCGTGAATGTTTATAATTTGTTCTTATGAACGGATTCTTTATCAATGCACAAGAAAAGCATTTTTGACATTGAAAGCTTGCTGATTTCATTGTTTCATAATTTAATCGTACATTATACAATTGGTGTACTTGTATTCAAGGCTTGGTTCATTGTTAACATGCTTAATGGACCCGACCATTTATTTTTCGAGGGGGGAGGGTGATGGTGGAGACGTTGTGATTTTCTTTTCGAGCCTGTATATTCTTGTTTTCTCTCTCCTCAAGAAATATGTTTTCTTATTAATATAATGGATATAATAGTTTTTTGTTGTTCTATAAATCAGAGCAAGAATTTTTTTTTCAAAGTATTTGAGAGCCGGAATTACAGAATTTGCAGAAAATTTAACGGTGAGTCCAGAAACGAGGATAAATGGTACCGTGTCAATTTGAAATTCAACACCAATCCCCTAAGTTTTTCTTTTTAAGTGCAAGGTTTGGGTAAACTTGCTAATGTGTATATCTGGATACTTGTAATGGATCAACTTTAATGTCCTAGCCATTTAATATACAATTAATATAAAGTCAAGAAAATCGGGAAATGAATGTATACATACGGCAAGAATTTCTCTAAAACCGAAATCAAGCGACACTTAATAATTATATTCAGTGGCAGATACAGAAATATGGGGGGGGGGGGGTAGATAAAGGGGGGGGGGGTAAACAAGTAGGTGGAGAGTCTCCTGGGACGGAAGCCCCGCCAGGGGGGCTAGGGGACGAAGCCCCTGGAACCTCTTGAAATTTAAGCATTTCCAAGTCGTAATTGTAACCATCTAACTGTAAAGAAAACCTTCTCTAGGAAACGTTCCGGTTGTTTCGCGCTAATGCTTATGGCATTTTAAGTGGGGTGGTGGGTGTAGGTTTCCGGCACTGCCTTCCCCCTCCCTCCCTATCCGCCCCTGATATTGACCATTGAATATAGACGATCTTTCTGGATAAATTACTTGTATTGTTTTTAAAATTATATAATGATGACTTATAATCGGTTAAGTGACAGTATGATGGTTGGATGATGGAAAGTGTACACTAGAATAAATACATTTGCAGTAATCTGTCTACTGTTTCATTTTTATTTTCATTCCCTTCATTCTGGAGGCCCATTTGACATAAAATAAGAAACTGGTGCCTGTCCACTCGTCGTCTTCACAAATAATATATCAAAATTGATATCCTCGGTCTGTTCATTAACAAACCGTACTATACAGAAAACACAAGTGCTTCGCGTGCCGTATGCTTTACAGCTAATGTACTCTCTCTCTCTCTCTCTCTCTCTCTCTCTCTCTCTCTCTCTCTCTCTCTCTCTCTCTCTCTCTTATAAATCGTATAAAAGTATCCAATTTTGTAATCATTGATCAATATAAGGAATAATTTTATCGAATTTGTAATAAAATAAAGTATAATGTAAGCTTTTCCTCTCCGATACATACACAAAACTGTTTTGGTTACTTCTGTTCTGAACATTTGGTTTTGACTCTTAATTATACACTGTAGCAACATCCAGCTATAATTAATGCACAACAGGTCTGAACGGCTTTTCTGTGATTATTTATGGAAAAGAAATACATACATTGTTATTTTGTACCAATAATGGCAGGATTTTGACACGCAAGTCAGTGTTAAACATAAACATAAGCATAACTGTTTAAATGAAAACAAAAATAGGTGTAACAGATAATCAACCCTACTTAAAGTAAATTGACACATCATTTAAACAATGTTACAAAATAAAAAAGACAGATTTATACATACTATCATTGACTATTACGCATACTGCGTGCAAATGCAGAATTTTAGATGCATCGTTTTTCAACAGTTCGCTTGTTAGGGGCCTGTTAGTCATACTGTCTATAATCTACGAAAATATGCACCATAACAGAGGAGAAAACCATAGGCTTTTTAATGGTCGGTTTTCTTTATTAAAAGCGGTCCTGGATAAGAATTAAATACATATTTTGGGAAGAAAGAGTGATCTCTTTTATCTATATGAGTTTCACTGGAATCTGATTTGGCAGCAAAAATCATCCCTTAACGAACCTTTTCCTTTAAATATAACTTTTTCCATTATTTTCCCGACACAGTTTAACAAAGAAATAGGTCGGTAGTTTGACGGACCTTTGGTATTTACTTTTTTTTAAAAACTGGCATTGCAATCGCTTATTTCCAAATATTTGGAAATATTTGTTCTCTTAATGATTTATTGAATAAGATGCAGAGAGGTTTAGCAATGGCTGAGGAGGCACCTTTTAACATTCGATAACGGATCTTATCAACTCCACAAACCTTTTGACAGGGTATAGTTTTTATTATATTTACAATATCTTAACAAGTCCACAAGCCTTTCGGCTGGGTATAGTTTTTCTTATATCTTATCAACTTCACAAACTTTTTGGCTGGGTATAGTTTTTATTATATCTACAATATCTAAACAAGTCCACAAGCCTTTTAGCTAGGTATAGTTTTTCTTATATCTTATCAACTCCACAAGCTTTTTGACTGGGTATATATTTTTTTTATATCTGCAATATCTTATCAAGTCCACAAGCTTTTTGACTGGTTATAGTTTTTATTATATATACAATATCTTATCAAGTCCAAAAGTCTTTTGACTGGGTATAGTTTTTATTATATCTACAATATCTTATCAAGTACATAAGCTTTTTGACTGGGTATAGTTTTTATTATATCTTCAATATCTTATCTAGTCCAGACTTCTTTTGACTGGTTATAGTTTTTATTATATCTACAATATCTTATCTAGTCCAGACTTCTTTTGACTGGTTATAGTTTTTATTATATCTACAAGATCTTATCTAGTCCAGACTTCTTTTGACTGGTTATAGTTTTTATTTTATCTACAATATCTTGTTCTGTAATCGTTATTTCGCATAATTTTGCGTTCGTCTTGTAAATAAATTTGAGGTAGCTAATGCATTTTTACTTATAGGGTTATACAAATATTTTATTTATTTATTAGTTTGTTGGATACATAGAGATATAAAAATGGGATGAGTGTATAGTTGTTATTTAAATATGGAATTAGTTAGCTAGTCATTTTGTTTTTGAGTGGGAACGCTTACATGGTTTTCATGAGTTTTTATTCATTGTTGTGGATGGAAATATAAAAAAAATCAAAATCTCGTCTTATAACCTAGGATTAAGTTGAAAAGAAATCAGCAGATAATAGTAAGAATTGTTATATATTTGGATAGATTGTGAGAGTAGTGAGTAAATTAATTTGTAATACCCAAAAAGTATAAAGATTTATAAGCCTGCCACCGAATTTGTTGCTTTAAAGGTCTTTTTGCCAAATTCAATTTTTCTTTTTAAATTTCTCCAAAAGCAATTAATGGGGTGTTAGTATGCTTCAGCGCATTGTTAATGATAAATGAATTGAGTACCTTTCTTTTCACAAACTCTACTAAAAAGAATACCATCCAAACAAATTATACCATAAACAAACTTACGTAGGCGTTGACCGGAGTAATTGGTCAAGGACACAAATAAAGTTCTGACAGACAATATTAGACGTATAATTTTTATTCTTTTGAGACATGAAAACCTGGTCTTTTTCCGAGTAATTATGTTTCGTTTTTGCAGATTCTATATACACGTAACTTGACAATCGTGTATCGTATTGCAGAAAGTATGGTTGGTCGTTTTATTGACTGGCGGTAATAATTGGCTGTCTTGTAATAATAAGAATACCTTTATATGAAATCTTTCGCTCTGGATGAGAAATTTCATTTTCTTCCAGCTATCGGCGATTCGCCTTCATGTCCAGACATCTTGACTACCAATTACTAACTGATAAGCCCGTTCGTAAGATAAAAGTATATGCAATGTTTCAATAGAGACGATGGAAGAAGTCAAATACAGGGTTTCCAACAGGCTTTCAAATCAAGTTATCCGTTGTGCTAACTTCAATCCATTGTGCCTAAATATGCTTTACTTTGAGCTGATAGAGTCCAAGCTAGTTCAGTGGGATATGTGAAGTTGCTACCGATATGAAACGTTAATTATAAAGTAACTACCTTCAAACGGAAAGAATATGATATGAGTACAAAGTCGCCAGAAAGTCGCCAGATGGCTGCCTCTACGGTGTTATTTCTCTGGAGTTTGATTGACAGGTCTATGGACATCTATATAATTAAAATCTTCTACTTATGATTAATTTCGAAATGATTACCTGACTCTTACTTGTCTTTCAAATCAATTGCACTGAATCTGACTCCTAAATTTTTCCAGTAGCCAACATTTTTCATAATGCATTTGTGCTTTAGAATTTACAAGGACTTTTTACACTATTTTTTCACACTTTGCATCGTAGCACTCAAAGTATTTTCATATCAATTAGAGACGGAATTATTACATATATTAGTTTCGTTTGAAATTTAAATGATTGGAGAGTCACAATAAAAAGTTAAGCTATAGCACCTTCATTTAGCTGTCTGTGTGGATGGATGGATTTCTTCGTTCTTCACGAGGATTTTCAACGTAAATTTCAAGATGTAATCGAGCAGATGTTGCCACTTTACAACTTTTAAGACTCGATGGCTCTGTGGTCAGCGAAAAAAGGGAACTATCTTGTGTCTGTACCCAGCACTTTCAATGTATTTCACAATGGTATTACTTTCATGAAGCAATTGATTCTATGGGTCGTGACTGGCATCAAGTCAGTCTTGGGTTAGGCAAGCGATGAGATAATCCATCTCTACAAAACTAAACTGACTCAGTAGAATGTAGTGATGGTTTTGAAAAAGGAAAAAGAACATTGCAGGAGCTTCTTTGAAAATGATATTTATCATATCGCCACTTCATACGGTTTTGATATGTTACATATAAATTGTTAGTCTTGAATTTCCCTGACGTGTTTGTCTGCAATTAACATATCCAGCCTTCCTTAGTGCAATCCAAGCTTTGTACAGTTTATTTTCATAGTAAGAATATATATATATATATATATATATATATATATATATATATATATATATATATATATATTTGTGGGGGAAAGAGAAAAAGATTGAAAAATCCTGCAAGACTTTGATTTTGTTTGTCATCTATACGATCACATAGATTAACATATTTATATGTGTGTGTGTCTTACTGAAATATTCGATTTAGCTTTAAAAATAAACAACTTTCACTTTTTAAATCAAAAAAAAATAGCATCTTCTTTCTATTATTAAGAAATGTTGACAATCGAATCTCATTGTTTATTTCCTTGGAATTGTTGTTTTAAAAAAAGCTTCTCTGTCAATTATTCAGCCTAAAGGAGAAAATAACTCAAGACATATCACTGACAGACATTTTTAAAAAGTGCTGACAAAGTACAGAAAACCAAATAATTGGAAATGATATGCGGTCATTTACAATTTTAAACGAGTGCATACACATATATTCTTGTAAATGGTACTTTGTCTCAGTGAGAACTTTATTTTTAATTAAACAAGAAAATGTATTGCTTTGAGGTGTAAAACTTCGTTAAAGAAACAAACCGTGCCTGCTGTGAAATGAACGGAAATACAAATATGTGACAGACAATACAAATGTTATTTCGGTGGTTTTCTCGGTACGACAGTGTCAAAGTGAGAGCGGTGTGTTAACGTGCTTTTATTGAAAGCCAGCATTTCTCAGAGTAGGTATATCGCGCAAATCAAACAATATATATTGCATTTAGTCACCCACTCCGCCAGGTTGTCACCGGTTGGCTGTTTCGAACAGAAAAAAAAATTAATTCTTCTTATTTCACATATTCATACAATGTCTTTAATTTGTACTACGTAAAATTTGGCGGTGATTGAAAGGAAGTGGAAATTTATCAATTTCACTTTATTTGCCAAGCTGACAAAGAAAACGACAATGATACACCGATTGCTTTATTTTATTTCATTTCTCTTCTAATTTGTGTTCACACAATCTCTTCTTGTTTTTGCAATTGTACTGTATAGCGCATTACTATCTCAGTGCTCAACTTTCGAGCTTCTGATTTTACAATGTTTTCGTGGTGATTTGATCCCCACTGCTGTCCGTCAGACATTACCTTTAATGATTATTGTATTACTTTGTAGCCTTATGTATCACATCTTAATTTCTTTTTTAATAGGAAGACTGACTGATTGTAAATACAGCGAAAATAAAGCGCCCTTATGAATAACTTGCTTAAAAAACGTTGTCTACTTGATGCGCGGGAGACAAAGAACATAAAACTATGTACCATCACTTTTGTAAATATATTTTACAAAATTCATTAATTTGTGTCATCTGTTTATCATCAAGTAACAGACAGATTTTCGTTTTTGATGAGAGATTTTTAAAAACGTTCTATGATGTAAATCATCCACGATCAAATTTCAAAATTACTTTTAGATTATTGTTTCATCGTGCGATCGACAAAAGGTCAATATTTGGATATTATTAGAAGTAGCTACCAGTCCATCTTGACCATTATACGTGTGTATGAATGATTGTCACCTCATTATTTTCAGGTGGACCACGATCACCAGTCCATGCATAATAATGGAGAGAAAGCCAATTCCATCAGATCATCTTTATGGTGAGAAGCTCTTGGAAAGAATTACTAAAGAAATCCATTTAAGTGTATTCCTTCCAAAACTAGAGAAGCCGTGAATGCAGACAGAACTAATTTGTCAATAAACTTGAGAGTCTTTCTGAAATTCTGGAATTCTGTTCTGACACTATATATTTTCGGTAAAGGTCTGATTCAATATATGGACACAGAACTAAGTTCAAACGGAAAACCTGATGTAAGATTTGATTTCAAATTTGACAGTTTCGAAAATCTGCTTTCGTAATTATGTTTGATAACAAAGAACTGATACTTCGTCTGTTCTTATGACACTATCGGTCAGAGTTTGCAGAAAGTAATTTCCTTCGAAAGAGACGGATGAATCATTATAATGCCATTTCCCAATACATCGCCTAGATTCCCTTCTTTGCAGAATTTAATGCTGTTTCCTGTGGAGATATAGTTTGATCTCTAAGTGTCAGGTTTACAATTACAGTCGCTCTTTCATGACAGAAGAATATCTGCGTTAGAATAGTGGCTTTAGTTACATCCTACCGGCAATGAAATTATTAAATACAACAAAGTGGCAAGATTGACAACGTACTGTAAATGGCATGTTAGACAGTTATAAGTATTATGTCGCCAAATGAATCTGATTATGGTGCTTAAGTTAATCAGCCAAGTGCCTTACTACTAAAAGATGGTGTTCCTTTATATACAATAGTATTCAGCTTATGCTGGGGGGAAACAAATTGCATGAAGAGATATGAATGGGCATAAAATGGTTTTATTTCATACAATATAGCAGGACATCAGTCAAATTTTCATGACCTTGATAATGAAATGGCACAAGGTGCCATGATACCTTTGATCAGCCAATCGCTACTGGATATGTCTAATTCAGCCATAATGAATTCGAGTATGAATGATATCAACATGAACGGAAGTCTAATGCCCGTTCCCGGTAACGAGACCGAAACTATTCGAGGATACAGCATCCCTCATATCATAATAGCGTCAATTCTCGTAGCTGTCATAATGTTCGTCATTGTTTTTGGGAATTTATTGGTAGTTGTTGCCATAGCAACAGACAAGAATTTAAAATCCACACAACATTGGTTTATAGCCTCCCTTGCTGTAGCTGATTTTTTACTCGGACTTGTGATCATGCCTTTTTCACTTGCTAATGAACTGATGGGCTACTGGTACTTCGGATACATTTGGTGTGATCTCTGGAAAGCCATCGATGTGCTTTTATGCACGGCGTCCATACTAAGTATTTGCCTTGTCAGTCTGGATCGGTATTGGTCCATTATCAAGCCCGTAGAGTATTCCGGACAAAGAACTCCAACAAGAGCTGCCTTAATGATTGCTGCTGTTTGGATTCTCTCGGCTGTCATCTGTGTACCGCCTCTGATAGGTTGGAAGAATCCACTTCCGGAGTCGGAATATCCTCTTTGCCTTTTAAGTGCCGATATTGGGTATGTGTTGTATTCCACCATGGGATCGTTTTATATTCCATGTGTGATAATGGTATTTGTGTACGGAAAGATCTTTATCGCTGCTCGAAGGAGAGCTAGGCGAAACATGGGAAAAAATAAAAACTGCTCAAATTTGAATGAGATTGAAATAACAAAATCTGCTACAAATTCAAGCAAAGCATTAATAAATGGAAGGAGAATGTCTTATGAAGATGTAATTCAAACTGAAAATTATGAAGAGAGCATAGTGAAATCTTCTGAAATAACTGCAGTTGTTTCATCAAAACTTAACCAATCTAACGTGACCGAGAAATCAAAGTTAATTCTAACAGAGTCAGATGACACGGATACGGTTATTAAATCTAAACCAGGTTCCGATACAGACACAACTACAATAAAAAGCGACCAACTTATTAATAACAATCACCATCCAAATGAAAATGAGAATAGGTCGTCTACAGATAAAACGGAAAATTACATAGAAGGATCAATCGCGGAACCCAAAAATGAAAACAGACACAAAACAGATGACGGGAACACTGTCCACAAAATCCAGAGTACGGATACATTGGAGAAGATTCCACGATCGTCATTAGATCATCAATCAAGTCATCACAAAGAGATTCTTAGCATGCATAGATTCACCATGGAATCGACCAAAAAACGCCCACGCCACTCTTCCGCCAAATCGATAAAAGGCTGGCGGACAGCGTCGTTAAGAGAGCACGAGCGCCAGAGGAGGAAACTTGCCAAAGCACGGGAGAGACGTGCAACGCTAGTACTTGGGCTCATCATGGTTGCCTTTATATTGTGCTGGTTCCCATTTTTTACCCTGTACATAATTACATCTATGTGTCATTGTATTGGAGACATGGTGTTCGCAGTAGTGTTTTGGGCTGGTTATTGTAACTCGGCACTGAACCCTATCATATACACGGTGTTCAATAGAGATTTTAGGCATGCTTTTCACAGAATTCTGTTTGTAAAACTCAGACATTGCCAATGCCAATGAACATCGGCGAATTTTCCAAAAACTTTTGTGACACTGTTAAAGGGAATCTACAGCCGGGGACAATGAATGCAATTTCCAAAGATGGCATTGATTATTACAGTGAGTGAAGGAAAAAGGCACCATTTTAAAAATCCGCCCACGAATTTTAAAGATGTGAGTAAATTAATTTCAATTTTTGTGCTGAAAGAACGGCTAGGAGACTAGTCACGATTAATACATGGATTTATATGACCTCACTAAGTCATTCCCGCAATGTTTACTTATCAACGATTTTAGCTAAAATTCACCAAAAAGAACCCCAAAAGTGTAGATAGCTTTTGAGCCAGTTTATATTGGGGAGCGCGTGGAGAAGAGTTCATCGATTTGTCGACCTGCAAAGGCGGATTATTATTATTGGTGATTCATCACATAAACAGACACTTTCATCATAAGAATAAGGTCCAGTCTAGACATGTTATGTTTTCCTAATATCAGATTACCTCAGAATCCTCTCCTGAAATAAATTCTTGTGTAATGCACATAATCAATTTTGACAGAATCTGTTTTACTTTTTTGTTGTTATTAAACCTTAAATGTTTTAGTGACGTCTGGTCTTTGACCGGTTGAGGTATTAATACACTAGTTCAGTTTCTTATATGTTTCCATAAAACGTGTTTGCGTTTTCAAAGAATGAAATGACTAGAAATTTTGGTGCAAGTTACCTTACTGGAACAGGCCGAATTACATCTGTGTAATTTGCCATCCTACCAAGAGGCTGAACTCAATAAACATTTTAATTTATGTTTAGGCTTGAATGTTGCTTTATATTTGATGCAAGTAACGACATTCACTATCTTCTACATAGAGAAAGTAGTCGATTAAACCGAACAATCTGGCTTTCCAAAATTTCCATATACATTTTTTACTTACAATCTAATGTTCAAAACATTGTATACGGCATTGTTGGTGGTAGATTGGTAAAAATGCTCGTAACAACCGTCATTAAATATCATAATGACAAAATAACTTTTCACAAGAACCTCTTCAAACATTAATTTATGAAATAAAATGATCTCCACAGCAATTTCATGCTTAGCACTTTTGATATGCAAAGTCTTTGGGAAGAAAAGATATATATATATATATATATATATATATATATATATATATATATATATATATATATATATATATATATATATATATAAGATCGTGAAATTGATCGTGCTTATGAAATACATGAGATATAGAAGATAATTAGCTTACAGAGGGCAATATATTTACATGAAGAAAAAATTGATAATACGAATGAGGGTCAAGGGAGATAGAAGATGAATTAGGCTATAAGGAGCTGCCTGATATTCTGACAATTCAGTTGTTAAGTTCAGATAAAGAAATTACAGGTACAACGTTTTAAAATAGCTGTTTTTTAAAAAATGATAACTAAAACTGCGTATTAAACTATTACTGATTTCTGACGATAGAATTATATGCACAAATTTAAAGACAATCAATTTTTGAAAGCTATTCACTTGTGCGTACGAATACTGTCCTCAACCTACCCCTATTTATTCTGTTTGGAAAACTTCAGCATGATTTCATACGTATTGTGATTACTATGATGTTTACTTACAACAGATACGTCTAGGAAGACGTAGTATGTTAATTTCAGTTTGCAAGAACAAAAGCCATCAGATTTGTTTGAAAATAACTATCCACATAATTGGCTATTTTACAAAATACGTCTTTAGCCAAATAATGTAATCAGACCTATTTTGTACATTAGAAGTTTGATTAAAAATAATTTCTCTTACAACACTTGTATCTTTTTGAAAGAACGTAGGATTAAAAAACCATTTTACGATTTCAGTCCGTTGATTCTTCTCTAAGTTAATAGTAATTAATACAACACCGAAATATGGCATGGATTACAGAAATATGGAATTCGGTCAAAGATCAAATCCGACTTCGTTTCACATCGCTATCGTCTTATTATGATTTTTAAAAAGCGAATTAATGAACACAGATTTTCAAAGTCGCGATTATTATGACAATCAAGTGCTATTATTAGGTTCTCTTGATTAGCAAGAAAAATAGGTTACATCCGCTGGGGGATTGGATACGTGATACCAAAAGTAGCTATGACATTTTAACAGTGACCTTACAGGCTTTCTGTTCAGGAAAACTGTCTGGACAGAGTTAAACAAAAATGTAATTCGGTCAAAGGTTATAAATGACTTCGGTTTACTTTGACGCCGTAAACTAATGATATTTCTAATATGTCTTTGTTATATAGCTAATGTCGAAGACTATAAAAGGGTAACGAAACAGATAAATAACAGCAACGACTACAAACAAGAAGAACAAGAAGCACAACAACAACAACAAGAATAGAGCTGGTTTAATTTTTTAAGTATGTGATATAACAATTTACTATGGGTTATTATCGACAAAAGCTCTCTCTCTCAGAGATAGAGCGGGGGGGGGGGGGTAACTGTAGTGATACATCGTTGTGTTCCGGTTTGATAAGTGTTTCATGACATGTTTTATACTGAATATCAATTAAGGTTACAAGTATCTTTTATTATTATTACTATTATTATTATTATTATTATTATTCAAAGAAGAAGAAGAAGAAGAATCTTGGAGGACGCGTAACTTTGGTTTACAGATTTGATGACATGCTAGTTTAGTCTAGGCATAAATCTTGTAACACCCAAGTGGTTTAAAGAGAACCGTACTACCCAGCGAATTAAACACCACCAGCGTGAGGCTGGCTTGAAGTCGATGTTTCCTCTATTTCCAATGACCTCAAGACAACAGTAGTTGTCAACTGAATGGTTCTTAAACTCACTAATACCACATATAATTTTCCTCTAATTAACTCACGACCACACATTCACGAGATTCTAATTTCACACTTACATGTGCTTTCTTGATTCCCATTTGTATGATTTATCAGGACTCTATTCCAAGCCGCAGACCGGTAATTCACGCCACTTGCTACGAAACACGACCCAAATACCATATACACAAAATTATGCCTATCTCAGATAAACACTTATACGTGAAAATATCCTGATAATTCCTTGTGCTGAGAAATTAGGGAGGATCCATTTTCCGAAACTAATCTATGCCACCATAAAATCTCGTGAATACTGTACATTATTACGTCTAGTCCTAGTAATTTGCCAATTAATCAGTTTGAGAAATATCTTCCCAACGCTGACTCCCTATAATCGAACAAATAAACACTAAAATCTAACAAAGCCATAAACGGAGACGTAAATACAAATAGCACATGCTCTGGGTGTGTTACAATATCTATGTTAAAAGGTGGAGTCGTCCAGAAAAAGGGGCGGATAGCTTTTGTGTATGTGTATCAAATGCACGTGCAGACATGTACTTCAGAGTCGTGCAAATGCTTCTATTAATTATTCCCATGTGAATGTTATTTTACTTATCTTGGTACGTAGTTATATCAAAATCAATTCTGTTTTGTAACAGGAGTTTGTTCTTCCTTACAAACTGTCATCAACCTTAAGCTGCTGTTGACAAAAACATTTAATTCACACATGTTTGAAAACACCGGATCGTCAGATCTGTGAAAACCTATAATATGAATTTCAGGTAAGTTCCCACTTAGCTAAATATAGCATTTCCTAATAATCAAGCCGCACTCGTCAATATTTTCTTCGAAACCTGTGTCCGTTCATGAAATTTCACAATTTTACTCAAAAACGAAACGTTATAAATCAATTTCACTCAAGCATTTTGAAACTTTGAAACTTTGGAGCAATATTGTATAGGAGCAAAGTAGCTGAAGACACGGTAGTCCTGAGAGAACACATTTCACAAATTTTTCTAATTCGAAATCTCGATTTACTTATCCGAGATCTCAATTTACTAATTTGAAATCACGGTTAACGAATTAGAGATCTCGAGTTACTAATCCGAGATCTTGGTTTACTAAGACGGTTTATTCGAGGTCTTAGATCGGTAAACCGAGATCTCGGATTAGTAAACGAATATCTCAGATCAGTCATCGAAATCTCGGATTAGTAAACCAATATCTCTGATTAGTAAATAGAGATCCCGAATAAGGAAACATGTGAATTGTGTCCCTTCAAAGAATCCATACTGAGGTAAAATGTTGGTGCAATGCTATTTGATAACTTTGGGGATATTTTATTGCCAAGTTTGAGTCTCTGCTCTCAAAGTTGTTGTTTATTTGTTGCTTTTTTTGTTTGTTTGTTTTTTTTTTTTCATGCCAAAGCCAGGCCTGGAATTCATAAAACTCTCGAGCTTGAGTTTGAGCTTCAGAATTTGTTTCAACCAATCACAATTAACGTTCCTTTTGTAAGGTCGTCTCTCAAACGCAAACTCATAAAATGTACATGTCGAAAGTTGAATTTGATCAAATTAAAATGTAATTTATCATGATAATTAAATGATGACATAGATTTCTCCTGATATAGCCCATACTGATTGATATGCACAGAGGCAATACATGTAAACAACATGTCAATTGTTGCCTGTTCTATATCTCGCTTTTATTGTGTTACTGTCTGATGACTGGCTTCACTGCGTCACACTTCCTATGCTTGTGAGACCGCAGATAACTAGCACTCTCAATCATAGTGAAACAACGGAATCTCTATACCTTTTTTCCTCATGATACACCGCATCCAGTAGTCTGGTTCCCTGCTTCGTATTTTCCGTGTTACGCACTCCGTTACACGACTAACTTATTAGGATGGACCTGCCGATTCAGGCCGGCTACCAGTGAAGTGATTGTCATGATTTATGCGCTAAGCTTTGAACCCTCTCTCTCTATTGTGAAAAGGGGCGGGGAGGGGGGGGGGCAATAGAACTGAATGAACCTTAACCCCTGAAAAAAATCAACTCTACAATGAAATCGCGAACACACAATATAAACATTACAAATACTAGTAAAAAGCAAGCAAAACGAAAATCTCGTGCATGTAACTTCCTTTATATATCCGTACTAATGTACAACAACAATGCCAGTATAGACAGTTATATCGGCAGTGAGCTCTGACAGATATGCCTTAAGGTTTGTGCAGTTAGTTTTGTCAGAACTTCCATTGATACTTAAATTAGTGTCTACAAGTTACACATAAGGGTAAAATTCACGAAAATGTACTGAACGATCTTGGTGGATATTGCAGGAGAGATTACCAATAATGGTAGAAAGAACCACGTCTAACACGACCATCCCATGTTACACATGCAAAAAATGAGAGACCCACTAGTAAGTTGTAGATGCTAACACTATTTAAAATACTAAAGACATATAAATGAAGCAAACAATACATATAAAGACACGCATAGCAAAGATTTAAAATCGTATTAATGTTGAAATTCAGACTACGGGTCTTTAAAATGGAGATCACCACAAAATTAAATGAGCCGCTTTAGTTGCTTATAAACATTTGCCGCGACAGTGATAATAACAATAAGCATTAAAAGTAAAGTTTTAAAAAATCGTTGAGAACTGTTTTTTTGTAACATTTAAAAACCACTAATTTGAAACTCTAACCAAAAATTGTGTTGTATAATATTCAAGTAAACAATGATATACAAATGAAATAAAAATCTATTTTGAGCAAATGAGACTTTATTCATATGATTTTTTTTTATAAAATATTTTCCATAACAATATTACGTTTTCTGATCGATAAAAATATCAAGACATTTTACTCCATTTTTTTAACTCAACATAGGCCAACTTCAGCCAGGATAAATATGTGATAACAGAATGGTTCATCTTTCTTGTAATTTATCTAAGAATAAACTAATCTCTGAAACGTAGCGATTGCAAGATACTATTGAGATATAACTAAAAACAGAAAGGAAGAAAGCCCTTGTCAGAGCATACAAAATATCTCTTGCGGTCAAAGCGCTACAATTTTCAGTGGTAATACAATTTTAAGAAAATGTTATGCTTCCAATTTTAAATAACATGCAATCATGACTCTGCTTTCTTGTGGGGTTAATTATATTTCCATATTCAGTTTGCTGATTAGAAACACACAGTCTCGGATTCGTTTCCTTTTTTCAATTATAGAAAAAAATCAATCATGCTAACAATGTATTTTTCCATCAATACATAAAAAGATACTCCATACTATTTTGATGGATTGACATAAAATGTCACTTGTCACCTGTCAAAATGCCACCGAAACGTACATTTAGGGACTGAACATTCCTCGTGGCTATTATATCTGGGAACCTTGTTACGAGGTTGGTTGGATGAGTGAGAAGTATGAAATTTCCAATCTCTATCTGAAATTTCCAATATCTGTTCTAAATGAGGTATAGAAATCTTTTCTTCGTTCTTGAAACCAACAGGCAAACGGAACAAATCAGATTGTATTGTAGAGAGAGCTGAAGGTATACTGGCTGTATGCAAATTCCAAGAATAGTAGGGCTGGGAAGCCAAGTCACGCAATAATATCTCCGACAGGTCGGATGCTAATCAGTGAGTTATATTCATTTTGCAGTAAAGAGTCTCTAACAGTTTTGTCTTTGAAAATTAAAGAACAGGAAATGTAAATTTTGTGTCAATTTAAATAATTTTATTCTCACTATTTAGAAATTATTGTTCCTCTCCGACCTGATTGCTTCGTTTGACTGTTTGTTGGAAGCTCACTATAAAAGTTTTACTATACCTACGAAAAATTGGACTTAAGAAAGGGATCATACAAAGAAAATGTATGCTGATATATGTGCTAACTGATGTTATATTGATTTGGATTAGGATAAGATGTATTGCTGATCTATTATGCTTGGTACAAGAACAATAATTCTCTAAAAATCTAGCCACCAACACTTTTAAACCATGGTGTCGTTTTCTCAGAAAATTACCATCAAATTCTGAGATCGATCGGAATGACGATCACTTGTGAGTCCCAATCCTAGTTTGCATTTGTGGCATTTTGCATTTAGGGGTTTTAATCTGGTATGCTTGGTGTTCATTTAAATCAATCAGCGTTACGATTTTAATGAAAGTAATTCAGTATGCAAAATTACGAGCGCATTGGGAGAGACACTTCTGTTAAGACGCCATTTTACTGACAAATGACGAAACAAAAATGAAAAAGTGTACGGTTATCCATTCCGCCTTTAATTTGTAATATGATCAGTAACGTTCAAGTGCCTGCACTAGCAACGAACGTTTCTGGACAAAACAAATATGCTCACAAGCAGTTTTATGTCTTCAACTGTTTGACCACACAAGCGGAAGTTTTATATCGAACAAAAGTTGGAACCGTTTTTGTATGAAATGCTTCTTTTCTTATCAAAAAAGCATTAAAAAGCACACTTAGAACTCACCAAAACTTCACCTATCTTCATACCCACTGATTTAAAACAAGTAATAGAAATGTCAGATAATGTCAGTAGATGCGACTAAATCTACCCATGTCGATGTTTAGTAAAAAAAAAATTAATCAAAATTAAGGTTTGAAAAAATAAAAATATGAAGAAAAAAATAATTTAAAAAATAATTTTAGCTCCTAAATGATTAACCCAAATATTTTCCCTTTCTTCTCAATCCGCTTTTGACCGACAGATGGTGTGTTCAATGCCAATCATTTTCAAATGATCTTTTCTACGGTTTTTACTAATATATTTTGACAGATGTTTTATTTGTCTTTGCATTCGTATGTCCCAAAATTGCCACTCAATCCTAACGCTCATATTTCTTTAGGTTTGCCCTACATACTGTTTTTTACAGTTTAAACAATAAACCACATACATCATATTTTGCCTATCATATGAAATATTCTCTTTAATTTCAAAGGTTCTACCTATTTTCGGGTAGAACATCTTCACGACCGCCAAAGTCAGTCATTTCAAGGTCTTGAGCTATGTTTTCACAAGTACTCGTGCGACACAGTGACAGATCTCAACATAGTAAATGAAGGACACGTGAACTCCAATATGCCAAACCATGTCTCAATACGGAAAAAGCTCCACCCATTTCGCGTCGTGCGCTCGGGGTTAAGCTGTTTGTCGTCAGATTTCCAACCTCACCAGCAACGATGTCACTGTGCCCGGTATTGCTACGCTAGTAATTACAATTGCTCGAAACGGCGACTCAGCCCCGACAGACGCCAACCGTACAAGCGTGAAAAAACTTGAGGAGAATGAAGTGGCCTATATTGACGATGCCGATGTTTGGGGCGTCTACAATGATCTCTGCCTGAAGAGCAAAGTGCGGACAAACACAGTCTATCAGGATATACAAAACATCAACACTGCCACCATACGTGTCAGCCCCTGGCAATGCCGTCGCTGACACCCAGCCCGATGCGTCTGTCGCTGCCTCGTTTTGGAACCGTTTCCACGTGCCGCTCGACTTCGAGCTGCTGAACGATGTCATGTAATACTGCCAGTCCGGCCTTTCAGACCGCCTCTCCTTTGAGCTGACTTTTAACGA
Source organism: Margaritifera margaritifera (assembly GCA_029931535.1). Taxonomy (NCBI): domain Eukaryota; kingdom Metazoa; phylum Mollusca; class Bivalvia; order Unionida; family Margaritiferidae; genus Margaritifera; species Margaritifera margaritifera. The sequence continues at coordinate 591,437 of JAQPZY010001089.1, read as the reverse complement.
ATACGATAGGTAATCGAAAAGACGAATAAGGGAACGAGATACACCAGCACTGACATTTCCCTGGAGTTTGGTGTTGTGGCCCACTCAGAACTCGCACGCATAATCAAGCAGCAATAAATTGGTAAAGTGGCTAAAAAGCATGAAGATGATAGTTTTGCTCTTTGAGAATGAGACAAAGAGCGCTAAATTTGCGCGTGATACAAAGAATTGTTATAACCCCTTTGTCAACATATTGTTGGTGACGATCGAGGGCGTTCCAAGCCAGAGCTATGCTCAGGAGCAGCAGTGGAAAGAGACCCAAAAGATAATGGTGAGGGATTCTCTCAAAGACGCGGAGGCATCGCTGCTTGGAATTAGCAGCTTTTATCCGAAATGGCAGCAGGGCCTTTCACTGGCACATCTATTGCCTGGAAATCTACATAGATAATGTACGGGACGCACATCTGGCGTTGGTGATTCTGGAAGACTAAAATATTCTTGCTTGGCTCCAGTAAGAACACAAGCTGGGGCTTTTCGCCTCTACCGCGTCAGAATTTCGTGTGGGCTTTCAATAGGTCGGCCCGGCTGAAGACTTGAAGGCACCGGCGGTAGACGTGCTTTTTATCTTTGCTTTTGCTGTGCTTGTATACCAGACGGCTTAGGTTCTTTATCGAGACATAGTGACTCTTCGCTGTTCCAGTTGCACTTGTGCTCTACGTTTCGCAAGTGAGCAGCAAGAGGCCAATCGTATGTTGCCTCAATTTTTCGCTAATTCATAGCGGGTAGAGGTCATTTTTCCAGCCAAAGGCCTAACTGCGATTGTTCGGTTGTGGCGCTCGAACTTGTCAATTTTACTAACCTTGACATGAAAGCCAATGCACGCAAAGTCGAGCTCGCCCAAGTGTTGGCCGTACTTGCATGGCCGATCAACATGTCAATCGTCTCCCGGATAAAGCGCCGACAGGACGAATCACTCAAAACAGAGATTGCCCTTGTTCTTCACGTTAATTAAGGGACTGTGGTGGTATGCACTTTGATGTTGGAATGTAGTTCCGGCCGTGAAACGGGCGGTACTGTGACACACCGAGGTCAAGTATTTGACATCGGACGAATACCCATCCGGACCCTCGCATATGTATTCTTTAACGTGTATGGTGGCATTAGCTTGTGCAACCAGCTGCTCGATCTCATCAATGGGCACTACGGAGGTGGCAGCGCTTTGGAAATAGGCCGACAATTAAATGGTGTCTGCTAGCTCAGCTTCTTCGTCGTAGACGTTTTGCAAGCCTGGTAGATCTTTCTCCAGCTGTGCCGTCAACACTAGGTTAAATTTCAAACCATCCAGTTCCCTACGTTCCTAAGAGAGGATATCTTGTACCCTAGACGCCATAGAATTAAGAAATGTCGAAGCGTCGGCCTGTGTTATTCCGGCTCTGCGACGCGGTAGGCTTTTGCAATCGCATTTTCTTGTCCTACTAGTTTTACAAAGGCTGGTAATTTCTTGCGTTTCTTGGCCTCACTTTTCCTTGCTGCATCGCCGTTAGGCTGCCCAGCTGGATTTCCTGACCCTCACTCGACAGCTGACTGCTCAGCATTAAGCAGCTCGTCTATCATATCGTGAAAGTTATTCTGTGTAACATGCCGCTCGACATTACGACTTGATGTTGAAACCAGACTCTTTGCCGGAACTGATTCAATAGTCCCACTAACCAAAAATGCATCCAGCGCATCGTCATATTCACTTTTGGTTATTTGCCCTCTATGAAGTAACTCGTTCAAAACGTAATAGTAGACATATTGTTATATGTATACTACGTGTGAGCCTAATCTCTAAATGGGTTTTTTGGTACCTTTCTGAATTACTGCAATATCTTTATAAACTGTCTCATATTATAGGTATACTATGCGTGAGCTTATCTCTAAATAGGTTTTTCTAACCTTCCTCAGTTGCTAAAATACCTTTACAAATTGCCTCCTGGCCCACTTTTCTGTATTAACTAACTTGTGCTGCACCCTATCACTACCACACGGGCGACAAAGCATGAATCCGGAATGTGTGCCCTTTCCACACAACCAACATGCTACAGGCAAAATGCTTTCCTTTCGTTGTCGCTGCAAGTGAATTTTTACAGTAATCACACAAACACGATTTTTGGCAGCAAACATTCTCCTCAACTATCAACCACTTGCAACAATTATAATCTTCCAATTTTGTTTTAGGTATACCAGTAGCGAAACATAGGTACAAAATAAAAATTGATCCATTCATGCTGCTATGTGCAAACCCCGTTTTGCGCCGACTCTGGAGGGGGTGGGGGGGGGGCTTAGCCGGCCTAGCAACCAAGCGTTTTTCTTGACGTTAGAAGTGGCCCCCGATACCGGCTGACAGTTGTTTCCGTTTGCTATTCTTATGTAGCAATTGATGACTGTCAGTTTCTTTGAAATATACCATAGTATTCATATTATCTTCCTTTTCAAGGTTATTTCCCTTGTATATTATTACATCTAAGCAATCTACACTTTCCTTACAAATTTTAGTTTTAATTTTAAGTGATGAATGTTGATTATATATCCAGTTAATAAACTCTTTTAGTTACCCCTCGGAATGCGTCCAAATGAAGAAAATATCATCAATAAACCTAACATAGAAAAATGGTAACTTTCGTGCCTTAGCAAAATATTTTCATCAACAATAAAATCGTTCTTGTCAAGACAAATGTTTGGTAAATTTAAAATTTCCTCATCCGGTCGATTTGGATCCGTATAAAGCATGACCTTTCTATAAGTAGTCAAACCATGATTATGTGTGATGTTAGTATAATGCTATCAATATATGTTGTGACCTAAATATCATTTTTAGAAGGTTTAATTTTACTCAGCTTTCAAGGAATTCCTTTGTATCTTTAATATATGAAAACTGTTTCTGAGTCAAAGCGTTTAAATAACAATATATCCATTTGGCAATGCGCTCAGTCTCTCTTGAACGATCTGAAACAATGGGCCTACATGGCGGAGCTTTCATTTTTCAAAAGCTTGTGACTTTTTGGAAGAAGATAAAAAATACGTTGGTCTTGAAGCATTTGGAATCAAGTTTACTAATTACCTTTTGTCCAAAAAACCCCACCTACATGTTTTTTTTAAGTTCGCCTCTAACTTCCAATGCTGTATCATGATAAATTGGTTTTGAAAGAGGCTGATGATGTTCCAGATTGTTTGCCTTCCTTATTACCAAAGATTTGCTTTGGGATAAAGTTTGCAACGCCCTAATTTCTAATTTACTGAAATTTGAATTCTGAATAAAAACGTGAGACATGCTTTTTGTTTCTAATTTCCGAAATACAATTCTGTACATCCTCTGGTATATAAGCAGTCTGCCAGCTGGATTTGTTTTTGAAATTGGATTCGCAAACCTGCTTATTTCGTTTTTGAGTTGCCAAATAGGTGAAATTAATTTTTTTTTACCTACAAACGCTTTTCAAAATATTGTATATCCTCATTCAGAGGGTCTATATTTTCTGGTGTCGGTATAAAATTTAGACCTTTGAAAGTAAATCGTGATCTGCGGAAGTAAGAACGTGACGTTTAAAAGATTTACCACTGCAGTTTCAAACGTATAATAAAGTGCACCAGTGCTAAGTGTATGTATCCGCAATCTCGTTGCTCCAGTGTATGTTGTCAGTCCTTGTACGGAACTTGAAGTCTTCTAGTTTAGGGATAAGATCAAAGTTGTTGGAGATTAAAGAATTTAGAATGTCCAAGCTCCTGGGTTCATCAAAGGAATATTTCTAACAGTATTTTACCAGCTCAAAGAAGAATTGTGCATTGGGAAACACTGTTTTGCCAAAGCAGCCTTAAGTTTCTAAAGTTCTGCAGCGATAATCTGAGCACCAGTCTTTTGCCTACGAATAATTCCGATGTCTACAATTACTTTCTGGACGTTTATTTGCATCTAAGACTTCTTGGCCTAATGAGCCAGGTGCTGTATCTTGGCACCAGGAAAAGACTCTATTTCAGCATTTGTCTTGTCGAATATGAGTTAAATTTGAACTGTAATTTGAAGTCTCATTGATATCCTTTGAAAGAGATAATAAATGGTAAATATATATTATAACAATAAAAGTAGAAACAGTAGTGAAAGGTAGCTATGATGGCGTTTTTTAAGAGACAGTGATCATGAGAAGAGTTGGATAGACACATAGATAGATGGACGAATGGATAAATAGATAGACAGATAGATGGATACATGGATGGATGGACGGATATATAGAGAGATAGACAGATATATAGATGGACTGATGGATGGACGGATAAATAGATACATAGGTAAATGGATGGATGGATGGATGCATAGATAGATAGAGTTTGGTTGATTGATTCATGTCCTTATAGGGGCTTAAAAACTACTCATCAATCCATACATACATAAATACATATACACACTTGCATATAGTAACATTATATATATATATATATATATATATATATATATATATATATATATATATATATATATATATATTGTTACGACTCTAGGTCTTAAAAATATGTAACAGAAAGAAAGTGAAACAATCAATGTAAGAAAAATAAAATCAACAAGCAATTTATTTCCAGACAATTAAAGTAAAAATTCAAAAGACATTTACAATTTTGAGTTAAATTCCAAATAATCCTAAATGTACTAATCACAAGTCCCAAACAATAGAATATTCCGAATGAATTCCAATAACCTGATGTACTGATGTACCACAAAGATGTCATTCAGAATGTATTTGAATGAGTTTATACAAATCCCAAAATCATATATTAATCCAAAAATGAGTGAGCACTTGAGTATTTCCAATGAATACAGTAAATACATTAATTTATCTCAAATTATATCTCATTTCAACAACACAACTAAAATAGATTCCTTGCAGACTGATCTTTTAGAACCGAAATTCTAGAATAGGAATGAATTTGTTTACCAAAATCTGTATATAAATACACATGCCTCCATGACCTTTGTCACATCACAATATGAGTAATTCTATTGTAAAAATACTGGCCTAATTGGCATATGTCACAAAAGTCTAATTGCGATATGCCTATGAAAATACTATATTAGCAACTGGACAAAAGTTAAGTATGTATTTTCAAATAACCATACAACTTACAATCATAGACAAAAATTAAGTATATAAACATCATACATAACAATATATATATATATATATATATATATATATATATATATATATATATATATAGGCATACATACATATATATTTATAATATACATATATAACAGAGCACAGTTATATACATACAAAACTAAACTGCCACAGTACACAGAACAACACAGAACATACAAAAATGAAAATAAGTCAAGTATTATAACCTGAATAAAAGCCATGCACATTAATTAAATTCCACTAAAAATTATTTCTAAGATAAATTAAACTAAAGCAGAAAATTAAAACTAGTATTAAACTATGCTCTTTAAAAAAGCAGGTTGAAAACAAAATGGAAACAAAACCAAAGCAATTTAATCACATCATCAAATGATTTTAAAAAGTTAGAATTGAGTAAGGTTTATTTCATTTATATTTCGGACAAGTAACAGTAAAGTGCACGGGCAAATTACTTTCATCTTTTTGAATATAGTACAAGCTGCCAAAGAATTATTGTAACACAAGACAGGTAGTCTCTCATTACCATACATGCTACTACCTAATATATTGATGAATTGTGGAATCTGATATTTCATATGAGGTTTTACTGTATGTACTATTATAGTTTATAATAACACTAGTACAGTGCATTCCAAATTAATGTGTACGTTGTCTAAAGCATACATGAAATACATTGGACTTATGTATGTATTTATGTATCACTAAAAATTCAACATTTTCTCGGGTGGTACATCAATATAAAATTTCTTCACCGAGTTCAATTCAAAATACGTCTGTCTCATATGGGGAAGTCGATACACTCGACAAGAATGTGTTCCACTGTCAGCGGACAGTGATATGGTATGCACTCTGGTTGAGGTTCACCCTTCAGAAAGTATGCATGAGTCAGGTATGTGTGTCTGATACGCGATCGGCACAATACTAACTCATCTATGCGATTTGTTCTATATGAGGGATGCCACTCTCCAATCAACGGGGTTGGGGTGTATGGGGGAGCGAAACAACCGGAACGTTTTCTATAGTAAATTTACTTTACAGTTTGAACTTATGCCTTGAAAACGCTTAAAATGCAGAAGCTTCTGGGAGCTTCTCCTCCTGGGTCCTCACCAGTGGTTTCGTCCCACAGACCTCTTGCCTACTTCTTTGCACCCCTCCCGCCGCCCCTCCCCCCGCCCACTACAATATTTCTTGATCTGCCACTGCCAATAGTGGATTTAATGTTCTGCAGCTTGGGTAAGTGATTTCGGTTTGCAATAAAACTAAGTGGCACTTTTTATGTGAATTTCTTTTAACGATTTCTACCAGCAAACTACAATTATTATACCTACGTCTTTGGTGGACTAGCCTTGATAAATACTCTAATGAAAGGTCAAAATCCGCAAAGTCATCATGTTCTAGGTATACTGCAGCAAAGAATCACCGGTACCCTCCAAAATGAAATGTTTGTTAAGCCTTGCAAGTCAATCATAAATCTCTTACTCCATCTGTGACGTGTATATGTCGCGACTCTTCTGGCATCCTGAATTCAATGGTAATTTTTAAGCATTCTGAAACTACAAATCGTCTTACTTAAAAAGGCAACATTTTGCAAGAGTAACAAAATGTAAATACACTCTATTCTAAATCAATCGTGTGATCTTGGAAAAACAAAAAGAGTTTGAAACTCGGCCCATTAGAAAAAAAAATTGGGGTTGTATAAGTTTAGTTGCAAACAGCGGGATATATAGCAACCTAGGATATATGGATTATTCCCTATTGTTAAACAGTTGTAACAGCAAGACCCCTTTATTTTTATTGTAAACAAACTAATCAGATTTTCCTAATGTAAAATCCCTCCATATCTGCCATTTTGACATTAAAAGATATTTCAAGTTTCTCTCTGTAAATAAAACAGTAGGTAGATAGATAACGGATATCCAAAATTACTTCAGCATTCCTTTCCACCTCTTTACATACAATTGCTAGCTAAAATAGACAACTGACTATGTGCCAGAAGGTGAAAAAAAGTTTTTACCAGTAACTTCCCACTTTTGGCAAACTATCAAGTGCAAATATCTCACAACTCATGTCGCAATTTAAGTACATTAAGCTTCCAATCAAATAGAACAGAACCGAACTTTAATTTGAAATATTACATCTTACATCTTTGGGCACACTTAAGTGTCATACAAGTAAACGTTGACGGGTAACATCAGGCACATGTGACTTATAGTTACAGGCCTTAAAGTTCATGACATTGGCATTATGTGACTCAGGGCAGAATTTGTCATGAACTTGACAAAAAGAAAGCGTGTAGAATAAGTATGTGCAATCAAATGGAAACTAAGATATTTTGCCATTATTTCTTCAATAAAATTATTTTGAGAATCCTTTTTAACTGCCTTGCCATAATAATGGAGACACCACATTGTTGGACCTGTATGTCTTTTCTACAGAACATGGCTGATTATAGCTGTATTAATCAGGCACACTCTGTGTATAGCAATCAATAGGAAAATGGTAATTTCATCATTACCAAAGTGAACCCATATTGTTCAATCAAGTCAATTCAAAGCGAGGAGCAACCCCATGTCTCGAATTTAAGCATGTAAAGCTAGCTATGGATCATGTCATTTCGTGGTTCACAAAAACAGGGAACGAACCCTCCAACCATAATCGAAAATTGTTATGTTAATAAACCATTTTCTTGATTTTGTTTTATTTGAAGCTATCATGCAAAAATCATGCAGAGATCGCATTTCAGACATTGATATATGGATGCACGCTTAAATTTGCTCGCACACTATTCTTGCAATTCACCTAATGTAAATTAGAATTGCCTGCCTGTCAAAGGCCATTTGCAGAACTCAGCGTAAGCCAATGAAAAATATGTTAACTTGAATGGTAACAGAAGCATCTGCTCTAAATGACGATTGTACCCAGAAATAGTTATCGACTATCATTTGATAACTGGTTAATGCTCAGGAATTGTAAATGTTGTAAGTTATATACTAGAAAAAAACATCTAATTTATAAATGATTAAGTAGGGATTTGAATTGCCTATATTAATAACACACACACACACACACACACACACACACACACACATATATATATATATATATATATATATATATATATATATATATATATATAGAGAGAGAGAGAGAGAGAGAGAGAGAGAGAGAGAACCTAAAGGTTCCAAACGGTTCCACCTTAAAAAGGTCTTTCTCTGTGGACAAAGAAGAACATATACTCACACAAAGAGTCACGCGTGTAAAACTAACATATATATATATATATATATATATATATATATATATATATATATATATATATATATAATGTGTGTTTAAATATTGTCGTTGTACTTTAAATTCTGGTCACTAGTAAACAGACTGTTTACTATAATTTGAGTTCAAGGCCATTTATGTTGACAGTTAGACTGGGTTTTTTTCCCCATTTTATTGCTTCACATCCTGTTGATATAGGTCAAGGGACAATGTGTATAAATAGGGATTTGGTAAACAAATAATTCATTCGTGTTTTAGATCACTCTGTTGGAATCAAGTTTGTGATCAGAGTTTATTGTTGTGACATTGAACTCAGATATAATCCGAGAGGAATTATTTATTTAAATATTCATTGGAATTCCTAAAGTGCTCATTGACCTTTTAATTAATACATTGCTTTGGACTTTTGTGAACTCTTTCAAAACATTCTGGGTTGTATCATTGTGGTATATCAGGACATTCAAGACTATTGGAACTCATATTCTTGGACTTGTGATTAGGACATTTAAGATTATTTGGAATTTGATTCCCAGTATTGTAAGTATCTTTTGAATGTCAGTTTTGTATTATAGGGAAATAAATTGCTTGTTGATATTACTTACATTGTAAGTTTTCATTTTCTTTCTTTTACATATTTTAAGACCTAGAGTCATATATATATATATATATATATATATATATATATATATATATATATATATATATATATATATATATATATATAACACGTTTTGGGGATTTAACGTCACGCTGTGTTAGTGTTGATGTCAAATTTTAAAATTATATAACATATTCATGTTATGAAATATCACCACGTGAAAATATCACAGTCATGGGTGGAAATAAAAGTGCTGCCAGTCTTCTTCAGAGTCGTGTATACGTTCATTCAAAAACAAAATCGTTCAATTTTCCCTATCTTGCATCTGAGTATCTTTGTCATCTGGACATTGATATACGTTTCAATTTTTTTCCAGGCAAAGAAAGGAAGACGGAACAGAGATAAGGAAGATTTTATTACTTTCAACTCAATTGCTCTTCACTTCTAGCCGGACTGTGGACAGGCAATTCATAAAGCATTTATCAAACTATAATAGGTAGTATAGCGTAAGGAAATTACCAAACAAATGATTTACAGATTTGTCAAATTACAGACCGAAAAAAGCAATCTCTCATGACAAAAATTAAACAATTCAACCGTTAGATTAAACAAAAACAATTGTTTTCCAAAATAAATACACAGTTTTCGATAACTGAAGTGTCACGACACTGGAGAGACTGTATTTAAAACATTATGTGCAAATATCTTCGTTCCACCGATATCTCAACCTGTCGCTCATGCACTAATATACTTTCAGCCGTATCTGTCTCTACAATTCGAATCTTCACATCAAAGTTATGACGTTTATTGATGATTTGTAGTAGAAAAAGAAAAAAGAAATATTTGATTCCTTGGTTAATAAATGTATCACGCTTATTTGTAGTTTTGTTTATCATATACTCGGTCGTTTACCATTAACAGATATTTAAATAAAGATAATTCTGTAATATTCAACATATAATCTTAAGCCGGCTGCTTGATCATTCTAAGGTTGCTGTCTGATCATCCTAAACCGGCTGTCTGATCATCGTAAGCCAGCTGTCTGTATTTTGAGACACATCCTATTTGTGACTTAAATTAGAATATTCATCCAGATAAATATTTCAGGCCTACGAGGTAAAATCAACTGCTTATTTGAGGTAAAATCAACTGCTTATTTGAGGTAAAATCAACTGCTTATGTTTCGAAGAATAATTATATAATAGGAAGGAATATACAAAATGCAAGTGAAAATAAAGTGACATGTTTGAAACAGAATTTTCTGTAGTATTCCTTAGTCGGTCATTTGCATTAATAATTTTGTCAGATTGGTGACAATTCGATATGTCATCATCATCATCTACATTGTCATCATCATTATCATCATTTATTGCCAATAGTCAGGAGTCCCAGGAAGCATATTTATTCGAGCACTTTTAAAATTGACTATAAATTTTAAAATATAAATAGCATTTAAGTGTAATTGTACATGCGTAGTGAGATTGTCATCAGTAAGGATCAAAATCATTTCATTGTATGGCCAATTAACTATATTGTATGTATATACCTGACTGAGAAAGGTTTACTAGTGGATTTAATTAGGATAAATGCTTATAACCCAAATAGTGGGGTTCTTAAAAAACATTTCCTGCATTGCTTTAAAGTGTTAACAAATTTCTAGGGTGGTATTTTTTATATATAATCTCTAGAAAAATAAAAATAAATTATTAAGCGTTCTAAGTGCAAAATGTCTAGCGCTAAGAAAGCATATTCATATTCAAAGTTTCTTAATCCTTGTTGTAAAGGAAAAGGCTAACATCAATAAAGAGAGCACAAAACAAAATAAAATAAAAAGGAAACAAGACCAATGAGGTAAGAGCTGTACCTTATACACCCCTAGCCCTGTATTAATTGTTTACATGTTCGTTCTGTAGCCTGGCATAGTTCATGGTAATTTATTTGGAAAACTACATTTCAAGCGTTAGCATTGTTTGTAAAAATTTGGATCTCCTCTCCTCCAGATTTGTACCACTATTCAAGCCAGAGATATTCAACATGTAAAACAAAAAATAAACATTGGTAAAATATTTGGCTGGACTGACCAATTAGTAAATATAATTATTTGACTTGACTGACCAATTAGTAATAGCGTCTTCAACTCGTCTCGCAGAGAACATTTTTTTATAAGGCTTGTTATATAATTTTCTAAGAATGAAAGATGGTTGTGTTTTAACTACTGGACAAACAGAAATGGATGGAATATATAATTCACTGCTACTAATGAAGAGTGAAAAGAACTATGAGTGCAAGTTCATCAATGTTCACTAATATATATATATATATATATATATATATATATATATATATATATATATATATATATATATATATATATATGCAACAAAATAAAACTGACAACGAACAGTGCAAAACTAGTTTTCAACTAGCCTTTGTGACTTTGTCAAAGGCACTTACAAAACAGAGATAAACAAGACAACAATAAACACAATGAAAAGTGTTGAATTTACAAAACTGTACATACCTGTATGTCTAATGGATGTATTATTTTGAAAATGTTACATGTCGCACCTATTGGTTTGAACTCCGATGATAAAAAAAATATTATATTGTAACACGACAGGGGTCTAAAAGTAGCTAACTTGACCTGAAGAGCGAGCGAAAAACTAGATCGATTCCACTAAGTGAGTTGTTTGGCTTGATGTCGATGTTTCTCCTATTTCCAAGAACCTCAAAAAGTTTTTTAATGTGCTAATACCACAAATAATTTTCCTATAATCAAACAAAAGACCACTTGTATTTTTTTTTTTTGTTGCTTCCTATTTGTATGATTTATCAGTGCGCTTTTCTAAACCGTAGATCGGTATTTCATACCACGTACTGCCAAACATGACACAAACGCGTAACATACAGAATTATTCATATCTCAAATTACTAAACTATTACATGCGATACATGAGAATATTCTGAGAACTCAATGATATAATTATATTCATCTTGGAGTACATTACAAAAAGGACACAATCTGTGTTCAATAGAGGTAGGATGTGGTCTGTTCCATCTACCAGTTTTTATATTCAAATTATATGATGATGTTCTTAATTTTGACATAGTGTTACGACTCTAGGTCTTAAAAATATGTAACAGAAAGAAAACGTTAAACCAACAATTTAAGCAGAATCAACAAGCAATTTATTTCCCTACAATACAAAGTGAAATTCAAGAGAAACTTACAATATTGTGAACTAAATTCAAATTAATCCTAAATGTCCTAATCACAAGTCCAAAAATATGGAATGTTCCGAAAGTATTCCAATAGTCTTGAATGTCCTGAGTTGATACAATCCAGAATGTCTTTGAAAGAGTTGACAAAAATCAAAAGTAATGTATTCATTCAAAATTCAATGAACACTTTAGTAATTCCAATGAATATCTTCAATAAATAATTTCTCTCGAATTATATCAGATTTCAACGGCACAACAATAAACTCTAATCACAAATCTATTTCCACAGACTGATCTAAAACAGAAATGAATTATTTGTTTACCAAATCCCTATTTATACACATTTTCACTTGACCTTTATCATTACGGGATGTAAGCAATCCATTGCACGACTTGAAATCATGGACAAAACTTAAGCACACATCACAGATTAAATATACATAACAACTGCATTTCCAAATATTTGTATTTGAAGCAACTTTTAGTATTCTTTATATCCAAACTCAAGAGACAAATTTACATATAGCCTAGATCTTGAGGATTCCTCTATCCTTGAAAGCCAGCATTGAACAAACTCGTTAGCTAAACATTGCTTGACAAATGATCAAAGTACATTTGTATTGCCAACATATTTGTACATCCAAGCTTCCGTAAGTCCTAGATCATTTATTAATTGTCGTACCAAAAATGACCTATTATTCTTCACAGAATAACTTTCTAGATCAGTCAACTCTGAACTGTAGACAATACAAATACATTTAATATTATTAACACAAATACCTTTGGTGCAATATTTCAAAATACAGTAGTAACTATTTGTTCGTAGAGACATTTTCCCCAATTCACCATAAACAAAATCATTTTGGTGCATTTCCTAGCTCCTAATACTCTTTTGTACAACATTTGAAGTGTCTCGTGAGCACCCAAATACGTGGAAGTTGAACGCGGATGAGGCATCAACGCTCGAAGTGTACGAGGCACTTGCTCGGGTGTTTATCCAACTTGAACCTCTTGGTCGAGGGTGGTACCCTACTTACACATCTGGATACACAATAATTGTAATAATATACATACTATTTTCTTTTAGAATACTTGTTCTGTATATTTATTATTATTATTTTTCATATGTGATCGCATTTACACTGATTCATCCTTTCACCCCATTCTCAATATTTGTATTTCTGATTTTAAAAAAAGCCCTTTATGGAGCCTCACCCATCAAGCTGAATCGAGGTCATTTGAGAAAAGGTGAAGAATAATTCTGCGTTCATCACATTTGTTGATCTGAAGAAAGCCTTTGACTTTATAGACCGTGACATGATACTATGCAAACCTTTCTTGACTTTATAGACCGTGACATGATACTATGCAAACTTTTCTTGACTTTATAGACCGTGATATGATACTATGCAAACTTTTCTTGACTTTATAGACCATGACATGATACTATGCAAACTTTTCTTGACTTTATAGACCGTGACATGATACTATGCAAACTTTTATAGACCGTGACATGATACTATGCAAACTTTTCTTGACTTTATAGACCGTGACATGATACTATGCAAACTTTTATAGACCGTGACATGATACTATGCAAACTTTTCTTGAACCATATTGATGGTAAATATACAACTCATATATTCAGGTTCAATTTCTAGCATTCGGATAAATGATCAAACTACAGAATGGTTCGACGGTAAAAATCGGTGTAAAGCAAGTCTGTAACATATATACGACAATCATCTCTGGTTTATCAATTACTTTCTGCAAGAGATAATTGACCTTGACATTGGCATCAAATGGGTGAATTTAAGATCTCACTGTTTCTGTACGCTGATGACATTGTGCTGGTCTCCAATTCATAGGGCTATCTTCAACTGATGATAAATACTTTGTACGAGTGGTGTAAACGCTGGAGAGTGCTGATTAACACAAACAAATCAAAGTGTGTGCACTTCAGAAGAAATATAACTAAGATAATTGACAAAGAATTTAAAATTGGATATAATATTTTAAAAACTGTTGAACAATAGAAGTCCTTGGGTGTCATAGTCCATGAGCATAATGACTTCAGTGTAAACAGTGAAGCATTAGCAAAAGACGCGGGTAGGGTATAAAATATACCACCTGAAAGGATACGGTTTCCGTTGGTGTGAGAAACTTTACAATTCCTGTGTCGTGCCTATACTTGGCTATGGTGCATCAGTCTGAAAATATAAACAGTATCAAAGTATTGACAACGTACAAAACTATGCACTGAGATATTTCCTTTGAGTCCACACTCGCTTTAAACAGAGGTAATCGGTGGATGCTGAGTCTGTACAGATACTTATCATCGATGCTACGGTACTGGAACAGGATGATTAATTTAGATGACAATAAACTAAAAATGGGTTTTTATATTTGACTACGACAAGTGTGTAAATAATTGGAGCAGTGAACTTAACTGAATAATGACTAGAGTAGATCTATTGTAGCAATTTCACATCAAAACAGCTATAAACCTTGTGAATGCCAAGAGAGGCTTCATAAATATTATTAGGATATTTGGTTTCGTGACATTGTAAATATGTCCAAACTTAGAACTTATGTGAGTAGTAATGGAAATAGCCGTTTCTGCGCAACTTTTTACTCTCATAATTTTAGAATCTTTATTAAGTACAATCAAAGGCTCTACGACACCATTATCATCAATCAAGAAAGATGATAAACAAGGTCTTATGTTACCAAAAGAACGCTTTATACGATTTTGGCTATTTCCATTACTACTGAACGAGATGACCGCGGAGAGTCACTATTATTTTGCCATATCATCAAGAGATCGTTAACTTTTCGTACAGTAGAATAATGATCTTAAGCTAACGTATTGATATCATCACCAAGAAGATATATTTTGTCATCGTACGCAGACAAACCAATTTTGTTAAGTGCAACAGTATGTAAAACATGATCAGACGTTCTGATGGCATTCGTCTGCACGCGCTGTTTTTCTTTATCAACCAGCACGTTGAGATTAATCCTGCCTAGTAATCACAATTTTAACGACTGATTTTTTCATACCTTGGGCACTTTTTTCCGTTATATCAAGAAGTTCAAGTGCATACAGTTTAGCTCTGAACGCCAGAACATCCTTGATCTCAGCGGGATGCTTTTCTTTGAATTTGCCCACGACCTTCTTGTTAGTCTTGATCCCATTAGCAAAATTAGCAAATATTTTGATAAGACTAACAAGAAGGTCGTGGGCAAATTCAAAGAAAAGCATCCCGCTGAGATCAAGGATCAACGTTGTTTTCTTCTACGACTGGGTAGCAAAAATGTCTTTTTTACTATTTTTTTTAAAAAAAAAAATATGTTTCTATCGAGATCCTATGAGAAAAAGTTCACTTTTTGAACTCTAAGATAAACATTTTATGATAGTATTTTGAATTATTCGTATTAAACTGGCACATAAATTATAACATTTTCAAAGTCACATCACAATGAATTTGAAAGCTATAAAACTCTTTATATCAGAGTAGTTGCCACATTGTATACAAGAACATGCATGTAATTTATATTCCTCAACTTACTCGCAGTAGATACTGTTGATGTGCTTTTATTTACATCAAACCTTAACTTGGGTGTGGCAATCTTATGAAAATCGTAATGGTAGAATTTTAGTGCATGTACCTACTATAGTTAATAAATAAATGCAATACTTTTAACTCACTTTGGTTTATTTACACCCTTTTTAAAATAGCGTATGGATACTGCGATACCCTCGATCTGTCCGTTACCACCTCAGCTAAACCGCTGGGTAGAATTTCACGAAATCTGTAGCTATGTTGCCTTGTGGTAACCATTTGCGAACGCTGTTTCATCTTTGGCTCTCGCCCCTGGGGTCCCTGAGAAAGGGATTAAATGTCACATGTACAAAATTTCGAATTACAATGACCCGAGACTGTCCATGCATTTGCATTTTCAAATTTTCTGACCAAACCTCACATATGCAGTCAAAGCTGAAAGAGGCATCATATATGTCACGGAGTTTGCATTGTTTCTCTTCTCCGGGGGTGATTAGAGGGAAGAGGGAGTTTGGAATATGCAGTGAAAAGCATGGAGATTTGCGATCGCGAGCTCTTGCAGTTGCTCTAGTTTACTCTACTACAACATTTGCGCATGCCCAGGTATTCAAGTCTGTAAACCATGTGTTCAAGTATAAGTCTTCAAGTATTTGAACACCCAAGCGCATGCAGCTTGAATACCTGGGCACGTACAAATCCCTAATCAGACCGTGTGTTTAAACTATTTCAAAAAGTCCAAAAGCACAAAAGAGCTACTTAGTAAGAAACGAGAAGCGGTATAGATATTTGGATTTCAGTGGCCATTCTGAATTGATCTTTCACGAGACTTGCGAGAATATTGTACCGTCAATATTTGGATGAGAAATTTTTACATTAAGGTTTATGTACCCATTTTGGTCATTATACAATTTATTTAGGACATAAATGTAATGAAAGAAATTCTAACTAATTGAGTACCTAGATTACATTATTGTAATCACAAATAGCTATAAATATTTAATCAACTGCCACTTGAACAATTTTTTTCTTTAGTTTCCAAAACTTCCCAACAAATTTCTAAGGCCAAAACATTAACATTCATTGACCGCTCAGACATGTAGTTGTAAAGTTAAAGTTACATTAGTGACCACTATGGTTTAAATACATGACCGCTATGATGCAAAAATATCTGTGTATGTGCTCTCCTGTACACCTATATAGGTTGTTTGAAAAAAGCGTTGAAATGGTTTGGATTTTGTCATTTTAAGTGAAATTTTAGAAACTGAAGAAGAACAAAAATTGGTTGTTCCAGTGGCAGTTTATAACATAATTTTACCCATTAGCAATTTCCATATTGTAATGTAGGTACTGTTACCAGTTAGAATTAATTACAATGTATAGTTTCTGCTGTGCTTATTTTGAAGTCATATGGCTCAAATACGTGGTGCAATGACCAAAATGGGTACATAATCTCGTAAGAGAGCTCATTGTCTAAACTGGTAGAGCGCCAGATTCGTAAACCATGTGTCGCGGGTTCGATACCCGACCAGGCTGGCCTGTATTGGCTGCATCAGTGTTTCACTTAGATCTCATTCACATAATATAGACAATAAAGTCCTAAAAGTGCAGCTAAAAACCAACCAAACAACAAATTGGGAAGCCTAAGTACAGGCGGAAGGATACTCAAAACCTCTTCAAGTATCGTACTAGACCTATTATCATCTATTTCCGGGATTACAAATACGTTAAAACTATAATGGCAAATGCACACAAGCTGAAAGACACCGGCGTTGATTGTGGTTATGCGAAGGAACTCGTCAATACTAGATCCAGGATCTTAGAAGGAAACACGAAATCTCAGACAATTTAGCTGAAAGGAAGGGTCTTATAACAGAAGAGTTCCAGGATTGGAGAACCTGACAAACCTGTTACATAAAAAGTTACATCAAACCAACGTTAGTGCCAGACCCACCTCTAGTCTTAGTCTCAGTTCTAGTCCCAGGCGATGAACCAACTTAGAGACTTCCAAAGATGCATAGTTCACAGCGAGGATCATTTCTTTGCGAATATAACGTCGGTCGCCAACTTCATCAACTCCCACAAATCTGAGAACGATTTGCAAGTTCATTGTTCTGGAACTGCATAACTCCCTGTCTCCGGTACCGGATCCTCGTAATCAAGGCAAGTGCATAAATCAAGGAGGGAAGACAGTGTAAGCTCTTGCAATTCATCAGCAACTGAATTGCAATATTTCAGGAACATGAAAGACATTTTTTGTGTTTTTTTAATCTATAGGAACTTTAAGACAGTTTTATGTGTGTGCGTGTGTTTGAATTTTCATCGGATGATCACAATTGCAGAAAAATGAAAATAATTCAACTTTAAAGACAAATAAAAACAAACCAACGTATCTTGCGGAAAGCATGCTTGTAACATTTTGAGAAAGTTATTCAGATTATTTCCTTGTACAACTGATAGCCTTATACCGAACCAATAGTACCGCAACCCCTCTTTCATATTGTTTATTGCCAACAGTTAAGGGTTATTTTGAACATTTTCTTCTGACAATGCGGCTCAAACAAATAATACTTTACTGTTACACGCAAGGATCTCACTATCGAACGAATGAAACAACTTCTGCGTGAGTCTGGCTTTGACAGTCCATGTTTTCCCTACTTCTAGGATCTCAAGACAACAGTAGTTGTCAAATAACAGGTTCTTAAACGCACAAACACTAAAAATAATTTTTCTCTAAAAAACTAATGATGACACATCACGAAACTCTGATTATTTCACACCTACATGATTTTTTCTTGCTTGACATTTGTATGATTTACCAGTAAGCCTCTCTAAGTCGAATATTAGTACTAAAGAATTATTCCTGTTTGAAATTACTAAACACGTATACCTAAAAGTATCCAAAGAATTCCCTATGTTAAATAATGGGGGGGGGGGGACATTTGACGAAACTAATCCATGCTGTCATAAAGTCTCGTCAGTGCTGTACATTATGATGTCTGCTCGTAGAAATAGGCTAATTACTCGGTTTGAGAAATATCTTCCCAACACCGACTCCCCATAATCAACAAATAATCACAAAAATTTAACAAAGCTATAAACGGAGACGTAAATACAAGCATAGTATATACACAAGGTTTATTACAACACATACTGACTTGCGTTACATGTCAGACTAAGCTGCAAATGGGCAATTTATTTAACATTAATCAAACGATCGAATATGTGGCAAACAGTAAGAACTTACAAGTAAGGACTTGACAGCTCTGTCCAATCATGAAGCGCAAATTTGACAATATTTATTTCAAGATGTAACTGTTTTGACACTCGGTTCAAATGATGAAAGTAAAACAGTGTTTTTGCATACCGGTGATATAATGCAACTTTTCTTAATCGCTAAAATGAAAAAAGATGATTGTAAAAATTACAATAATATTCCCTTCAGAACTTTTTACTCTGCTCTGTGGATAGAATCTAGTGTAGGAAAGTATGATCGCCGTCTACACTGGTGGTTGTTTTTTTTTTTTGTTTTTTTTTCTTCTTCTTTTAAAACGTATAGCTATTTAATATATTATAAAATTACAAAAATCACTCAGGAGATTGGTCAAATTGAACGCAAATATACGCATCGTTTATCATGAAATCTGAGTTATTCATGCTTAAGCACAAACACAAATTTGTTCAAAAGATAATTTCCGAGAACTGTTGTTATGCTGTTGTTCTGTGATAAATGAGACTGCTTTGAACATTTGTGTCTAACATACTATTGCTACATCGATGTTTCGACTTTAAGCTTCTGCACAAGCATATTTTTCCTTTACATATTTTTTAATCCGCATTTTACTTATCAACGTTGAAAATTCTTTGATAGGTTACGACAAAATATTCTCATTTAGTTAGGCAAACAATATATATTTTAAATAATTCTATTGCGAGCGATTGCGAAGGGAATATTGAAATGTTTCAAGGAGTTTTATCGTTTTATTTTGAAATGAGCACTACTGCAACATTCGATTTATCATGTGTCGCAAATTACTGATTTCATTCAGTAGAACCAAAGGCTAAAGACTGAACTGGCTTTTGAAATACCGTTGGCAGCCTAAGACATGTATGTATGTATGTATGTATGTATGTATGTATATAGTTTATATAAGCCAGTTCATACGAAAACCGGCCTTATGAGATCGAGCGAATTACGTCAAATTGTTTTTGTACGTGACGATTACGCGGAAGTACGATACTTCATGTGTGTTTTATCAATCGATATATATATATATATATATATATATATATATATATATATATATATATATATATATATATATATATATATATATATATAGACGTCAAATTGTTTTGTACGTGACGATTACGCGGAAGTGATTTGCCATTTTCAACATTTCAAAAGTGACCGATACAAGTTTCAAGAGAAACTCTTTGCGAGTTTTTCATGAATTTTGGAATTTTCATTAATTTTGGAAATTTCGTGAATTTTTGGCATCGTATATTGGGTAGGGTAATCCTGAATATTAAATAACTATTTTAAAAAAATGACAAAATAAAGAAATGTCATTCATAACATTTTTTCTGTATTTATTGTAACTGATTAATTCGATTATTCTTTGCTGATCTACGAATGAATCTAAACCTTATAAAACATATGAATGTAAATAATGTTTTGAGAGCAATTTCAAATCTTTCCTCAGTAAATTGAAAAATATTAAAGCTAATAATTATTTACCGTAATGCATTTTGTTATCACTTATATTTTCTTTGACCTTTGAAAAAAAAGAGATAAAAAAAGAAAATAGAGACGATACATTTAGTTCCTCAAAACAGTGTAAAGTGAGTGCAAGAGTTATGAATGACAAAAAAGATTACATGCAACAGTGTAAAGTGAGTGCAAGAGTTATGAATGACAAAAATATTACATGCAAAAGTGTAAAGTGAGTGCAAGAGTTATGAATGACAAAAAAGATTACATGCAACAGTGTAAAGTGAGTACAAGAGTTATGAATGACAAAAAAGATTACATGCAACATTGTAAAGTGAGTGCAAGAGTTATGAATGACAAAAAAGATTACATGCAACAGTGTGGGGTCGGTGACACAATTGGTAGAACAAAAGGCACATTTTTATAATTTTATATAACTATTTGAGCGAACGCGGTTCAAATACCATTGTCGTTGTCATTTTTTTTCCCCAACATTTTTCCTTGTACCTTAAACTTAATTTTTGTTTAAAAACATTTTAATCTTAAAAGAATAGAAGATGATAAAATTACCATGCTTTATCTTCGATTTTAAAATCAAGCTTTTACGCAGTGAAAGTTTGTAGAAAGCCAATAAATCCTAAAAATAATTAGACCGTTTAATTATGAAAATAAGAAGAAACAGAAAGATGTAATTTAAAAAAAATTTAAAATAACTACTTGACTAATCCAATAGTGTAATTTATCATTATATATATATATATATATATATATATATATATATATATATATATATATATATATATTTTTACTATAGCAAACTGATATGCTGTTGTTCGTCCTTCGAGTTCGAAGATGACCATGACATCACTAACTGGTTTGGTTTCTGTGAGTACGTGAGTGGCTGGTCAGACCAATTTGTGCCCTGAACTGTATGTGGCATACTTGACAGGAGATGCCGCTTGCGGTTGCTTGATCAATAGAGGACGTGTCGCATTTCTGAGATTTACGCTGCTCATGCTTTTGCACTGCCTCTGCAATTATCCTCCGTTCAAAGTCTGGATGAGACTGCGCCTGGTGGTGCGATCCTGTGCAAGAGCTTCCCAAGACTCAGAACCAATGTTGAAGTGTTTCAAGGATGACTTTAGGGAATCTTTGAAATGTTTCTTCTGACCACCCTGAGATCGCTTTCCCTCCTTCAGCTTGCCGTAGAAGATCTTCTTTGGTAGTCGCTCTTCTGACATCCTGGTGTCGTGGCCCGCCCATCTCATCTGTGATTTCATCAGCAGAGCGTGGATGCTTGAAATGCCTGCCCATGCGAGAACCTCAGTGTCTGGTACCCTGTCCTGCCATTTTATTCTCATCAGTATCCTCAGGCAGCCCATGTAAAAATCGTTCAGCTTCTTGGCATGGCGTCTGTGCACAGTCCAGGTATCGCATGCATATGGCAGGGTAGACAACACATTGGCTTTGTAGACCTTCAGTTTGGTTGGAGACTGATGCTTCTGCGTTCCCACACATATGCGCATAGTCTGCCAAATGGCACACTTGCTTTAGCAATTCTGGCGTTGGTTTCATGATCGATGTGGACTGCCGTGACAGTGTGCTGCCGAGATAGATGAACTTGTCCACTGCCACGAGGATTTGGCCATTTACTGTGATGGTAGGCTCAACTTAAGGCTTTCATGATGCAGGTTGATGCATCACCTCTGTCTTATTGATAATGATTGTGAGACCGAAATTTTCAAAACCTGAAGAAAATGATCCGAACTATGTTGCATGTCAGACTAAAATTTGGCATTCAGGGAACAATCGTCAGAAAATAGTCACTTCTGTAACTTCGTCTCGGCCTGTAGTCTCCTCAGATTGAAGAGCTTGCCATCAGTCTGCTGTCTGATGTCGATCAGTGTCATAGTCACGGAAAGCATCAGTAAGCATGACAGAGAACATCATACTGAACAGGGTTGGGGCCAACACACAGCCTTGCTTGACTCCAATGGTGACCGGGAATGGTTCAGATGACTCGCCGTCGTCCTCGAACCATCAACATGAATTTCTCTGGGCAACCAAATTTTGCCATGATCTTTCAAAGGCTCTCACGGATGACTATGTCAAAAGCTTTTGTCAGTTCGATGAATATCGTGTACAGGTTGGAGTTTTGTTTCTGGAGTTGACGAGCCGCAAACAACATGGATGTGGTCCCTAGTCCTTTCCTGAAGCCACACTGACTATTAAGGCAGGAGCCCTTGATCGATGTGATGCACAAGACGATTCAGAAGAATTCTGGCAAGGATTTTGCCGGCTATTGACAGCAAGAGATGTCCAGATGTTTGTTGCAGGATTATATGTGGCCTTTACGCTTGTACAAGTAGACAATGTATGCATCATTGTACTCTGGGTATAGTAACTTGAGTCCACATTGACTAGAAGAGTTCAGTCAGTTTCTGTGCCATGTGCGAGCCTCCGGCTTTGTAGACATCTGCTAGTACAGCATCTGCTCCAGGTGCTTTACCATTTGACATCAAGGGAATTGCTTTCTCAGTTTCAGTCAGCCTTGTGATATGTTGATTTCCACTTGGGGCAGTAGATCAACTGCTTCCTCACTGATAGATGACTGTTGATTGAGGATGTTGTTGAAGTGTTCTGTCCATCTTTGAAGTATATTTTCTTTGTCAGTGAGCAGTGTGGCGCTGTCAGCACTCAGAATTGGAGATGTTCCTGATGGTTGGACCGTTGATTGTCTTCAGAGCTCATCAGCCTTATTGCTCAGCCATGAGTCTTGCAAATATCTGAGTTTTCATTGGACAGTCCTCTTGATGCTGTTGAAGGCTGTCCTCTTAGATTATGAAGTGTTGTCTTCTAAACAGGCCTGCTGTAGCCGATGTTTCTCATTTAGAAGTCTTTGTAGGGCAGCATCGTTCTCATAAAACCTATCTTGATATTTACATGTGGTGTGTTTTGGATGCAGTTGAGTACGCAGAGTCTCTGAAGGATGCCCGGTTTTCCTCGATATTCTCGGAGTTCATATTGTATCTAGTTGGCTGCACAGTTCTTATGCAGATGCCTGTTTTACATTCTCCTGTTTCAATTTGGAGACATTAAGTTTTTGGGCACTTTTTTGCCTTGGTGGTCGTCTGCTAGGCTGAATTTGGATATTGAGCTTGGAGACTATGAGATTTTGGTCAGTCGAGCATTCTGCACTTCTCATGGCCTTCGTCACAGGACATCATGCCTGTCTCTTTTCCTGACGTTGACATATTCAATGAGATGTCAGTGCTTGAAGCGTGGTGCATCCAAGACGTCTTGTTGCGGTTTGGCAGGCGGAAGACTGTGTTGGTGATTAGGAGGTCGTGTTCAGTGCATTTTGTCAGTAGAAAGATACGTTGTTGTTGCATTTGCCAAAGCCATGTTTGTCAATGACACCTGGCCATGCTTGGTGATCTGTGCCAGCTGTAGCATTAAAGTCGCCAAGAATGATGAGCTTGTCAGAATTCGGTACTTCTGCGATAAGAGATTCCACGTCTTCATAAACTTTGTCCTTGATCTCACGTCGGTTGGTCGTGGTGCGTGCATATGCGTTGATGATAGTTGCATTTCTTTTTCCAGATAGTGAGAGTCTCATTTGCATTAGTCTCTCATTTACGCCCTTTAGTAGATTTGTAAGCTTGCTGGCTAGCCTTGATTTTAATGGCAAACCCAACACCAGCTTCACGTCGCTCTTATTTACTTCAGCCACTCCAGAAGAAGGTGTAGCCGGCTCCTACTTCGGTGAGTTGTCCTTCCTCAGCTAGACGAGTTTCACTCAGGGCTGCTGTCTGGATGTTGAATCTGGCCAGATCTTTACCAACAAGAGCTGTTCTTCGTTTTAGGCTATCTGCTGATGAACTGTCCATTAGTGTGCGTACGTTCCAGGCACCGAAGGTGAGTTGCGTCACCTTTGTCTTCTTGTTAGATTATCGACCGCTAAAATGGGATCCCGGTCAGCTGCGGTATGCTGAACAGGGTTAAGGTGAAGCAGGCAATGTTTAGGGCACCTTTTCTAGCCCCTTCCTTATGCTACGGGGGTGAGCAGTGTGATCCTAAAAAAGCTGCTCAGTCACCCAGGGGGCTGCCAAGTAACATTGCTGCTTCGGTCCATTGAAAAGCGACTCTATACCCTGAGCCGGCTGTGTGCAGGTCTGCTGCTTCAGTTCCCAGTGTATCCACACCTGCTGCTTTGTCGCTCTATAATCGCCACTGAAGTTGGCTGTATCTGGTGGGGGGAGGGAAATAATGTCATGACTTGCGTGTGAGTTGGATTTAAGAGAGAGAAAGTTGCGCAGAGTCACCCTCACTCTCTTGTCCAGGCCCGTCTGAATCCAGTGGCACGACAATGTCGAGACGAGTCCGGATGCAGTGGATGGCCATCAGTTCCTACTGCACCTTAGCTAATGCCCTGCGCTATCCACACAGCTTTTGTCATCTGCCTTCACAGCCGGGGGATAAGTATATCTGCTCGGGAGCCTGATCCACCAGAAGGACTTTTCAGATAGAGCCAGGTGAAGCTGTTCACTCTGGGTCAACGCTCATAGGTAGTACCGTCTACTGTTAAAGTAACTATGTGATTTAATGCAAAATATTTCATGACCCATGAGTATATACTTTTTGTGACCTTGTTTCAGCGGGTTTATTTTAGCGGGCACATTCGGGTAAATTATAGTGTCTGACGTCAGTGATGGAGAAAAGAAGCGTCAAGGGAAAAAGAGAAGACGAATGTTTATATTTGTGTTCGGGATAGGAAGATATGCTTTAAAAATTCTAATGAAACACATGATGACAAACGGAGTAGCTCCCATGTCCCACGGAACTAAGAGCAAGACACCTGCAAACGCACTCCATTTTCCCGATGTGAAATGTGTGGTGATGTACATGTCCAGTTATGTAGATGAGTTTGGTATGCCTCTGCCCGCTGCACAAAATATCACCAAGAAGCTGGTACGCGCTAAATATGTTGCCAGGTTTAACGAAAGCGACGATACGGGCTGTACATTACATCTCCTTTGTTACCATCTGGAATGCTTGCTTGAGACACATAAAGATCACAACGCATAAAGACGACGTGTGTTCGAGGTACGATTATCAGGAATTAAATCATCGACGCACAGACGGAAGATGACAAACTAGAGGCGTCTATAAAAATGCAGGAGAACATAGAATCTGCAAGAAAAGAAAGAGAAGTTTATAGAGATTGTTTGGGACGTGCCAGCGAAAGCAAAAATAGGGGGAAGAGGTTTGTCCAATATACCTTTGATTTTTTGCAAATGTCTCCATTCCCCATTATGTCCGGTAGATGGGTCCGATGTGTTTCGCCACATTGTAAAAGGTGCATATTTTTGGATTTCGCATCGACGGGGAAACATGGCAGTTGAATTTTCTGATATTGATGAGGGAGTTACAATATGACCCGATGGTACTATGCCACGCGACCCCAACGCCATCATCTAAATAATAGACTAGGCTCTACATGTCAGAATGGGCAACCTGTGACTGACACTCCCTCTCTCTCTCTCTCTATCTCTCTCTCTCTCTCTCTCTCTCTCTCTCTCTCTCTCTCTCTCTCTCTCTCTCTCTCTCTCTCTCTCCGCGTATTATTTGCATTTTTGATTTAACTTTCAGCTTTATATTTTTAGAGTCTTATAAAGTTAAATTTGTTCTTTGGTCGGGTTTTTTGTGTGTGTTTTTTTCCCCCATTCACACCATTATTTATTATACATCTTAAACAATGTGTCCATGGTCGAGATGGTATAGGGGTTGGTGCTTACAGGCAAATCGATGGGTGCCTTTACCCGCGGACCCGGGTTTTGAATCTCCGTAGAGTACGAATTACAAATTCTCTAACCTGTATGTTAATATTACTTATTCGTATTTGAAAACATTTTAATGTTATCAAGCATTCTCTTGTTGGATTTAGGGATAGCACGTTCCGTTCTGTTTGGTCTATATTTTTAATATATATGAGATGTTGTATGAAACACAGCATCAATGACGTCATGAGAGAAAAATAATGTTACCTTAATATTATTTTTCTCTGAATGCTACAAATGTCGCTAGACGTGATATGTGCAGCAGTTACTATGTCGTCCGTCTTCTTTGTGCCTTGTGCCTGTCTTGAGCTATGCAATACTTTTTTAAAATGGAGGTTACATTTAATGATGATTATATCTCGTGCTTTCAGTTGCTTCGCACATGACCTTTAATACAGGTCTATCAGAGCACAGTTTGGGCGAACGGTGATCAACTGGCAAAAATCGAAGGTCACAATCTAAAGTTATTTTTCATGTCAAGATGTACTTATTTCTTTTACTGATGCTGACTTCGCCGACCTTTACCTCATTTCTCTCCAAAAATTCCTGTTTTATCAGTAAAAATCTATTGCTCTAATATCAGCGCTTGTCAATTAATTTTATACTGAAATTACTGATTGACAGGGAGTGAATTGCCTTACTGAGAACTGAAAATACATGCATGTGTTGTTCATCAATGCTGAACTATAGTGACGTGGAAGTAAAATAAAGAGAATCCTACGCAAGTGTAAAGTTATGCAACGAACTGAATAATATTATATGACACGAACTGCTTACAGCGAATGTTACATTGTATTATGCAACGAGTTTCATACATTTATTGTTGCTATGTGATGTTGGTAAGCGTTACATATCAGTGTGTTGAGCTAATTTTATGACGTGACGTTATTATGTTTATAAAGGTGAACGTTATATGATAACTCAAGCTATGATATGGTGTGTAAATAAAATATCTCTTTTTCAACACCGTTGTGCCATCTTTCGGGTGAAGCTATTCAAAATGTCTCAGAGACTGAATATTATACAATACTGCATATATGGCTACATTTCATTTTGATTATTTGTATCGTACAGTAGTATGGTATAAACTGGCAAAGAGCGTGTTGACAATCGGTTCATTACATAATTATCTTGCAAATAAGAAAAGGTTCTAGGTTTTCTTGGTTTATTTTAGAGGAACTGAAGAAATAGAATACAAAACAAATAGTGGCAGCGCGAAAATTCTTAAAGCTAGTCAACTTCATTGTTTACGAGAAAATAGATTATAAGTTTTTCATGGTTGGATACTGCAGCTGCTCATCCGGTGAACATTAATATACTGTATATTATTTCATGTCAACATTTAGAGTAAAGACACAGAGAAGATTCAAATTATTTCAACTTAACTGCTCTATATTTCCAGCGAGACTGTAAGCAATTTACAGAGCATTGTCAAACAATTGAATATATGACAAGGAGTGTTAAATTCCATGTAACGACTTGTTATTTCTTTCGAACCAATTTATTTCCAGACGTAACTGGATTACAATCAAATTAAATAATCATTTGTGCATACCGTTTATAGAGCGAAAACCTTTCAAACTAGAAGCCTCGCTAGTAGGACCAATATATTATGAATTGCTAAAATAAAAGTGATGAATTTATATAAACAAAATTGCAATAATAATATTTCCTTCAAAACATTTGCTCTGCTCTGTGGGTAGAATCCAGTATATAAATGTATGATTATTTTGAAATGTGTAGTTTTCTCTGTTAGAGGGAACGTTGTGGCTATTTTATACATGATCATTTTGTTAGAATGGGTTTCAAGAACTGTAAAAATCATCTTTTTTTAACATGTATCTGCAAAACAAAGGTGGATTTCAATCACTCCTATCATTAATTTGGCTAAGGTAGATTTCAGTCTCTCCAGTCATTTGGCTACACTCAATTCGGCTCTCTTAACGTCTTTTGGACTATGTGATGTTTGACTCATGACCCGGAGTTCATCACCACATGAACAACATAGATAAATATATTGACCTAAATATTAGTATTTACACATCCGAAACATAGTTCTTTGAATATCTTATCAGAAAGAGATTTGCACAGTATACAGCTATAGTTGCACTCCAAACTCTAATTGAGAAGAATGAGATATATCCAAAGTAACGGTAATTGTAAATATTACTCTTTATTGTCACTTTGCAAGATTCTTGCAAACACACCGGAACCTTTAGAGAGGTGAATGTAATGTAGCCCAAGGAATGGTGGGAGATAATGGATAGGATAATGGGCATATCTGGTTTTCTTAATTCCTCATAGGGTCACTAAACTCGTATGTCGCTTATGCTAAGGTTTCGAAGCTGAACTGATTCTTGGACTCAACATCGCCGCAAGATTGCAATATTCATAAAAATATCAGCATCGTTTAATTATGGGGTTGCGATATAAATAATCAACTATATCTGTCTTGTTTTAAACGATCTAATGCATAGGCTTTTCTAAATATATAATTTCCATTGGTTGATACATTCCATTCGGAATTGTCATTTTATAAAGAGAAATGGGGAATTTTATGGCAAAGCCATGCATGAAATTTTCTTAAGTTCGACAGAAACTAAAAATTTTAGGAATGAATATTTTTGAAAGCAGTTTATGTCCATCATCCTGGAAACAGAAAAGTGAATAATTCCTTTACAACATTTCAACACGTACGAAAATGTTTAAAGAAGACCATAAAAATGGAAAGATATGAAACTGCTAAAACACAAAACCCGGAAGATTATGGGTAAAATGTATTGTAACAGAATCAATCTGTGGTTTTCAAACCATTCTGTGTGTCGTTTTCCTTCTTCAAGCAGAATGTGATTTTATGGATTATATTCCTTTATTGAACGTATTGTCATGTGCTGTATACAACTGAATTGAGGTTAGTTTGGGTGCATTTCATGACCAGTATTTCGATTGTATCAAGAAAACTATCTAGTCTTTGCTATTTTAACGTTCTTTGAAATTTTGTCACTTTACGCAAAGTGTACTCAAGTTCATGCATTGATTTTGTTTCATATTTATGCTTCCTTTATTACATAAAACAGTCCTTCTGACGTGATGCTTTCAATGCAAATAAAACAAGATTAAAACCATTTAGTTCCTTTATCTGTTGTAAATGGGCTTCTGAAGTGTCAGTTAAAACTTTCGCATCCACTGTGTTGCTGAAATGAAATAGAAATGACACATTCCTCAGAAAACTGCAATTTTGTTTCCAAGGAAATCTCATCAGGTTACAAAATAATTAAAGGAAACTTGATTTTCTTCAATGTGATCATGGGCTGGATTGCGGTTTAATGATCAAAATGATGTTCACGTACCAGATTTTAGCGGACATTGATACTACTATTTTATCCCGAAGCAGACTTTTCTTTTATAAAGTTCTAAATTTTTCACTAGAATTTTTAAAAATCATCCACAAATTGAAAGCTTTACGCTAATGCCAAGATGATTCTTGCTTAATCGATGCAACTTGGGATTAACTTTTTTTTGCACTTTAAAGTGTGCATTTTGAACCACACCTGTGACTGGCTAAGAACCGTTTACAACTGTGCTGGCAATGCTCATTATTGTGCGCTTTGATGGAGTTTCCATACATAGCCGACGATTCCAGATTAATCTGTCTTTATTTATTATGAGAGAGCAATCCCATAACTACATTCTGACTATTACACGAATAACCGGAAGACAACAGCAAAAGCAAATCACTGCTACTAAAAAAATGTAATATCTAGCTAATATATTAATTTCTCATTATGTGTGTATAGTACGATATAATTTAGTACAAGGGTCATCGCATTTGATGCGCGAAAGAGAGGTTTAGTGTTCCATTGAAAATTTAAAATAGAGACTGTTTGTTCATTATCCTCTTGGTCTAGCGTTTATTTGTTATGCATACATAAGGAACAAGAAAAAAAGTGTAGCGGGCTGGAATAATGTAATAGCCTTCGATGACGATGATTCTTGGTTGAAACGAAACTCTTGAGAATGAATTTGCAATACCCAGATGTTATGTAATGCCTTATGATGCTTAAATAGACAATCATTTCGTCTTCGTCGACTGCTGGCACAGTTAAATATCTTTGTCGGCTCTACGGTATAGGCCTATTCATCTCTTATCCTGCTGTAACTCTGAAGACATCTGAGGATATCAGAAGTACCAGAACGTGTTCTTTTCGTCCATATTTCGATGAACGTTTGCGGTTTGTTAACATTGCGCACTTAGCAGAGCATCACTAAAATAGTTTTGAAATTATGGTTCAATCATTTTTGTGCACTTTGAACTAATTGTCCTACATATTTAATGTTTGCAGTACATCTGATTGTATTTCTTAAAAATAAAATTGCAATAAAAATAATAGCATGTTGAAAATCACGCTAACTACCAAATTATAAAATCACACAGTATATTTTTCTCGCCAGTTCAAATGTAATGTTACATGAATAGCTTAATTTGTCATTTTGTAGGAAGAATAAAGAACAGTTTTAGTGATGAAAAGTCATATCGTATGATGCAAGAAGACCCCATCAACCATTGCATCCCCGGATCCAGGAAGTGGGGATTTGGAGTTTGAGACCCACTAACCGGACTACCAGTATTAATTTGAGGCATACACAAACTTTGAACGCACCAGGCAGGGTTGATCTGGATCAGTGTCTGTGTTGAGATTTTATAAACATAATTCTCGGTCATCATTCTATGACTCAGATGGGCAAGCTTGTATCAGACTGAAATAATATAATGATTTTTAAATATCTAATCAGCGGATTAACTTAACACTAGGCTTTGATGACAATTCTTGGTTGACAAAACTCTGATTCCTTATTGATGGAACTCCTCAACTTGGGTGCGAACTCAAACTCAAATATTTCGTAATTACTGTGCGTAATATTTATGAAATTTTAATAAAATAACCCTCCACCGTTCATCTTAGTCTTCAATCAAATAGATTTCAACTTTCAGATTACGTGTATGGGAATTAGTTAAAAATTACTAATTTAGTTTGATTGTCACTCTATAGTTAAGGAGTTTAGAGATCACGTAGCTTTAAGAATGCATTGACAATACTCCGCTCCGATGTAACGTCAGTAAATGCTTCAATAGACAATACGACTTCACTTCTTCTTCATCCCCTGCTGCATAGTAATTAATGCCCTTTGTCGCCTATGCGACCATTCAATACACATGCTGTTCTAGCTTTGAAGGTGTCGGACCGAGAACTAAGAGAATGTATTGCTCGTTCCATTGTTCCATTAACTTTTGTGGCAGACTAAAACTGGACACTTGATGAACCTCATCTGTTGTTCTGGAAGTAATATTCAATTTCATTTGTGCACTTTCATGTAACTGTCGTATTTATTTGATGATTTGAAAACATTTGTTCATATTTTTATCAATAGCAATTTCATAATATAATTCTGATGATGACAGTGGCAATCAACTTACAAAAGCATACTGCATATTCTGTTACGAATTCAAATGTAATGACACATTACTAGATTAATTTTCAATTTTTATCTACAATAATTTTAGTGAAAGGGTCCTAGACTATATTTACATGAAGAAAGGAACCCTCAACCGTTAGAATTTTAGGAACGAGTTTTTCGTTTTGACAGCGCCTTGTGAGCATATAGTATGTTTCACTAAGAAACTGTACAACGCACTGTAACCCATGCTTGTACACTTGTCATTCTAATTCTGGTCACAATCGTACAATGAAGCAGAAAATGCCATGGGAATGTCTTCATTTAGTGGCAATTGAGAAACAACATCCTATACGCATCAGGTGGACTCTTCGTCTGTTTTTGTTTTAACTTAGGCACGTATCGATTTTATAGAGTTTAATCAGTCGTGGACTCTCTAATTTTTGCTCTTTCCAAAACGCGCTATACTTAAGAGGTACTCAGGGATGATCATCGGAAGATGCATATTCATTGTTTGACAAGCAAAGAATAAGAAATCTGTTTTCGGCATAATTTTTGAAAGTGTGTAAAAATGGAGATAACAATCTCGTATTTAAGGATGTGATGACGCTAATAGTGTAGTTATCCATTCAAATTTTAAATATGCAAGGAACATAAATCGAAGGGTATATTTATCAAGGTATAAAAAAACCTTACTTTGCCGTGAACACTTCCAATAGTTTCTCTTCTTTTCAATCGTTTTCTCTCATTTTTTGTACAGCTTCTTACCTTCGAAACGCACACACTTTAATTCACGAATGGACTCATTTACATACGAACGCAACCTCATATAAAAGCATATTAAACGTTTTAGTTCATCGCGGAAGAAGGCTAATTTAATAGCAATTTTCAAGAACTGACACATATCTGGCCCATCAAATTACCACCCAATATCCTTACTAGATGTTATGTGTAAAATATTTGAAAGAAATTATATTCAAGCATGTGTGCTATAATTAACATTCTAATAGCCTCATCTATAAAACATTAAATCTGTTTATTTTCCCCCAGCCATTCAACAGTTCATTAACTATTTGAAATGTATTATGAAATTTGTACTGTTATTGATAACAGAGAGAGGATAGGAATAGTACATCGTGATATCTCCACAGCTTTTGACAGGGTCTGGCATAAAGGTCTTCTGCATACATTACAAGGTTACAGTATACAAGGGACAGTACTATCTACAAGGAATACAGTATACAAGGGACAGTACTATCTACAAGGAAGACACCAGAGAGTGGTTATACATGATGCTTTTTCTGATTATAATTTAATATCTACCGGTGGTGAGGAGGGGGATGTGCTAGGATCGATTATGTTTCTTATTTATATTAATAATATCGATACACTAAATTGCTTAAATTGTTTATTTTGTTGATTAGCACTATTAGTGATTATATCAATGTTATTGAGAAACATATTGACTTTGATTTATGGTATCTTCACGACTGGTTCCACAAGTGGCTCGTAACATGCAATCACCAAGAAACCTACAGTATGCTCTTTGCACTGAGATAAATGGACCGACCCCCACAACTCTGCTTTAGCAGTATAAGCAAAACTTGTGTCGAGTGTCATAGTCATCTTGGAGTTATTTTAAATTCAAAATGCAAATGGTCTGAACATGTTGATAATCAGCTTAAAGCATCTAAAAAAAACTATTAACAATGCTCAGAAAACGAAAGTATATCCTCTCCATGTTCAATTTTAGTAGAATCATTATATTTTTCTTTTGAACTAATTTGGAATATACACGTGAAGTATGAGACAATCTAACAACATATGATGCTCAAAAACTTAAGAAGTATAACTAGAAGCCATAAGAATAGTAACTGGATTGTCTGTATGTGTACGTAAAGAGTATTTATATTTTGATACTGGTTGGGAGAGTCTGAAATCTCGAAAGAAGGTCCCAAAACTCTGTTTATTATGCAAGAATACAAATAATTTTGACCCCGATTATTGGCATGAACTATCTACCCGCTGTTGTCAGTCAATTAATAATTACAATTTAAGAAATCACAACAATACGATGGTTATAGAAACGTTCTGAATATTTTGTCATAAGTCGTTTGTTTCTATTAACCTGTCAATAAATTTAACGCCGATCGATATGCAAAATAACATTCAATAAAATGACCTGCTGCTGCACGTGAAGAACGCCTGAGACCTGCAGATATATTTGTGTAGCGTAACTTAGGTTAATGACAGTGACCTAAAAATGTCGGAGAAGGAGAACAGTTCTCCTAATGAGCAAAAGTCATACTGTACAATCAGGGCGCTCTTAGGGTACTCTCTGACTGATATCATTACCGAGTTGGATAATGTTTACGGATGTAATTCTCTTTCATATCCTACAATTTTGAGGTGGTTTCATCGTTTTAAACATGGTCGCAAATCCATGGAAGATGACCCACGTTCTCAAAGATCGTTGTCTGCATCCAAACTTGGCCACATCTTCCATGCAGCCCTGATTTAGCTCCAAATGATTTTTGTTTCTATACCGGTATCAAAGATTCGCTGAGAGGCAGCCAATTTGAAAGCCGTCATGCCTTTAGAAATGCAGTTTTCCAGTGCATGAACAACATACCAAAAGATAACTACAAAAAAATGACGGAGAAAGCGTGAAGAGGTACATGGGGAGTACTTTGAGGGGATGCACTGACGAACTGTTCACTAATAAAGAACTTTGTTTACAGTGCACTAATAATCAGAACTTTTTAAATACCCTTCATATCAGTGAGAAACCATCACGATTGACTCGTCTTCTGTCTTCGTTCTTTTCTAGTACAATAGAACTTTCGAATATATCGAATAAGATCTAAGGTTAATTGAGCACCATGGCGCGGATGAGAAATAACTAATATTTTCTTGAAAAACCAGTAATGAAGTTCTTTAAACTATGATCTGTATCGAGTTAATATCTCAGAGTAAGGGCTCGGGCAACTCATTAATTTTCTTTAGAACTTATTGTTAATATATTTGTTTTTAAAAACATTTTAAAATCTGCTTTAGCCTTGAAAAACAAGTGTTTTGCGTTATTTTTGAGCCTAGTGATGTTAAACAGGGCAACCCCCTGGTCTGCACCATATATTGCCTCGCACCAAGGGTTCATATGCTTTTTTGTCAGTAGGAAATATGCACCTATGGACATTATTTAATAAGAAGTATCAACACAACCACCTGTTTTCATCAATTTCTAATGAAAAGATAATATTTGGACGCCTAAAATGTCCTAATTAGAGATTTTGCTTTCTTGAATCACATATTAAGTATGTATGACAGTTAAGAGGTTCAGTTTGCTTTGCATCACTTGTAAAACGAGAAATTTATGAATGTAGCGGTCTGCAACCAAAGGCCAAAAGTAGATCTGGCCAGACTATCAGCTGATACTAACTCCCCTTGATGCAAATAAATTATATAAACAATGCAGACAATAATTCTAACAGTACAAAACAAATACTGCAGTCAAACTTTGAAACTCATTTCAAAAGCTACAGACATATTGCAGTGTCAAAAATGACAAAAGTAAAGAGAATAGGAGACATAATTTTTTCAAACCAGGAAATATGTTTCATTACAAGGGTGTAACAAGTGAGAACAATGTCGAGAAGGATGTCACAGAAACAATGTAAAAGACTTTCCAAGGGAAAGTAAAATCTTGTTGCAAAAAAAAAAGAGAAGAAGAAGAAGCAGGTTCAGACCATGGTACTGAAAAAGAGGACGTTTTGGTGCAATACAAGTTTCTAAGGCTGACTAACACCAACAATTTATAGGTTTATCTGCATGCCTGGAACTCCGAACAAAGGAGGTAAATTGAAATTCATCATTATTCAATCTTACCAAAAATTAAATGTACCAATTTAGTGTTAAAGTTCAGGTATGATACTATGTTGTAAATTAGATTAGAAATTAAGCCATTTAAAAGCATTGTGCAACATGACATTTGATAAATGTTAGATTCTGTGTGACAAAAAAAAGGTAACACATTCATAAATTTTATGTCAGATCTATTGAGAAGAGCACATACATGAAGATATGGCCAAGATCCGAGATCATATAAGAAAAGTGAATTTTTTTCGACTTAACACAGAAAACATTATTGACATTCAATGTGATGATATGATATGGGAAAACACCTTTCGACTCTGCAACTCAGTGATGTTACATTTAGGTAGAAAATGCAACTCAAAATAACAAGGCAATTAATGTGGTGACCAAAAACAAACTCTGCACCTATGGTCAATTTTATACATCTCAGGAAGTTTTTAACCTTGCCTGTAGTGCAAATATAGCTGTTCAAATGGATATTGGACAATCATGGTCAATAGAGGGTCTATTAGAACTTAAACTTCAATCTCAAATGGAGGTAAAACAATGTGATAATTGATCCTGATAGTAGTAGCCATTGGGCAGCTGTAAAGCTTCATGAGGCTTGTTTTCCGCAATTATTTTCGTGTTCACTTGTGTTTTTTCTGAATTACTCCAAAAATGATCCATTGTATTGTAATTTCTCATAAAATAACTAATGACACTTAAATAAATGCAGAGATGCACATAGTTGGCATGGATACACAGTACCCCCACCCCTATTTCAATCGGACCACTAATTAATTTTCCATATAACTTAATGTAAATATATTAAACAATAAAAATATTGTCTGCATTAGACTGGAATACAAACCGCACATGCTTCCATTCACTAAAGTTAGTGAACATTTTATCAGACTTGAAAAATAGGTCTTCCAAGGCATGTGTTGTTATTATTATTATTACTATTATTATTATTATTATTTTTTTTTTTTTTTTTTTTTAAACCTGGTGCTGTTAAACAGCTCACTCCCATGTCTGTACCAAATAGCATACCCTCAGTAGGAAATTAAATACAAGATATCAAAATAAAAGTAAATATTTTGTTGTCAACTATAATATACAAATTGAAGTTTATGAAAGTAATAATGCAAAATATTAATTCCATTTACTAGCCAATGGGTGTATCTTAAAATATTTAGTACTCTATTTTGTATTCTCCTACCAGTAGACTGGTTCTCTGGTTCTAAAATAATTGTGGTCGGATACCGTAATCTATATTGTTCTTGTGGAAACTGTTGTCAAGAAGCTACACATTTTTTAATGGAGTGTCCGAAATATAATCTAACTATAGTCAAACTTATCCAATAAATCCGACTGCTTCTCCAATATCAGCTGATGCTTGACTAAACGGGATTTTTTTCCCAAAGAATAATGAATATATTTAGACACAGAAAATGAAGTTTATTAAGGATCTTGCTACCTTGTAGAAACGTAATACCACTGCAATCTCTCTCTCTCTCTCTCTCTCTCACACACACACACACACACACACACTGATACCTTTCATGCCGTAATTATCATTATTTTATTCAGCTAACTGCATGCATTATGTGCTATTTGTAGTAATATATCCATGTTGCCGCTTGGTGCTATAATTACTTAAATTATAAGGGAGAGAACGCTCAATAATGTTAAGAAAACTCATGTTTCAATCTGTTCCCATTGCGATGTGTTATAAAAGATGCAATAAAATATTTGCATCTGAATCTGAAAATAAAAGGGAAGTATCGTAGGAAAAATTATAACACGTGAATCACCTTAACAGCTTCCTCAAGCGTTTCGTTATTTCTGCTTTTAGAGAAAAATCTACTCTCTGAAAATAAATGTTTGACATAGTCGTGCCTCTTTACATCGTAATCCAAGCCACAGTAAGAATAACACTACTGCATAATGGCGCCTCCAAGAGGGGGGTAGGGGTGGGGGAGGCTGACAGTATTGACCGTTCACGACAGTCGCCATACTATATAGATGGATGTGAATGATAGTTTAGGGTTTTGTTTGCATTCGGTTGCATATACAAATTTGGGTTATGATATAAAATAACGTTCATTAAATATCTTAAATATTAAGGTATGTCCACACAAATTTCTCAACTCGTCAAGGGGTATTGTTTGATTTAAAAAATTTGTATGGCTGCAATGAGGCTGCGATGCTCGAAAATCTCAGCTCTCAGAACGTCTCACAAGTAAAAGGCATCAACATTCGTAAACATAACGGCAAGTTTACATGCTTACTGCGCCACTTTACCGACAATCGATCAAAGTCGGGTTCTTGAAAAAGCCTGTCAACCCTTTCATTCCCAATCCTTTGCGGTGGTTCAACTTTCCGAAATATGTCCACCACAAAGCTGACTGCAACAGGAAACCAGTCTGTCATAGATGCGGGCAATAGGGTCACGATTGATCGTCCTGCTCAGAGAAAATATCTTGCGCGAATTCCCAGGCAGAACATTTCTTATATTCTAGAGACTGTCCTAAGTGGAAACTAGAGAAAGATATCCAACGCGTGTAACAGGAGAAAGGCATGAGTTTTGCTGAGGCCAGATAATTTGTAGAAACCACACCTCCACTGAACACAGCTGATAAATCCTACGCCAGCGCAGCTAAACTGGAGAAGAAAACTTCCACAAATACTGTTTGTACCCAGAGAGACATTACATGGCCACAAGGTATATCAAATTTACGGCCCGGATGCTACCCAAACTTGTTCCAGCAGCTACTCAAACTGAGAGCGAATATATAAATCAATAATCAGTGTAACAATTTAGCAATTAGAACATATAATGCTACAAACGAGAAAGCCCCAAAATCCAGACCAAGAAAAGATGGAAAATACATGTATGTGTATCACCAGCAAGAGCATTTCGATGCCATTACAAGTATCACGGGATTTCTCGGATACGGACATTATTGTAGGAAATGTGACCATGTATTTAGCAATCGGGATGAAAATATTGCGGAGAAAGATGCCGTGAGTGTTAAGCGTCCAGACTATGCATTCCTGAAGGAAAAGTACGAATTCATTGCTCGACTTGCAAGCGACTCTTTGTCAGTTGTTCTTGTTATGAACAACATCGCTTGAAACACTTTGAACAGCAGAAAAGTGCTTGCTAATTATTGAGATTGAGCTCCACTTGTGAAAATCTTATTCGAACCAATAAACCAAAGGCACACGCTTGTCCAGAAAAGAAAAGATGCCATTTTTGTGACCAAGTTGTAGACTTCGAGCATCAATGTTACATTTAAAAATACGACAATGAACTCGAGGAAAAATTAAAAGAAGATCAGAACCAGAACAAAAAGAAACAAGTGGATTTTATCGTTCGCATCCCTAATTTTTGCGTAGCTAGTCTTGCTTGTGAGAAGTGCATACAAGAACCTATATTTTTCACTGTCCCAATTGTAGCAAGATTCCAGGAGGACGAGAAAAAAAATCTTTCGGAGCACTCACTGGCGTATTATGGGTAAATGGCGCCCGGGACGATAATGATGGCCCAAAGGGCCAGAATACGAGACCCGAATTTTTATCAGCTGTTTTGGCGTCTCGTGACCTCTTCGCCTGTTAGTACGCTACAGGGAGCACTCGTACTCTTGCTGATTTTGACGAATCGATTTTAGACCCTACCGATGACACTTGGAGCGAAGAGCACATTCAGCGTTACGGGGCCTGTCATCGCTATGCTACAGTCATGGTTCACAATTTCGCAGGATACGACGGACAATTTCTCTTGAAATATTATTCAGAACAAGGCACCGAATGTCCAACAGTCACCATGAATGGAGCCAGACTCATCTAAATGAAAGTGTGACAAGTACAGTTTAAAGATTCCATGAGTTATTTGGCCATGCCTCTGTGTAGAATGTCTAAAAAGTTTGGAATGACAGAAATGGCCAAAGGCTATTTTCCACACTTTTTCAATACCGAAGCTAATCAACACGTTTGCCTGACGTTCACTACTACGACCCCGATGGTATGCACACAGAACAACAAGAAGCATTCTACGCTTGGTACCAGACTCACTCTTCAAACCCGTTTGACTTTCAAGAAGAATTGTTGAACTATTGTCGATCAGATGTGGACATTTTACTACCGCGTAGTGGAAAATTACGACAATTATTTATGGGTCACAAAGGTATCGATCCTTTGAGGAAGCTTCTACCAGCGCTAAAACGTGTGGATTAGTCTATTGAAAGAAATTCATGCCTCAGAACAAAGTTGCCATCATACCCCCTCAATCTTATCTCTCTGTCAACCGTTAATATTCCGCCAAAGCTTTGCGCTGGCTCTATTACTTGTGTGAAAGTGAAGAAAAATGGATACAACATGCACGAAACGGTGGAGAAAAGAAATTTGAAGTCTTTCTGTGGATAGCTGGGATTTAGAAAAAAAACGAGACGGTGTACGAATTCCAGGGATGTTTATTTCACGGATGCCCCACTTGTTTAACTCAACGAAACCTGATAAGTCCTTTCTCATAGCGTTTACCATGGCAGAGTTGTACGAAGAAATATACCAACGACGATTGAAGCTAGAAAGTCAGGTATACCAAAATAAATATTGGAGCATGTGATTACGAGCGAAGTTTCAGAACCGATCCAGAATTTAGACGCATTACCTAAAGTTACGACGTTGTGGATATTGAAAATTTGAATCCACGCGACAGATTGTTTGGAGGACGAACCAAAGCGATACGCTTGCTGTACGACTGGACGAAAATTAAGGACAGCAAATCAAATACATCGATGTGTGCTCCCTGTAACCTTGGATGTGAAAATATCAGCGATTCCCTACTGGGCACCCTGAAATGCTCACAGAACACATTGACGTGCAACACATTCGCCAGTACGAAGGGTTGATCAGATGTGTTACCATATCATTGCCAAGGAATACTCATCTTTCCTTTAAGTCGCACGTGTGCTGAAAATGTAATCAAGACACACCTTGTTGCCACAAGGATGAAGAACGTGCTTTGACAGGAACGTGGATGAGTGTCGAATTGTTTCATGCTATGGATCGTGGATACCGCATGTTAAAAGTATAAGAAAATTGGCACTTTCCTACCACAGAACAATACCAAAAAGGAGGACAACTCCAGTGAAGGAAGTTTTTGCGGCTACGTCAACCAATTCCTAAAACTGAAACAATAAGCTAGTAGCTTTCCTTCTTGTGTCAGACTCGGCAGATCCAAGTCGCTACTTTCAACTGGTGGACGACAAAGGAAAACTTATGAAACACATGGAAATCATCCGAGAAGATTCAATCTTAGTAAATTACGAAGAAACGACAGAGTTTGCACACACACACACGCACACACACACACACACACACACACACACCGATGAGTTTGGAAATGTCATCAATGCAGCGTACGTGACAGCCAATGCCCGTTTAAAAAGTGCATGATGCCTTGGAACTTTTAGGTTATCAAGTCCTCTACTTTGACACCAACAATTGTATGTACATTGATCGCCCTAATAGCCATCACCCAGACATCTAAGGGGACCGTTTAGGAGCATGGACTGACGAACGCCTAGAAGACACTATTGTAAGTTTTGCTATCGGTGGCCCCAAAAATTGGGGATACCAATACAGAGACCAACATGGACAAGTGTATACGAAGTGCAAGATCCGTACAAAATCAAGACTTTCGCGTGAAAATATTGGATCCACACAAAATTGTACGTTTACAAAACCATCAAATTGTCAGTCGACTTTTCGAAAAAATGTATCAGATTTTGTACCAAAAACGAGTATGACTTTCATACCACAACATTTTACCATACGGACACGCTGCGCTCCAGTATAAAAAGGGAAAGGTTCCAAGACAAACAATTCATTGCGAATACAAACACGACCTAGAAAGATAAATAAATTCAACACGATGCAGCACGACCTTTCTGCTTTACTGGTAAAAGTGATGCCGTGAGTGTACCTATCTATGGATCTCATCCATGCACTCGCAAGTCACTTTGGATACCACTAACTCATCGAGATGTACAATTCAAACAATCAACGTTTCATGTGGCTTTGCCTGGCTATTGTAACTTTGAAAGTTGACTCAAGACGTTCAAACAATGGCCTTAAAGATCTGGATGGATTACCCAGTACCAAAACGTTAACCAGAGCCGGATTTGTCTATTCGGTACGAGGAGACCAAGTACACTGTTTCAGTTGTGGTGTGAAGATCCACGAATGGGACTATAAAGACTCAGCTTTCTTGGAACATGCCAGATGGTCTCCGTGCCGTCACTTCCTTCCTTTTTCGGGGCATGATTTTTATCCACATGGATACTTTAGAAGAGAACATTCGTAGTTTGCCTCCTGAACTAAGAGAACGCATTTGCAAAAAGCTTGTACAAATTGAAGTGAAATGGAAAGAATCATTACATCATTTACGACATAGACTTTTAAATCATTGGTACCTGAATGCT
The DNA here is from genome assembly GCA_029931535.1 of Margaritifera margaritifera. Classification (NCBI taxonomy): domain Eukaryota; kingdom Metazoa; phylum Mollusca; class Bivalvia; order Unionida; family Margaritiferidae; genus Margaritifera; species Margaritifera margaritifera. Next base: position 549,277 of record JAQPZY010001089.1, on the reverse strand, counting down.
ATTAGATGGTTAATTACTTTGAATCTGTTCAAATGGTCAGACATTAATCAACTTCCCACGACCAAGAAGAATTTCGATGCCACGAGTTCAACCTACAAGAATTGAATACTACAAAGAATTTTTACAGAGGATGAAGACTTAGAGAATTACAAAAAACGTTTAAAAGAAGTGTCACCTCAAGATGAGACTTCTTCAGGGGGGCATGTGGTGTATGTATTAGTGACTGAAAAACGTCTTTTCCACTCTTTACTAGTAGATATCAATTGTAAAAAAGTATGACTATTTCCTCAAAAAGAAAGACATTCCATTGAAGGACAAATATAAAAGCTTATCATGCCACGACTTTTGTCCTCAGTCCTGCAACAAATTCCATGGAAGGAAGTCAGTGACAGTGTTCAAGACTTAGAGGAGTACCAAACACTTTTATAAGAACTGTTTCCACATACGATTCAATTGCATTTTGGACGACGTGTGGTGTTTGTGTTAGTAACTAATTTACTCGCATTTCTTTTACCAGCATATTCGTTGTGGACCATTTATGAACAGTACATGCAGCAAAGACATGACCACTAAAACTTTTTCTGTGCACGAAAGACAAATTGTGTTAAAAGTGTTAAGAATACAGATGACGACAAGTTGTGTACTTCCGTGTGAAGAAGACATTCGTCGTACTTTATCACCGCTTCATACTTACCAAGAAGTATGTATAGTTAGTTGGTTACACTAACACATTCACGACTGGAAAGATGTACGTGACTGGAAGAGTCTTGGCTTTGATGTTTGGATACAAGAAGTGGCTCCTTTTATCAAAGATATTTTGTGTCACTGATCCAGAAAAGAAGTCAACTCAGAGCCAGTGCAAAAGGAACATTCAGAAGTGAAAGTGGAATTAGAAACAAGTTTAGAAACAGTGGAAGAAGAACCCAGCATAGAGGATGACATACCTCAAGTCCACGAAGTAGTAGTAGTGTACAGAAAGAAAAGAAGGATGAAATGACATTCCCGGAGAAATTAGAGACAATTAATTCCACAGAGACTAGAACAACGCCAGAGCGTGTACGTTGATTTAATGTGACACAAATAGATCGAGATTATTGTACACTTTATTTGCAGCTTTGGTGAATTTTATTTGTGCCTTATTGATGTAAGGAGTCATTTATGCCTTATGTGTTTTTTTGTGTTTTAATTCTTGTTCACTGAAATGTAAATATATTTTTGTTGTTACACTTTTTGAAAAACATTATAAGTTTATAAAATGTATACAATGTATTGTGTCTATAATAATAATCTCAGAATTCAAAATACCATGGTTATGGCTGCATCCTCCTCCTCCGTTCTCAAAGTGATTGGCGAAAAGTTCGATCGTCAAAATTGGGATTAACTGTATCTTCGCCATCCCTTTAACATGTTGATTGCTGGACCTAGTGGTTCAGGCAAAACCGAATTTATCCAACGTTTGATCTAACACAAATCAAAATTGTTTGATCGTCAACCACAACGTATCGTGTGGTGTTACAAAGAGCGACAATCGGCTTACACATTACTCCAAGAAAGGCAAGAAGAATCTATTTTGTTTGTAGAAGGTATTTCTCGCGAAGACGATGGGATCGTGTCTGACTTTAGTCTTCGATGACATGTTAGGAGAAGACGAAAAATAAATTAAACTTTGGTTTACACGAAAAGGACATCATCGTAATGCTAGTATTATTGACATTACACAACATTTATTTCAACAAAGTAAAGCACTTCGCACCATCAGTCCCAATGTCCATTATGTGGTATTGCTTAAAAGTCAAAGAGATCAATCTCAACTGCAAGTGTTCGCTAAACAGTTAATAACACCTTGGCTGAATTATGCGTATGACGATGTCACTCAAGCGCCCCATGCGTACTTACTCATCGACTTAAAACCTACCACTCCCGATTATCTGAGATTTCGTACCAATTTGTTTCACAATTGGTGCCAAGAAGGAGGTCCTGTTATTTACAAATCAGAACTGGCAGATCCAAGAATCGATACGCAAACCAAAAAAGCAAATCATTTTGAAACCTAGTGGAAGTGGCTCTTTAGGTAGTGTCATTATTCGTTCCTTTTTAAAATGGGATCCTAATGCCGAAGCTAAATTAAAAAAAAACCCAAATCTCCAAAAAGATGGCAAGCCAAAAAGAAGAGTGGTGCAGCAAGTTCACTCTCTCACAAGAAAAAGAAAAGCCCCAAGAAGAAAAGTCCCAAGAAAATACGTCCCCTGCCAGAAAGAGAGGCACTGCTTCTAGGACGCGCACGTACTCCAGAAAACCACCTCGCTCGGTGATGGTGTCTCCTGCCACATCTACTTCTTCCTCGCCGTTCATGATGATGCCTGCCAAACTTGATTTAAGACCAGTGTTTCCTAATTTGATGAAAAAATGGAAACCCATTTCAAAAGAAACTTCTACTTCTCTGGCGGCGACGACTTCTTCCACTGCTCTAGCGACTGCTGCTGCAGCTATAAAAGTGACCTCAACTAAGACAAAAGTACAAGACAGAACAGGTGTGTTACAACCAAAACCATCAACATCTGCTGCCAAAAAGAGAGGTACTGCTGCTAGGACGATCACGTACTCCCGAAAGCCACGCAGTGCGGTGACGGTGTCTCCTTCTCCGTCCTCTTCTTCTTCTTCGCCCTTCGTGATGATGCCTGCCAAACCTGATTTAAAACCCGTGTTTCCTAATTTGATGCAAAAATTCAAACCCATTTCGAAAGCCACTTCTCCGGGAGCTTCTACTTCGGCAGCTCTGGCTAGTGCGGCTTCCGCTAAAAAAGTGGCCTCACCTAAAACCAAAGTCCAAGACAGAACAGGTGTGTTACAAAGTTTACTGAATTTATCCAAACAAGAACTGTTACGATTTAGTCCTTTGAAAACACCTCATCATCAAATGATGCCCATAGTGAAGTTGATACGACCTTCCGACAATCAGTGGAGACGGATTCCAGTATAAAAAAGAAGTGTGAGATAAGATTCACTTCAGTGTTTTTGCTCCTGAAACAAAACATGTCACCAAAAGTGCACACCATCCTTCTCGTTCCAAAAAAACAACCTTCCTCAAAAAAAAGGCAAAAGAAAGAGACTCCCTCCTCGTTTAGCTAAACATTAGAATGTTTTGTCAGCACTGACCAAATCCAATCCTCTGATGCGACATCAAATCATTCAAAAAACACCCAAAGAAATCATCGATACCGTGTGTGAATGTTGTTTGAACGTTTTGAAAGGAACTTTACCTTTGTCTAAGATACAGAAACAACGATTAGGAAAACATCGGAACGTTCTTCGGCAAATGGTGAAAAAGAAAATACCCATCAGTCAAACGAAAAACAAATACTCGTTCAACGAGGAGGATTTCTACCCATGCTGATAGTACCGCTGTTAAATGTGGCTTGCTCCATTGTTGGGATCGATTGCTGGACCTCTTTTAGGAAGAGTAATGAGATGAAATGTAAGAAGATAAAAGGACACCCTTTTCTGGAAAGACATTACAATTGCAGCTTGGGATCTTATTGAAGGACGAAAACTCACTTTAGTTCCATACAAACGATGATTGGAACTCCATCGTTGGTACGAACAACGGTCACCTCATTTACCTCATAATCCTAATCTCACAAAGATGTCACAGTTACAACAAGGACAACAATCGTTGATGGGTCAAACCGAATTGTCAGAAACAGAAAAATAGCAACGGTACCGACAATTATTGCAACGTCTTCAGCTTTTTTACCAGAAAGCTTTAGACGAAATAGCTAAACCTACTCTGAGAGATTTCAAGACTGCCATGAAAAGTGAACAAAAATCCACCAAGACAGACACAGCCACAGGGATGGAAGAAGACGACACAGCAGAAGTGTTCCAAACTCCGTCTGTCCAATACCTAGTAAGATCGCAGCTTCCTTGTTGACACCTTCCCCTACTCCCAGACGAGAAAGAATGAAAGCTTAGATCATAAAGATGATGTTGACCTCTTCTTCAGGAGAAGAAAAAAAGAAAGAAGGGAAGACATAAGTCAAAAAGGAAATCAAGAAAAAAGTAACCACCCCACAACCGATGACAACTGCTACTCCTATTGCTCGTCGGATACGTCAAGCCTCATCGCAGTCCCAAAAATACCACACCAACATCAAACTAAGAGCAGTATCAAACAGTGAGTAACTTATTTTGGGCGGCAGCAAAAATTAAAAAACAGTCAACTACATCATGGAGACACTTTTAGCTAGCATTTACTACAATCATGCTCATGCTGCTTGTTACGGAGGAGTTCAAAAATTGTACCGTGCTGCTAAAACCAAACTCAAAAGTGTATGTTTGCCATATGTGCGACAATGGTTGCAAGAACAATCTACGTACACGTTATATAAACCCATTCGACGAAAATTTTTCAGAACTCAAACCAAAGTAGCAAGCAGATTTAGATTATGTCTTTCATTTGACAGTGTACAATCGCGGTTACAACTATTTGTTTTGTGTCATTGACAAGTTTTCAAAATCAGCTTGGACAGTTTCTTTGACTTCTCAAACAAGTTCTGGGGTAGTTCGAGCTTTACAACTGGTTTTGAAACAAAGTGGTCGCCATACTCAGCGAGGGTAAGCAGACAAAGACACCTAATTTCTGATCCAAGCTTTTCAAAAGGAACTGACAAAAGACATTCATTTTTTAACCACTGAAAATCTTGAAACAAAAGCCAGTGTCGCGGACCGTTTTCAAAGAACTTTGAAAGTAAGAACGTATGTGGAGATATTTTACACATCAACACACTCTCAAATACATTGACTTGTTATCACGGCTTCTCAAAGCTTAGATAAAGAACCATCGTTCCATCGTAGCATTGGATGTGTATCTGAATAAGGACCCCTGAAAAAGAAGTGTTGGTGTTTGATCGATTGTTTCGAATGTCACTCACCACCAAAAATAAAGAAGTGCTAAAGAAAAACCACACGCATATTTGACAAAAACTATTTACCTAACTGGACAACCGAATTGTTTCTTGTCACTGGACAAGTGCGCGGACGTGATCCTCCGGACTATAAATTGGAACATATGAACCGAGAAGTGTTAAAAGAAACTTTTTACTTGCCTGAGTTACAACGAGTGACAAAGACAGAAGACGACGTGTACAATATCGAAAGCATTCTCGATCGAAGAAAAAGTAAAGTAGGCAAAAGTCGACTTGAAGAAGTGAAAGTGCGTTGGAAAGGATATCCACCAAGTTTTGATTCTTGAATTGCCGCCGCACACTTCATTGACTATAAAAAGAAGAAGAAGTGACCATTATCAATCGTCTTTTTCTGCCAAATCTTTGAGGTGCATTGTGTTATCGGAGCAGCGATTACCAATTTGAGTTTGCAACAAAGAGACAAACAATTATGGACAATTTTACTCAGTCGTTTATTGATTATCTTCGTCCCAGTCATTCCTTGAAGTATACAGTAACAACATTAACAACAACAACGGTAGCTTTGCGGCCAACGCCAGTCAACACAACAATTCTTCCAGTCACAACAGCAACAACAAATGTCTTTTGAAACATTTGGAAAATCATTCTTTTTTGAACTCGAGTGACTCCTCGGAAACCAGAACCATCGAAGTATGATGGACCAATTTTATTTAACATTACCTAGTGACAGTTTGATGGATGTGTTTCCTAACAACACCTTATGTTGTTTAACGGCTAAATTACCTTAAGCCATGCAATTGAATCATGAAGCTCATTGAAAAGTAGCGTTGGTAAAAATCATTCATTCTATGCAAGCCGTCAATATCAACGAAGGTCAAAATACTTTCATTGTCGATATCCTGAACGAACAAGTTCAAGAACAGTTGGTCAAAAGTGATCCTGGTTATTACAAGTCCCCCCAAACAAAACCCACCAACCAATTTTCCATTGACCACCTATACCACGAGAATTCATGTAGGCTATTATTTTAATGCTCAACATCTGGTCGAAACTATTGCGGCTATTTTTAACTTTCAGTTTGGCAAAGCCCTGGAGAAAGCTTGCAAAATGGCACTGATCGAGTACCATAAATTGCTCATCGTCCTAAAATGCATTTGTCGGACGGTAGAATAATGTCCATTACTTTTTGTCCCGGTTTGTTTTCTATTCTGGGTGGATACACTGCTCTCGCTCCTACGACAGATGTTTACAACAACGATCGATTCTACAAGTATTTTCACTACCCTGGCGAATTGAACGAAGGACTAAATTTATTGTTGTGTACTCGGATGTGGTCGAGTACAACGTCGTGGGGAAACACAGCCGCTCTTTTGCTAAGAGTCATTCCTTTCAAAGTGAATTCAGCCATCTCTGCTTACGAGGAAGGTGGCAACACGTATCACGTTCACCGTGGATTTGTACATCCTCATTACATTCCTGTCAGTCAATCATATTTTGACAGTGTAAAGATTAGTGTAAAAGGAGATCTTGGACAACAATATTATATTCTCGAAAGGAAACGTCACAGTGAAATTACAGTTTCGAAAACGATTCTCCAGTGAATTGTAACAGATGTGTCCTGTTTACCAAGGAGTCGCTCGACAACGAGAACATAATTTAGGAAATATGTTAAAATCAGCTTTTCGTACGGTAGCACCTATCTTAAAGCCAATGGTGACTCGAAGATTGCATGCTTTAAAAGATGCAGCTTTAACGCAAGGAAAAGAATTTCTTCAGAACGTCCTCATTGACAAACAAAGTCCAGATGAAGCCTTCATGAGAGCAGGAAAACATGTGTTGCTTCAAACTGAAGAGACCTTTTGGGTCGCCGAGATATTCCTATAAATTCGTTTCACACTTCTGGCCAAGACATTACTTCTTCCTCTGCACCACAGCAAGGACGAAGCAGAAAGAGACGTCCAAACCCCTTCAGATCTCATAAAGACGTTCAGAAAACAATAAGAAAAGAAGAAGAACAGGAGTAGTCAGAGAATGGAACGTTTTTTTTATTACTAATTGAAAAAAGAAAAATGATGCACCGAGATTCTTGCTAATGTTCCAATTCAGAACTCGATCGGTTTGCCAAGCCACCAACCATGATGACGATGCAAGAATCCCAATGGGTAGAATTTCATTCTGTGTCATCTTTGACTACCGTAGCCGCCCATCAAATTTGAAATCAAAAGACAAACCGAAGATTAAATCGGCCTGAATAGCAGTCACTTGTACCTGAAAGTCAAAGTTCTCAAAGTGGACAACAACAATCCGGGGGAAGATGCCAGTAGCACCCGTCAACAATTTCATGCGTTCGTTATTCAGCGAAAATATAGACTTAAACAACAGTATGCTGATGTATGGCCTTGCCAAATCCAATAGAACACCAATCTCTAAAATTCACGATCAGTGACACCAATAACTTGAGGGGAGGGGGCAGGGGATCGTCAATATCCCTGAAACACCCACCACACCCCAAACAAATGCCATAAAGGAAGTAGGAGGAAAAGGGTAGCCCAAACCCAAAACGTATGCTGAAACTGTTCGGAATCAGGGGGAGACAGGGGGAAAGCAAAACATAGCAAATCAAACTACAGTACACCCAAAAGTAATGGCAATAACGCCAACCGGCAACCGGCATAAAGCAACAATTAAAAACAAAACCAAAGCAAAATAAATCTAACACAAAAGTCGCAATAACTACACCAAACACTACAAAACCTATCAGCACTAAGGTGCACAATAGCCAGGTAGCAGGTCCCTCTAAAAAAAGACAAGAAACACCAAATTAGGCATTCCCAATCCATGACTCGCCACAGGAAAAGCCCAGTCATACAAGGCAAGGGGAAGCGACTAATTAAAGGGGTAACCAAATTTAAAAATTCGGGAAAGGCAAACGTTCCGCCTAAGGTCAAAGGTACAAATACCACAACAGCAAAAGTAGCCGACAAAAATAGTCCAAAAACACAAAATAAGAGCGGTGAAAGGACTCCGCATAACAGCAATAAACAAAACCAGACACAGAGCCCCAAGACAAGAACAATCAACAATACCTCCATCAACCACGCACAGAGCTATCACTCAAGAAACCTGACAATCTGTATCAAAAGCCCAGATATTAATATTAATCAGATTAGCAACAGAAGCATCACAACCGAACTTCTAAGAACACGGTGGGGGAGGGCGGAGAATCTAAAATCATCAATACAAAACAGTACTACATCATAGTTAGATACTAGGAATGTAGCCACTTTTTCAACTGTAATCTCAACCCCGTGAGAAGATGCGGACATGATCTAAACCTCTTGAGGAATCTTAAAGGCACCGATTGGGGGGGGGGGGGGATCGGGCCACACTTCTTACGTTATAAGGACACTGGTTAGGTCAAAAATTGATTATGGATGACAGGCGTTTACGTCGGCCCATCCCAACATATTGAAAAAATTGGATGGAATTCAGTACCTGGCTCTAGCTATCTGCAACGATGCTCTCGCTAGCACTTCTGGGGAGGAACTAAGAATCCTAACCGGGGAACCGCCCTCCCCCTTCAATCTGAGACGGGAAGAGTTACTCCTGCGACCAGGATTACTATTCAAGCTAAGTCGCACCCTACTAGAACAATAATAGAGAAATGCAACAAGTCCTTTAGACACCAATTTCGGATGAATTTACCAAGGAGCAAAATAATCCATGATCTAAAACGACATACCTGGAAACGAGAGGCAGACAAAGAAGCTATGAATAAACTGAACGAAGCGGAAATACAGCACTTGGAGTACAGCGTAAAGGAATTGTATAGTATGATAAAAGAATTATATGGTATGATTAGGCATACAATTTATAAAAAATGGCAGGTTGAGTGGGACAACTCTCACGAAGGGCGTAGGTTATACGACCTGCAGAAGCAAGTTAGTAGAAACGCCCTTGCCCCTAACTTGGTAAACCCACCTGACTCCAAAGTCATAAATAGAATCAGAACTGGCAAAACATTACTAGCCAGCAGCTTTGGAAAATGTATACCAGATATAAAAGCGTTAGGGATAAACTACCCGCACTGCCCCATCCAAAAAACACTCAACCACATATTCAATGAATGCCCCAAATACAATATAGAAAGAATAAAATTCCAGGATAGACAGAAACTAATTAAAGCCCCAGGCAAGTACCCGGATTTCCTAACAACACCAAGCAGCCACATCAATTCGGTGTACTCGAATATCATAGGATATATCTCAGATATAGATAAAAGAGGAAAATCTAAAAACGGTCAAACTACCAAAACAACGCAAGACAAACGATCAAATTCACACCTAATCAAAATAAAATAAAACAATAAATAAAAGGTAAAGTAAAGTCGAGGGCCGGGGGAGGGGAGGCGATTATGTATGTCCCCTTACGGGGTAGGTGACGTCTACTGAAACTGTCGCTCCCCACCCCTTTTGCCCCCACATGACATACCTCAATATAGGGCACAGAAACTGTCTAGAGCGGAAGAGGAGGGGCTCCGCTAAAAGGGAAGGGATAGGAATGCTGGGCCCACTCGGTGTGAACCAGTTCGCAACGGCGGCCTAACCCCGCCCTCAAGGCGAGAGCAACTCCACTCACATAGAAAATACAATTCAGACAAAATTTAGCAAAAAATTAAATCTAATATATCAAAGGACTGATAGTGCAGTTATCACCGAAGTCTAAAACAAAATACTTCATACAATAACTAATAAACAACATAGTGTCACACCACTTGGCAACAAAAAACAATCAAGCCCACCAAAAGAACAGGTACAATTCCCTTTACTCATCTAACTCTTAATATATACTTTCACTCCTGAAATGGAACGGTCTGCTAACAATATAACTAACGGAAGGAGTCGGAATCCACGCAAGCGACCTTCAACTACGCACACCCATAAAAATAAGAAATATAAGGTGGTCTTAAGCCCAAACCATCAGGGCCACCCGCATAAGATGGCAAAATCGATTATGGAAATATATAACTGCCACCATAGTAAATTATGAGGTGGTCATAAGCCCAGACCATCAGTGCCAGCTGCACAAGGCGGCAATCATTGGAAGGAGAAACCACTCCCCAACACAGATATGCCCCACATGAGATGGTCCTAAGCCCAGACCATCAGTACCCACTGCACGATGTAGTAACCGATTAATTGCAATAACTGCATTGACATAAAATTAAAGAGGCAACTCGCTATACCAACAAACCATGCTCCTCAAAAACTCTGTTTGTCTACTAACCATCTTTAATTTTACCACAACAGCCATCAGTACAGTGATATTTCAAAACTTTGGTGAAACTTAAGCAGCAAGACGACAAATGCTATATCTTTCGGAACACCAATCAAAATCTAGAAATTCTGGACCCTACGGAGTCCCATGGAACACGACGCACCCCTTGCCGAGCTCTTTTCCTCTGTTCCCTCCCCGGACAAAAAATGAATTAGTACACAATGTGTACATTTTTAACAAGTCGTACATGGCTGAAGGGCCGAACACGCCTATAATGCAAGTAAGTAAGTAGAGTCTTGCCATTCATCGTCAACCAGACAAGAAAGAAAAATGGAAAACCAGCACTGTAAAGTGGGCAAGCTGATGGGTGCCATCAACTTGATGGAACGAATACCGCACCTCATGGGTCGGGTGGAGGAGATGGAGTGCTACCCCCACAAGCGGCACTTGACAAGGGAAATCACCTTTCTGAGAATAGCCAAAGAGTTCGTTAGAGAGGTGATGCATGAAGAGACGGAGAAGATCAAGAGGGTATGGGCAGAGGAAAAGAGGCTCAAAGCTCCTGAACCGGAACTGGATGAAGATCCAGGAAAATTCTGAAAATTGGGCCATCCAGACTGGATCCCTGAGGAGGATAGGGAAGACTGGGGGAAGGAGGCCAAACAACCTAGTTTTAGGCTCATGGTCTCCACCAAGACATTTTGGAGGAAAAATGGAAACAATTGGAGGAAAAGATGTGCGGCCTGTGGTGCCCGATCCGAGAGGTGCGACCACTGCTGAGGGAGAGGAGTGGCAGCAAAACAAACGGCCCTTTTCAGGGCCACCCAGATCTATAGAAAAGAGATATACTAATCATTTGGCAATGTTTGGGTTTTATGTTTTGTGTATGTATGTTTTGTGTATGTCAATGTTGTTTGCAACTAAAACTTAAAACCCCTTACCCCTTCTCTCTTCTGTGTGATAGTATAGTATGTTTGTATGTATAAGAGATATAGTAATGTGTCTATAAACACTCCTACCCTTCTGTGTGATAGTGTGTACGTATGTATGTTTGTGTGAAAGTATGTGCCTATTTCATCCCCCTTCTTTTACATCCTACCCCCTTCTTGTGTGATAGTATGTTTGTATGTATTTATGCAAGTATAATGTGTGTATAAACACCCCTACCCTTTGTGTTAGATAGTAGGGATGTGTGTTTGAATAGTAATCAAAAAGCAGTTGCTGGATAGTAAAGGTGGTGTGTTTGGATAGTAATCAAAAAGCGGTCGCTGGATTGTAGGGGGATTCGGAGTTGGATAGTAATCAAAAAGAGGTTGCTGGATTGTAGGGATGTGTGTTTGGATAGTAATCAAAAAGCGGTTGCTGGATAGCATATGTGTTTTGTTGATAGCATATGTGGTGTGTTGGATTGTAAAGGTGTGTGTTGGATTGTAGATACAAATTTTAACATTACCATTCCCGTTTGTCCCCATAAACTTTCGACCCTTTGTCCCTTAACAATTGTAACATTACCATTCCCGTTTGTCCCCATACAGTTTTTAGTAACATTACCATTCCCTTTTTGTCACCATAAACTGTCGACCCTTTGTCCCTATAAACTTCTCCCTATAAATATTTGTCCCCATAATACCATCCCCGTATTAAGTCCATGGACAATTTTCACATAGGATTTCCCGTTTGTCCCCCAGGTGTCATTTCAATGTAAACCTACAGGCTAATGTTAATTCCCATACTTCCGCAAGTGCCACATACTACTCTTCTACTTAAAAAGCATGATCAATAGCTTCTTGTCGTCAGGAAACCTTTTTAAAAGAAAACAATCAAGTCAATCTTAACAACTTCACCACGTAGAGCAGCTTTTCGAGAAATATTGATAAGGCTGCTGGAGGAGCGTCCATCATCATAAATAATAAAACTCCTCACAGCCGAATTAATCACAATACTACCTTACAGGCCGTAGCCGTTTGTGTGTCGTTGCATAAGATTCTTTCAATTTGTTCAATATATCTCCCTTCAAGCACTCCAATCAATTAATCTGATCTTGACCATCTTATTAAACAGCTGACGGCGCCTTTTGTTTTGCTTAGTGACTTTAACCACCACCATACACTTTGGGGATGCACATATATCAACGAGAGAGGGGAAAAGATAGAAAACTTTGTTTCATGACACAATCTTTGATATTTTTTTATGATAAGTCGTATACCTACTTGCATCCTGCAACAGGATCTTACTCGTCCTAAGATTTGACTATTTGCAGTCCATCTCTCTTTTACTTGACTTCACTTGGGAAGTTGGTGACAACCTATATGTTAGTGACCATTTTCCGATAAAAGAAGTAATATTCCCAAACCTCTAAGACTCGGGCAAAGATGGAAATTGAACAAGGCAGATTCGTTTCAATCCCTCTGCGAGTCAAATCTGACAGCCGGTCGTTTTGACAACGAAGTGGACCCAATACTCTAATTTACAAAGATAATCCAGGATGATGCTGGGGATACAATACCAAAAACTTCGGCGATTCCTAAACGTATCAACAAACCATGGTTTGATGATACATGCAAAGACGCCATCAGAGAACGGAAAAACTACCTTCAACATTTCAATGCCAGTCCAACAACTGAAAATCTGAATAAATACCGTATATACCCAGCTAAAGCTCATTGCACCATTAGAGAGACCAGGTGGAAAATATGGAGATCATATGTCTCCGGGTTGAACTCTCGCTGCTCTATACAATCGGTACGGAATATGGTACGAAAAATAATTGAAAACTTGACAGAAAAGGTTCCTGTAAATTTTAAATCTACTAATGCTGGAGATTACAATAAACCTTCACTCTCAGAGATTTATACGACTCTCTTGATCAACCCCATGACACTTCAGCAGGATCAGATGATATCCATTACCAACTTCTGAAACATTTATCTGACACAGCTCTAAATACACGGCTAAACAGTTTTAATAAAATTTGAGAAACTAGCGATTTCCAGCAGTCTTGGCTAGAAGCAACGATGATACCAGTACCCAAACTTGGACAGAACCAAACCGATCATTCCAGTTACCGTTCCATAGCATCAACAAGATGTATTTGCAAAAGCATGCAACTGATGATAAATGATAGACTGCTCTGGTATGTCAAATCCATCAACCTACTAACTGACGTCCAATGTGGATTTAAATACCAGAGAAGCACAACAGACTATCTTTTTCAGACTTGAAGCGTTTATTAGAGAAGCTTTCGTAAGGAAAGGACATATAGTTGCCGCCGTCTTTGTCAACTTGGAGAAAGCTTATGACACTACATAGAAGTGCGGCGTAATGAATGACCTAATCAACCTAAATCTACTTTATCTACACGATTTTGAGAGATATAAACTTCCGAGTTGAGGTAGGCAGCACCGTTTCTGAAAGCTATCCTCAGGAAATGGGTGTATAAGAGGGCAGCATTACTGTCAGTCACCCTATTCAACATGAAAATTAACAGAATAATGAAATGCCTTATTCCAGGAACTGACTACTCGTTATATGTTGACGACTTTTGATCTGCTGTTGATAAAAGAGTATGCATACTATTGAACGTCAACTTCAGATGGATATAAACACAGTTCAAAAATGGGCATATGCAAATTTGTTCAAATTTTCGAAATCAAAACTAACTGTGTGCATTTTGTGTTAATTAGATCGCATTCATGATAACCCAGAGCTCCATCTTGATGGCTTTGTAATTCCTGTTATGGAGGAGAGCAAATTGTTAGGACTTATTTTCGACCGTAAACTAACTTTTCTTTCGCATATTGGATACCTCAGGGACAAATGCCAGAGAGCTCTGGATGCAATACGGGTCATGGCAAACACAGACTGGTGAGCAGATCGGAAGGTCTTGCTCCGGTTATACAGGTCGTTAGTAAGATTTTAACTTGACAATGGATCGATTGTGTACGAATCAGCTTCTAAATCTTATTTGCAGATGATCGATCCGATACACAATCTGGGACTTAGACTTTGTTTGGGTACATTTAAAACTTCCCCTTCAGAAAGCCGCTATGTTGCGGCAAATGAACCATCACTATCGCAGACGAACGAAAATAGCCCTTCAGTATACCACCAAACTATATTCCAATCCATCTAACCCAGAATATGATGTAGTCTTTAGGCCCAAATACCAAACTTTATATATTCAGAAACCAAACTTCACTTTTTTTTGCCATACAAATTCGTCCACGCTTAAAAACAGCAAAATTCAGTGTTGGAAATATTGCAAAATATATGTATTCCCAAAATAACCACCGTGGTTGTCAAAACCTCCCAAAATAATATTAGACCTCTGCGAATTCAAAAATTCTTCAACAAATCCTCTCCTTTTTCAGAGTAAATATAATGAAATCAGAGCCTCCTATCGTAACCATACGTCCCTGTATACAGACGGTTTGAAAGATGGAAACAAAGTTGGAGCCGCCACTGCAACACCCCATGGCACCATCTCGAGCCATTTTCCGGATAAAGTCGAAATTTTTACTACAGAAATTACAGCCACAATTGAAGCTTTGAACTACGTTGAAACATCTCTAAAATCATATTACATTATCTTTTCGCATCCCATTCTTTCCACGGTGTAAGCCTTGCAGAATCTTAAATCTGACAACCAGTTAATATCCCATATATTACGGAAACATGATGTTCACACAAAGTCAGGAAAAAAATATTTGGCACTGTTGGCTGCCTAGTCACATTGACATCAAGGGTAATGAAATTGGCAGATAAAGCAGCCAAAGTTGCTCTGTGATCACCCGTCTCCGAATGGACGATTCCATATACCTATTAGTACCTAATCCTCCATCGTTGTTTGCTACTAAGAGAAACCTCCGTATGATAAACAGAACCCAACTAATGCATGACATCCAAGCAAACCTAACAGCTTTGTAAGCTCCTACGGCAGAACAACTTGATAAGTGCTTGCGTTTATTACTTGACAAACATGCCCCAGCAACCAAATGCAGAGTATCCATTCAGTAGTGTTCTCCATGGTATAGTAGTGTTAGGGACCAGCTTCGCACTGCTAAAAGAGAACGTCTTAAGGCTGAGAGGCTTTGACTTTCATCCGGTCTTACTTTTCATAAGCAAATTCATGAAGCCACTGAGAAGAATGTCATAAACATAGTTCATACAGCAAAATCAGCCTACTTTAGTACTAAGATCACAGAAAGTTCCAGCTGCAAAGAGCTCTTCGATATTACCAACAAGCTAATGTCAAGGAATAAATGTACATTACTTCCAACGACCTTCTCTCTGGTCGATCTTCCGGGCCTCTTTGCAAATTTCTTCCGTGACAAAGTAAAAACCATTAGAAATCAACTTGACAACACAATTTCAATCGACTCATCGTCACCATAGTTGCGATGTAGAATTTCAACGCAAACTTTAACAGCATTTGAGCCTGTCTCTACGGATTTCTTCCATACAATCCTGATGATGTGCGCCCCAAAGTCATGTGAACTAGATCCGATTCTGACATCACTACTGCTTGAGTGCTTACATTCAATATTGCCTTCATTAACCGATGTTATTAACACTTCTCTCTCATTCATGAATTCCCATTATTTTTCAAAACTGCCTTTGTAAAGTCTCTGTTGAAGAAACCAACGCTTGACCCTAACCAATTAAATAACTACCGACCTGTTTTAACCTCCCATTCATGTAAAAAAAAAACTTAGAAAAAAGTTGTCCTGTCCCAGCTTGTATCTTATCTGAATTTAAATAGTCTTTATAGCAATTTACAGTCTGCATATTGCTCTAGCCATAGTACCGAAACTGCCCTTCTGAAAGTAGTCAACGACCTTCTGTCTGCTTTGGATAGTGGAAAGATTACAGTCCTCACCCTCCTTGATTTATCTGCAGCATTTGACACAATAGACCATGATATATTACTTCTCCGTCTCCAGCATGTATTTGGCATTTGTGATACAGCCTTACTATGGTTCAAGTCATACTATGTCGACAGGACACTTGTCTCCGTAAATGGAAAACATTCCAGCCCAGTTGATCTATGATGTGGTGTTCCACAGGGGTCTGTTCTTGGATTCATTCCCTTCATTCTATACACTCAGCCCCTTTCAAATGTCATAGATCGTCACCCGGTGTCTCAACAATTGTATGCTGATGACACCCAAATATACAAATCTAGCCACACAACTAAGTTGATGCTACCATCCAAAGCGTAGAAAGGTACATTTCCGATGTGAAGTCATGGATGACATGTAACAAGCTCCACATGAATGATAATAAAACTGAAGCTATTATGATCACCACACAAAGACTTTTTCATTCCTATCCTTTACCTCAAACAATAAGTATCAGCAACACCAACATTAAATTCACACAATCAGTACGAAACCTAGGTGTTACTCTCAACAGTACTTTCTCATTACACCAACATGTCATGAACATATGCAAGGGTGCATATCTTGAGCTGAGACGCATCAGCTGCATTCGCTATTTTCTTTCAGTTGATGCCACTAAAACACTTATGTGTTCCTTAGTACTTTCTAGACTTGACTATTGTAATTTTCTTCTATCTGGTTCGTCTCAATATCTACTATAGAAACTTCAAAAAGTTCAAAACACAGTTGCTCGGATCGTTCTTAGAGTACCAAGAACTGAGCAATCCTCAACCCTGCTAGGTACCCTCCACTGGCTACCCGTTCGCTCCAGAATTAAACACAAAATCTGTTCTCTATGCTACATTTCGTTGACAGCCTCCAGTCCAAAATATCTATCTGACCTCACCCACGTGTACACCCCTTCTAGATACTTACGCTGCTTTTCCGACAGTCATATTCTGATTATTCCCACTATCAAAACGAAGTCATATGGACAACGTTCTTTTGCGTACCTGGGCCCAGCTACCTGGAACGAATTGCCTGTTGAACTTAGACACAATGAGACTGTGATCTCGTTCAAGAGTGCTCTTAAAACTCACATTTCGACTACAAGAACAGACTTAAGACTTAACAATGTTTCCATACATTAACTATTTTCAGAATGTTCTTGTCTGCAATTTCACGGTGTTTGTTTTTGCAATTTTGTATATATATATATATATATATATATATATATATATATATATATATATATATGTTATATATATATATATGTGTTATATCCTTATGTGTTAACTAATATTTTAAATTCCTAAGAGCTTCTAAAGATTAAGCGCTCTACTAAGTCCTTAAGTCCTCATTATTATTATTATTATTATTATTATTATTATTATTATTATTATTATATAATGACTTGAAATATTGTATAAATAAACATGTTCGTCATACTTGGCAAAATATGTGGAATGAAAGCTCCACAAACAAACTTAAGAACATCAAACCCGCTATTGGTGAGTGGTATCCTTCGTATAGAACTAATCGGAGACATGAGGTGGAATTGTGCCGATCGCGAATTGGACACATACCTGACTCATGCATACCTCCTGAAAGGTGTATATGGCACGCCAAATCGTTCAAAATGGATGAGCTGGAGTAATCGTATGGTGAGCTGGAGTAATCGTAGGGTGAGCTGGAGTAATCGTAGGACGAGCTGAAGTAATCGCAGGGTGAGCTGGAGTAGTCGTAGGGTGAGCTGGAGTAATCGTAGGGTGAGGTGGAGTAATCGTATGGTGAGCTGGAGTAATCGTATGGTGAGCTCGAAAAGGCGAGCTGGAGTAATCGTAGGGCGAGCTGTAGTAATCGTAGGGTGAACTGGAGTAATCGTAGGACGAGCTGAAGTAATCGTAGGGTGAGCTGGAGTACTCGTAGGGTGCGCTGAAGTAATCTAAAGTAACTAACTGATTCAAGCTTCCTACTATGTAATACAATTTTGTAGAATACTTCTATCTTTACAATCAAAATTTGAAGGTCATTCGAGATTAAATTATAGGCTTTCTCTACCGCAATTTTCTTATCCGCTTTTGCTATAGTGTCCTCAACTACACTTTTAATTTCAAGCTGTTGTATTTTGCATGTTGTTGTTGCTGTAGCAGTAATTAACGTTTATCTTTTTCTTCTATATATGCTTCAGGCTTTCACATAGAATTGTATTCCTCTAACTTTTCATAGTGCCTGTTCTTAAGATGTATTGTTAAATTCTACATATCTCTTGATATGTAAGGACGATTTGGATATAGTTTTTGGCATTTGGGTAGGACGAAAAGTCTTTTTTGTTACATCCTTGTTCTTACCAATGTGACAATTTGTTAAAGCCAAAATCTTACAAATGTACCAATTTGTTATATCAAAATTTTTACAAACTAATTCTAATCTCAACAAACTTGTATTAGGATGTATGAAATACTAGCAGTTGTACACTTTTAAGGTGACTTTGTTCATTAGAAAAAGAACTAAAATGCGCGCAGAAACAATTATTTAACGAATTTCTAGTATAATAAATATATCATTCAGTATGAAAGAGGATGTTGTGAATCATCAATTCTTGTTTCAAAGAAACAATGATAATACCTTTCTGCATTTCTCTCCCAAATTTTTTTAGGAAAGTCAAGGTATGGAGCAACAGGAGTACCTTCAGCAGACCTATGCCGCGGCTACACATCAAGAAAATTTATAAAGTGAAATTCAAAAAGTTAAGTGTTGGAAATGCTATGAGCTAAAATATCATGATGAGTTCTACAAGCATTGTTTGGAAATGTTAGATGATGCTTTGAAACAGTCATTTGATGAGATAAATAAACTGGCGGACGAATTAGAAGATACGAATTAACAACTGGAACACCTTATGTCTTACGTTCCAAACATTGTTCAGCAAGCAGGTGAAGCTTTAAAACGACTTGAAAAAGCTATACAACCGACTAATGAAAGACATCCATAAAACGACTTGAAAAAGCAATACAACCGACTAATGAAAGACGTCCAAAAAGGATCGTACGATACACAAAGCAATATGTGCAAGACAACAGATCTCGACAGCAGAAGCGAATAGTTGATATCTGAAAATTATTCTATCTTTATGGAGGGAATTTATACTTAAACAATAAAGAGTTTAATATGGTTCGGTTGTCATTTAGAAGGATCAAAAAGCGTTTTTTTTTGTTTTGTTTTTTTGCATTAAATTTGTCTAATCACACAGCGTAGGGAGGCTACTTTTATCTTCTGTTGTACCTTCATTTTCAGATTACACATTTTCGAATTTCAAGAATCGACCACCTTACAAACTAATGTTTGAAGAGTTCTTGAAGCTAATTGTACCTGTATGTTTTGCTGATTTAACCAGGACTACCTGATTAGTTCAGATTTGTTACCAGACAGATTATACCATATTCTCGTTGCACCTTCGGTACAAGACTTGTTGTGAAGCAGCATTCTCGTTGTAGAGATGATACGCAGTTTTGTAATATAGACAACTCGTATAGGAGGAGTACGTGAACATCAATAGACAACACCTTGTACTTGGAATGTGAATAACTAGTGTAGGAGTACTTGAGTAGCAGCGAAGCCGTTCCAATATCTTTCAAAGTTTTGAACTCACTCTGTTTTTGCTAGGCTACTTTTGAAACTTTAATAAATTAATCAAAATACAAGGGGGTAGCCTAGAACATAGCATCTCTGTTCTACTTGAGTCTATAGTAATCCAAACGTAATGTTAAATTTCTATAGACCCCAAGAGTGATATCCATCACATTAAATTCCCATAAGTAACACAGTACTTCGACCCCCTTCTCTCTCCCCTCCACACCAATTCCCCAAAGTGGCCCAAATCACGTCGCCATAGTAAATCTACCCCTCCACCTGTGACCGATCACCCACCCCCACCCCAACAAATGTTTTTTAGAACTTCTATCTTCCGGACTGAATTTAATCATGCGACCTTCAGAGGTCGCTATGGAGATAATATCACTCAGAAAAACAGTCCAACTTCCTGAACATGCCCAATCAACATAGTGCTCCTCTATACTACTTATGGAGTATGGGAAAACGGAAGAACGCAGAACGAAAATTCTCAATTTAATACTTTCCGTGTTGCTTCAAAAATCGGGAACC
The DNA here is from genome assembly GCA_029931535.1 of Margaritifera margaritifera. Taxonomy (NCBI): domain Eukaryota; kingdom Metazoa; phylum Mollusca; class Bivalvia; order Unionida; family Margaritiferidae; genus Margaritifera; species Margaritifera margaritifera. Next base: position 529,032 of record JAQPZY010001089.1, on the reverse strand, counting down.
AAACAGGCAATATATGAAAAGCATGTGCTTGCGTGATAACGATCCATCGAAGTAGCTTTTTTTTTTTTGGAAAAGAATAGCGATGAATAGACAAAGAAAATCGAAGTTCATTTAATATATCCTAGACATACCTCATTAAGTAGTTACCTTTCAGTCTTCATCATTATTGATCATTCTTTTTCTTTATAATCAAACTTAGAAAGATACTCTACCAGTGTAAAGGCAATGTTAAAAAAAGATTATGTGTGCAAACTAAATTTAAGCAAGGAACATAGTCAGTGATATTGCGTTTGTATTAAGAAGAAGAAGAAGAAGAACACACACACACACAAACATATATATATATATATATATATATATATATATATATATATATATATATATATATATATATATATATCAGGCAACTTTATTTCATTTCGAAGATCATAAGATAAATAAATTTATAACATGGCTTGTCTTCTCATATCTGCCTTACTTTTGCTGGAAGTAACCTCACGGACAGAGGTTAGTCATATAATAGCTGCATCTCCTGTTCGCATAGGTTGACTGCCATCTGATTTTGTACCGACTTTGACTAGTAAACATAAAAGATACCAACAAATTATATATCGACAAAACCAATATCAAATAAATATGGTTGCGTGGGATTACATACCGTAATGTTCCTGTTTGCCATCGGTTTGAGTCACCCCTGTATACTTTCTGAATGCACTTATATGAAATAATAAAGCAAGTGAATTTTACCGCGGTTCAGCGAAGGCAATTTTCTGATATTTTTTGAAAACCTTAATAAACAGTATCTATCATTTCATTCCCTATTACAACTAATTATCAATTACTCTAGCTCGTCCTAACCTCCTCGTCCGCTCCAGCTTACCCTACGATTACTTCAGCTCATCCTACGATTACTCCAGCTCACCTTATGATCACTCCAGCTCACCTTATGATCACTTCAGCTCGCCTTCTTCACCTCACCCTACGATTACTCCAGCTCACCCTACGACTACTCCAGCTCACCCTACGACTACTCCAGCTCACCCTACGATTACTCCAGCTCACCCTGCGATTACTCCAGCTCACCCTGCGATTACTTTAGCTCACCCTACGATTACTCCAGCTCACCCTACGATCCCTCCAGCTCATCCATTTTGAACGATTTGGCGTGCCATAGGTGTACCTCGACCAGAGTGTGTACCCTGCCAGTGTCCACTGATAGTGGAACACATTCTTGTCGAGTTTGTCGATTTCCACCTTGTGAGGCAGAAGAATTTTGACGTGAACAACTTGAAGAAACTGAATGAATACGTACCACCCAAGAGAATCTTGGACTTTATAAGTGAGTGCGATTTATACAACAAAATATAACCATGTTTTAAGGATTTTAGATGTGTTACCTTTACATGTTATTTTTTTTACAGAATTTTAACATCATTACGTTTCATATTTTATCTTTTTGTACTCAAATGTACATTTTTAGGAAGGGTTTAACTTCCTAAATTTGTCTGCAATTTATTTTCACATTTTTCGAA